>CM077672.1:278408580-279608580 GCA_039707655.1 Elymus sibiricus
CAAATAAAACCGCCGATCCCCATGGTGATGAGCCGGGTCAGACATATCCCTTTTCCAATAATTCCTTAATTTGTTTCTACAGCTCAACCAACTCTGTCGGAGCCATTCGATAAGGCTTCTTGTAAATGGGTGCCATTCCAGGTGCTAGTTCAATAACAAATTCAATTTCATGAACCGGTGGCATGCCTGGTAACTCCTCAGGAAATACATCGGGGTATTCACATACCACAGGAACCTTGCTTAATTCTGTCATGTCTACCTGATTTAACTTTCCTTGTGACTTAGAAATTCCCCTTGTACCAAACTTTACTGTCTTCCCTTGACAATTGGTGAGGGTCACTGTACGATTGTAGCAGTCTATAAAACCTTTATTTGTGGTCAACCAGTCCATTCCCAGAATAACATCCAAATCAACTGCTTCCCGTACAATAAGATTTGCTAGAAACTTCATCCCTTTTATTTCAATGTTCACATCCTTGCAGTACATTTGGGTGCTTTGCTTTGATCCCGGGGACTGAATAACCATTGAATTTTTCAAAGGCGAAAAAGAAAACTGATTCTTCGAGGCAAACCTTTTAGAGATGCACGAATGGGAAGCTCCAAAATCAAATAAAACTATAGCATTAATTGTGTTGACAAGGAACGTACCAAACGCGATGTCCGGTGCATTCTGTGCTTCCTCAAATGTCACGTGGTTAACCTGCCCCTTTTTGTGATTGTTGTTGAAGTTGTTGTGTCGCGGAGCTGCATTAGTACTACGGCCATTGTTGTTGGGTTTTGGGGCATTATTCCCCTGCTTTGGGCATTGCCTAGCATAGTGCCCCTCTGCTCCACAGGCGTAACAGGTGATGCCAGGACAGAATATTGCTTCCTTGGCCCTGTTGTTGAAAGTACTGCGGTTTTGCTGCGGTCGTGGTGTTGGATTTGCTGGTTGGGGTGCCATAGGCCTCTGAAATTCATTTTTGGGCCTGTTGTTACAAACCGGTACTGACTGGTTCATACGGCGCTTGTGAATCTCATTTATATTGCGGTGCTCATTTTCCAGAATAATAGCCTTGTCTACCAGTGTCTTGAAATCCGGAAAAGTATGGACCACCAGTTGGCACTTTAACGATGGAACAAGACCGTCGAGAAATTTCTCCATTTTTTTGCTTTCTGTCATATATTCATCATTGGCATACCGGGCTAGCTGAGTAAACTGGTAGAGGTACTGAGTTACCGTTGTGCCCCTTTGCTTGAGATCCTCAAATTCTCTTTTCTTTAATTTCATGATACTGTTGGGAATATGTGCCCCCCGGAAGTTTTCCTTGAATTGCTCCCATGTCATGTCCCCTCCATTGGGATGCGTGTGGCATAAATTTTCCCACCATGATGCTGCTGTTCCAGAAAAATAGTGCGGAGCATATAGCACTTTTTCCTGGTCCGTACACTGAGCTATGACCAATTTTCTTTCAATATCACGCAACCAGTCGTCTGCCTCCAGAGGTTTATCTGTGTGAGAAAAGACAGTTGGATTGGTCCTCTGAAGTTCAGATAATTTTTATGTTGATGTTGTCCTTGGTGATTTCCCATATTTATTAAATGCTGCATCATTTCCTGGTGCTGCTACTGGCTTTGTTCATACAGACGACATACTTGTGAGAATGCTGAATCATTGCTCTGCTGACTTGTCTGTCCTGGTGTGACATTATTTCCCATCTGTGCAAAGTTGTCCTCTGGCGGACTGGGCATGGAACGACTCCAGGGACGATGCATTTTCTTTCTGGGGTATTTGTGTAACACCGATGAGAAAAGAAATTATGAAGGAAGAAAACAAATTTTAAGGGACTGAAAATAATTTCCCCCCCAAAAAACGTAAGTGCATAAAAGTAACGGGTTATATTATACATGCAGATTTAATTACACATGCAAGATTTAATTATACATGCATGATTTAATTATACAAGCATGATTTAATTATACAATATGCTCGTCGTAGCCGTGACGCCTACATGACCGTTTATTTAGACTAGTGCACTACGCCGTCCACTTAGCATGTTGCGGTCCAAGTCTACTGCTCGCCATCTTACAAAGAAGAAAAGAAACAGAAAATAAATATTTTATAGCTACACTCTCATAAAAGACGACTGCAGTGTGGATACCTCGTCTACCATCACGGAGTGTCTGGAACATCGTAGGCCCTGCTGAGGGTAAGTCCCAGACGGGGTGCTGAAGACTCGACCTCCTCCTCCTCCTCGGGTATGGTCTCCAGTCGGGCAGCTGTCGATGCCACGCCTGCTCGTGGTGGCACTGTGCTCACAGGTAGTGAAGTCCTAACCGGAATGGAAGCAGCCAAGCGACTAGACTCATCGCTTGGAGATGAGCGTCGGATCGCGGAACGAGTAGGAGGATCATATGGTGGAGTCGGAATGTAAGGAGCGCATGGTGACGGAGTACGGAACTCACTCCTGCGAGGAGTCCTCGCACGAGCTAAGTCCATCCGTGCAGCAAGATAGTCGTCCACCAGTGAGGTGAAGACTGACTCTAGAGCCATGATGTACTGAACAAGGGGCTCAATAGCCTCGTCCCTATCTTCCGCGGTGCAAGCGAAAGCATAGTGACTAGTGTATGGAACATGGCATGGAAGATAATGATAGGGACGTGTCTACATGACTGGAAGGATGTCCCTAATACGAGCAATGGCCTCTCGGGCAGCCATCTGGATAGCATGCCTCTCAGTAGGCATGACTCTCCCCACAAAGTGATAGTTGCGATGTGGCATGGTGTTCCCACCCCGAATATATACCGAGGACTGGTACATAGTCAGGGTGTCTGAGATCCTGTTAGGACAAACGGTGTACTCCGGATGACTCGGGGATCCCATCGCGACTCTGGCGATGTAGACGAGAAGACGGGAAAACCCCGCAGGCTCGTTGCCGAAAATCTGGGTCGGACAGCTGCCGCGAGACATCTACAACAGTAGACAAAAAATCCAAATAGTCATATCATAAGTATATGATGACCAAGGAAAATTTGTTACAATGCATGAGATGCATGCTAAAAATGTTAGGACTGACTCTACTACTAGCGATCATGCCTAGGGCTTCCTACAGTCAGCCTGGCTCTGATACCAAGGTTTGTCGAGCCTATTTCCGGAATAAATCACAGAATAGCCCTAAGTCACACCAGCCCCAAGATCAGCACAACCGGTGGACTCCCTTGATACAGATATCTAGTACATACATAATATTACACAGGGTTGAGCCAGAGTGCTCAACATTTATTACAACTCGTCAATATATGACAATGGCGGAATATGACAGTGGTGTGGTGATATTACAATACTGATACAATAAAGTAAAGCCAAGTGTCAGTGTGAGGCTTGACTATTTTATTCGTGAAGCGGAAGCACTGCGGATGTTACAAGTGGTAGACTCCAAGACCACAAGCTGACTGACTGGGAACACCTCTAAGCGTTGGGCTCGCTAGCGCACTCTTCTTCCACAAGCTCGTCGTCCTCCAGGTCTGGCCAAATTAACAAGCCAGGGACAAGCATGTGAGTACGTTGGAATGTACTCGCAAACATTATGAACGAAAGATATACCGAATGCATATGCTCGTCCTGGATTAAAATGATATGCATATGTTGACCGAAATTTAATCATGGCATGATAAATATAAATATGGTGTGGATGACAAATATATAACTTGTTAGTAATGAACCCTGAAAATAAAATGGAACATCGGGCGCTGGACCGCCCGAGGGATTCTAAGAAAAATTGCCAAACGGGTGTCTGAAAGCGACGCCTCGAGAGGTCTTGAAAAGAAATGCCAAACGGGTGTCTGAAAGCGACGGCTCGAGAGGTCTTGAAAAGAAATGCCAAATGGGTGTCTGAAAGCGACGCCTCAAGAGGTCTTGAGAAGAAATGAGTATCCAGGTGGACTAGCCATCCCAAGTGATACCGAAAAAAAATAAAGTGAGTATCTAGGTGGACTAGCCATGCCAAATGATACCCAGAAAAATAAAAGTGAGTATCCCGGTGGACTAGCCATCCCAAGTGATACCGAAAAAATAATAAAGTGAGTATCCAGGTGGACTAGCCATCCCAAGTGATACCCAGAAAAATAAAAGTGAGTATCCAGGTGGACTAGCCATCCCGAGTGATGCCCACAAAAATAAAAGTGAGTATCCAGGTGGACTAGCCATCCCAAGTGATACTCAGATTTCACATAGAAGAACAGAGTTAGTCCACAATAATATTTATGATGACAATAATATTCATGATAACATCAGTGGTGACAATAATTAACCTGCCAAATAAATCATGCTCAATTTAATTATTTCCTCCAAAGACCGACACCGAGACCGACACTTGACCCTTCCCAGCTAACGTCCTTGACTGCGGACATGGCTATTCGAATAGATATAACTCTGTAGAGGGTGTACTCTTTACCCACAAGTAGAGAATTTCTTTAGTCAACACCGAGACGCAGACTAATTCCCATCACGGTCTTTGGGTTGAAAACACACCTGACCAGCACACACTAGATTAACTTTCCGGATGCCAGGAATCACCCAAAGCATCGTTCAAGAAAAACTCTAAGTCGACGAGATCATCGTCTCGAATAGCATGGGATCACTATTTATACGCACGGATTACAAGGGGTGCCCCCCTCTCGGTCCAGCCAAATACACCCATGTCCCCTGACCCGATGACTGGCATTAGTCCATGGCCATGGAACCCTCATCATGGCCCCTCTAGGTGGTGTGCACACGGACAGGGGTTAGCAACTTACTAAACCGCACTCTCCTCGCGGGAAGACTAGTGGCAGCACGGTATTTTAGCTAGGCATGACGGAACAAGACTCGATCTAGGTCGACTCAGGAGGTGTTGTTATTATGACTGGCATACTTCATATGCCACCGTGACACCATCGTGTCATGAGGTGACCCGTGCCCATCGGCACGTCCAAAGCAGGAGACATACTCCTGAATACTCACAGCTTTTATCCATGTTAGAAAGATTCTTGGATGCATGCAAGAATGCACAAAATAATATGACCATGCATGCACATGCTATTCACCATATAACCGGTGAAATCTAGAACGGATGCAGACGTGTATGCAATCACCAATTCCCAAGTTAAAAATGCTTGCCTTGATCAAAGTAGTCAGAAGATGATCCCTCGAAATTCCTGGCAAAGTCCCCCTCTTCGTTTTCTATAAAATGGAAATTCAAATTCAAATTAAAAAATTGCAACAGTACAAAAAGTTGTCTCAAAATATTTTCAAATAAATACTAAAAAAACTAGAGTGAAAAAGAAGAATTTCAAAAAAAGAATCAATTTAAACGGTGTTGTGGTTAAAAAGTTATTAAAGTTTTAAAACTAGGGGTTTTCTGCAAAAATAAAATTTGCCAGCGGGTCCCTGTGCGATAAAACAGAAAACGTTTCGGGGAAAATATGCTTTCCAAAGCAGAAAGCGTAAAGGGATAGAATACGTTTTCGGTTAAATCAGAAAAAGATTAAAATGCTGACGGGTGGGCCCCACCCGTCAGGTTTGAATTTCAAACGCGCTCGCGCGCGTGCACAGAGGAGGTGCGGCGATCATCGGCAATGATCGCCGTGGTTTCAGGAGGCGGCGATGGTCGGGATGAGCTCGGGGAGGGATTCCGCGTCGGTGGGTGGCGATGGTGGTCGCCGGCGAGCACCGGAGCGACGGCAAGGTCAACTCCGGCGGACGGCGGCGTCGGGTGAAGTTGGATCTCGTCGGGGAGGGCTTCGGTTGTCGAATTGAAGCATGGAACGGATGAGTGGGTGCACGATAGGGATACTGGCGGAGTTTGAGGAGTGGAGGTGGAGTAACGGCGACGTGGTGCCCGGGGTGGCAGAGGCGGATCGGGCGGCCAAAGTTGGAGAAGACGACCTCCCCGAGGTCGTTTGACTCCTTTGGGGGTCGATTGGGGATGTGTGTGGGTGATGCAGGTACCGAATGGAGCTCGAGAGCTCTTTATATAGGCGAGCCGAGGTGGTCAGTGGCGGTGCGGATCACGCCAGAGTAAATCCGGCCGGCGAGGTAGTTAGGGCCGAGGAGCTTGGTTGGTGGTCATCAGTGTGGTCGGTGGAATTCTCCAGAAGCGCCAGCTCGGACGGGGTTGAGCTCTACCCATCTCTCCCGTGGATGAGCTCCCGTATAGGTGCGGCGGGCGGTGCCAGCTCCGGCGACTGCCAGGCGGGCTCCAGTGGCTTGGACGGTGAGGTGACGCTGCGGAGGAGGTCGACGCGTGGAGAGAAGTAGGCGAGGCGTTGGAGAGAAGTGATGGTGGCTGTCGGTGGTCGAACGGATCCGCTCGGCCGCCGCGACCGAGGATAGTGGCCGTTGCACCTGTCGGCCACTATGCTGTTGGCGGCGAGTAACTGACCAGAGGGGTCCCCGGTGACTCATTGATGGCCAACAGAGACGACGCCATGGGGAGAGAGAAAAATAAGGAGTGCACAGCATCGATTCCCTCCTCTCTCTGAACTTATGCAATTTCTGAATTTTTCGACAGTGCTACAGTGTGCACACCAGGTGTATGATGAAATGCCAAAGGGCTCTAGGCATTTTAGGAATTTATGAGAATTTTTGTGGTGAGGTACTGATGCGTAATAGAGATGCTGGCAAAATTTCAGAATTTTTTGGAGCAATTAAAATTGGGTTTTGATCAGAGAGATTGAATCTGGTCCAAATTTGAATTGAATGAAATTTGAAAATTTTGAACTGTGGAACAGAATGTTTTTAATGAAATGGAGTGTGGGTACTGCCAAGTAGCTAGGATAATTTTTGTGGGTGCAGAAGAGTTGGGAAAAATATAGCTCCTTTGTAAATCAAAGAAACTAGGAATAATTGAAATTCCAACTTGGGAATTTATTAAATATAAGAAAAATATTTTTGTGGAGAGGAGAGCTATTGGATACTGTCCCAGGGTGTGAGGATGACTTGAATGAGAATTTAGAAGTGGTAGAATAATTTTATGAGAATTTTCTAAGTGCTTGAAAACAATGAAATGGGCTATTTCATTGGAATAATTTTAATTATTCAAAAACTTTTCTAAATGAAAAATATTTGTGATCCTCCAAAAATAATTACTCAAGTAATAAACCATCAATTAAAACCATTTTAAATTTTTTGAAACCCAATTGAAAATCCAGAAGGGATTTTCAAAACAGAAGAAAGAGAGAAAAAGGCCATGGTGATCCAAAGAATTTTATTTTGAATAAAAGATTTAAAAATTCAAAAGAGGATATTTTTGGGGTGTTACACCAAGGGCTGGCTCATCAGTGTGTGATGGGCTGGGTCTTCAATTTGGACCTTATGATCTGTTCAAATAACTGAATGTTGTAGCCCCCAAATGCCGGGTCGTATGCCTACAGCGACTCGGGACTTACATGTACTTCTCCTTTGAAAAGAATAACATCATACGATGCAGCCCCCAAGTGTCGGGTCGCAAGCCTGCATCGACTTGGGGCTGTTGAAGAAATCGTATAACCCTGATTTTTATGCAGGCTATTTTGATACAAACCAGCTCAGAAATTGCCGAGTTGAAAGAGCAGGACTTGTTGCTTTATCTGGCAGTGCCATCATGGACCTTTGAAATATATGTGCCAAAGAACATCCTCAAAACTTGTTGTGTTGATTGCTCAATATGAATCCTTGACTGGAGTTGCAGCTTAACCAAATAAAGGCCAACTTTCGAGGCTCGACACTTAAAATATAAAGGCCAGCGACCACTGATGCTGAGACAAATCAAGCAAACATCAACCCGGACAATCCAGATGCCGGCTCTCAGCCATGACTTTCGCCGGCTTAACCCATTGTGCTAAAAACTTTGTTAAAAATGGCCCATCTGTGGCTTTGTAACAGCTTTTGAGCTGAAACTCCATAGTCCACTAATGTCGTCGAGCACTTTAGTATTTTGCCTGTGAACTGATGATGCTTTTGCGATGAAAAAAATACTTGGCCGTGGTTGCAGTACAACCCGGCAAATATGTGTGGAGAAATCCATAAGTGATGTAGTTTACCACAAAGCACGTGTTGAATAACCCAAAACCCGGTCAATTAAATGACCCGGCATTATATGTGACCCGGCTGGATTTGTAACCCGGGAATTTAGAAAAATTGATACCTGCAAAGAAAATGCATAGATAGACAGATGTATATATAGAGAGAGAAATAAATAGCATATGACATATAAAAAATAAATAACAAGCCGGCTTTCGAGGCACGACATGAAGACTGGCTTTCGAGGCTCGAGTCTAGTTCGCTTATGTGAAGCAGGCTTTTTAGCCTCTTTTGGTTTGTCCTAGCTCTCTGAAAGCCGGCTCTCACATGACTTAACCAATGTTTTAACTTTGATGAGTTCAGGGTCACCTCTATGATTGACTCATCAAGCGTTCACGGGGTTACCTTTTCGGAGTAGCATCTTGCTAACAGGCAGGTATAACCAAGAATAATATTTGGCGTATGCCGGGTTAAGAGGGTGAGATAGCTAAACTCGGTGAGTTGGAAGCCCCCAAGTGACCATATGATCATGGAAAAGCTCAGCATAGGATATACAGGACACAATGCTACTACTGCAAAACATTTGGGGTCCAGATAAGCCGGCTTTATTCCATTGATCATAATTGAGCAGGATACCCATGTTTAGACTGCGCATCATGGCGACTAGTCTTCTTTGGTAACCTTTCTTTTCGCCAATACGGCAGGATGCCCATGTTTGAACTGTGCATCGTAGCAGCTAGTCCTCTTTGGCAACCTTTACTTTTTCGCCAATGAGGCAGGATTCCTATGTTTGAACTGCGCATCGTGGCAGCTGGTCCTCTTTGGCAACCCTTATTTTTTCATCAATAAGGCAGCAGCCCCCGGGACCGGGTTATCTTCCCTGCAACGACCCGGGGTTTTTGTATTTGTTGAAACCAGCCAAATCTACAACGTCATGTCTGTGTAGCCCCCGAGTCTTAAGTCGACTCGAGGAGCCGGCTTGAGATTCCCATACTTGGCTGTGGCATAAACCGGCGTAGAGTTTGAGAGTTGAAAGATGAAATTTATTGAAGCCAGAGGCGATGTGGCGAGTTGATGATCTTCGCGATGCTCATCGTATGTCCTCGGCATAGGTCTTTCAACAAAACCATTTTTACCCAAATTGAATTCATACGTTTCTTGACCCATTCCTTCCTATTCTCTCTTGGTCCGGCTCTCCTGGCTCCTCCAGGGCCATTTTTTCTGCTGGCTTTTGAATTGCCGGCTCACCTAGCTTCTCCAGGGACAGTTTCTCCGTGGCCGACTCTCCTATTTCCTCGATGTGCTGAAGCAGACCGGACCATGGGGATGGCAAGCTAATGCGCCTATCCATTGGGCAACCCGGCATGGGTGGTGGCTGGCGCCGGCTCCGGCGACGTCGCGCAAGACTGATAATATATATACTTTTTCCCTTTTTTTTGCTCCAGCGTTGTTGGAGTAGACCGGGCCGCAGGGGCAGCGGTTGCCCGTGTCCGTTGGGCAACTCGTACGGGCGGGCGCGGCCCGGGCGTGTTGATGTAGATTGGACCGCAGGGCGGCGGGCTGCGTCGCTCAAGCGGACGCCATCTAGCGAGGACGCTGGTGCGGCCTTCGTCGTGTTGATGTAGACCGGACCGCGGGGGCGGCGGCTTGCGCGCGTGTCCATGGAGGCTCCCAGCTTATAGTGAGCGGGCGCGACCCTGATATGTTGATGTTGATCAGACCGCGGGGGCAGCGGCTTGCGCGCGTGTCCGTCGAGTAGTGCGGCATGGACAAATGCCGACGCATGATGATATTGGCGCGAGCTCCGTATTTGCGATATAATGCCACTTTTGTCATGAATAATTGTCCTGCGTAAAATATATTGCAGGCCAGAGTAATTGTTTCGAATGAATTTAATATGTACTAGAAAATAGATAAGGCGAATAGGACCTGATATTTTTGTCGGATGAACGCGGATGCTGGTACTGGATAATGTTGGACGTAGTCGGATGAAAAAAAATAGCCCACACAATTGCATGTCTAGTCGGATGATCTGATGTAGCACTAGCATCCACGGTCTTCTTTTGTCTTTCTTTTCTTTTCTTTTTTTTCTCTGAGCGATGACACTGGTTCATCGCTTTTTTTTCCGCCGAGCCAACCTCCTTTTTCTTTTCTTTTCAAACATCTGAGTCATATCCGAGCTGAGATGCTACTCCTTCTTTTTTTATCTTCATGTTCTAGACACAGATGACTGTCACTGATCAATAGTAATTTGTCTAAATAAATCTTGTAGACGTCAGCAAGTTCCTCGGGGCTGTCGCCTCTTATTTTTGCTGGCGATCTATTTTTGGTCCATCGCATGGTGAGGCAAACAGCAAAGCTGGGCTGCCTAGTACTACTACTTGCTTCACGTGAGAGATGCTTGATTTTGACTTGACTTCCCATGAGGGGTTTCCAGGTACTAGCAAACGTAGATCTGCTAGTAGTATTTTAGTCTTCATGGAGTACTACTAGTACTCGGGGAATCACCTTGCCGTGCCCACGGTGAATTAGCAGATCGCTAGTACTACCTTTCTTCTTCCTTTTGGTAGATGAATTCTTTTCACGGGCCCTCTTTTTCTTTTGTCTTGACCTACACCTGCTGCAGCGCATGCATGCATAGCTCGCCGGTGGGAACGCTGTGGCCTTGGGACTTGGAATTCCCAGTTATGCAGCTTGGGTCGCCTGCCTGCCCGCTCCTTTTTTTAGCCATCGTGTGTAACAGAGCATCGAATAACTCTCTCGCCTTGGTCTTCACGTGACTTTGATCCTTGTGCTTGTAGGCCGGCCTTGCGTCATTGAGGGAATAACACGTTTGCTACTACTGATCACTGCCTTTATGTCAATAACGCTTGCTTGTTATCGATCTGGAGGCTTGTGTACGGACGCCGCCGCCGTCGAAGTTACTTTTTGACTCTGATCTAATTTATGCTGCCGTTGAAACTTTTTCGATCTCAACTGATGAACTCGGAGTCGATGCAGATCTTTCCGCACAGGCTCTTCTTCATCCGGCCGATCACGAGCCTCTCGATCCCTGGGAGAGCTCCCTCCAAGAACACAATACCACCGTGCGCTGGCCCCATGGTGGGCGTCAACTGTCATGGTTTTGTCACGGCAAGATGTCCTCGTGAAAGGACTTAGTGGTGAGGCCATCGCACCTAGGTGGTAGCTTGAACAGGGTTTATCGGAATCGAGAGGCGTGAGTTTTACCCAGGTTCGGCCCCTCACGGTGGAGGTAAAAGCCTACATCCTGCTTGATTACTATTAATGATGATGATCTCGATTACAATGGTGCTCTTTCACTACCTCTATCTCGAGAGCTACTAATTTGTCTGTCTATCCTGACTTCTCCCTATTGGGGTGCCTTGCCCCTCCTTATATAAGTTGAAGGGGCCGGCTTACATCTAGAGTCCTAGTAGGACTACAACTAGTCTATTCTCTATTACAAGTCGGATCCTAGTCCGGGTCTTTTCTTCCGAACTGATCTACCCAGGCTGGGTCTTCTCTCCGGGCCGGGTCTTCTCTCCGAGTTGGGTCTACCCAGGCCGGGTCCTGCTTCTCTTTACCAGGTTCCTTCCAGGGTCTAGCCCATAGAGAGCCGGCCCATTTAATGCCATGCGTGACCCGGTTATGGGCCCTTTGGTCCTGCCGGGTTATGCCATGGAATGCCAGGTCTAACCGTGGGTAATTCCCCCTACATATGGCATATTAACATCACACGGATCATTATCAAGCGGCATCAACTTGCACAAGGCGAGCCCTTCGTCGTCCCTGCGCCAGCGAACAGGGTCATAGCAAAGAAGATAGGGGAGATCAAACCGCTCTTGAACCCTTGGGTTGTTTGCAATGATCTTATTTGTTGAGTCTAGAATGTCCTTGAACGAACCTGCCATGCTAGCCGCGAAGATCACGTCGCACCGATCAATGACTTCCTCCACCGCGACATTTTTCAGATCGGGGCAAGAATAACGGGGTTGGGTCCTGCGTCTTCCCTCCATCGAGAAGACGAACAATGGCAGAAGGAAGAGTCTACATGCAAAAAAAGAGACGGAAGAGCGTGCGACAGCAGTTCCAAATCGAGCAGGAAAGGCGAAGTGTGACGCCCCTGCTCGACCGTGCACTAATCATACACGCAAATGCACACGATCAAGCCTAGGGACTCACTTGAAGATATCACAACACAACTCTAGACACAAAATAAAATAAAACAAGCTTAATATTACAATCCAAGGGCCTCGAGGGCTCGAATACATAAGCTTGATGCACAAGCGTTAGCGGAAGCAACAAATATCTGGGTACAGATATAAAAGATAAAAAGATAAGCCTTAAACAGGCGGGGCAAAACAACGACAACGATCGAAAAGGCACAGGCCTCCTGCCTGGGAGCCTCCTATCTACTCCTGGTCGTCGGCGGTCTCCACGTAGTAGTAGGCTCTTCCAGAGGGGTAGTAGTAGTCGGTAGCAGCTGACTCCGGGGCTCCATCATCTGGTCGCAGCAATCGGGCATGGGGGAAAAAGGGAGCAAAGCAACCGTGAGTACTCATCCAAAGTACTCGCAAGACATACATCAGATCTAGTCTAGATATGCAATATTTTCAAGGAAGGCTGTATATGTGGACTTGTCTGCAGAAATGCCAGAATACAGAGAGGACCTAGCCTAACGAAGACTAGCATCTTCAGCGGTCATGCAGCATAAGGAGAGTGCAGATTAGTACACGATTAAAGTAGCAAGCATGTTGTAGCAAAGCCTAGAGATCCTTCCTCGACTCCCTGCGAGAAAGCGATCCCGGAGCTTCCAATTAATTAAAAGTATCCAGTTCAAGTAGTTGAAGATCGGGATATAACACTGAGCGTCCTGTTACCGTGGACACGGCCATTCGAATAGATAATCTTCCCTGCAGGGGTGCACTACTGTTACCCAACACGCTCGATTAACTCCGGCCGAACACACTTTCCTGGGTCATGCCCGGCCTCGGCAGATCGACACACCACAGCCCTACCTAGAGCTCAGCAGAGAGGTCCCCGCCGGGCTACATCCTAAGTGCTCAGGGGTCTTGGGCCCATCGCCCTTTGCACTCCGGGTCGTTGTGCGCAGGGGGATTCCAGCACCACCTCTGCCTGGATGGCGCGATCCGGCCCGGCCACAATGCTGAACTGGACATATGACAGAGCTTTCGGCTGATACATACGGCGTAAAGGCCCCATTAAACCATTATCCCACGTGGTGGTAGTGCGTATAGCCCAGTGGCCAACTCAGATCAATACCCAAATCCTTTAACGCATTATTAGGAGGTCGCAGTGACGATCAGTACTCCTGTCACCCCGTCTCGAGGAAGTGCAACAAGGGCCAGGCCCATCCCTCTCAAGGGCGGTCTCTACCTTCCCAGCCGCGTCTCGTAATTATCTCGCGGGTACCCTCCAGGTCAACCCGACTTCCCAGGAGACTGTCAGGAACTCAGGTCCACCTCTACCGGGGTGGTACCGCCTGTCCCTTCAGTCCTGCATTAACCATAAAAGGGGCAACAGTCTAAGGTGACCGTGTGTCCATAACATTAAGAGGGTAATCTGAGGAATCACCCTCGATGGATTCCAACTCGAAGCTACCGTCAAGGTGAACCCGGAGGAATCACCCTCGATGGATTCACTCTTGAGGGGTTGCACGACAGAAGCTTCATCGGAGGTGGTGGAAGAGGAATCACCCTCGGTAACCCACAACCAACTTGCTGTACCATAGAGGCAACAATAGGAGTGAGATAAGAGGTATCACCCTCGGCACTCGATGTTAGCTCTGCAGAGTCGAGCAACTTACAGGGGTGTGTGGTGATGTGCTGGTCTTAGCCCGTCGATCACATCGATCGGGGCACTGGTAACTAAGCGGGGCAACTAGGACAAGGAGGAAAGGGCCACAGATGGATTATCAACCAACCTATACTGAGCATTTAGGATATCAAGTAAAGTATCAACAGAACTTACAAGAAACAGGCTATGCATCAGAATAGGATAAATCAATAGCAGTAGCAAATTCTAATGCAAGCAGGGGGGAGAAAGAATAGGTGATATAGGCATGCGTCAAGGGGGTTTGCTTGCCTGGTTGCTCTGCGGCAAAAGAGGAGTCTTCAACGGGGTAGTCGGTCTCCGGAGCTGCGTCGGTCTCGGAGGCTATCGGAAAGAAGAGGGGGAAGAAACAATAAATAAAAGCAATCAAATGCAACACAGTGCATGGCATGGCAAAACGCAGTGCTGGTGGTGGCCTATTGCATTGCTACATGTCGCAGGCGAAGCGGGAAAATATCTGGGATATTTTCCCGGCGTTTAGGCTGATTTCGGTATTCTGAACCGGAGGGGAAAGTTCCATGTTCAGGTAGTTAGGAGTGATGGTCAAGCATTTTGACCACATATTCGGATTCGTCTCGTTTTTCTGATCAACTTTCATGTAGAAAGTTTTTCGATCCGAGCTACGGTTTATTTTCTATGAATTTTCAAAGATTTAAACAGTCTTCTGAAATTTCTGGAATTATTTATATTATTTAATTCGCATTATCCAGAACAGTGATAGGTGATGTCAGCATGATGTCAGCACTGCGTCAGCAGTCAACTCTGACTGTTCACAGGTCAACCTGACAGGTGGGGCCCATCTGTCATAGACTAGACTAACTAAACAGTAGGTTAAACTAACTAATTTAACTAATTAGCCAGTGGGACCCACCGTCAGTGACTGCCTAAGCTAACTAATTAACTAACAGATTAAATAACATTTTATTTATTTTTAAAAAAATTTAAACGGGCGGGGCCCGCAAGTCAGTGGCCCACGGGTGCCCAGTCAGCAGTTGACTGGGTCAACCCAGTCAACTAGGGCCCACGGGGCCCAGCAGTCAGTGGCACAGGGGGCCCCACATGGCGGACCACGTCAGCGTCGTCGGCGCCGTCGCCGGAGTTACTCCGGCGACCAAATTTCACGGCGGCGTGCACGGGATGGGGTCGGGTTTTGGCTACGGTGGCACAAATCGAGCGCGGTTAGGCTTATTCGATCGGGCGTTCAACGCCGCGTCCAACCGTGGCGGTGCCGTGGCCGGAGATGCAGCATAGCGACGATAGCGAGCGGCGAGGCGGACGCCGGAGTTCGGTCATGATCGGAAATGGCACATCGGGGCACGGCAAGGTGAGCTAGCGGGCGCGTTGGACTCGCGCGGGTGTGCTGAGCATGAAGCCGTGCTCGTTTGAGCTCGACGGCGAGCGTGGCCGCGACGACGAGCTCGTCAGCGGTGACGGGTACGGCCATCTTAAATGCGGCGGCAACGGCGCGAGAATAAGGGAAAGAAGGGGGGATCCGGTGCGGCCGCTCACCGGGCTCCCGCAGATGTGCTCAAGTGGGCTCGGGGCTCGGTTGCCGCGCTAGGACACGGCCATGGCGACGGCGAGTTTCGGGTGAGCTCGCCGTGGCGGATCTGGGGCGAGAGAGGAGAAGCTGCGAGGGAGAGAGGGCGCGGGCGAAACCTAGGGCGTCGGGGACGGCCTTATCGGCGTCGGGGAGCCGCGGGATGGCCAGCGCGTGGCGATCGGAGGCGTGTCGGCGCGCGCGGGAGGAAGGATACGACCAGCGAGGTGGGCTGGGCTGGCTACTGTGCACTGGAAGCCCAAGTGCACAGTAGTCCTTTGCCCTTTTTCTTTTTCTTTTCTGTTTTCTGTATTCTTTTCTGTTTTGCAAAATGTTTGGCCTCGAAATGACTTTTGTAAAATAGGGAGTTATGCCACATAAATATGTTGCAATACTTAGCACTGCCATAAAAAGGTTTGGAGGTAATTTGATTTCATTTGAAATTTGGATTAAATAAAATGGATTAAACCTTGCTGTTTTGGCACTGTTTTTGGATGTTAGAGTCACTTAAATAATTCAATTAATGTTGATTTTACTTTTATAATTACTTTGGGAATATTTGCAATATTATGAACTATTTAGTTCCTGGATTTGAACAACTTTTAAATTCACTTTAAATTTGAATTCTCAATTTGAATTGGAATTTGAAATGAGATATGATCCAAATGATGATCAAGCACTGTTAAGCCAGATGCCTTGGCATGATTAAGTGGTGATCACTGTCCTTAATACATGGGGATGTTACAATTCTCCTCCTCTTAAAGAAATTCTCGTCCCGAGAATTAAGAGGTAGAAGGGAAATGGGTGGGGTATCCTGGAAAGTCCTTCTGGAAGTACCCCTAGCAATCGCGAACGATTGTGACGTTTTAATTCCACAAATTTAATGCCATGCATGTATGCAAAAAATTTTGGCATGAATGAGTACGATGCTCCCGAATAATTTAAAACTGAAGCTACTACTGAGTTAAGAAGAGGGGTACCCTTCACAGTAGCTGGCTGATCTTGAGCGTCACTTAGATCAACATGGTACGCTTGAGCACAACCATAAGAAGGCCTGGCATTGTTGTTGCGGTGCT
Organism: Elymus sibiricus; assembly: GCA_039707655.1. Lineage (NCBI taxonomy): Eukaryota > Viridiplantae > Streptophyta > Magnoliopsida > Poales > Poaceae > Elymus > Elymus sibiricus. The sequence continues at coordinate 278,425,070 of CM077672.1, forward strand.
GGTTGTTGTCACGGTCATTACCACGGCCAGCAGAAGGAAGCGCAAGCTGATTCTGGTTCTGAGGGCATTCTCTGGAACGGTGACCTGGACGGCCACACTTGAAGCAGAGCCCATCACTGGGACGGGAAGCAGGAGCTCGAAACAGTGGAACCGGAGGTCCTGGCTGTCCCGGCGGTGGAGGAGGTGCAGCTGGATGGTACATGCTATTGGGAATCCAGATACGGCGCTTCTACGATGACGAGCCCGAAGATCAGCCAACGTCATCGGTGCGCTTGATGGCTTTCTTGTGTTCCATCTGAGCGATCTCAACATAGATAGCCTTGTTTACCAGGGTGGCGAAGTCGGGGAAGTCATTAACAGCAAGTGCAAGCTTGAGGTCTGGGTGGAGTCCACTACGGAATTTCTCCTGTCTACGAGCATCAGTGGCAATGTCGCTCGGACGCGTGCGGTGGCGACAGCGAGCGGGAGCAGGTGAGGAAGAAGACAGGCCGGGTGGGCTGGGCCTGCTCCTGTGGCCTAAGGCCCAGTGAGCAGTGCCATTTTCCTTTTCTTTTATTTCTTTTTCTGTTTTCCCTTTTTCATTTCTGTCTTGGATTATTTAGAGCCACTAAATGAGTTTTGTAAAATATGTAACTGGTCACTTATTTAACCTTGCATTATTAGACAATGCCACAAAAAGTTTGGTGGGTGTTGGACTTTGTTTAAATTTTGGTCAAATGGAAATGCATTAAATGAATTGTTTTAGCTACTGTTTTTGGTTGATATGGTCAATTTGGGAATTTAAATAATGTTGATTTTATTTTTATAATTGCTCTGAGATTATATGCAATATTATGAACATTTTTGTTTTGCTGTTTGAAGAAATAAATATTTGACTTAATATTTGAATTTGAATTTGAATTGTGTTTGAACCAAAGTGGCAATTTGCAAGGTTAATAAGATGACATGGCAAATTAATTAGCTTAATGACAGGGTTAAGATCTGGGGATGTTACAAATCTCCCCCACTACAAGAAATCTCGTCCCGAGATTTAAGAGGTGGAGGTAAGGGGTATCTTCGGGATCAAGGATGTATAGGAGAGTCAGGTTTTGATCCTGTGGAACTGTGGTGAGTGTCGATTAAGAGTGGGAAGGTTGTGACATCTTGCAAGGACATGACAACAAGACGTGTCAGAGGAAAGTCTGTCAACTATGTCGGCAACAACGTCGGTACCAAGGGCGGGGAGCGAAGAGAACCATTTTCCTGCTCATTAAAACGAGGCGGACCAATAGGCAAGGTTCTCATCCATCGATGGTTACCGGAATGTTATCAACAAAAGTGACAAGGTTTTAGTTGGGGTGTTGACTTAAGCAGGGCATTATCACTTCTCAGATAAAAGCCAGTATTACAAGAAAGGTTAAACAGACCAATGGAAAGGAAAATGTGATGATCAGATTAAACAGATCAATGGAAAGGAATGATTGTAGACAATCCAGTTCTCCAGGTGGATGTGAACACGAGAACCTAATGTCAGTGTTAGCAAAATCATTTAACCCGAAAAGAGGAGAGATTAGAGTCCCAGAGTAAAGGAGAGGAATAAAAGATCCTAATCCCACCCACTAGCGACGTGGGCCCGTAAGCCACACAGCCATGTTAGTAAAACAGTTTTGCAAAGACTAGACTCAACTTCGGCCAAGGAGTTGGAAAGGGGCTTCCTACAGGCAGTTGGCTCTGATACCAACCTGTGATGCCCCCGACTTAATCGTGCACTAATCATACACGCAAATGCACACGATCAAGCCTAGGGACTCACTTGAAGATATCACAACACAACTCTACACAAAATAAAATAATTCAAGCTTTATATTACAAGCCAGGGGCCTCGAGGGCTCGAATACATAAGCTCAATAACACAAGCGTCAGCGAAAGCATTAGATATCTGAGTACAGATATAAAAGATAAAAATATAAGCCTTAAGAAGGCGGGGCAAAACAACGACAACGATCGAAAAGGCGCAGGCCTCCTGCCTGGGAGCCTCCGAATCTACTCCTAGTCGTCGGCGGTCTCCACGTAGTAGTAGGCTCCACTGGAAGTGTAGTAGCAGTCGTCGGTGGTAGCAGCTGACTCCTGGGCTCCGACATCTGGTCGCAGCAAACGGGCATGGGGGAAAAGGGGAGCAAAGAAACCGTGAGTACTCATCCAAAGTACTCGCAAGACTTACATCAGATCTAACTACATATGCATCGGTATCAAAGAATGGCTGTATATGTGGACTGAACTGCAGAAATGCCGGAATAGAGGGAAAGGTCTAGCCTATCGAAGACTAGCATCTTCAGCGTCTTGCAGCATTAGAAGAGTGCAGATTAGTAACATAATTAAAGTTGCAAGCATGTTGTATCAAAGCCTAGAGATCCTTCCTCGACTCCCTGCGAGAAAGCGATCCCGGAGCTTCCAATTAATTAAAAGTATCCAGTTCAAGTAGTAGTAGATTGGGATACAACACTGAGCGTCCTGTTACCGTGGACACGGCTATTCGAATAGATATATCTTCCCTGCAGGGGTGCACTACTGTTACCCAACACGCTCGATTAACTCTGGCCGGACACACTTTTCTGGGTCATGCCCGGCCTCGGCTGATCGACACACCGCAGCCCTACCTAGAGCTCAGCACAGAGGTCCCCGCCGGTCTACATCCTAAGCGCGCAGGGGTCTTGGGCCCATCGCCCTTTGCACTCCGGGTCGTTGTGCGCAGGGGGATTCCAGCACCATCTCTACCTGGATGGCGCGATCCGGCCCAGCCACAATGTTGAACTGGACATCTGACAGAGCTTTCGGCTGATACATACGGTGCAGAGGGCCCCACTAAACCATTATCCCGCATGGTGGTAGTATGTATAGGCCAGTGGCCAACTCAGATCAATACCCAAATCCGTTAGTGCATTATTAGGAGCTCGCGGTGACGATCAGTACTCCTGTCGCCCCGTCTCGAGGAAGTGCAACAAGGGTCAGGTCCATCCCTCTCTAGGGCGGTCTCTGCCTGCCCGGACGCGCCTCGTAATTATCTCGCGGGTGCCCTCCAGGTCAACCCGACTTCCCAGGGGGCTGTCGGGAACTCAGGTCCACCTCTACCGGGGTGGTACCGCCTGTCCCTTCAGTCCCGCATTAACAGTACAAGGGGGCATCAGTTAAATGTAACCGTGTGTCTGTAACATCAAGAGGGTAATCCGAGGAATCACCCTCGATGGATCCCCACTCGATGCTACCGTCAAGGTGAACCCGGAGGAATCACCCTCGATGGATTCACAATTGAGGGTTGCACGACAGAAGCTTCATCGGAGGTGGTGGAAGAGGAATCACCCTCGTATCCCACAACTGTTTAGCTGTACCACAGAGGCATATCAGGAGTGAGATAAGAGGTATCACCCTCGGAACTCGAGGATAACTCTATGGAGTCGAACAACTTAGGGGGTGTGCAGTGATGTGCAGGTCTCAGCCCGTCGATCACACCGACCGGGGCACAGGTAACTAAGCGGGGCAACTAGAACGAGAAGAGGGGCCACAGATGGTTTATCCACCAACCTATACTAAGCAGTTCGGATAACAGGCAGGTATCAATAGCAGTTACAAAAACAGCCTATGCATCAGAATTAGGATCATTCAGTAGCAGTAGCAAATTTTAATGCAAGCAGTAGGGAGAAAGAATAGGTGATATAGGTATGCGTCAAGGGGGGGTTGCTTGCCTGGTTGCTCTGCGGCAAAAGAGGAGTCTTTAACGGGGTAGTCGGTCTCCGGAGCTGCGTCGGTCTCGGAGGCTATCGGAAAGAAGACGGGGAAGAAATAATAAATAAAAGCAATCAAATGCAACACAGTGCATGGCATGGCAAAACGCAGTGCTGGTGGTGGCCTATTGCAATGCTACACGTTGCAGACGAAGCGGGAAAATATCTGGGATATTTTCTCGGCGTTTAGGTAGTTTTCGGTATTCTGAACCGGAGGGGAAGGTTCCATGTTCAGATAGATAGGAGTGATGGTCAGGCATTTGACCACATATTCGGATTCGTCTCGTTTTTCTGATCAACTTTCATGTAGAAAGTTTTTCGATCCGAGTTACGGTTTATTTTCTATGAATTTTCAAAGATTTAAAAAGTTTTCTGAAATTTCTGGAATTATTTTAATTATTTAAATTCGAATTATCCGAAACAGTAGCACCTGACGTCATCATGACGCCAGAGTGACGTCAGCGGTCAGCTGACCAGTCAACGGGGCCCACTGGGACCCACTGGCAGTGACTGGGCGCTGCCCAGTCAGCTGTTGACTGGGTCAACTGGGTCCAGTGGGACCCACATGTCAGTCAGCCACGGTCACCGACAAGTGGGGCCGGTCAACGCCACGCAGCAAGGTCAAAACTGACGCGTGGGGCCACCGTGGTTATTATTAATCCTAACCAGAAATCTAACCGAGTTTAATTAACGTGCGGGGCCCACATGTCATAGGCACGGGGAGGTAATTAATCTCGTCATTAGCGGGCTAATGACGGCGCCACGTCATCACCGCCGGAGTAACGCCGGCGAGGCCATCCCGACGGCGGTCGAGCACCGTGCGCTCGCTACGGTGCGTCAAATCGAGCGTGGTTTGCGGCAATGTGCTCCTGGGCTCGTGCGCTACTCGCTGGTGCCAGAGATGGACCGAATGGTCGCCGGAGTTGAGGCCGGCGATGAGGTTGGCGGCGGCTGCGTTCAGACTAGCTTGGGAGACGGCAAACGGCGACCGAACTAAAGGGGAAGAAGGGCGGGAGGAAGCGCAGCTCACCGCGGAGCTCGGTGACGCGCTCGGGGAGGCCGGGGACAGCTCGACGGCGATGCAATCGGCGGCGAGGTGCCGCGGCCGTGCGCGGAGAAGATGCCTCGATGGCGGCGGCAGAGAGCTCCCAGGCTCGAACCGAAGGGCGGGGCCGATGTGGACGTCGACGGCGGCCCTCCTGGGCGTCTCCGTGTGGCGCGGGATGGCGGGTGGCGGTGGAATCGACGGGGCGGCGACGATGAGCTCGCTCGGGCGCGAGCTCGATTCACTCGGGGGAGAACGAGAGAGGGGAACGGGGAGGTGCTAGGGTTTCGGGGAGGGAGAGAGGGTGCCGGGGCTGGCCTTATCCTCGCCGGGGAGGCACGGATGGCCGGCGCGTGGTGGATCGCCGGCTCGGACGCGTGCGGTGGCGACAGGGTTGGCAGGGGCGACATTGGCAGATTCCATCTCAAAAGCGATGTCGCGAAGCCAGTTATCAGCATCCAGTGGCTGTTCAGAGTTGCGGAAAGTAGTAGGGCTGAGACGCACAAACTCCTGCAGAGTTATTGGAGCAGGTTGCTGATCCTGAGCATTCTGGTTCTGGTTTGGGAATTGAGCCATGATTCCAACCATGAACTGGCGGTTCAGCTCGAATTGCTGCATCATAGCTGCCATATAGTCTGGCGGGGGTGGATCGTTGGCAGCACGGCCACGACCACGACCACCTGATCTAACCATCCTGCTAAAAATTTAACAGGGGGTGGTTTAGTAAAAACTACTGCAAGTGTTTAGTGACAAGCACGATGTAACACGACAATTAACAAGTAGTGCAATAGATTCATAACAGTAGTCAATTAAGACATACAGATCCTTACACTTAGTCGATTACATGCGGACAGCATAAGTTTTGGAAAATCAAATAGGTAGACATACTAGGCGGCGCGCAGGCACGCGGTGAGGAATACAACAACGAGACATAGCAAAGGCTACATCAACGTCGGAGAAAACTACTGGAGCGAGGAATCCACAAGTGACGACGTAGGGTGTCCTCGATAGAAGGATCCGGCGGCCCGTGAAGCAGAACCTGGCCCACAATTCAAGGATGGGTTAATTCAAATCTCCGGGTGGATGTAAGGGGTATCTTCGGGATCAAGGATGCACAGGAGAGCCAGGTTTTGATCCTGTGGAACTGTGGTGAGTGTTGATCAAGAGTGGGAAGGCAGTGACATCTTGCAATGTCACGACAGTAAGGCAAGTCAGAGGACAATCATTCGGGGGTGTAGGCTTAAGCAGGGAATTATCATTGCTCAGATAAAAGTTAGATTACAAGAAAGGTTAAACAGACAAACGGAAAGGAAAATGTGATGATCAGATTAAACAGATCAATGGAAAGGATTAGTTGCAGACAATCCAGCTCTCCGGGTGAATGTGATTACGAGAACCTAGTGTCAGTGTTAGCAAAACCATTTAACCCGAATAGAAGAGGATTCAGAGTCCCAACCTGTGACGCCCCCGACTTAATCGTGCACTAATCATACACGCAAATGCACACGATCAAGCCTAGGGACTCACTTGAAGATATCACAACACAAGTCTAGACACAAAATAAAATAAAACAAGCTTAATATTACAAGCCAGGGGCCTCGAGGGCTCGAATACATAAGCTTGATGCACAAGCGTTAGCGGAAGCAACAAATATCTGGGTACAGATATAAAAGATAAAAAGATAAGCCTTAAACAGGAGGGGCAAAACAACGACAACGATCAAAAAGGCACAGGCCTCCTGCCTGGGAGCCTCCTATCTACTCCTAGTCGTCGGCGGTCTCCACGTAGTAGTAGGCTCCTCCAGAGGGGTAGTAGTAGTCGGTAGCAGCTGACTCCGGGGCTCCATCATCTGGTCGCAGCAATCGGGCATGGGGGAAAAAGGGAGCAAAGCAACCGTGAGTACTCATCCAAAGTACTCACAAGACTTACATCAGATCTAGTCTAGATATGCAATATTTTCAAGGAAGGCTGTATATGTGGACTTGTCTGCAGAAATGCCAGAATAGAGAGAGGACCTAGCCTAACGAAGACTAGCATCTTCAGCGGTCTTGCAGCATAAGGAGAGTGCAGATTAGTACAAAATTAAAGTAGCAAGCATGTTGTAGCAAAGCCTAGAGATCCTTCCTCGACTCCCTGCGAGAAAGCGATCCCGGAGCTTCCAATTAATTAAAAGTATCCAGTTCAAGTAGTAGAAGATCGGGATATAACACTGAGCGTCCTGTTACCGTGGACACGGCTATTCGAATAGATAATCTTCCCTGCAGGGGTGCACTACTGTTACCCAACACGCTCGATTAACTCCGGCCGGACACATTTTCCTGGGTCATGCCCGGCCTCGGCTGATCGACACACCGCAGCCCTACCTAGAGCTCAGCAGAGAGGTCCCCGCCGGTCTACACCCTAAGTGCTCAGGGATCTTGGGCCCATCGCCCTTTGCACTCCGGGTCGTTGTGCGCAGGGGGATTCCAGCACCACCTCTGCCTGGATGGCGCGATCCGGCCCGGCCACAATGTTGAACTGGACATCTGACAGAGCTTTCGGCTGATACATATGGCGTAGAGGGCCCCATTAAACCATTATCCCACGTGGTGGTAGTGCGTATAGGCCAGTGGCCAACTCAGATCAATACCCAAATCCGTTAACGCATTATTAGGAGCTCGCGGTGACGATCAGTACTCCTGTCGCCCCGTCTCGAGGAAGTGCACCAAGGGCCAGGCCCATCCCTCTCAAGGGCGGTCTCTGCCTGCCCGGCCGCGCCTCGTAATTATCTCGCGGGTACCCTCCAGGTCAACCCGACTTCCCAGGAGACTGTCGGGAACTCAGGTCCACCTCTACCAGGGTGGTACCGCCTGTCCCTTCAGTCCCGCATTAACCATAAAAGGGGCAACAGTGTAAGGTGACCGTGTGTCCGTAACATCAAGAGGGTAATCCGACGAATCACCCTCGATGGATTCCCACTCGAAGCTACCGTCAAGGTGAACCCGGAGGAATCACCCTCGATGGATTCACACTTGAGGGGTTGCACGACAGAAGCTTCATCGGAGGTGGTGGAAGAGGAATCACCCTCGGTAACCCACCCAACTAGTTGTACCACAGAGGCAACAGCAGGAGTGAGATAAGAGGTATCACCCTCGGCACTCGATGTTAGCTCTGCAGAGTCGAGCAACTTACGGGGGTGTGTGGTGATGTGCTGGTCTCAGCCCGTCGATCACATCGATCGGGGCACTGGTAACTAAGCGGGGCAACTAGGACAAGGAGGAAAGGGCCACAGATGGATTATCAACCAACCTATACTAAGCATTTAGGATATCAAGTAAAGTATCAACAGAACTTACAAGAAACAGGCTATGCATCAGAATAGGATAAATCAATAGCAGTAGCAAATTCTAATGCAAGCAGGGGGGAGAAGAATAGGAGATATAGGCATGCGTCAAGGGGGTTTGCTTGCCTGGTTGCTCTGCGGCAAAAGCGGAGTCTTCAACGGGGTAGTCGGTCTCCGGAGCTGCGTCGGTCTCGGAGGCTATCGAAAAGAAGAGGGGGAAGAAACAATAAATAAAAGCAATCAAATGCAACACAGTGCATGGCATGGCAAAACGCAGTGCTGGTGGTGGCCTATTGCATTGCTACATGTCGCAGGCGAAGCGGGAAAATATCTGGGATATTTTCCCGGCGTTTAGGCTGATTTCGGTATACTGAACCGGAGGGGAAGGTTCCATGTTCAGGTAGTTAGGAGTGATGGTCAAGCATTTTGACCACATATTCGGATTCGTCTCGTTTTTCTGATCAACTTTCATGTAGAAAGTTTTTTGATCCGAGCTACGGTTTATTTTCTATGAATTTTCAAAGATTTAAACAGTTTTCTGAAATTTCTGGAATTATTTATATTATTTAATTCGCATTATCCAGAACAGTGATAGGTGACGTCAGCATGATGTCAGCACTACGTCAGCAGTCAACTCTGACTGTTGACTGGTCAACCTGACAGGTGGGGCCCATCTGTCATAGACTAGACTAACTAAACAGTAGGTTAAACTAACCAATTTAACTAATTAGCCAGTGGGACCCACTGTCAGTGACTGACTAAGTTAACTAATTAACTAACAGATTAATTAACGTTTTAATTAACATTTTATTTATTTTTAAAATGTTTTAAACGGGCAGGGCCCGCATTTCAGTGGCCCACGGGTGCCCAGTCAGCAGTTGACTGGGTCAACCCAGTCAACTGGGGCCCGCGGGGCCTAGCGGTCAGTGGCACAGGGGGCCCCACATGGCGGACCACGTCAGCGTTGTCGGCGCCGTCGCCGGAGTTACTCCGGCGACCAAATTTCACGGCGGCGCGCACGGGATGGGGTCGGGTTTTGGCTACGGTGGCTCAAATCGAGCGCGGTTAGGCTTATTCGATCGGGCGTTCAACGCCGCGTCCAACCGTGGCGGTGCCGTGGCCGGAGATGCAGCGTAGCGACGACGGCGAGCGGCGAGGCGGACGCCGGAGTTCGGCCATGATCGGAAATGGCACATCGGGGCACGGCATGGTGAGCTAGCGGGCGCGTTGGACTCGCGCGGGTGTGCTGAGCACGAAGCCGTACTCATTTGAGCTCGACAGCGAGCGTGGCCGCGACGACGAGCTCATCGGCGGTGATGGGTACGGCCATCTCAAATGCGGCGGCAACGGCGCGAGAATAAGGGAAAGAAGGGGGGATCCGGTGCGGCCGCTCACCGGGCTCCCGCAGATGTGCTCAAGTGGGCTCGGGGAAGCTTGTTGGCGGCGAATCGGCGACGGAGACTACGGTGCCCGAGGAGGAAGAAGAGGACGTAGACGGCGATGTGACGGCGTAGAGGTCTAGCTCGAGGTCGGGGACGAAGTAGTCGACGACGGCGAGCGTGATGGGCACGTCGGAGAGGCGAACGGGGCTCGGTTGCCGCGCTAGGACACGGCCATGGCGACGGCGACTTTCGGATGTGCTCGCCGCGGCGGATCTGGGGCGAGAGAGGAGAAGCTGCGAGGGGGAGAGGGCGCGGGCGAACCCTAGGGCGTCGGGGACGGCCTTATCGGCGCCGGGGAGCCGCGGGATGGTCAGCGCGTGGCGATCGGAGGCGTGTCGGCACGCGCAGCTGACAGCGCGCGGGAGGAAGGAGACGACCAGCGAGGTGGGCTGGGCTGGCTACTGTGCACTGGAAGCCCAAGTGCACAGTAGGCCTTTGCCCTTTTTCTTTTTCTTTTCTGTTTTCTGTATTCTTTTCTGTTTTGCAAAATGTTTGGCCTCGAAATGACTTTTGTAAAATAGGGAGTTATGCCACATAAATATGTTGCAATATTTAGCACTGCCGTAAAAAGGTTTGGAGGTAATTTGATTTCATTTGAAATTCGGATTAAATAAAATGGATTAAACCTTGCTGTTTGGCACTGTTTTTCGATGCTAGAGTCACTTAAATAATTCAATTAATGTTGATTTTATTTTTATAATTACTTTGGGAATATTTGCAATATTATGAACTATTTAGTTTCCGGATTTGAACAACTTTTAAATTCACTTTAAATTTGAATTCTCAATTTGAATTGGAATTTGAAATGAGATATGATCCAAATGATGATCAAGCACTGTTAAGCATGATGACTTGGCATGATTAAGAGGTGATCACTGTGCTTAATATATGGGGATGTTACACGAAGAGGCGGTGGACGGTTGCCACAGTTTAGGAAGAGGCGAGTGGGGAGTGGACGGTTGGCACGCTATAGGAAGAGGCGACTAGGCCTACATAGACGTCCGTTTTGAAGCATTACTACACGTCGTCCCGATTTATTAGGCTGGACGTTTTAGTAGGGGAGAGAAAAAGGTTGTTGCATGCACGCTATCCATTGGGTACATGCACGCATGAGAGAGAGAAAAGTGCATGCATGTGATAGAGATCAAGGAGATTAGTGATAAAATACCTAGTAGCGCCTTGGTCCTGTTGCTTCGGCTCGCGGGGCTTAGAAAACCCGGACGGAGGTAGAATAGTAGTAATTGGTACTATTTGCAGAGAAAATATAAAGTACTCTACCACTAGTAGAATAGTAATAATATATATAGGCTGGAGCTTCAGCGGTTGCTTGCTAGGCTCTTCTCTCTCTTCTCAGCCAGCCAGCAGACGCGTGGAGTGTGCCCATCATCGGTTTGCTCACATTCGGTCCCACATGTCAGTGAAAACGCAAGACGACGCACATTCGTTGGGTCAGCAGCGTGCCTGACCGACCGTGTGGAGTGTGACGCGTACGCGACAGGCGTGTTGTAATTGTACGCGACATGCTAGAGGTTGAGGAAGATGATCCCGCCGTCCATTTTTCATCCAACGGCCCAAGCGAAATCGACTGGCCACAGAAAAATATTCAGGCGACTGTCATCTAGCCACGCCCCTAGTTTCTAAAGGAAAATATCCATGCACTCCATATTTTTTGGCGGATATGCTAGAATATATATATGACTTGTTGCAATGCACAGACAATTATGTATTGCGGTAAAAAATATTTTGCCGCGTCGCCGCACCCACTCCGAGAAGTGACTCGAAAACCATTCATAAATTAAGTAAGTTTATCACATGCATGTGCAAATATATCAGTTATTACATACAACAAGTCATCAACGCACGACGACAACGAGGATACATTCTTAATACTAAAGTTTTTATCACACAACAAATAACAAGCTATGAAATGAACTTCAGGTCAACCAATCATCGGCGTTGGAAACGCTTGCTTTGAAGCATAAGTGATCCTCTAGACTGGGCCAGCCATTGTCAATATTGAGACCAACGCAAGACTCACCATCCAGGCTGAAGCGGCCTATATCAGGAGCATGCAAATTGTAGGGAACCATAGCACTGTCCGAGGTATAGATACAGTTGCTTCTCATAAATGGTAATGTTGTGCCAACAGCAGCTGGATCGCCTTTCACCATCATTGGATAGTTTAGTCCAAGGAAAAGCGAGTATTCTCCAAGACTATCAATATTGAACCAGGGAGATGGTTCTGGCGCTAGCACACTAGTATACATCCCGAATACCCTGCAACGGATGTTGGAATAGGTCCGAAGAGTGCGACCATGGGAGACAACACCTGCTTCCTCTATAACATCAGCAGTGCCCTGTATACAGACAAGAAGAGGTGATCCATCGAAATAAGTAGCTAGGCGCCACTGAGTAGGTAGGTCCTGCTCGTCTTCATGCTCGTGATCATCACCATCGTCATCTCCCCCTTGGTTATAAAATTTTCCAAGTATCGGTGGGGGAATGTTGACAGGACCTTGGAAACACAAGAAGATTAATTAGTACGGGGACGCGGCCTCTCGGGCGCCGCCGCTTCAATGCGGCCGCCGCGTCTCGAGAAACCAACTCCGGCAGCTGCGCCGCAATGAAGCGGGATGACCGCCCCTCCACCTGGCCTGGCCGCGGCTATTTAAGTCGTGCACCGGTGACGCACAGATCCGCACTCCCCCTCCCGAACCGCATTGTCCTCCTCCCCCTCGTCGTCACCTCGTTGAGCCCTTGCTCCTCTCCGAGCCCAGCGGCGATGCCGAAGTCTTGGTTCTCTACGCCGGCAAGCGGCGCCGGTGGAAGTTCCTCTTCAGGCGGATCGTGGCGACGCCACCCTCGCTCTCGAGGACCATCTGCATCCACGGCGGCGGGCTCCTCCGGCAAGGAGGAGATGACTGTCTCCTCCGGCGACGAGGAGGACCAGCCACAGCAGCGGCCCCGTTTCCTCTCGGAGGCAGCTCTGACGGACAAAGAATTCGTCCGTCAGATGGAGATCATGACGGAGTGTTCGCTCCATCACATAGGCCCGGCGCCACATCTCCGGCACGCGTGAAGGAGGAGCCACCGTCCTTGCCGCGCGTTCGCGTTAAGCGGGAGCCAGCATCCCCACTCCGGCAGGTGAAGGACGAGTCGGCGTCCCCGCTGCGCAACCGCGGCCTCCACATCGGCGGCCGCTTGAAGCAAGAGCCAGCGTCCCCCAGTGCCTCCTCCGCATGAAGGACGAGCCGGCGTCGCCCCCGCCGCACAGCCGCTACACGCGGATCGACGGGCCCTCCTCGCCACCACGACGCCACCGCCGCCCGATAAAGGAGGAGCTGCCACCGGCGATCGCCAAGGCGCGTGGCCGCATCCTCCACTACCTCGGAGGAGGCGGTTACGGTGGTGCCTCCGGCTCTCGGGCGGTGGTATCCGAGGCGGAGCGCGCGGCATGGCAACAGGCGAGGTACGACCGGCGCAATGCCGGTCGCCGCTCCGCGTTCGCCAAGACGGGCGTGGCGCCGGAATGGGTCCACAACGACCCAGACATCGCCGCAGCGTGGGCACTCGACCGCTCCGTCACCACCGCGGAGATGGCCGCCAGGCGCTGCCACCGCCTTGACGGCGAGGAGTGAGCGAGGAGTGATCGCTTAGCGACTGCTTTGCCAACATCGGCAGGGGCAAGGCCACCGCGAGGGCGCCTTCGGCAGTGGCCAAGGCGGCCCTTCGCACCGCGCAACAGGAGGCGGAGCGGCTCCTCCGTGAGCGTCAGGCAGCCGCCGGGCAAGGCTGTCGCGGCCCTCCGGCATCCTTGCGCCGCTGGAGGGACGGCGGTGACGGCGGTGCGGCGGGACAGGGCGGCCACGCTTACGAGGTGGTCGTCCGATATAGGGTTTAGTTTTTTCTATAGTTTTTAGTAAAACGGTCAAAATATCGTTCGTTTATGTAAATTATATCCGAACTTGAATGAAATCCGCCAATGAATTTCGTCCGTTTCATTCCAATAGTTGTTGAAATGTATGCGAGCAACGTTCGATGGCAGCCTCCCGCATCCGTGTCCGCGGACTGGTCCCCCCTGTCCGCGGACGGTTGCAGGAGTAAATTTGCCGATCGGCGTTGGAGATGCCCTTATTTTCCTAGCACCAAGAAAACTGGATCTATACTGCAATGGTTTTTATCTATAAACAAAAACACAAGTAAAAAATGTCGGAACGAATTCTACACACAAACCATAACTCTAGCTTAGCCGCGCAATTGCACCTGTGACTCCGGCTAATTTGACTGAATCCGTGTAACTGGAACTGAGATGTTATTTTCTTATTGGCAATCATGCTTTGGCTTCAAACTGACATCTCCAGAGTTACAGAAACAATATGTATCAGTATGACAGAGTTCTGAAAAGAACGCAGATCAGTATGTATGTAGGGGGACTGAGCTGGATGCGTGCAATCACACGAGCAGCCTCTACCCGCAGGTTATGCAGCATGCACAAGCAGCCAACGTGCACGCAACGTGCATGGATCCGGCCACACGCGTGTTGTGGATTGATGTGCAGTACGGACGCGCGAGCAGGTAGCCACGGCTGCGCGAGGAGCGTGGTCGCGGGCCTCGCGGTGAGGCCAGCATAGGATCCCGCAAGCGGCCACCGTACCCGCGACGCGCATCATGCGTGAAGCCTGCCGTGTGGCAAGCCGCCGATCCAGTCAAAGACAATGAAGATGTTGACGGAGTAGTCACGTATTGTAGATGATGAACGGCGGTGGGCGACTCAATCCGATCTAAGATTAAAAAAGCAAAAAGAAAACGCCGATCAATGCGACAGACGAGAGAGAGAAAACCCAGATCAAAGGATCGAGAAAAAGACTCTCTAGGGCAGCCGGTAACACGACCGGCGGACGAACCCTAGGAACGGGCGGCGCGGCCCCCGGTGGGGTGCGGCGGCTAGGTCTAGGAACTTGCGACTGATACCATGTTAGAAGGGCATAGAGAGGGATTGGTGGAATCGATGAATATTGCTTGAGCCTCGTGGGCATATATATAGTGAGTACATGACCTTCTTGGAGTACAAGGCAAGGTAGAATAAATTTTACACTATCCTATCTTTCCTAATAATCAATATACTCAACATGTATAACTGGTGAAGAAACAGATTTAAATTTAGAGAATATTTCTGCATAACCAAATACTCGAAACGCAATGAAGGCGGGCTGGCATCCCCAATTCGTTTTAAGCTCCGAAGTATGAATTTTTGAGACGAAGTCTTGGCGCCCATTCAGAAAAAATTCAAATTAAATGAAATCCTGCGTCAGTGAATTACACAAGCAGCAAACAAAGACGCGGCAGGGTAAGATGTAACAAGTTGATAGAAACATGGTAAATTACACAACCAGCGAACAAAGACGCCCATTCACCGAAAGTGTCAAAGTGAGCGCGAGCTCAGATGCTCAGTTTATCTAGGCGCCGTGTAAGATTGGTTCTCGCGTATTTTATGGTGTATATCGAATACCTTAAGCCCCAGGGGCTGATGGTATGCCGGCCGTGTTCTACAAGAGGTTTTGGGAACGGTGGGTGAGGTTGTGGTGCAGGAAGTTCTACACGTGTTGCAGGGCGGCAGTATACCGAAGGGATGGAATGAAACTATTGTTGTGCTCATCCCGAAGGTTCGGAACCCAGATCGTATCAAAGATCTTCGCCCTATTAGCCTTTGCAATGTGGTGTACAAGCTTGTCTCCAAAGTCCTTGCCAACCGACTCAAGATGATCTTGGATGAGCTCATCTCGGCAAATCAGAGTGCCTTCGTACCGGGGCGCTTGATCTCGGATAACACTATATTGGCTTATGAGATGACACATTTTATGCGGAGGAAG
Organism: Elymus sibiricus; assembly: GCA_039707655.1. Classification (NCBI taxonomy): domain Eukaryota; kingdom Viridiplantae; phylum Streptophyta; class Magnoliopsida; order Poales; family Poaceae; genus Elymus; species Elymus sibiricus. The sequence continues at coordinate 278,440,507 of CM077672.1, forward strand.
CGTAGTGGGAAGGATGTTTATATGGCTCTGAAGCTAGATATGAGCAAGGCCTACGATAGAGTTGAGCGACCCTTTTTGGAAGGAATGATGAAATGGATGGGGTTTGCGGAGGAATTTGTTCGGCTGATTATGAAGTGTGTCACCACTGTCACGTACCGGTTCCGGGTGAATGGAGATATTACTGATGTTATTGTCCCGGGCGTGGGTTGAGGCAGGCGACCCAATTTCGCCATACCTATTCCTAATCTGCGCAGAGGGCTTCTCGGCATTGTTACACCAAGCAGAGAGGGAGGGGCGCATCCGGGGCATCCAACTAGCCCCAACGGCACCTCGTGTCAGCCATCTCCTCTTCGCCGACGACTCATTGTTGGTCATGGAAGCTATAGCCCAGGGAGTGCAGAGGATAAGAGCTATCTTACAAGCATATGAGGAGAGTTCGGGTCAAGTAATCAACAGAGAAAAGTCATCTGTCATGTTCAGTGCCAATGCAAAACAAGGCGTCAAAAACCTGTTGTTGCAGGAATTGCAACTAGGAACTGAAGCTACTGGAGGCAAATACTTGGGGCTGCCCACTTATATTGGTAAGTCGGTCAAGAAATGCTTTGCATACATAAAGGATAGCATCATGGCCAGATTACAGGGAGGAATGGAGAGGTGCTTGTCCATGGCAGGGAAAGAAATTTATGTCAAGGCAATTGCGCAAGCCATCCCGACCTATGCCATGGCCTGTTTTGATCTTACTAAATCTCTTTGTGATGAAATCAGCCAGCTTCTTTGTCGCTACTGGTGGAACCAACAAGCAGACGAGAGGAAGATGCACTGGATAGGGTGGGAAAAGATGAAACTATCAAAGAAAGAAGGGGGTTTAGGCTTTCGTGATCTGCACTCATTTAACATGGCCATGTTGGCGTGGCAAGGATGGAGACTCCTTCAGGCCCCGGACTCACTATGTGCATGAGTGCTGAGGGCCAAATACTATCCAAGTGGTAATGTACTGGCCGCTGAACCGGTAACCGGTATGAGCTATGTGTGGCGAAATATCCTAAAAGGATTAGAAGTGCTCAAAGATGGAATAATTTGGCGCATCGGTGATGGCACGAATGTGAGGATTTGGGAGGACCCGTGGATCCCGAGAGGTGTAACCCGTAGACCGGCCTCGCACCAGGGTGCTAACCTTCTATCCAAGGTCTCCGAGCTGTTAGACCCGGGTACAGGAAGCTGGGACAGTGATCTGGTGATGAGCTGTTTTCATCCAGATGATGCCCAGATCATCTTACGCATACCGATTTGTGACCAAACTGATGATTTTGTGGCCTGGTACTTTGATACCAAGGGTGTATTTTCGGTTAAATCTGCATATAAAATACATGTGCAAATGCTGAAGAATGAGGCGAGCGGGCAACAGAGTCACAGTTCAGCAAATGTGGAACAAAATTCTGAAGTTTTCCGGGCACTTTGGAAGGTTCACTGTCCACCAAGAGTTCATCATTTCCTCTGGCGGTTTGCACACAATAGCCATCCGATGTATATGAACATTAATAGACGTGGTGTGGAGCTTGACACCCGATGTGCGGTTTGTGGCAAATACTTTGAGGATGGGGGTCATCTCTTTATTAAATGCAAAAATGTTAAGCAGCGGTGGCGAGCTCTGCTCTTAGAGGATGTCAGGCTCAGGCTCCTCGCGTGTAACTCAGCCAAGGATTGTCTATCACTGATTTTCAGTCTTCCGGAGGACAGGATGTTGCTGTCAGTAGCATTACTTTGGTGCTGGTGGATGGAACGCAACAGGGGTAATCATGGTGAGAAGAGACTTGAGGTTGAAGCGTTTCGATACACGGTCAACCATCACGCTGACGAATGGAAAGAATTCCTTGTGCCAAAACCCACTAGTCCAGAGGTGCAGCAATGTGGATGGGAGAAGCCACCAAGCCACATGGTAAAGATCAACACTGACGCTGCGTTCTCGGAACGGTCTGGGACTGGTGGATGGGGACTCATCTGCAGAGATGATGCACTAGATATTCGGTTTGCAGCGGCTGGTGGCAAACATGACTTTTCCGATGCTCTGCACGCTGAAACATTTGCCCTTTGTCAGGCTGTGTCATTAGCGGACCGGCTAGGTGTTGGGCGGGCACTTTTTGAAACCGACTGCCTGGTGCTGAAGCAAGCCACTTCCTCAAATGCTTATGACCTTGCGCCGCTTGGTGTCATGTTTAGTGATATTAGGTTCAAGCTTAGAACCCTCTTCATAGAGGCCCAAGTGGTGTATGCTCCTAGATCATGTAATACACCAGCACATGTACTGGCTGCTGTGGGTGCAAGCTTAGCTGATGGTGAACATAGAGAATGGTTCACAAGCTATCCTGATAATGTACTCAATGCTGTGGCCGGCGATCAGGCCGTGTCGTAATGGAATACGAGTGTTCCATTTCAAACAAAACAAAAAAAGAATTGTATTCTGATCCACTCCTCGTCCGCGCCTGTTCGTTTGGGTCAAAACAGACAAAAGCGCCGGCCCAACGCGCCAACCCAAACTCAAATCGCGTCTGTCAGATGTCCGCGCCGACGCATTTCAGGCCCAAATTTGGGCCGCATTTGCGTTGGCGCGAACACGAAACGGACGCGCCGCGCGTCCCCTCGGTGTCCGCGGTTCGCCGCGGCCCCACATGTCGGCCGGCCAACCACCACACGCGGTCGTATTAAACGCCAGCACCTACCTCGGGCCCGCCTGGCAGTGTGTGGAAGGGCCGTGTGCCCATCCTTTTTAATGGAAGCATGCGGCGGGGCCGGCCTCATCCACTTCCATCTCCCCGTCCACATCTGGCCACCCTTGCTCCCTCGCTGGCAACCACAAACCCTAGCCAAGCCCGAAACCCTAGCAAGCCACCCAACAGCAATGGGGCTCTTTAACCGCCGAGGCAAGGGCAGCCTCACACCCGGCGCCAGCTCCTCCCGCACTCCTCCGCCACCGCCGCCGCGGCCTGCACACCCGGGTCGGCAGCGGTTGCACATCCCGGTGCACCAAGCGGAGTGGCATTGGAGATACCGCATCCCGCTGTAGTACCCCGACGTAACGCAGCCGCACCACTGGCACCTGGATCCGCAGCGCATCCCGGTGCCAGCGGTTCCCCGGTCGCAGCGGGCTCACACGGAGGAGGTTGCGTACGCGGCGGACTCCCCCGAATGGGAGTTCTGGTTCGCCCTCGAGCACGAGGAGCAACGCCGAGGAGGCGGCCCACCTCGAGCGCTGGAAGGCGCATTGGCTCGCCGAGGAGGCGGCAGACGGCGAGCGGCAGATGCGCCACGAGCAGGCGCTGCGCCGCGACGAGGAGGCGCTGCGCCTTGAGGAGGAGGAGGAGGAGCGCGCCTGCCTGGCCGCAATGCCGCCGCCGCATCAAACGCCGGAGGAGGCTGCCCTGGCGACCTATCAAGCCGCGTTCGGGTGGGCTGGGCCGCCTCCCGTCTTCATCGACCTCACCGGCGGCGACGAGGACGTCAAGGGCAAGGGCAAGACAGACGTCTAGGGAAGTGTGCGGGTGCCGAGTTTTCTTTTTATTTTTTTAATTAATGTTTAAGTGGACTTTGGCCGGCGGTTGACCGGCCATTTATGTTTAATTGCATGTTTTATTAAGTTAATTTCGGCCACGTGTTTATTATTTACATTTTTTTTCGTCGCGCTAAAATATGGGTCTGCGTCCCGTTGGACGCAGATCCAAATCAAAAAGCGGACGCGGCCGCCCGCCTCGCCGACCCAAACGGACGAAAAGCGGACAAAGCGCGCTCCGTTTGGGTCGGCGCGTTGGAGTTGGTCTTAATGCAGTTGTTGCCGTTATGTTACGTCCGGTCCATATTTCCTAAGACACACTGAGCCGTTTTTCACACCATGGTGGGCCGTCCCATTAATGCCAGACCACCAGTTTTCATCCCCTAGCCCCCAAGTGTTCCTCTACAATGTTCACCTCTGCGCTGCTAGGGCCTAGGTCCTAGGATATGCGAGTTCAGCATTCTATCTGGGCCTCCCACTCATGATTCAAAAGCCAACAGCAGCCCAATTCCAATACCTTGTGGATCAATTCTCGGGTTGCTTACCCAACTGGAAGGCGGCCACCCTTCCGAAGACTGGAAGATTGATCCTCATTCTTTCGGTGTTGTGCGCACTACCTGTGCATGCCATGCTGGCGATGAATCTACCCCCGCAAACACTAACGACAATGATGAAGATCTGTAGAGGTTTCCTTTGGTGTGGCAAGGCGGAGACTCGGGGAGGAAATTGTGCAGTCGCGTAGGACATAGTATGCCGACCCAAATGGGCAGGTGGGCTTGGAATCCCGAACCTACGATGGCTGAACAATGCTATGCTGGCGAGATGGCCCTGGTTACAGCTTATGGATCGATCAAGGTCTTGGTCTGAGTTTGAAATCACCGTTCCGGCGGAATCATTGGCTCTATTCCGGGCAACATCAAGGGCGATGATAGGAGACGGCCAAGGAACTCTGTTTCGGGAGGATCGATGGCTTGAGGGGTTCCGGATTGAGGAGCTAGTGCCGCTGATATACATGAAGGCATCCAAAAGAACAAAATCCACACGCACGGTCTCGGACGCTATCGCGGATCATACTTGGGCAGGGGATTTTGGTCCGGACCTCACCGCCACCATCTTGCACCAATTCTTCGAGCTATGGCATAGAGTGGAGGGCATGCAGCTTGAGGCCGACATGCGTGGGTCGATCACCTTGTGGGAGAAGGACGGCGGCGTTCTCTGCAAGATCGGTTTATGTAGCCAAATTTGCAGGGCTTGAGGTCGCCCCAACAGTTGCATTTGTTGGAAATATTAGCACATTTTCGACTAATCTAATCCACGAGTATACAATAAACATGGCAAATACGGTATGCATCTCATACCGATACCTAAGTATGTGAGCACGTATAGTACATAGAACCGAAACATCTATGAACAACATATATACTGCCAGCACATGAACGAGCAAATAGGGGATGAACGAGCCATACCCTCCGGTTGGCCAGGCCAACGCGGCGGCGGCGGCAGCAGTCTCGGCATCGGCCGAGGCCTTCTTCTTGGCGGCTTCCTCATCAGTCATGGAGTCGATGCAGGGGAAGTAGTGGAAGCAGAGGCGGACGGAGACGGGGACGGCTCGGGAGCAGTCGCGTCGAGACGCTCCCCAAAAACCTTATTGCCGTTCTCCCGGGCAGGATCTCGAACGACAGGGTTCCGGAGGCACCTGCTCTCCCGACCAACCATACACGCGGTCGTCAGGATGAGATCGCCGGAAGCAGCACAGAGAGAGAAACAGTAGATGACGGCTAGGGTTGTGCAAGAGGGAGTGAGTGAACTGAATTAGGTCACTCCACTGGCCAGCGCCTTCTTATATAGGCCGTCGGGTAGATGGGTCTGGGCTCAGGCCACGACCGAGTCCGCGAACAGCCCACGGTCCAAGACGGTGGCACTACTGTAGGACTCGTCAATTAATCCAAGATTAATTAACCATTCCTGACCGGCAAAAATAAGCTTCGACTCATTCCCGCAATCCGCGGGGCGCGCGCGCGTCGTGATAGGCGAGGCGGACGGCGAAGGAGGAGTAGCACGCGTGTACAACTCCTCTTCCCAAGCCCCCAATGGCATGTGGTAGAGCGGCCCTTATAAAGGGGTCTCACTCTCACTTCACTAGCAGTATGGTACTAAACTTCCCACCACTTGCCATGCACCTAAATGGGCCTTAGAGATTAACCAGGGATTATTGTCTTATATGAGCCTAAGCCCATCTATAATCCAACAATCCCCCACCAGATCTCGAGGCACATAAGTTTGTCAACTGTTCCAAACAATGTTTGATATACCAGAATTTTCAGTGGAGACTGTTAAGTTGAACTTCCACCTAGAGCAACGGGATTAGACTTTTTCACAACTGAACAATGGACTATGACTTGAATTGTCAGTTTGGCGTGTAGAAGTTTCGCCTATTGTCGGCTGATACGTGGCTGTCGAAGGCTAAACCCCACAGCTTGAGCTTATTAGTCATACTCCTTACCTTCTCATGAGTTTCCTAGAGATTACCCAATCTCATAGATTGTGACCAGCAGCCGGGCTCACATAGGTGTGTTCCTCCAAAGAATGCTCTGTAGGATAGCATCTTGCTTACATAAGCTTTGGAACACATTAAGAGAAAAGTCAGCCTGCCATACAGATTACGAGAGTATTATTGCATCTCCAACGGAGTGGGTTAATTAAGGATACTCTCCTCAGTTGACCACTGGATTGATTTCCCAGGTCCTAATTCACGGGATCTCCGATCACATAGGTTGGGTTACCCCCATGGCAACTTACATGGGTCTCATGCCCATCTCCCTCAATGCATTTTGTATCACAATCCGTGATAGCCCTTTCGTAAAAGGGTCTGCCAGATTTTTAGCAGTCAGGATATAATCCAACGCTATCACTCCAGAGTTTCTTGATTTTCTGACAAATTTTAATCTTCTTCTTATGTGCTTTGTGGATTTCATGTCGTCCTTTGAACTCTTAGCCTTGGCAATCACTGTTTGATTGTCACAGTTCATAACGACAGCCGGGACTAGTTTATCAACCACTGGCAAATCCATCAAAAGCTCTCGAAGCCATTCTGCTTCGACGCATGATGTGTTTAATGTTGTGAGTTCTGCTTCTATAGTCGATCTCGTTAAGATCGTCTGCTTGCAAGACTTCCAGGAAACAGCACCACCACCAAGTGTGAAGACATATCCACTAGTGGCTTTCATCTCATCAGCATCAGATATCCAATTCGAATCACTATACCCCTCAAGTACCGTCGGGTACCCAGAATAGTGAATTCCGTAGTTCACAGTACCTTGCGAATAACGCATCACTCGCTCAACAGCATACCAATGCACATCTCCCGGATTAGAAACAAACCGGCTCAGTTTGCACACAGCAAATGAGATGTCAGGACGAGTAGCACAAGCTAGGTACATGAGTGAACCAACCACTTAAGAATATCTCAATTGATCTACAGCCGTGCCTTCGAACTTTCGAAACCGCACGCTAGGATCATATGGTGTTGCAGAAGGTTTGTAGTCCGAATATCCAAAACGGCTCAAAATCTTCTCAACATAGTGGGATTGCAAAAGTGTAATTCCACCCTCAGTATCTCGCAGTAGCTTGATGTTCAAGATAACATCAGCCACACCTAGGTCTTTCATCTCAAAGTTATGAGATAGAAAAGCCTTGACCTCCTCAATGACTTTGAGGTGGGTCCCAAATATCAGTATGGCATCGACATACAAACACAGAATTACTCCTTCGCCCTCACCATAGCGATAGTATACACATTTGTCAGCTTCGTTAACAACAAATCCATCAGATGTCAAAGTTGTATTAAACTTCTCATGCCATTGCTTAGGCACTTGTTTTAGGCCATACAAAGATTTCGCTAGCTTGCACACCTTTCTTTCCTGACCATTTACTACAAAGCCATCTAGTTGTTGCACGTAAATTTCCTCGTCTAGCTCTCCGTTAAGGAAAGTCGTCTTAATGTCCATCTAATGAACGAGAAGACCATGCGAGGCAGCCAACGAGAGTAACACTCGAATGGTTGTCAGTCTAGCCACAGGTGAGTAAGTATCGAAGAAATCTTTTTCTTCTTTCTGGGTATAACCCTTGGCCACAAGCCTAGCCTTGTACTTCTCAACAGTACCATCGGGCCTAAGCTTCCTCTTGAACACCCACTTACATCCCAATGGTTGGCAACCATAAGGACGATCAGTGATCTCCCATGTCCCGTTAGCCAAGATGGAATTCATCTCGCTACGGACCGCATCCTTCCAGTAGTCAGCATCCGGAGATGCATAAGCTTCTGAAATGGAACTGGGAGTGTCGTCATCCACGAGGTACATGAGGAAATCATCACCAAAAGACTTTGCAGTCCTCTGTCTCTTGCTCCTAACAGGAGCTTCCTCGTCATCCTCCGAGGAACTTTCATCACTATTGTGTTCATAATATTCCATCGGAATGGAAGGTTCAGGAGTCTCATCAGATTCCAGTCTAGAAGTGTTTTCAATATCTCTCATGGGGAAAATATCCTCAAAGAATGTAGCATCTTTAGACTCCATGATCGTACCGATCTTCATGTCGTGTACATCAGATTTCACCACTAGAAATCTATAGCCAACGCTATGCTTGGCATAGCCTAGAAAAGCGCAGTCCACGGTCTTTGGTCTCAACTTGTGCTTTTTGGTTATCGGCACGTTGACTTTCGCCAAACAGCCCCAAGTGCGCAAGTAAGAGAGTGTAGTTCTTTTCTTTTCCCATTGCTCATAGGGAGTAGTCTCACTATCCTTCGTGAGAACTTTATTCAGGACATGACATGATGTCAATACAGCCTCCCCCCACCATGCCTTGGATAAACCCGATGTATCTAACATGGCGTTAACCAAATCTGTTAGAGTACGGTTTTTTCGTTCGGAAACCCCGTTTGACTGGGGTGAATAGGGAGGCGTCCTATCATGAATAATACCATGTTCCGCACAGAATAAATCAAACTCATTAGAAAAGTACTCTCCACCACGATCAGACCGGACTCGTTTTATTTCCTTTTCAAGTCGGTTCTCAACTTCTGCCTTATAGATTTTAAAGTACTCTAGAGCCTCATCCTTAGTATTTAACAAATACACATAGCAGAATCTAGTGGAATCATCAATCAACGTCATGAAATATTTCTTTCCACCTTTAGTCAACACACCATTCATCTCGCACAGATCTGAATGTATGAGCTCTAGTGATGCCAGGTGTCTCTCCTTCGCAGGCTTGTGAGGATTACGACGTTGCTTAGCTTGCACACACGCATGGCACTTAGAGCCTTTGGCTAAAGTAAAATTCGGGATTAAATCCATCTTGGCTAGCCGTGTCATACAACCGAAATTAATGTGACAAAGACGTGAATGACAAACCTCAGATTCGTTCACATTAGAATGAATTTGTTTCACGGCTTCATTACAGAAATCCTCCAAGGAAAGGCGGAACAAACCACCACAATCATATCCTTTTCCAACAAAAAGTCCATATCGAGATACGACTAATTTATTGGACTCAAATACTAACTTAAACCCTTCTTTACATAGAAGGGAGCCACTAACGAGATTCTTCTTGATGGAGGAGACATGATGCACGTTCTTCAGTTGCACGATCTTTCCCGAAGTAAACTTCAGACCTACCGTGCCAACACCATGAACAGAAGCATGCGAGCCATTCTCCATTAGGACGAAGCAATCTCGTGCGACCTGGTAAGAAGAAAACAAAGACACATCAGCACAGACATGAATATTGGCCCCAGCGTCAACCCATCAATCGGTGGACTGACAAACTGAAAGTACGGTAAACAGATTACCATACCCAGATGCCCATTCATTGTTGCTCAGAGTGACATTGACAAACTTGGAGTCCTGTCCTGGCTTCTTATACTTGTTTGGGCACTTGTTTGCCCAGTGTTTCTCTGAACCACAAGTAAAGCAGCCATCTCTCTTTTTGTCTTTCTTCTTACCTTTCTTCTTGAAGGTAGTATTCTGCTGGACAGAGTTCTTTCCCTTGAACTTGTGGAAATTCTTCTGCACCATATTGGCGTTAGAAGAACCCTCTGCCCCTTTCATGTGTGATTCATTTGCTCTCGAGTTCTGCTCAACACTTAGATGACCGATGACATCCTCAACGGAGAATTCACGTCTCAAGTGCTTGAGAGAAGTAGCAAAGTTCCTCCATCCAGGAGGGAGTTTTGCAATAATGCAACCCGCGACAAACTTGTCCGGTAACTCACACTTCAGGAGCTCCAGCTCCTTAGCGATGCACTGTATCTCATGAGCTTGGTCCAATACAGAACGGTTATCAACCATCCTGTAATCATGGAACTGCTCCATAGCATACAGCTCGCTTCCAGCATCGGTTGCGCCGAACTTAGCTTCGAGCGCATCCCACAAGTTTTTGGCAACGCACATATGGAGATATGCGTCAACCAACTTGTCTCCGATCACAGTAAGAATGGCTCCCACAAAGATGGTGGTTGCCTCCCTAAAAGCATTCTCCTGTTCAGGAGCAATCGTTATCGTGGGAGACACACCACCAACCCAGAACACATTCATTGTTGTGAGCCACAAGGTGGTCCTTGTCTGCCAACGCTTAAAATGCGTCCCGGTAAACTTTTCCGGTTTCAGAGTAGCGGCGAAGCCATGATTCCAAAAGTGCCTAAAATAAGGTTTTTTGATTGTTGGAAATATTAGCACATTTTCGACTAATCTAATCCACGAGTATATAGTAAACATGGCAAATACGGCACGCATCTCATACGATACCTAAACATGTGAGCACGTATAGTACATAGAACCGAAACATCTATGAACAACATATATACTGCCAGCACATGAACAAGCAAATAGGGGATGAATGAGTCATACCCTCCGGTTGGCCAGGCCAACACGGCGGCGGCAGCCTCGGCATCGGCCGAGGCCTTCTTCTTGGCGGCTTCGTCGTCAGCCATGGAGTCGATGCAGGGGAAGCAGAGGCGGACGGAGACGGGGGCGGATCGGGAGCAGTCGCGTCGAGACGCTCCCCAAAAACCTTATTGCCGTTCTCCCGGGCAGGATCTCGAACGACAGGGTTCCGGAGGCACCTGCTCTCCCGACCAACCGCGTGGCTTCGGCTCGGTTCATTCCCGCAACATGCGGCGCGCGCGTCGTGACGAGGCGTGGCGAGGCGGGCGGCGGAGGAGGAGGAGCGCGTGTACAGCTCCTCTTTCCAAGCTCCCAATGGCATGTGGTAGAGCAGCTCTTATAAAGAGGTCTCACTCTCACTCCACTAGCAGTATGGTACTAAACTTCCCACCACTTGTCATGCACCTAAATGGGCCTTAGAGATTACCAGGGATTATTGTCTTATATGGGCCTAAGCCCATCTATAATCCAACAACCCCCCACCTAAATGGGCCTTCGACTTCCATGTGAATGCTGTTGGATTATAGATGGGCTTAGGCCCATGTACGACAATAATCCCTGGTTAATCTCTAAGGCCCATTTAGGTGCATGGCAAGTGGTGGGAAGTTTAGTACCATATTGCTAGTGAAGTGAGAGTGGGACCACTTTATAAGGGCTGCTCTACCACATGCCATTGGAGCTGGTTCTTTGCGTGGCTGGCAATAAAGAACCGGTGTTGGACAGCCTTAGCAAGGCGGGGACTTCCATACCAAGACGCATGCCCGTCCTGTGATCAACAAGATGAGACCATGGATCACATCATGATCGGGTGCGTGTTCGCTCGAGAAATCTGGAGTCGGGTATGCTTGGCCCTAGGCCGACCAGAGAGTGCACCACCGAAGAGCAGTCAGGGCCGCCATTTGCTGGCTGGGCATGTGGGAGCTTTGAAAGCGCCGTAATGTTATGGCCTTTGACAAATTGACGCCATCTACACACCAAGTTCTAAAACGGATTGACGGCGAGGGCAGAATCTGGAGACAAGCAGGCCTACTGCGAGGGGAACTTGAAGGGTTCTTTGCGGCCATGACAACGTGGCCATCTACCGAGTATATGGGTATTGATGGTGGATGTGGCTGTGTTACAGCATTTAACTAACTCTGTAACACTACACCATTGAGGGAGTCTTCCCTTCTCTTCTACTATAATACGTATATGATACGCACACTCATGCGTATTCGAGAAAAAAAAAGTCAGAACCATCTCATTCAAAGAAAAAAAAGAAGTCAGAACCATCTACAATTGCCCAGGCTAATGATCCACTCATTCCGGTGTACAAGATGCAATCTTTGGCTCATCTTTAGTGGCCCAGTAGATCCTCCCTCTCACCATGATAGAGATTGTGAAAATCACAGACCTCACTAAGTGAATCGAAACTTGTCTCAATCATTGGTACTATGACATTATCGCTAGGTTGTATGTTAGCCCCCTAATTGCTTTCTACTCCCTCCCTCCCATAATATAAGAACGTTTTTGACACTACACTAGTGTCAAAAACGTTCTTATATTATGGAACGGAGGGAGTATAATGCAGTCACTCTTGTTGGGCAGGTCGTCCTGCCTAGGGCTGCAGATCATATCTTCACCCTACATACTAAACGTACATGGCAAATAGGACCATCCCAGACAGAACACAACACAAGAGACAAACTTGATACATATCAAGTGATAGATGAGATGATCATTTTTAGTACATGACCAACAAGACTAATATGATCACCACTCAACGAGCATTGCTATTAAAAGTTGCATCAGCTTTACTATCTTGATGGTACATGACAAAACAGCTCTCACCTTTCCCTCCAGTTCTTGCTCATCGAGCTTCATGTGCTGAGAGAGATCATACCGCACACACGATTCAGTTGAACACAGGTGCGTGTAGTTGTACGCTCAACACAAGAATTAAAATTATCTTGTAGAGATATTCTTGCAATTGTAAGGAAGGAAGCTCAAAGCTTCTGCTCTCCATCTGTAGTCCTTATGCTTGCGGTTGTCAGAGCATCATCCATCTAATAAATACTCCCTCCATTCCCTAATATAAGACCTTTTAGCTATTTCAAAATATTAACTCATACATACTAAAATGAGTGAAAAACAGCAACATGTAACAAGCATATCTTTTGTGCTTTAAGCACACGAATATTAGATTTAGCATGGAAATTAAGTAAGGCTTATCAGAAGAACGCAAGTGAAATACCAACATTGGTTACGTAAACACTCAAAAGAATTGCTAGCAGTAGTGGTTTGTTCTCCCAGTAAGTATTTATACTACAACATGTCAGGCTTGAATAATAGTTCATGTCCAAATCATGTGTGTGTTGAACAATTAAGAATGCAATCAAAGTTCTTTTGCTAACTTGTAGATGATGAAAAAGTAACAACTTACCATAAATCATAGGAGCCATGTTACAATGTTGCAGCAAAAAGGCGTATGTCAGATCAGTGAAGATAGCACAATATAACATATGGCAAAACATATTCACAGCTTGACAATCACGGATCACTTGTATCATCGGAAAAGTCAAGGTGCAATTTTGATGTCGTTGCAAGTCCCAACTTCTAAATATTTAGTTAAATAAAAGGTTTGTCGACTTCCAACCAACCAGAAAAGCATCATTCATGAACGCTCATATCAGATGAGAAAAATTGCAATTGAGCATTGATTTAAAGCCAAGAAACCCTCATCTTATGGGCATAAATTCAAACTTGGGAGCTGAAAAGTATGGATTGGTCTCGTACTCTAGTTACCCCAAAAAATATTTTAATCAGGTCAATTGTCGGGGCGCGTGTGCAGAACACACGCGTGACACCGTGGACGGGAGACGTCCTTCTGCTAGTTCGAAATCGGGGCACGAAGGCACGGACCTACACTACCAAATCATGCACAGTAGACAAGGTGGTTTACCCAGGTTCGGGCTGCATGGTGCGTAATATCCTACTCGTGCTTTTTGTATGTGTTTTGATGGGTGGATTAGAGCTACAAAACCTTCCCGAAAACCGGGAGGACAGTGTATCCCTACCGGCGTTCTACCAAGTGTCCAACCTTTTGCTATTTTTCCCTGGGCCGACCAACCCCCTCCTCCTCTAGCCCGGTCCTCCTTTTATACTCCAAGGGGTACCACAGATGGCTTCGAAGCTAAGGAAAGAGATCTTCATCCGATCAGGTAGGTGGATGCATTAAATGCTCGATGAGGTGTCATCGCCTTCTGTCATCCGGGAATGGACCCCTGTCTTGTCAAAACCGACTTAGGTGACACCTGCTGGAGGCGTGACACGTCTCGGCACAGGTGTGCACCATGCGGCGGCGTGGGTGAGTCACCCCTTGCGTCTTGTCCACCGCCCGGCGCGCCTGCCCACCGGCCGCGTGGCGCGAGAGCCCTGCGAGCGCAGAACCGCTGCGCCACACGTAGGTGAGGCAGTAGCTTGCTGTCGAAGGCTGGCTGAGTGCGCGCCAGCTGTGGGCAGCCGTTGTTGGGTGAGGTCGTTCCCGGGTCTTGGCCATCCGTCGTTGCCGGATGTCTTGGTTGAGTACTTGTTGAACTTGTGGGCGCCGGAGGAGGATGCAATCCTTTTTGTACAAAGATTTGCATGCCACCACCGAGCCCAAGGCTTGCTTGATAGGTCTTATTGATATTCTTCTTCACGAAGATCTGCATACCACCACTAGGGAGGATGGTGGCACGCAGTTCTTCTCTCTTCTTGAGCTTGATCCGCAGCGACCGAGTTGGTGCGTGACGCATCTTGTCACGACACCGACAGAAGCCCCAGGGCCAGGGCCGGACGCGTGCCGCATACGTCGTCAGGGTCAGGTCCTTTCGCTCATGGGGCCCACGTCGCCAGCCCCAGGCTCGGTCAAAACAGAAACGCAGAAGGAAAACACGTGAGACGTCTGTACCTGGAGGACCCGAGGACAGCTGTCAGCCGCATGCAATCCTTCCGGACTTTGCTTCATGCCACGCCTGCACAGCTTCGTGACTTGACAGTGGTATGCTGCAGGCACGTGGCACCCCATCCCTGACGATGGCTATGCATGCCAGTCTAGAGGGAGGCCAGCGTGCACAAGTGGATGACCAGTCATCGAGCCCCCTCGATTCTTGTGTGAACAGAGAGGGTAATGATCCCACTTTCCATTAATTGATGCGACGCGCCGTCTCGAGTTCGTCTTGGGAACCCAATCGGCGCCTGGGGAGGGGGGAGAACCGGAGCGGCATAGGGTTTGGATTCCCCACACCTCCGAGGCTATAAATGCCAAGGAAAGGTGGGCCGCTCGTCACTCTTCCCCCTCCATCTTCTTCCTCTCCTCTTCTCCCCCAATGGCGGCGCAGACGGTGGCGAAGTTCGAGGTGAGGCAACTGACAGAGGAGGTCCAGGCCCAGAGGAGAGAGCTCCAGGCCAAGGACGCAGAGCTCAAGTCCCTCAAAGAGAGGACGCGAGCAAAGCTCCGATCTGCAAACCGCGAGGTCATGGCGGCGGAGGCGAAGCTCGCAAGGCTTCGACAGGCGATGGGCAAGGAACTGGGTGGCCTCCGGGAGGAGAATGCATTGCTCAAGAAAGAGCTAGCATCCACCGCCAAGAAGTACCACCAGTCGCAGATCGCTTTGGAGGAGGCGACGAATCGCCTTCACCGCGAGGTGGACGCGCTGAGGGAGCGCATCGGCAGGGAGCGAGCTCGAAGACCGCCTTGGCAAGGCGCTGTTGGATGTGGGCGCGCAGGTGGAGCACCTGTGCCTTGCATATCAGCAGGCAAGCGCGGTCATGCCTAGGCTCGGCATGAACCCCTTCGACCATCCCGTCGATTTCAGCGAGCGGCGCCTGCCCGATCTGGTGTCCTTCGTCTTCCTCGTCGAAGACCTAGTGCACCTCTGAGCCCTCACGAAGAAGGCATTGAACCGGGAGGGGATCCGGGCTGCCATCGCTGTGGCATCCCGTATCCTCGTCAATCTTCACCACCGGGATCCATTTCTGGCCGCGCCCGTCGTCTTGGATGATCCCCCCCCCCCACACGGTGTTTGCAAGGGAGCTGCGGGCGGTGTCGTCCGTGGTGGAAGCCGTGGTGCGCCTTGAGAAGAGGGATTTTAGTCCCAATTAGGCGCGCAGCAGCAGCAATAGTAGTAGTAGTCCATGTTGCCCTGTCAACCAAAGAAGGGACAGTAGAACCTAGGAACCCGTGAGCGAGTTAGAGTGGAAAAGTATATGTAATTTCCGCTCTTTTTTGGCTAATGTAAATGGTAACTTAGATGGCCCCATTCCGTGAACCCTCTTTTCCGCTTCACTCAATTGGTTCTGCAGCGATGTAGTAATTAGGAACGTATTCGGTTGCGCTGGCCTTCACTTGGCTCGGAAAAAGTCCGAGACTTTCTCTGTTGCTGGTGAGGTTAGCGCCTTCCGTAATCCTGACGTTCCGGAGCAATTGTGACCAGCTTTTGGGGCTAGGTGCACAGCATATTCCGGGAACGCCTCCTTCAAACTTATAACGCATACCACGAGAGAAGTGACTTAGGAGTGGGAACGGGAGCGAAAGTTACCTCTGCTTTTCTCATTTGTTGCTTGTTCCCCAAACCCCGGGTGGCCAACCCGTAGGTTCCTGGGTGCCCCAGGTTCTGCGCTGGGTTCGAATATGATAGTTGCTTCCCGGAGCGGATCCGGTCAGCGCTCTTGGGTGAAATTCTTGCAGAGATAAGGTTCTGCCAAACCCCCAACGCCTTTTTTGGGGGCATGCGAATTCGCTACTTCAAGCTGGCGATCGACCTTTCGAGTGATCTGGCGCTCGAATTTACCCTAGAAGAGCCATCCTGTCACGATGGTGTCTCGTCGTTCTCCCTTCCGGACGAATTCAGACGAAGGACAAGACCACCTTCCCACATCTGCGGACACAGGCTGGTCACCTTGTATCTGATCATGCGCGCACGGCACACATAACAATCCGGGAACGATTCTCCTCTGGGAAGTTAACACCATCGTGTTTAACTTCTGCCCACGTGCGACATGGCGTTTGGGCAAATACCTGAGAATAGAACCGTACGTGAGTTCAACAGGGATTACCTCCCCAGCTCCACAGGAGGAAGTGGGGAGGGTTTTCTTCCTATCACTCATCTTGGTATCATTACGAGGAACCAGAGTGACCGAACCTTCATCAGATTGGCGCGAGAGCCCTGCGAGCGCAGAACCACTGCGCCACGCGTAGGTGAGGCAGTAGCTTGCTGTCGAAGGCTGGCTGAGTGCGCGCCAGCTGTGGGCAGCCGTTGTCGGGTGAGGTCGTTCCCGGGTCTTGGCCATCCGTCGTTTCCGGATGTCTTGGTTGAGTACTTGTTGAACTTGTGGGTGCCGGAGGAGTATGCAATCCTTTTTGTACAAAGATTTGCATGCCACCACCGAGCCCGAGGCTTGCTTGATAGATCTTCTTGTTGATATTCTTCACGAAGATCTGCATACCACCACTAGGGAGGATGGTGGCACGCAGTTCTTCTCTCTTCTTGAGCTTGATCCGTGGCGACCGTGAGGCGCACAGTTGGTGCATGATGCATCTTGTCACGACACCGACATCAATGAAAAAAACTATTCTCTAGGGAGAGAGTAAACACATTATACACACTCGTTGAGCTAGATATCATTGTTGTGTATCTTGCTACAAACCACAATGGATTCTAAGTTGGTAACATTATAGAGAAAATATTCTAAAGCATTACAAAACATATGCTTCATTCGTTGTGTTGTTGCATCTGATCTTAAGAGGTATATTAGGCTCAAGAATGGCCATCTTGAAGTACTTATTATTACATTTCTTAAGAGTTTCCTCTGTGATTTTTCCCAGGAGGATTAGCACGTTGACTTTATTGTTTTCTGTCCCAGATTTAATTGATTCCTACCAGTTCCTGCTGAAAACAGTTTTTCAGTGTCCCCTAATCTGTAATATGAAGCAGACTCCAAGATATAATTTCGATCCTTCATCCTGCTGTATCCCACTTATCAATGAAGTCCAGCAGCAAAGTCAAACGATTCTCTGCGACTTTGTGCAAATTTCTGGAATACCAATGTATACAGTGCATACTTCGAATTAAATCCATCAACAACCAATTTTTCAGTAGCTAGAGGATATGCTTTATGATTCAGCCATCTCTAATTGAGTATGAGTAACATCATGGTCAATGGGCATTTGAAATCGCTACATTCTCATTAATAATAGCAAATCGAGCACTCTTAATTTTCTCTAAAAATTGTGCACTTTTACTCTATTGTCTGTTCATTTATATGTTGGGTTCAAATTAACTTCTTGTACTGACAGAAATAGTTTCAGGTTAGGTGAGTTAAAAAGAATGGCCAGCAACTATAAAACTATACTTAGGAGAGGTTCATTTGGAGAAGTTTACCACTGTGAACAAAGTTTCCACTGGTTATCCATGTCCTGTAATTTGTACTATTTTTGGAGAAAACGCAAAAGCTTTTGCGTTTCATTGTATTGAAAAGGAGTTTGGTACAATCCTCCTAGGAGGCAAGTTACAAAGCAAGTACAGGAACATTTCTTATCTACAACATTTGTACTATTGCTTCACGGGGATAATGCCCTCGGGTTGTTTGCGTATCTGCAACATTTCTTAATGACCAGGGACACAATTACTTTGCCTAAACTGTCACATAGTATGACGCTCACACACCAGGGACCAGAAAGATTACGAAAATGATACTGAATAATGTGCATCCAAGATGTATGCAGATGCAAGCTACTGAATCAAGGAGCACGCACAATGTTCGTACCTCTTCGTCCAGCCCAGTGCCTGCGGATCCATCTTCCCCGTGGACTGCTGCGACACCTGAGGTGAGCTCTCGCTGACTCTACGTGACTGACACCTCCTCGCAGATCTGCGCCTCCCCGGTGTCAGCGGCTACTGACATTCCCTCCAGCACCAATCCCACCAGCGGCACGGCATACCGCTCCAGATCCATAGGTCGTTCAATGTCGTTCACCTCTTCCATGATTGGGAACCTGAATGGGGTAAGTAGCAAATTGAAATATGACATTAGCATTCAACACCAACCGTCTCGGCGGTTCAAAGATTCTCGGATCTTACGGGGTGCATCAGGAACTCCATTAGCAAGACCAACCCGCACCTCGAAAACTCTCGAAGCGACCGAGCAGGAAGATGACAACACCGTGGCCCCGGACATGTGGAAAAGTAGATTTCCTGGACCATAGTCCATGACAGAATTCACGAATTGTACCATGGCTCAGGAATAAATCGGCAGACGGACATCACGGCGCTGCGTCCTCCATGGGACCGTATACCCTGTAGTACCCGATTTGATACGCAAGTGTATCTCCCGAAAAAGCAGTGAACAGATCCCGACACAACAATCATCGGTAGAGATAAAGGGACTACATGTGCCCGCGTGCAGAAACTTAACTTCCCAACCATACTTGCATTCTTAGGGCTGTGTATTACTGAAGTCCTAACCATGGCATGGTCATAGATATTCAATTAACAAATTGGAGCTGAGACTAACCATGGCATGATAGTCACAGATTATAAACATGTACATCCTTCAAAAGCCAGTAAGAAACAAAGCAACTACATAGATTTATGTATTCAAAGAATACTTCAATATCTTGGTCCGTTTGTGTAACACCCCTGAGTATTGAGCCACAGTGATCGTCAAATTAGTGCTAAGCTAATTTGTTTGCAAAGAATGATCACAGTGAAATCATATCTCATTTCAAATTCCACTACTGAATTCCAATTAAAATGCAAGTGAATTTTTGAGTTGCGCAAAAGTTGCTGGAAAAATGTTCATCATTTAGTAAATATTCCTAAACAAATACTGGTTGAGGAAAACAACATCACCATGTTGCTAAAATGAGCTGTAGCAGCTAAAACAGTGCAATTCCAGCATATTTATTTGCTATTTCACTTGTGGAAAATTCAAACCTCTCCCAAAATAATTGTGGCACTGCCAAATAATACTAAGTAATTATGTGGCCTAGTCCCACATTTTTATAAAAAGTTTTGGTGGCCCAATTAAATCCTTTCCTGCCTCTGTTTTATTGTCTAATTGGAAAAGAACAGAAAAACAGAAAAAAGGAAAATGGGCAGGCGCTTACCTGGCCTTACCTGGCTCGCGGCCCGGTTGGCCCACCCCTGTTTCCCCTACCTGCCTCCCCCTCGTGTCACCGCCGCCATGTCCGCGCTCGCCACCGCCGCCCGCAGCTCGCCACCGCAACGGAGCAGGTGGGCTGGGGATAAGCTCGGGGCTCCTCCCTCCCCCCTAGACGCTCCCCTCCATTCTCCCCTCTCCTCTCTCTCGCTCGCGCTCGCCTCTCCTCCCCTCTGCCGAGCGCCATCGCCGCAGCGTCTCCATCGATTCCCAGGCCACCGGCGGCTTCGCGCCCGCTGACCGCGTCCGCAAGCCCCGCCGGCCTCTTCCTCGTCGACTGGCGCCCTCAGCTCGAGCCGAGACGTTCTGCAGCTGCCGTTTCTCCCTCGCCCTCGTCTCGGACCGCCGGCGATCTCCTCCGTCTCCGGCGACCTACTGCTGCTACTAACCTAACGCCGGCTTTCCGTAGCCACTCGGTGAGCTCCTCCCTCCCTCCATTCTTCTCCCCGCGCCGTGTGCTTCCCCCTAGCTAGTTCGTTGCCTAGCCGCGCTCCGGCCGCCGCGGCACCTCGCCGTTCTGGCCACCTCTGGTCATCCCCGCGGCTCCGCGCTAGCCCCATCAGATGCGCCGCTCCGTCCCCGTTCGAACGCGACCGAAATCACGCAAAACGGAGCACCACAGCGGATTTCCGCCGCTGGTCGAGCCCCTCCGCCGCGCCTGGAGCTCGCCGGAGCAGCTCCGGCGCCGGCTGCCAGCGTGGCCTGGCCTGGGGCCCACCCCAGGTCGCTGCCAGTGGGGCCCCGACCCCCGTTTGACCGCGTTGACTTCGGTCAACGCGCGTATTGTTCACCTCTGCCACTGACGTGTGGGGCCCGTTAGTCTAATCACTGTTTTCGGCTAATTAATTAACTCTGTTAGTTTAGTTAGTCACTGACAGAAGGGCCCCACCTAACTAATTAGCTCTGTTAGTTAAATTAGTTAAGTCACTGAGGCTGACAGGTGGTCCCCACATGCCAGTTTGACCAGTCAACTGGTCAGCCGCCTGCTGACGCAATGATGACACCAGCATGATGTCATATTCCTATTTTGGCATTTCTGTTAATTTAAATAATTCCAGGAAATTGCTAAAACTTGTAAAATTCGTAGAAATTAATCTGTAGCTCGGATGAAAAAGTTTTCTACATGAAAGTTGATCAGAAAAATCCAACGAATCCGATTATGCCACCCACTTACCTGTCACATGCCTCTAGCATGATGAACATGGAACCTTCCCCTCCGGTTCATCTGTCTGACAGATGCATGTAGCCGGGAAAATATCCCCAGATATTTCTCCGCTCCGTCTCTAACGTGTAGCACTGCGTTAGGTCACCCCTGCATTGCTTTTAGTCATGTCATGCTTTGTGATTGCTTTTGTTGCCGTGTATTTATCTGTTTCTTCCCCCTCTTCTTCTCTGGTAGATTCCAGCACCGACGTGACCCCTGAGGACTACTACACCACCGACAACCCTTCTTTTCCGGCAAAGCTTCCAGGCAAGCAAACCCCCTTGACGCATGCCTATATCACCTATTCTTTCTCCCTCCTGCTTGCATTAGAATTTGCTACTGCTGTTGGTTAATCATATTCTGATGCATAGCCTGCTTTTGTAACCTGTTATTGATACTTACCTGCTTTCCTATATGCTTAGTATAGGTTGGTGGTAAACCACCTGTGGCCCCTCTTACTTGCCTTAGTTGCCCCGCTTAGTCACCAGTGCCCCAATCGAGGTGATCGACGGGCTGAGACCAGCACATCACCACACAACCCCCTAAGTTGCTCGACTCTGCAGGGATACCATCGAGTGCCGAGGGTGATACCTCTTAATCACTCCTGATGTTGCCTCTGCGGTATAGCCGGTCGGTTGTGGGTTACCGAGGGTGATTCCTCTTCCCCACCTCCGATGAAGCTTCTGTCGCGCAACCCCCGCAAGCGTGAATACCATCGAGGGTGATTCCTCCGGGTTCACCTTGACGGGTACATCGAGTGGGAATCCTACGAGGGTGATTCCTCGGATTCCTTCTTGATGATGTGGACACACGGACACTTTATAACTTTACTTCAGATACTTGATAGAGTCGGGTCGACCCCGAGGGGTACCCACGAGAGATGGGAAGTCGGGTTGACCGAGTGGGTACCCGCGAGATAATTACGAGGCGCGGTCGGGCAGGCGGACCGTGGGCCTGGCCCTTGCCGCAAGTCCTCGAGATGGGGCGACGGGACCACAGAATGTGGAGCAACTGATCATCACCGCGAGCTCCTAACACACTTAAGGGTTTGGATATGTGATCTGAGTAGGCCTCTGGCCTTATTGCACTAACCACCACGCGGGAATAGTATGGGCACTCGGCGTCGTATGTATCAGCCGAAGCTCATCACACGTCAGCAGTTGAGCGGCGCGCGCCGGGTTGGACTGGGAAAGCCTGCGCTTGTATTAAGGGGGCTAGGTCTGCTCACCGGCCGCGTTCGCAACGCGCGGGAGTGCAAAGGGCGATGGGCCCAAGACCCCTGAGCGCTTATAATGTAGACCGGCATGCTGGCTTCTCTGTTGAGCCTAGGTAGGGCTACGACGTGTCGATCAGCCAAGGCCGGGCATGGACCGAGCAAGTGTGTCCGGCCAGAGTTAATCGAGCGTGTTGGGTAAGTTGGTGCACCCCTGCAGGGAAGTATATCTATTCGAATAGCCGTGTCCACGGTAACAGGACGCTTGGAAAATATCCCGATCTACTACAACTAGAAATGGGTTAATATGATAGCTCCGGGATCGCTTTCTCGCAGGGAGTCGAGGAAGGATCTCTGGGCGTTGATGCTACTTGTTACAACTACTATATATATGTACTAATCTACACTCTTCTAATGCTGCAAGACGTTGAAGATGCTAGTCTTCGATAGGCTAGGCCTTTCTCTCTGTTCTGGCAATTCTGCAGTCAAGTCCACATATACAGCCTTCCTTTGATAATGTTGCATACTTAGACTAGTTCTGATGTACGTCTTGCTGAGTACTTTGGATAAGTACTCACGGTTGCTTTGCTTCTCTTTTCCCCCCATACCCGATTACCGCGACCAGATGACGGAGCCCCGGAGCCAGCTGCCCCTGCCGGCGACGACGACTACCACTACTACTACCCCCCTGGCGGATACTACTACTACGAGGAGCCCTCCGACGACCAGGAGTAGTTAGGAGGCACCCAGGCAGGAGGCCTGCGCCTTTCGATCCAGTGTTTTATTTTGCCCTGCCTTCTAAGGCATATCTGTTTAACTTTATATCTGTACTCAGATATCTGATGCTTCCGCTGATACTTGTATGACATCGAGCTTATGTATTCGAGCCCTCGAGGCCCCTGGCTTGTAATATAAAGCTTGTATGACTTTTATTTGTGTTTAGAGTTGTGTTGTGATATCTTCAAGTGAGTCCTTAGGCTTGATCGTGTGCGTTTGCGTGTATGATTAGTGCACGATTAAGTCGGGGGCGTCACAGTTTGTTAACTTTTGTATGCACAAAATGTTCTGGTAGAGCATGAAAACCAGTGACCTCTCAACATCAAAGTACCTGTTTATGCAGGTCATAGATCTTAATGTGCTAATTGATTATATGGTTAATCATTTGTGTGTGTAACCATCCTTGGTTAGCTTAAGTATGTGCAGAGTCGATCTAAAAGAGGATGTGAACAGATTATAGAAACTGGTATTTATGCTACCATGCACATATCAAATGGCACTTTACATTAATTAGGCACATCTTTGATGCAGGAGATGACAATAGTTTGAACTGGGAACAGCGACTTCATATTGCCCTTGATGCTACAGAAGGTCCATATAAGTAATAACAATACTAAACGGGGAAGGCTTTGCTTTTTCTCTTTTTTTGAATTTTTTTACTGTCTACTGTTGAGGATTTAGGTGGGTATTACATGGGGTTACGTGGAGGAGGGTTCCCGAAGCAGTCTCCTCTAGAAAACGCTAAAATGTTCATTGGTTTCCCACGCTATCTGTCTCACTTCCCGATTGGTCAAAAAAAAAAAAGAGAGAAAAATGCATCGGCGGCAGCGGCAGCGACAAGGGCAAAATAGCGGCGGCGCTAGGGAAGCACCACGCCATCTCCATCACATCCATCTTCTTTTCCTCACCCCCTGCTTCCCCTCCTCTGACGGCTCGCTCCCCTTCCTTGCGCAGGTGGCGACGCCGCGGGAGAAGGCGCCAACAGGTGAGACCGGCCGCCGACGACCATTGTTGGAGGAGCCGCGACTGGCAGGGGACGTCATGGACCGCGGCATCGACTTCGCCACGCCAGCGGATTTCGACCCGGGGCTCTTGCCCGCAGAGGAAGGAGACGAGAAGCGCCGAGCCGAGGAGGGAGACGAGAAGCGTCGACCCGGGGAAGGAGATGAGAAGGGACTCGCATGGCGGTTCCGCCAACGGCTGGGAATGGAGAGACGGGAAGCGCCCTCGCCTGGCCCCTGGGGCTGCCGGGGCCCCACGCCCTGATTCGCGGCGGCGTCCGATGCTGCCGTCGCCCTCGCGTTGTTGGGAGGCACGTCTTCGTCGACAGGCCTCGCAAGCACGACCGCGACTGTAACCCTGCCCACCGGCGCGAGGCGCGAGGATTCTGGGAGCGGGAGCGCGGCGGCAAGATGGTGTTTCGCCCTGGCACCTGGGAGCAGGAGTCTGACCGCGAGAGAAAGCGTGCCAAGACGCAGAACGGAGGCTCTGTGGAGAAAAACGCAAAGGCGGATAGGGCAGGGGAAGCCAAGAAGGAGAAGCCTCTCGCCGAGGAGCAGGCGAGACATTACTAGGACTACTGAATCCATTCCAAAGTGTGCCTCTTGCGAATTGGCAAGTCTTTTTCTTTTCTGGCCTGCTGTGTTGTCTCTGGAAGTGTGTCTTTTAATTAGAGTTTTGGCTAATTGCGTTTGATGGGTGTCTTGGCTGATTGCATTTTTTCTTATTAGATGGGTCTACTTCCGATGCTGTCGTTCTTTCCGGTGCTGCACATCCCAGTTTCAGAGATACATCAGTTTCAGCAGGAGCAAGTTTCAGAGATACGTAAGTTTCAGAAAAGCATCGGTTTGTACATCAGTTTGCAAGCATATGTTCAGAGCAACAGCAAGCATATGTTTCAGAGCAGCATCAGAAATAATTCAGTTTGCAAACATATGATTTTCAACAAGCATATGTTCAGAGCAGCAGCAAGCATCAGTTTGCTACATATGATTTTCAGAATTGCAGTTTCAGAAAAAGCTAAGTTTCAGAATACCAAAACTTTCACAATAGCAAGCATAAGTGCCACTTCCATTCAGCACGCATGAGGAGCATCAGTACTTAAGATCATTGCAAAAGATGGCAGCTCTGCGTTTATGACTGGACATTCTCCCTAAATGTTTTGACATTTCTTTGTCATGTCGTTTTTTTTTTTCATCATCTTTTCCCCATTCGTAACTCTAGAATTTCAGCAAAGAAATGCAAGATTCGATTTAACTTTTAAGGATAGGTACAATCTAAGAATCTACAGGGAAGAACTGAGCTTTTTGCTGGGCTCAACTTTGTCATGGTTGACAGTAAGGTAAGGATTACAATTTTTTTTACCACATAGTTTATTTTTCCTACTAATATTACTCAGTCTTTCCCTAGCTTGCTTACATTCTCCTAATTTTGCAGGGTGAAACAGGGGAAAGGCCCCATCCCAACAGATAAGACTTAAAATTTCAAAAATTCCATCCAAGGAGGAATATACATAATCGAGCGATTCCAAATTGTCAAAGCTAAAGATAGATATAGAGCAGTTGATCATCCATTCAAGCTCCGTTTCATCCACAGAACAATAGCAACACCTGCTGTCCCTCAGCTGGAAAAATTTCCAATGCTTTTGCTAACTGCACTTCCTTTTGCAGAATTTAAAAATTGAGTTGGAATAAACATTCTCATGTCAGGTTGATTTATATAAACTTTATCTCTTTTTTCCCTATTGTTTTAGCCTTATGGAAAAAAATCCACTGATTCATTTTTCACTGTTTATGCAGACGTCCTCTGTTTTTTGTGTCTTGCCCATTGATAGGTGCGGTTTGTGCTTCATGTTTTTCACTCTAGCCTGACTCTGTATGTGCTAATCCTGAGCAACACTATAAATTATAATTTTCCAATTTGGTTAACAATTGCACTTCTAAATTCTACTCCCTTTACAGATGACGCAGCGGGCATGAGCATGGGGATGCAGACTATGTGCAGGCTAAGAAGATTGACTGGGTTTTGATTCGGGAGGTTAGTATAACACAATGTTGTTTAACTTTTCATGATGCAACACCCATCAGGTATTGAGTTGTGATTTCAAAACTCGGATTAGTGAATACTGGGAGAAGATAGACAATTTGTTAGGCTCTCTTGTGATATTTTAATGTAGAATTTGCATAGTAGAGATGTGAAGTAGAAAAATACAGAGCGACTAATTATTTGAGGTGTTTTTTTATCTCGAACATATTATGTGAGATATTGTACTTTTTCGCATAGTGAGTATTAATTCCTCATCACCTTCTTAATCATCATCTCTGCACCAATGAGACAGCGAGTATGAACCAAATAACTGATCCGGCATAATTTTGTCTGTTTGCTTTATATTAGTAGCCGTACATATCTTGACCAGGTTTAATTTTGTAATAACATGGTCAATAACAATGTTTATTTGCATGTCAGACCATTGAGGCTGATTTATCTCCATTCCTACATTGGTTTCTTCCAGATTCATAGAACATGTTCTTCTGTAGTCTTATACTGTACATCCTAGAGCACAAAAATGCATCTTTTAGAATATTCGTTAGAGTCTACATGGCTTCCCACCTATATTTGTGGTTTTACTTTTGGCATTCATGGATTCAAGTTGTTCGTGGGTGGCCTGTATATTGTGCTCTGCTCACGGAATTTCAGGACGCCACTCTTTCAGATATGTGTATGATCTTTTTTTTTTTTTTCATTTTATATTGTACATTGCTCATTGAAGCTTACCCATCATGTAAATCTTTGTACAACATGTAAATCTTGGTAAAATATCATAGCAACTCATGAGAATTTTGAATTGAATGTGCTCCTTTTATTCGTCAGTGCCCATTACAGAACTGGATTCCATATATTGCTCTAGAGCTCTGAAGCCCTCTTGGATTTTTGGGAAGATAAGTCTTAATATTTTGAATACAAAAGTTTAAGAAACGATTGGACTTCCCGGGGGCATTTTCTTTTTGTTGTGGGTGCCAAGGAAAAGAAACTATATGCACCTGAGGTGACAATTCGAATGAAATTAGTGATCTGTTAGCCTACTTTAATTGTTTAATTTTCTCAAATAAGTATCCAGCATAACCCAAGAGAAGCCACCATTATTGGAGCTGTCACTGTCATCCATCTATCTCCTTCCACACCAGACACCAGAGAGAGATAGAAAGTACGCAGATATAGCCTCACATGGCCAACAATACACAAATATAAAGTATAAAACACTGTTTAAACAGCACTCAGAGCAACCACGGGCATCAACGCCTGCGCGGCGTGCGCCGCGCTGTCCACCCCGCTAGTTTCAGTTACAAATGAAGAAGAATCTGGCACTTGACCGATCGACAAGTTGTGTTTACTGGGTCCTCTACGCATGTCATCGTCATTTCTAGACTAACAAACAAAACCAATCAGCAAATTATTCAACCCATTTGACATAGACCTGCAATCAATACAATAAAATATGTCACTCTAGTACTAAGTTACAGAACTACAGTGTTCTAAGCGCAAATAATAAAACATCTGGTGATAGACTTACTAGTCAGCAGCCCCAGGCGAAGATAACAACTTATTCATTGATAGCAGGAAAGAACGCAAATCTTCAGACATCCCAGAGGACTTGCTTGCTTTCTGAACCTCATGAGCAATATTGTTTAATTTCAAAGAGCCATCTTTAAATGCTGGCTCAATGATAGATATAATTTCCCTATTCTCACGTTCATCTTTTGCATGGAACGAATCAACGCTTGAGCATATGGCTTCACCTAGGGCAACAGTACGAAAATCAAGTTCAGCCTTCGATTCTCCACAGAACGCAACAGTCTGAGATTTCAAAGATTTCCGTAAAGAATCAGCCTCCTTTTCTTGTTTTTGCAGTCGCCTTTTCACTGTTTTCATAACAGTATCAAAGTTATTTGGCCACATTGAAGCAACCACACTTCTTTCACGGGCCAAGCCTTTCATATCTTCAGGCAGCTCAACCATACAGATCTCAGCATCAGTGGGCACACAGTCTCCATCACTTCCTTCATCATGCTCATCATCTACTTCCATTTCGCTGTCCATTCCTTCAGGTATGTCAATAGGAAGTGCATCTGTATCAACTTCCACTATTTCATGAATAGTGCCTATGAAATCATCATTAAGATACTTCAACCTGGCATTTTCATCAGGGAACCAGTATGGATTTACTCCGCTCTTAGGATGAGGCAACATCTGCTCCAATTCTTTATTCACGTCTCCATCATCTCCCATGTAGTAATATGTTCGTCCCTGGAGCCAGCAAGAAGATCCGGAGCTAAATATGTGTCAGAAAGGGTCCACAAGTGAATAAAGCCACCTCCGCCACCAGTACTCAACGATATATTGCCCTGAAAAGTCACATTCAATAAGATAAATATATTGGTACGGACTTTTACCTTCATGACATAACAGTATTAATTTCCCATCTAATGTTACCTGCTCAAGATTTGGATTAAACTGTATACAATTAATCCTATGGGGAGAAGTAGGTAAATTAGTTAATTGACAGGCCTTCATCCAGCCCAAATGTGGAACATCTTTATGCACCAGAATTGTATTGCTTGTCATAAGATCATCTGAACCCGCGGTGGCAATGTGAAGATTTCTGCAGTGCGACACCAAAATTAGTATACAAAAATCCAAGCCAATTGTGTCTCACATAAAAAGAAAAGAATAACAATATATACCTTGAAGTATCAACTGCCGATGCACAAGAACGTGTAATAACTCGTCTTCTACTATATCCATCACATGTTGAATGATAGTGTTCCTTACAGATTTTCTTGCTGAATTGAATTCTACAACATATACAGATGAAGCCTGAGATATGGTTTAAAAAAATTGCTAACAAAATAACTCACAAGAAAAAAAATACCTGCAGGAATCTTCAATATTGAAGGTCCATATTTTCATAGCATCTTTTGATTGCAATGTTGTTAAAAATTCCCCGGTCTGGTTAATTGACATAGAAATTATACCGGTACCACATTTTCTGCAAGTCAATTTCTCATGTTAAATATATAGTCTAACTTCCTAAATGAAAGCATAAGAATTGGAGCAACTCTTACATCAGCCGATTCGCCATCCAACCAGTTGTGCTGCTTGCCTGGAGATGCCACATCTATATGAAACAAGCATTTTAATCAATCACAAAAATAAATAACTATTAAAATATGCATACAATAATAAAATTGTGATTACCGTGATATAATCTGACTTTGTAGCACAAGTCAGCAGATAATCATTTGGATGAAACAACGTACATATATTTGAATCTTCGGGGCAACAAGGAATCTTTGCTTCTCCCATAAAATACAGACCCAGACTAAAGCTTAAATTGCCATTTTTATTATCAACATCCAAGGGCAATAAACTCAGAAATATGAGTTTAGAAGATGGTTGTAAAGAAGCAATTAAATATTTGCCACTTGGATGCCAAGCCAGAGAAGCAATTCTTTCTTTCTTTACATACTACAGAAGTAAAAAAAACAGTTATTAAGATGTTTATATAGCACAATATGAAAACATAAATCAATTGAAATGAACCTCATATACGTCAGCAACGGCATACTGCGTAGAACTGTACAGAATTAAGCTAATTTTGCCATTAACATATCCTGCAGCCAAGATACGGCCGTCAAGCGGATGGAACTTCACTGCAGAAGACTCACCATCTGCCTCATCGCTTTCGTACTGTGATTAACAAAATAGAGGTCTTTGAGTAATATAACACCAACAGAATGAATTTTAAGTAATATAACACCAACAGAATGAATTTTAAAAGGATAAAACCGCACCAGAGGACCAAATGTCTCTTCCCCATTTGCCATCCATCGGCACTCCTCAGGCAGTGCCCCCATAAGCTTAAAGATTCCAGTTCCAGCCCCGCTTGCCGAAGATATCACTGCTTTCGACATAATACAGCCACAATGGGTGGGAAATCTGTTCCAATCCATGTCGTTGATCACAGGTATCTTTCCTGAAAACTTATTCCCCACAGCTATCTTGCCACTACGGCTCACATAAAGGGTGTGTTCCATCTGAACCGACAGCCAACACAGGAAAATTTCAGCAAAATGATGGCAGCTAACATAACTTAGGGTTTGAAATTGAAAAACTCAAAAGTCCATACGAAATATGCATCAAAACATTCCTCGTGTATTAGAGCTAATAATTTCATATCATATGAGGCAGCAAGCGCACACAGATTTCACACGGTGATATTCTACAAACAGCTTTAAGGGGATACAACAAGTATATATAAATAATTGAAAAAATATAGCAAAGTAATGAAGACAAAAGGATAATTTGAAGATGTGGGGTCAAAGTACTGCCCCACTCAGTCTCCTTTTAATTAAGGAATGATCCTCGGTTCCTGATTGGCTCTTTACAATCATGTGCTAGACTGCCCCACTCAGTCTCCTTTTAATTGAGATGCACTTCCTATGATTTTCCTTTTCCTATGATATTCCTATATCTTATGAACCAAAGGAAGCCTTAAAGGATAGGAAGTTTGTAGGAAAAATTGCTTGGTTTGCAGGAATGGATTCTTCCTGTGTAGGATAGGAACCAATCCTTCATGTTTAAAAGGGAAAAAAACAATTCCTACATACCAAAGGGCTCCAAAGGAATTTTTCCTTTGAAAATCCTATCCTATACAATTCCTACAAAAATCCTACAAACCAAAGGAGGCCAAGATGCATTTCACCTCACTTCCTATGATTTTCCTATTTCTATGATATTCCTATCCTATGAACCAAAGGAGGCCTTAGCCTAGACTCAATGGAAAAATTCCTATCCTATGCTTCAAATGACGTCTCTTTTTCCATAGGAATTGAGATGCATGTCATGTCACTTCCTATGATTTTCCTATTCCTATGACATTCTTATCCTATGAACCAAAGGAGAGCAGGCCATACTTGCTGGCCATGGTTGTTATATGAAGCTATATCAGAAGGCCCCGCAGGGGAGCCTTCAGGCTTTACAGATACACATCTCTATTCTTTAAACTAGACTAGAGGAATCAACTTGCATGCAGACCAATAGCAATAATTCAACTAATTTATACCAATTATAGGTACTAGACATGTAACGAGATGCAAACAGAAAAACGGCGATCAGCGAGGAGAGGTACCCGGCTGGCTGGAGCTCCGAGCAGACGAAGAGGGGGAGCAGTGCTCGGGGGTCGCCGGCAGAAGCTGCATGGTAGTGACCAGGTTGGGGGCGAAGCTGCACGGGAGCAACCTGGTTGAGGGCGAAGCTGCACGGAAGCGGTGGCGTGAAGAGATCGAGCGTAAGCTTCGCGGGGACGGGGGCGGGGGCGGGGGCGGGGGCGGGGCGAGTACGATCCACCTGCCGGGGGCGTGTCGAACTGTCGAACCTAGCAGAAACCCTAGCGGACGCGGCGTCGGAAAAAACCCTAAGCGGCGCGTCCGGAGCTCCAAAATACGGCAGCAGCCGTCAGATCCTGCCATGAGGTAAGATCTGGCCGTCATTCCTTCAGCTGGAACCGGTATGGGCCAAGGCCCATGTAACGGGATCGGTCGCCGTAATGGGCCACCCAACTGCGCTCATTACAAACCGGGCCGACATCATCAGGGAGATATGCGAAATCATCTATCTATCTGTCTACTATCTACTATCTATCTATACTACACCTATAAAAGCACGAGAGGGGGCAGATCCAAACAATCAGACCCACCCATCTACAAGATCTAATGACCCCTAATCCTCCGGTGTTTAACGCTAACAAGCCACGCATTAAGTCAGTAATCCATCGATCGCTAGCCCTGCCCGCCGTTTGAAAAAAAAAACGCTGCCAACCACGCACGCCCGCACGACCTCATCCTCCTCCTCTTCCCAACGGCCGCCCCGCCGTCCCAACGGACGCCACAACACGGGTGGGGGAGCCGCCGCCGCCGCACAGCCTCCCGCGCCGTTCGCCGCGCTGCCATGCAGCCTCCCGCGCCGTTCGCCGCCCCCGCTCAGCTTCGCCTTCGCCCGGCCGCCCCCGGTCCAAATTCCGTGCTGTTGCGTGCTTGGCTTATCTTTCGCCTCTGCTGGAGAGGGACGCCGTGCCGCTTCCCAGCTTTTCCCACTGGTGTTCGGTGGCACGTGCGACCGCTGAACATTTGTCACAGCTATCCTCCCTGTTGAAATATATTGCCCGCCTCTCTCCATCAGTTCAGACTTTTGGATGAGTTGGCTGGTGCATGAATTCAATATGGTATCAGAGCCAAAAGGTCTTGAGTTCAAGACCCTGCCAACGCAGTATTAAAAATAAATGATTCTGCGGCCTACATCGATCCCACGTCTAAGGACTAAAATAGCCTAGACGTGAGGGGGAGTGTTGAAATATATTGCCCGCCTCCCTCCATCAGTTCGGACTTTTGGATGAGTTGGCTGGAGCATGAATTCAATACTCCCCAGGTACCGTATGCACATAGATAATGCTTGTTTTAATTTTGAATTTGTGCTAATTGTATATTATTTGTTTGCTTTTTGTTGATTTCAAATGTTCCATGCGCAACAGTTGTAGCATGATGGTCATCCGGTGGACCGCAACTGCTGGCTTCGATAGCCTATGCCGGATGGGGAATTACAAAGGAGCACCTAGGTGCTCCACCCACCCACATCAGCACCATTCACGCGCATATAGATTCGTAAAGACTGCTTTAAATGCTTTGTATTAATTCCTGTACTCCCTCCATCTCAGTTTACAAGTCCGGCACGTGTACCTAGGTCATCAATTTGACCAACTTAATGAGAGGCATATATTACAAAAAATATATCATTAGAAACTTTAGATGTTCTATTTTTTAATGATATAATTTTTATGTTAAACAATATATTTTATATAGGTCAAATTGACGACCTAGGTACACGTGCATGCCTTCTAAACTGTGACGGAGGTAGTACGTTGGATGTAATTAAGAGATACTACCTCCGTCACAGTTTAGAAGGCATGCACGTGTACCTAGGTCGTCAATTTGACCTATATAAAATATATTGTTTAACATAAAAATTATATCATTAAAAAATAGAACATCTAAAGTTTCTAATGATATATTTTTTGTAATATATGCCTCTCATTAAGTTGGTCAAATTGATGACCTAGGTACACGTGCCGGACTTGTAAACTGAGATGGAGGGAGTAACTTCTTGTATATGGCTTACTTTCTTACGTGGTGGGGCCCATTCAAGGGGGAGAAGCTATTTCACGCATCCAGCATCATCTGTACTCATTCAATGCCGGCAGGTCTAGCTAGATATTTCCATCTCAGCGCACAACGAAAAATAGCGCACTGTTTATCTTCTTCTCGATCCTTTCCCAAAATTTAGCAAGTACAAAACAAAACGTAATTCCAAAAAATCTCATTCCAAGATAATTGTAAAAAACAGTTTATTTCATTATTGTTAATTTTTAAATGAAAAAGAAAATTACAACATACTTATTCCTAAGAAATTCATGATACAAATTCCATGAAAGCACATCTTTCTGGGAAAACATAAATTTTACTATGCTAACTCATGAGAAATTATGTAAACAATCGAGTTAAATATCATTTTTTTAATAGTTTGGATTGCTTACCACATGTGTCACATGGTGACTATTAAAAAAAATCCTTTTGTTTTTTGTTTTAACTGAAAAACTGAGAACTTCATGATAACAATTCCAATTTTTTTTTAATTATACTAACCTCAGAAAGTATTTCTCTGGTTGCTTTAAACCACCACAAAAAGTAGAACAAAAAAGTAGAATCCACTCTTGATTGGTCGACGTCCGCAAGATCTCGTTTATCTCCGCACTTGGACATCGTCAAGCGGAAGGATGGAAGCAACCGACGACGAGAAATTAGCGCTGCACGTTTCCACCTTCCTCGCCATTGATGAAGTAATCCAAAACTACAGGCGCGGAGGTGAACACACCTCGATGGATCTGATGGTGGCATGCTGCCGGTTGTCCTGATCTAGAGGTCGCCGGCCAAGAAAACCTCCCGTCCTCTCGCCGATGTCCAGGGGAGCCAGCGAGGGTGCGGGGTGCTGCCGCAGCAGTGAGGCTTCATCGATCTCCTGTACTAGCAGCAAGAACTCACCGGCGAGTAGATTGAAGAGAGTGGTACACAAAAAAGGAGGCTGGGGACGAACGAGAGGTTGTTGAAGAATGGGATGAAAGAGAGAGATAAGCATGGTGTGGCCCAATATGAATGCACGTACAGCCTGCTCAGCTTGTAATCAATGTCTGACATGTCGTGGGTGTAAGTCTGACAGTAGTGTGTAGGGGTACGGATGAGAGGGCAGAGCCTAGCTACAGCGCAGGTGTTACACTCGGATTTACGAGTTCAGGCCCCTCAGCGGTGGAGGTAATAGCCCTACGTCTCGGTGCTCTGGAGCTTGATTGACTTGAGTGTATATGTTACAAATGATTGCGAACCCTTGGAATGGAGCTGGGGGGTGGCTTATATAGTGTCCGCCAAGTCCTCCCATGAAGGCTGTCATTACCAGGGGTTAAGAGCGGGTTTAAGGGCGCCAGGTAACGGGCGCATTGATTACAATTAATACAGACGAACGTGCGTCCCGACCGTTGCGCTCCTGGAGTCTCCTGGTCTTCTCTGGTCGAGTGACTTTCGGATGATTCGAGTGAAACAAGCTGGTCGAGTGAACTCTTGCCTCCCGAGTGGTTCGTTGAACTCCGAGTGAATGACAGTCTGCGGAATTCTCGGTCACTGATCTGGCCTTGGGCCCAGTATAAGGCGTGTGGAGTCCTAAGGTAGGGTATGTAGGTCAGGCCTATTACCCTATCCCTAGTACATGCCCTCGTCATTAGCCCCCGAATCGGTCGAAGTTAGGCGAGTCGAGTCAAGGCGAACTCCCAGGCGAGTTGAGCGCTACAGAGGCGCTCAAGAACTCTTACTGGTCGTTAAACGCCCTCGTCTTCGTGCGGCACCTCGACGGATTCTGGACCATTTGACGTCCGAGTGAAATGAGTAGTCTCCGTCCGAATGAGTAGTTTCCGTCCGAGTGAGTAGTTTCCGTCTGAGTGAGAAGAGTAGTCATATGCCGTGTGCCGGAGCGGATCCGAGCGTACATGGCACGTCTTCAAAGTGAGAGCAATCGGGTTGCCAGATTCCGGATTTCGCGGGATTTGAAACCATGTTCGAGCGCGCGCGAACGGTTGCAGCGCAACGAGTGGGGAAAGTGGGGCGTGACGCCTCGATTTTCGCCCCACTTTTCGCCACGTATAGCTGGATCTCCGACGGCGCGATTTGAGGGATCTGCGGGCCCACGATTCTGCGGCGTGGATTGGGGGAGCGAGCGACGATATATAAAACCGCCGCGTTGGAGAGGAAGAGAGGACCAGATCCCCTTTTCTCCACTTCTCCCATTCCGCCCTACCTCTTCTCCAGAGATCCACTCCGCACGAATCCTCCTCAGTGCTGAAGAGTCCGGCGGCGATGGCGAAAGACAAGATGGCGAAGCTTGAGAAAGCGAAGAAGGCGGCGAAGGGGAGGAAGGCATCGAGCTCCCGAGCTGCACTCCCGCCCGGGTGGATCCAGGGCGACTGGCTTCTGCTGACCACCACGGTCGACGACGTCAGCGGGCTCGTCGTGGACGGGCTGATCCGCGACGGGACGTGCAGGTTGACGGAAGAAGGGGAGACCGAGCCCGCGCCGCGTGTCGTGGGTGCAAGTCTGACAGTAGTGTGTAGGGGTACGGATGAGAGGGCAGAGCCTAGCTACGGCGCAGGTGTTACACTCGGATTTACGAGTTCAGGCCCCTCAGCGGTGGAGGTAATAGCCCTACGTCTCGGTGCTCTGGAGCTTGATTGACTTGAGTGTATATGTTACAAAGGATTGCGAACCCTTGGAATGGAGCTGGGGGTGGCTTATATAGTGTCCGCCAAGTCCCCCCATGAAGGCTGCCATTACCAGGGGTTAAGAGGGGGTTTAAGGGCGCCAGGTAACGGGCGCATTGATTACAATTAATACAGGCGAACGTGCGTCCCGACCGTTGCGCTCCTGGAGTCTCCTGGTCTTCTCTGGCCGAGTGACTTTCGGATGCTCCGAGTGAAACAAGCTGCTCGAGTGAACTCTTGCCTTCCGAGTGGTTCGTTGAACTCCGAGTGAATGTCAGTCTGCGGAATTCTCAGTCGCTGATCAGGCCCTGGGGCCCAGTATAAGGCGTGTGGAGTCCTAAGGTAGGGCCTGTAGGCCAGGCCTGTTACCCTATCCCTAGTACATGCCCTCGTCATTAGCCCCCGAATCGGTCGAGGTTAGGCGAGTCGAGTCAAGGCGAACTCCCAGGTGAGTTGAGCGCTACAGAGGCGCTCAAGAACTCTTACTGGTCGTTAAACGCCTTTGTCTTCGTGCGGCGCCTCGACGGATTCTGGACCATATGACGTCCGAGTGAAACGAGTAATCTCCATCCGAATGAGTAGTTTCCGTCCGAGTGAGTAGTTTCCGTCCGAGTGAGATGAGTAGTCATATGCCGTGTGCCGGAGTGGATCCGAGCGTACATGGCACATCTTCAAAGTGAGAGCAATCGGGTTGCCGGACTCCGGATTTCGCGGGATTTGAAACCATGTTCGAGCGCGCGCGAACGGTCGCAGCGCAACGAGTGGGGAAAGTGGGGCGTGACGCCTCGATTTTCGCCCCACTTTTTGCCACGTACCGCTGGATCTCCGACGGCGCGATTTGAGGGATCTGCGGGCCCACGATTCTGCGGCGTGGATTGGGGGAGCGGGCGACGATATATAGAGCCGTCGCGTTGGAGAGGAAGAGAGGACCAGATCCCCTTTTCTCCACTTCTCCCATTCCGCCCAATCTCTTCTCCAGAGACCCACTCCGCACGAATCATCCTCAGTGCCGAAGAGCCCGGCGGCAATGGCGAAAGACAAGACGGCAAAGCTTGAGAAAGCGAAGAAGGCGGCGAAGGAGAGGAAGGCATCGAGCTCCCGAGCTGCGCTCCCGCCCGGGTGGATCCAGGGCGACTGGCTCCCGCCGACCACCACGGTCGACGACGTCAGCGGGCTCGTCGTGGACGGGCTGATCCGCGACGGAACGTGGAGGTTGCCGGGGGAAGGGGAGACTGAGCCCGCGCCGCGCCCCGGGGAGCGAGTGCTCCTCACCACGCACGTTGAGTGAGGTTTCACCATGCCACCCCGCCCCTTTTTCCGCGGGTTTTTGAACTTCTTCGGTGCTCAACTCCATCACCTGCCTCCAAATGCCATAATGTACCTTGCTGCATTCGTTTCTTTGTGTGAAATTTCTTGGGTTGTCCGCCGCACTGGGGTTTGTTCAAACACATTTTCACGTGTCGATCTCAATCGGTTAAGAAGGTTGACCCCGATGGAGAGAGGACGCACGTGATTCAGATGTGCGGTGGCTTAGGCATTCAGATGAGGGGTAAGAGTGCATTCCCGTCTATGTCCTTTCCCGATTCAGTGAGGGGTTGGCAGTCGACCTGGTTCTACTGCAACGACCTGCCGTGCTCTGGCTCGTCGACTGGCCTTCCTCCTTACACGACTGAGAGAGTTCAGAGTCCTCCCTCGCTGACGGTTGATAAAAAGGAGAAGACGGATGTAGGAATCTTGGTGACCGCCATGGTTAGTCTGATTCAGGGTGGATTGACTGGCCTGGACCTTCTGGAGGTCTTTCTCAGTCGGAGGATCCAGCCGCTGCAGGAGCGGGCTCACCCCATGTGGCTCTACACTGGACCCAGTGATCCAACCCGAGTGCATCCGGAAGACATCGAGGAGAAAACGGTGGAACAGTGGATCAGGTGCATCACTGGCGCACGTGACAATCCGCGAGGGTCAAGACGGATTCCGCCCTATGACGTCAACAACCAACCGTTGGAGGTGAGGCACGAATTTCCGAGTGAATTACCGATGCGCAAATTATCCGAGTGAACTGATCGATCCGAGTGAACTGACTGAACTGTCTGTCTTTACTCTTCATGTCTTGCAGGAGTTCCAGAAGATGTTATCGCCTGTGCCGAATGGAGAACAACTTGCCGGAGGCGCGGAGAGCGAACATGGAAGCGCCGGGGGCAGTTATGCGGAGGACAGCGAGGAGGAAAGTGAGGACTCGGAAGGGAGCGACGAGGTCGAGTCTTCTCTGTCTCCGGAGCTGCGCTCCGAGCAGCGCTCCAAACAAACTCATGATCTGAGTGCTGACCCGGAGAAGGAGGCGGTTCTGAGTGCTAAGGCTCCGAAGCGCACTCGGACGTCGTCGCCTGCGCCGACTGAGAAGGCCGCCAAGCAGCCCAAGGTCGTTTCTCCCAAGCCTCGGAAGGCTCTGCCCCAGATCAAGGTCACTGTGCCTGTCGCCTCAACGTGAGTATCCTTCTCAGCTTTTCTTTTCTGTCTTTGCCAACTTTCATGGTTCTTCTGACCGAGTGCATCTTATGAACTAGTGCTGCAACCTCGATGACGTCTCCCATGCAGACTGATGGGGACCGCGCCGAGGCCGAGTCGGCAGACGCGGCCAC
The DNA here is from genome assembly GCA_039707655.1 of Elymus sibiricus. Classification (NCBI taxonomy): domain Eukaryota; kingdom Viridiplantae; phylum Streptophyta; class Magnoliopsida; order Poales; family Poaceae; genus Elymus; species Elymus sibiricus. The sequence goes on from CM077672.1 coordinate 278,478,918, forward strand.
TTCTCGAAAAGGTAACAATGACTTCATTTTTACTTCGACCAGTCATTCGACTGAAATGCCTTCATCCGATTGAGTTGTGTAATGCGACTGATCACGTCGAGTGATCGTAGCACTTGCAGAGGTCATCCACGTCGGGGACGACAATGAAGAGCTGCCGCGGAAGGACATCGTGAAGGGGACCGCGGCTCCGACCGCTCCTCAGACTACCACGCAGAAAATGCCGCCGAGCAAAGCGTCTCAAGCTCCTCCTGCACCCGCCGTGACTGTGCCTCTGGGGCAGGCTGGGGCTGGTTCTGCCGCGGCTCCATCGACTGCTCTGACTTCGGCTCCGACTCCTCCCGTCAACATCTTCAGTCTGTACAAGGTGCCGGAGGATCAAACTGGGGCTAGCAAGGAGGCGATGATCCAAGCGGAGCTGATGACCCAACGGCTCAGGGAGATGTGCGCGGCTGGGAAGCTGGCATATGATGCCAGTGCTGCTCTCCAGGAGAACGTTCGAGTAAGTGCCCTTGTAAGTTGATCTCCAAGTCTTTTTTTCTTTAGTAGGGATTTCAGTCGGAAAATATTCGGTACACCCACTGGGTGTGTTTTTTTTGTGTGTTTGGCCATCACTCGGATTGGGCGGACCGTTCCGAGTGGATACCGCTCCAGTGGGGGCACGCTGAGTGCACCCACTGGGTGTAGTCCCCGAGACTGCCGTCGGCCGCGGGCGGTCGGCGGGAGTCTTAGAACCTTTTCTCTTTTTTTTGTGTTTGGCCATCACTCGGATCGGGCGGACCGGTTCCGAGTGGATACCAGTCCAGTGGGGGCACGCTGAGTGCACCCACTGGGTGTAGTCCCCGAGACTGCCGTCGGCCGCGGGCGGTCGGCGGGAGTCTTAGAACCTTTTGTCTTCTTTTTTTTTGGCCATCACTCGGATCGGGCGGACCGTTCCGAGTGGATACCAGTCCAGTGGGGGCACGCTGAGTGCACCCACTGGGTGTAGTCACCGAGACTGCCGTTGACTGCGGGCAGTCGGCGGGAGTCTTAGAACTTAGAATCTGATACTGGTCAAGCTTGCTCCTCCCTGTCAAAGGGTACTTCAGGATCTGATACTGGTCAAGCTTGTTTCTTCCGGGAGCGCCATTCTTTGGGCACTCGGAATATCTCTTAATGTTAACTGATATGATCTTTCTTGTGTTTCAGAAAACTTGTGAGCTTAGGACTCAGTACGTGGCACTGGAGAAGGAAACGGCCCAACTTCGAGTGAATTTGGAGGTGGAGAGAAGGAACACTGCGCGCGCTCAAGACCATGGGAGGTAAATTTCAATTACTGAGCACACTGCTTTCGCCTTTTTCCATTCTTTGAACCGAGTGAGTTCACTCGAACAGATGTGCGTGGTGAAAACCACCGACTCCAAGTGCGGCTCAGAACCTCTATCTCTTTAGAAACTATGAAGCAGGCACTCGAGAATAAGGACCAGGAACTGGCGGGGGCTCAGCAGATGGCAAAGGACAAGACCAAGGCCGCCGAAGAGAAGCTGGCCTCACTCGGGAAGCTCGAAGCAGAGAACACATCGCTGAAGAAAGAGGTACCTGAGCTCAAGAAGTAGCAAACCCAGTGGGAGAGCAAGCTCAAGGCCCAGGCGGAAGTCTACGAGAAAGAGAAGGAGACTCTGAATGAGAAGATCACCCAGCTGATCGAGAAGAAGAACGCCCTGGAGAAGTATATAGAGGAGTTCACGGAGGAGATGTACACCAAGCTTGCAGGTAACTTATAGCGTCCGAGTGCATTTCAACTTATCTCCGAGTGAACTTCTTGCATGCTGATGTTCAACTCTTCTCTTTTCTTCGTCACAGAGTACTGCCGAGACTTCGATCTGGAAACTGACAAAATCGAGAGGGATCTGGATCCTTCCAGGTCACTCGTCGGTGACAAGGCTGCTCTGGGCATCCTGCGGGTGGAAACTCGCATCGAAGACGTCCAAGGGTACATCATCCGTCTGCGGGGTGCACTTGGGAGAATCGACAAGGAGCTATGGCTGAAGACATCTTCGACACCGACCTGGAAGCGATGATGACTCGCCTCAACGAGATTCCCAGTCGAGTGCAAGCATGGAAGAAGTCGGCTGCTCGCTGCGGGGCCGACGTGGCGCTTTCTCTCGTCCGAGTGCACTGCAAGGATGCCAAGGAGGAGAAGCTGAAGTCTCTCCAAGTCGCCAACACGAAGAAACTCCAGTTTGAGGACTTCATGGAGACGTTCATCGAGGTGGCCACTCGGATCGCAGACGGAATCGACCTGGATTCCTTCGTCGAGCTGGCCAGCCCCACAGCCGCGTGAGAGAACTTTAAGTCCCACCCATTATCCTCGGTATGCCGAGTGGAACTGTAATCGTTAAACTCTTTCGGGCTTCGGGCCCGCGTACTCGTATTTGCTTTTGAACTTCAGGAGTTATTTGAATGCTTTCCTTCGAGTCTTTCTTTGAAACGTGTTTCAACTTAGGCGAAAGCTGGTTCGCAGCCAAGCCTCCGAGTGAGAGGGATGCTCTTCACTCGGAGTAGCGTATTTAACTTGGGCGAAAGCTGGTTCGCAGCCAAGCCCCCGAGTGAGAGGGTCGCTCTTCACTCGGAGTAGGATTTTAACTTGGGCGAAAGCTGGTTCGCAGCCAAGCCTCTGAGTGAGAGGGATGCTCTTCACTCGGAGTAGCGTTTTTAACTTGGGCGAAAGTTGGTTCGCAGCCAAGCCCCCAAGTGAGAGGGATGCTCTTCACTCGGAGTAGCGTTTTTAACTTGGGCGAAAGCTGGTTCGCAGCCAAGCTCCCGAGTGAGAGGGATGCTCTTCACTCGGAGTAGCGTTTTTAACTTGGGCGAAAGCTGGTTCGCAGCCAAGCCCCCGAGTGAGAGGGATGCTCTTCACTCGGAGTAGCGTTTTTAACTTGGGCGAAAGCTGGTTCGCAGCCAAGCCCCCGAGTGAGAGGGATGCTCTTCACTCGGAGTAGCGTTTTTAACTTGGGCGAAAGCTGGTTCCCAGCCAAGCCCCCGAGTGAGAGGGTCGCTCTTCACTTGGAGTAGGATTTTAACTTGGGCGAAAGCTGGTTCGCAGCCAAGCCCCCGAGTGAGAGGGATGCTCTTCACTCGGAGTAGCGTTTTTAACTTGGGCGAAAGCTGGTTCGCAGCCAAGCCCCCGAGTGAGAGGGATGCTCTTCACTCGGAGTAGCGTTTTTAACTTGGGTGAAAGCTGGTTCGCAGCCAAGCCCCCGAGTGAGAGGGATGCTCTTCACTCGGAGTAGCGTTTTTAACTTGGGCGAAAGCTGGTTCGCAGCCAAGCCCCCGAGTGAGAGGGATGCTCTTCACTCGAAGTAGCGTTTTTAACTTGGGCGAAAGCTGGTTCGCAGCCAAGCCCCCGAGTGAGAGGGATGCTCTTCACTCGGAGTAGCGTTTTTAACTTGGGCGAAAGCTGGTTCGCAGCCAAGCCCCTGAGTGAGAGGGACGCTCTTCACTCGGAGTAGGTTTTAACTTGGGCGAAAGCTGGTTCGCAGCCAAGTCTCCGAGTGAGAGGGATGCTCTTCACTCGGAGTAGGATTTTAACTTGGGCGAAAGCTGGTTCGCAGCCAAGCCCCCGAGTGAGAGGGACGCTCTTCACTCGGAGTATAATTTTGACTTAGGCAAAAACTGGTTTGCAGCTAAGTTGAACGGCGTACACCCACTGGGGGTTGTAAGCCAGATAATGCATACGAGTGAACTTCAATGTGGAACTGGAAAAGTCATGCTTTTATTCATCAAATGTCACTCGAGTACTTTTATTACATCTCATCATCAAGTATAAAATCGTCGCAGCAAATCTGCATTCCAAGCACGGGGCTCGTCTGCTTTCTTCTGAAGGTTGTACAGGTGGTACGCTCCGTTGTGTAGAACTTTTGAAATGACGAAAGGACCTTCCCACGTAGGAGCAAGCTTGTGAGGTCGCTGCTGATCCACTCGGAGCACAAGATCTCCTTCCTGAAAGGTCCGACTCCTGACGTGCCTGCTGTGAAAACGCCATAGATCTTGCTGATAAATGGTCAAACGGATCAGAGACATCTCCCTTTCCTCCTCCAAGAGATCAACGGCATTTTGCCGTGCTTGCTCTGCTTCAGCTTCAGAGTACAGTTCCACTCGGGATGAATTATGGAGCAAGTCACTCGGCAGGACGGCTTCAGCTCCGTACACCATGAAGAAGGGAGTGCGATTGGTGGACCGATTGTGGGTCGTCCTCAAGCCCCAAAGAACCGACGGCAACTCGGTGACCCAAGCTCCAGCTGCATGCTCCAAATCGCGCATGAGTCGTGGCTTTAACCCCTGCAGAATCAGCCCGTTTGCTCTCTCAGCTTGTCCATTCGACTGCGGGTGCGCCACAGATGCATAGTCGACTCGGGTGCCTTGGGCGGCACAGAACGCCCTGAACTCTTCCGAGTAGAAGTTTGAACCATTGTCAGTGATGATGCTATGGGGCACGCCGTATCTGAAGACTATCTCCTTCATGAACTTGATCGCTGTACGAGAATCTAGCTTCTTGATGGGTTTGGCCTCAATCCATTTGGTGAATTTATCGACTGCGACCAGCAAGTGGGTGAAACCACTCGCCCCTGTCCGGAGGGGTCCCACCATGTCCAGTCCCTAGACTGCAAATGGCCAGACGAGTGGAATTGTCTTCAGAGCAGATGCAGGCTTGTGGGATAAGTTTGCATAGAACTGGCACCCGGCACAGTGTTGGACTATCTCCTGCGCAACTTCATTGGCCCGGGGCCAGAAGAAACCGGCTCGGTAAGCTTTAGCCATGATCGTCCGAGAGGACGCGTGGTGTCCACAAGTTCCCGAGTGAATCTCCTCCAGGATCAATCGACCTTCCTCCGGAGAAATGCAGCGCTGAGTCACACCGGTGACGCTGTTTCTGTATAACTGATCGCCCATCACTGTAAAGGCCTTGGACCTGCGAACAATCTGGCGGGCTTCGGCTTCATCTTCTGGAAGTTCCTTCCTGAGCAGGTATGCAATGTAAGGCACTGTCCACTCGGGTGTGATTGCTAGGACCTCCATGACCAAATCAATGACTGCCGGGACCTCGACTTCAGTCGGATCAGAAGGACTGACCGCTTGCGGGGGCTCTTCCGTGAAGGGATCTTCTTTTCCCGTCGGAGAATGTAAATGCTCGAGGCACACATTGCTGGGTATGGATTTTCGAGTGGATCCGATCTTCGCCAGATCGTCTACCTCCTGATTCTTGGCTCGGGGAACGTGATGCAGCTCCAGACCTTCAAATTTCTTCTCCAACTTTCTCACTGCGTTGCAGTATCCTGTCATAGCGGGGCTTCTGATATCCCACTCCTTCATCACTTGGTTCACAACAAGATCCGAGTCCCCGTAGACCATCAGGCGCCGGGCGCCGAGTGAGATGGCCATACGTAGACCATACAGGAGCGCTTCGTACTCGGCTTCGTTGTTGGAGGAATCAAAGTGAATCTGCAGAACATATCTGAGACGATCGCCCTTTGGAGATACTAGCACAACTCCAGCCCCTGAACCATTCAGCATCTTGGAACCATCAAAGAACATGGTCCAGTGTTCCGGGTGACTCTGAGTCGGTTGCTGTTGTTCAGTCCATTCGGCTAGGAAATCAGCTAATGCTTGGGACTTGATCGCCTTTTTCGCCTCGAACTTGATGTCCAGGGGCAGGAGCTCGATAGCCCACTTCGCCACTCGACCAGTCGCATCCCGATTGTTCATGATCTCAGACAGCGGGGCGTCGCTGACGACTGACACAGTGTGCTCTTGGAAGTAATGGGCTACTTTCTTTGCAGTCAGGTAGATGCCATAGACGAGCTTCTGATAATGAGGATACCTCTGCTTGGACGGAGTCAGAACTTCAGAAATATAATAGACTGGGCGCTGAACTTTGTAAGCCTTGCCCTGTTCTTCCCGCTCGACTGTGAGGACAGTGCTGACAACTTGACCAGTGGCCGCAATGTACAAGAGCAACGGCTCATTGCTATTCGGAGCGGCAAGCACCGGCTGGGTGGAAAGCAGGGCTTTGAGCTCGACAAACGCTGCTTGTGCTTCAGCAGTCCACTCGAATGAGTCATATTTCTTCATCAATCGGTACAGGGGCAGTGCCTTCTCACCGAGACGGGAGATGAATCGGCTCAGAGCTGCGAGGCAACCCGTGAGCTTCTGTACATCATGAAGACGTTCAGGACGTTTCATTCGTACAATCGCCCCAATCTTCTCAGGATTAGCATCTATCCCTCGTTCGGAAACGAGGAAACCGAGTAACTTGCCCCCAAGAACTCCGAAAGTGCACTTCGCTGGATTCAGCTTGATATCGTACTTTCGCAAATCTGCGAAAGTTTCAGCTAAGTCAGCCAGTAGGTCGGAAGCTTTTCTGGACTTGACCACTATGTCATCCATGTATGCTTCGATGTTCCGACTGATCTGTTTATGCAAACACTTCTGCACCATGCGCATGAAAGTGGCACCAGCATTTTTGAGACCGAATGGCATGGTGATATAGCAGAAGCACCCGAAAGGGGTGATAAAAGCTGTTTTTATTTCATCTGGCCCATACAGTCGGATCTGGTGGTACCCGTAGTACGCATCCAGAAAAGACAGTCGCTCACAACCCGCGGTGGAATCTACAATTTGATCTATGCGAGGGAGCGGGAAATGATCCTTGGGGCAGACCCGATTGATGTGCTTGAAATCAATGCACATTCAGAGAGACTTGTCCTTCTTAGGGACCATGACGACGTTGGCGAGCCACTCGGAGTGGTACACCTCACGGATGAACTCGGCTGCCAGGAGCCAAGCAACTTCTTCGCCAATGGCCTTCCTCTTCTGTGTAGCAGAGCGATGGAGATGCTCCTTCACAGGTTTCGCCTTTGGGTCGACTTGCAAACGGTGCTCAGCCAGCTCCCTGGGTACACCCGGCATGTAAGATGGTTTCCATGCGAAGATGTCCCAGTTCTCACAGAGGAATTGGATGAGCGCTTCATCCTATTTGCTGTCGAGTGTTGTTGATATGTTGGTGGGAGCAGCATTGGGATCTTCTGGGTGGATGTGCACTGGCTTCGTGTCGCCGGCCGACTGAAATGCAGATTCTGCGGCCGGCTTCTTGGAGCGTAGCAGATCACTTGGATCGGCGTTTTTCTTGTACTCCTCCAGTTCCACCATGGCCATCTGCTCATCAGCTATCTTGGACCCTTGCTGCAAACACTCCTCCATGCGCTGTCGACTGCCAGTGACTGTGATCACACCTTTGGGGCCGGGCATCTTCAGCTTGAGATACACATAACATGGACGGGCCATGAAACGTGCGTAAGCCGGCCTACCAAGGATGGCATGGTAGGCGCTGCGGAAGTCGACCACTTCGAAGGTCAGCCTTCCCTTTCGGAAGTTCTTGTCGTCTCCAAAGACCACATCCAGGGCGATCTGCCCGAGTGACTTTGCTTTCTTGCCGGGGATCACTCCGTGGAACTGCATGCTGCTCTCGCTGAGTCGGGACATCGGAATGCCCATCGCTTGCAGAGTATCTGCGTACAGTATGTTCAGTCCGCTTCCACCGTCCATGAGGACCTTGCGCAACCGGACACCTCCCACGACTGGATCGACCACCAGCACCTGCCGCCCAGGGGTGGCAATGTAGGCTGGGTGGTCCGACTGATCAAAGGTGATCGGAGTCTTCGACCAGTTCAGAAACTTTGTCGTCGCCGGCATGGCCATGTTCACTTCTCGGTTGATAACTTTCAACCGGCTCCTGCTCTCTACATCTGCAAAGATCATCAGGGTTGCGTTGACACTGTGAAAAGGTTCATCCTTGTCTTCACCGTCAGCATCATCCGGGCTCTTCTCACTCTACGGGCCCTCTCAGAACTACTGAATCAATAGTCTGCACTGTCGAGTGGTATGCTTGGGCAATATCAGATTGCCCTCTTCATCTTTCTGGGTGTGGATGTGACACGGCAGGTCCAGGACATCCTGTCCCGACTGATCTCTCTTTTTCTTTGGGATCCATTTTTCCTTGGCCTTCCCCTTGTTCTTGGCCTGGCCGGCCAGTGCGGCAGCCTCGGCCTGGGCCGAACCATCAGCTTTGGGCTTTGGCTTCCGACTGGGATTACTGTTTCCGGGGTTGGGCTCACTGGTTTTCCCTTTGCCGTTACGGAGACGGTCTTCCTCTTCTCCGTTTGCGTACCGAGTGGCAATCTCCATCATTCGGCTCATGGTCAAAGATCCTGACCGACCAAATTTCAGGATGAGCTCCCGATATCTGACTCCTGCCTTGAAGGCGCAGACGGCTTGATGTTCAGTGACGTTCTCCACCACATGATGCAAGGTTGTCCACCGCTGGATGTACTCCCTCAATGTTTCATTCGGCTTCTACACACAATGCTGTAGCTCAGACAATCCAGCCTGGCGTTTGCACGTGCCCTCGAATGTTTTGATGAACACTCGGGTCAAATCTTCCTAGCAGTATATGCTGGCCGGAACGAGCTGATTGAGCCAGGCGCGGGTGGACCCTTCAAGCATCAACGGCAAATGCTTCATAGCCATATAGTCATTTCCTCCTCCAATCTGCACAGCCACTCGGTAATCTTCTAACCAAGTTTCTGGCTTGGACTCACCGGTGAACTTGCTTACTCCAGCTGCCAATCTAAAGTTTGAAGGAATCTCAGCGGCCCGGATGGCCCTACTGAAACACTCGGGTCTGGAGATGAATGCTCCACTTCCACTCGGACGATCTCTGTCCAAGTTCTCTCTCTGAGCTCTGCCTCTGTCAACCAAATTCTGAGCGAGAACGGATCTCGCGTTGAACTGCGGGTCTCGATGGTCGACTGGCTCTCTCTGGCGATAACCGTCACCATGGCGGGGAGGGCTGGCCCTCCGATCGTTGCCGTAAGGACGCCTGGCGTCGTATGGCCGGGGTGCGTACGAGCCATCCCGCGGAGGGGGCGACTGCATGCGGCGACGATCATCCTGACGCCGCGGAGGCGTATTCCGACTGCGACCCTGCCCTGAGTGCTGGTCTCGGTGGTGGTCTTGGTCGTTTCGCCGCGGAGGCGAGTGTCTGTTTCTCCTTGGGGACACTGGACTGTGGGCCGACTGGACGGTGTCAGCCCGAATGGATCTGCTGTGAATCCTGTTGCGCGACTGGGACACTGCCGAATTTTGCTCTTCAGCCGCCCTGAGCAGGGCCCGGATCTGCCGAAGACCCTCTCCCGCCTCGGATCGGGACGGCTCAATGGAATCTGCTATCCGAGTGGCCGCCGCCAGATTCTGGACAGGAGTGCGGAATACCTGGAAACTCTGCTGCTGGTCATTCAAGAACAACTGCCGCTGTCGCCGACCGGAACTGGGCTGATGTTGTCTGTGGGCACGATCGTCGAGTGACTTCTGGAGCGCTTCCAGACGATTGCGCTCAGCCAAGTTGGCCTGACGCACGGCCTCCAAAGCCTGAGCCCCGGGGGTCGTCCCAACGAAGGGCGTCTGGAGGGCCTGCTCGGTCCTGCGCTGTTGTTCCTCCCTCTGCTGCCGAGTGAGAGGTTGGGGGATGTACTCGTCGTCATGTCGGACCCTGCCGCCGCCAAGATCAGCGCGCGACGGGTCACCGCTCTCCGCGCCGCCACGACCGTACGATGGTGGACTGGGCGGGGAATCGGCCATCAGCACCTCCACAGCGGGATCGCTGCTCTCGCACTCGGATAAGCTTTCCGAGTGTTCATGCACGGAGGCGAACAGATCGAAGACAGGTTCGTCGGGCTCGATTGCCGCGATCTGCGGGGTTGCAGCCTGAAGGGCCACCGTGTGCCTGATCCACCGCTGAAGCCGCGAGCGTCCGGAGCGCTTGCGACGACGGCTGGTGGAGAGCGAGGAGGTCGACTGATAAGGAGTCGACGGTTGTCGAAGAAGGACGCCGAAGGTGCTCGCGCGGAAGTGCGCCACGCCGCGGACGGGCAATGCCTCGACGTCCAGCGGGGCTTCCTGGAGCCACGCCGAATCATCGGCGATGAAGCTGAGGACGCCGAAACGGATCTCGCCGCCCAGAGTCAGTCCGCCGCCGGAAACCATGGTGTCGGTACCAAAACCGGCAGATCTCGGGTAGGGGATCCGAACTATGGGTCAAGGAGTCGATGGTAACAGGGAACGTAGAGATAGTGGTTTACCCAGGTTCGGGCCCTCTCAAGGAGGTAATACCCTACGTCCTGTTTGATTGTATTGATGTGATTGTATGAAGGTTACAGAGTTGATCTACCTCGAGATCGACTGGGCTAAACCCTAGGTAATGATATCTCTCCCTCTACAGACTAGGCCTTCTGGTTTATATAGACACCAGGAGGTCCTAGGGTTTCACATGGTCGGTTACCATCAGGGGACAAACATGCCGATTATGCCAACTATTTCTTGGAGGGGACGCCAAGTCTTCGGAGGTTTCCTTCTGATGCACGGGGTCGTCCACAATCCGGCCTTCCATCGACGTGTAGAGGGCGGCCCACCAACCCGGCCTACGAGAGATAGGCCGGCAGCCCGAGTACCCCCTAGTCCGGGACACCCTCAGTAGCCCCCGAACTAGTCTTCGAAGCCGAGGTAGACGCCGAACACCATTGGCTTCGTGGACCAGTTCACTTTCCTCCGCGACACCGGTAACAGGCCTGTATTAGTCCGAGTTGTATTCTCAAGCATTGTCCGGTCGCACATACGCCGAACTGTACCTCGGTAACGAAGTATAATAATAACTTAGCCCTAAAGGCTAGCCGCTTCGGCGTGAACAGTGTTCTCATATGACAACTTTTACCGAAGGGTCACACCTTGCCACGACCGCAAGTTGGTTTATGACAAACTCGATTCGCGGTTCGAGGCGGTTTTCATTGGCACGTTCCATCGATATGGAGATCGTGTCCTGTTTTCAAGGGATATGATCAATAATCCGCCTCACCCCACGCGCGCATAATGGCACGGTTACATGGGGAAATGGCGGGGACTGCGGCGCAGTAAAAGGACCGTGAGTTTTTACAGCCCATAAAGGGGCGCAGCCTTTATTCCTTTCGCACGCTCTCATTTCCCCCTTTCGCCATTGCCTTCACCATCTCTTGAGCTCCAACGCCCAGATCCGCTCTCCCTCCTAAGAACTTTTCCATCCACCCGCCTAATTCAGCAATGGCAGGTTCCGGGTCCAAGGGCAAGTGGGAGGCGTCCGTTGTCACCAAAAGCGCCATCATGGAGTTGAAGGGTGCGTGATATCTCCCCGCCGACGTAGCCCACCGTGATCCGGAGGCCGGCTAGGCCGTCCCCACGCCGCGACAGGGTGAAAGGGTGGTGTTCATCCCCCACTTCCTCCGAGGTTTGGGAGTTCCCCTTCACCCCTTCGTCAGGGGTCTCATGTTCTTTTACGGGCTTGACTTCCACGATCTCGCGCCGAATTCCTTTCTCCATATCTCGGCCTTCATCATCATTTGTGAAGCCTTTCTCCGGATCTGGCCACACTTCGGCCTGTGGCTGAAGGTCTTCAATATCAAGCCGAAGATCGTCAACGGCCAACAGGCGGACTGTGGGGGTGCTATGGTCAGCAAACTCCCCCGAGTGGAATGGCCAGACGGTACCTTCATCGAGACCGTCAAGGTATGGCAAAAGGAGTGATTCTATATCACAGAGCCGAGGCGCGCAAATTGGGAGGCGATTCCGGCCTTCCGCTCCGGGCCCCCTACAAGGCTGGTCTCATGGACCAAGAAGGGCCTCGACTGGGGGCCGAATAAGGAGGTGGTGCTGCTGCAGAGCCGGATTGCCAAAATGATAGAGAAGGGCGTCGCGCTGGTCAACGTGATCCAGATCATGCTCGGCCGCCGAATTCTCCCTTTCCAGGACAGGGCTTCCTCCATGTGGGCCTATAAGCCCGGAGACCCGACCACCGTGCACAGCTTCTTCCGCACCTCCCACGCCCAACTGTGGAGGGCGCTATTCAAGCCGCAGAAGGACTGGCCGGCCGAGGAGGAAGATGTCGGACTTGACGCCGCAAATCCCCCACGGGAGGTATGAGCAATTTTGTATGTTTTATCCGAACTGTTCCCTTTTGAAAAGGTACTCAGCTTTGCTACTTTTCATCCGCAGAATTGGCTGAAGAAGGCCCAGCGGATCGACAGTCCGGCGCCGCTGCCAGAGGGACCCAGGACGCCCTTCCTGACGGCCATGTTGGCCGTGGAGCCGTACGAGGTGCCGGAAAGGAAGGAGAAGAAGAACCAACAGGGGGAGGCCAGAGAGGGCCTCCGCTCCCGAAGACCCCCGGGTGCTAGATCCGGGGACGCCAATGCTCCCTCCGCGCAAGAGGAGGAGAAGGAGCAGGGAGAGGACGGGGAGGAGGACGATTCCTCCCGAGCAGGGAAGAGGGCGGCGTCCGAGGATGCCGAGGAGGAGCCTCCTCAACCCGCTCCCTAAAGACCGTGTAAGGCCAAGGTAGCCTTGTCCGGCGATAGCTCGGCTTCTCCCGAGGACTCTGAGGCCTCCGAAGAAGTTCCTCAGAAAATTCCCAGGGCCAAGCCGCAGGCTCAAAGGTACGCGCTCTAGCGACTACCTGACCGTCTTTAGCCGAACTGGGTTTGATACTGATCAAGTTTCCGTGTGCAATTTTGCAGTCCGCTGCGCGATCTCCCCACTGAGCGAGCTTCGGAGGGGGATTCTCCACCAGCGGCGCTAGCGGAGAGCGGCTCTGGATCCCGCGCCTCGCCTTCCCCAATCGTCAAGGATGCCGAGGAGGTCCTGTCGAGGAGGACTCCTCCCGTGCCACATACAGGGGGAGGAGGCGATACTATCATGGCCGAGGTGAACGCCTTGGTCACCGAAGACCAAGAGGGGAGGGCCCTCTGGTGAACAAAGAGGAGCTCGGACGAGCCGAGCTTTCTCCAAGGACGACTCCGGAGAGGTCAAGGCGTCCAGAGTCCGGCGCCCCGGACTTCGAGAGGGAAGGAACCGGAGCGCCACCACCACCCCTGCCCGCCCCAGAGCGGGCGTCGACCAGGTGGCCGGACGAGATGGAGGATGCTCTAACCACCTCCTCTATCGCCGAAGAGCACCGTGTCCTCATGGGCGCGGAGTTGCAAAGTCTTCGGTCCGTAGATAACGGACTGAAGGAGGCCTTTAGTGGCCTTCTTACCGGCTTTAAGGTGAGCGAAGTAATGATTTTTCCTTAGAAAAATTCATTTGTGTAAATGTATAGCCTCATACATAGTAGCCCCCGAGACTCTGACCGGTTGAGCAAAGCCGGTCGGAGGATCAATAATCGATATCTCGGATACTAACATGCGTAGAATAATGCACAAGCATCATCGTCGGCCGCAGCCGCCAACGCCGAAGAGTTGGCCGAGCTGAATCGAAAGCTAAAGAGCTCTGAGGATGATCTGGGCCTAGTGAACAAGAGGTTCGACGAGGCGCAAGGTAAGTCCGAGCTGTGATAGTGAATACAACCGTAGGTTTGTAAGCAGTGTTCGAAGTATCCTAACGGAGATAACCGATTATACTGCAGCTGCCGCCGCGGAGGTCGAAAGCCTCAAGGCCGCACTGAGGACAACTCAGGTGGATGCGGCGGCGCAAAAGTCGGCAGCCGAACAGGCGGCTGCCGAGCTGGCGGCGGTGAGAACCGCAAGTGAAAAGCACAAGGCCAGGGTGCTGGAAGTGCAGCAGGAGCTGAGGGATGCCGTCGCAAGGTGTGAGGCCCTCGAGCAAAAGAATAAGGAGCAGGCCACCGAGCTGACCTCGTTGGCAGCGGTGGCTAAGGAAGCGCGGACAGAGGCGCGCGGCTATCAAGAAGAGCTCCGCCAAGTCAGGCTGATCGCGGACGGTAAGCCGTACTTGCTACAATGTGTCTTTGGAGGTAACAGGTTCGCGTTGCTCACGCGGGTATGGCGTTCCGCAGGCGCCTTTGCGGACCTCCCGAAGAGTGCGGTGGATGCGGCGAGGTTCTTCGCCGGCCAGGAGGGTTGGGCCGAGCAGAGGCTTTTCTGGGCACAATTTCAAGCGCCCGAACACCCTCCCCTCCTCAACAACCAGATGAAACAGCTGATGGAGCTGCATCGGATGGCGGAGCTGGTGATGAAGGACCTCTGCGTCAAACTATGGCCGTCCGAGCCGCTGCCGAGCAGCTATTTCGGTCTGGTGCAGAGGCTGTACAGCGCCCCTTCTTGGGTCGACGCCTGGAAGCGCTCCGCATGCATCGAGGGTGCTCGGATGGCCTTCGGCAAGACAATGGTACATTGGCCGAAGCTAAAGCCAGCCGAGATGGCCACCGGACCTCCGCCGCCAGGGAAAGAGCATAGGCGTCCCGAGCAGTACTTTCCCGCCGTGATGGACGGTGCTCGGGCAGTAGATGCCCAGTGCCCAAAAGATGTAATTTATGAGTAGATGTAGTTTCCTTGTAACCAAGGAGTTGAAACTTTTATGCGAATGCAAATTGTTCGGTTATGAACAAAGATGCCTGATTATGTTAATTTTGACTCCTATGCGGCCGTTTGTAATCTGAAAGTTACCAGTCGTCCGCTTCAGCCCCCTTCCAAATATTGCATGGGGTGTTTTCTCGTAATACGTAAACCCTTAGCCGACGTCTCGGTGCCCGGAGGCAGTTGTATGTACGGAAAACCAGGCAATCAGACTATGCGGTTTTAGTGCTTTCACTTAGCCAGAGGAGCTTGATGGTGGGGGCCGGTAACGAGCCCCCGGTATTTGTGATATTCGGACGAGCCGCGGTTGACACCATCACCACATGGTTTCTGTAACAGAGAACCCTTCGTATAACACGGACAAACCTCCAACGATTTTAGGCTAACGCTAGTCATCGGATCGCCGACCAGTTCTCGCTTATTGGGACAGTCAGTTTTCGGCTTTCTCCACTGAGGTACTTTAACCAGGCGAGCTAGAAGTACAATCGCAGTGGTTCTCCCTTTACCCTCTTAGCCGAACAGTGCGAAACGTAAGAGGGTAAACACAGGAGCCGGGCAACCCAACTATTGACCAAAGACTCAATTCGGAGCTGATTCATATAATGCAATATCCATGACGCCGAGCACATAAAATAAAAAGAAGTGCCGGGATAAAGTTTAAGGCGAGATCTATGTTCAAGCCCCCGGTCTATTAGCCGGATTAAAATGCATGTATCGTGATAGTTTACTTCGGCTAAAAAAGGCGGAAAGGAATAAGCAACGTGAATGACTGCACGAGTATACCGTAATAAAGTGGTCTTTATTTCCTTGGAATGTGTGACGTCCAACCGTACAATCCGGAGTGCCGAAGTAATTTTAATAGATACTTTAAAAAAAATGTATATATTGAGAGTAAAGGTTTACACAGGGCCTTCATGAGTGGTTTGACGTCCCTACTACGCCCTGCTGCACGTCCGCGCCTTTGCTCTTCAAGAAGCTTCTGTGGAAGCGAAGCTGGCCGCCGTGTATTCGGTGGAGGTAGTAATCTTTGGCGGGCGAGCCCTTGAAAAAGGGATTTGAGAAGTCGCCGTGGTATATTAGCTTGACGCTGATTAGGCCCTAGATGGTGACCGTTGATGATGTCGATGCGAAGACATCTGTTGGCCAGTTGTTGGTCGAACCGAGCTCTTGGCCTTTGTTTTATGTGTCCCCACAACAGCCCATGGAATTTCGAGCACGAAATTGTGCATTCGAGGTACGTATTTCGCGACTAGGTGGGCCGTGCTGCGGGGTGCGTATCCCTATATGGTGTGAGCATGGGAGTGCGCCAGGGGCGAGGCTGCAGCTCGGGAGCGCTTGTGTGCGTCCAGTGTCTTGGCAGTGGACTGGGCTTGCGACGCCTCTTCGGCAGCTTGGACTTCGGCGGCGAGAGCCGCAGTGTGTTCCTCTGTTCGGAGCGAGCGCTCGGTATTAACGTTAATGGTAATAACGCCCCTTGGTCCTGGCATCTTGACCTTCAGGTACGCATGGTGCGGGACGGCGTTAAAGCGAGCGAAGGCGGTCTGTCCGAGGAGTGCGTGATAACCACTGCGGAAAGGAACAATATCGAAGATCAAGTCCTTGGCGCGGAAGTTGTCGGGCGAGCCGAAGACTACTTCCAAAGTCACGGATCCTGAGCAGCGTGCCTCGACGCCAGGAATTACACCTTTAAAGGTGGTGTTGCTGGGTTTGATCCTTGACGGGTCGATCCTCATCTTCCTCACTGTATCTGTGTAAAGCAGGTTAAGACTGCTACCTCCATCCATCAGGACCCTAGTGAGGTGAAATCCGTCCACGATGGGGTCGAGTACCAGAGCCGCCGTTCCTCCATGGCGTATACTGGTCGGATGATCTCGACGGTCGAAAGTGATCGGGCAAGCCGACCACGGGTTGAATTTCGGGGCTACCGGCTCTAAGGCGTAGACATCCCGAAGCGCGCGTTTCCGCTCCTTCTTTGGTATGTGCGTAACATAGATCATGTTCACGGTTTTGACCTCTGGAGGGAACTGTTTTTGGCCTCCATTATTCGGCCAGCGAGGTTCGTCGTCGTCCTCGCTCCGGGGGCCCTTGCCCTGTTCTTCGGCTGTGGCTTTGCCGGCCTGCTTAATTACCCAACAGTTACGGTTGGTGTGGTTAGCTGGCTTGTCAGGGGTGCCGTGAATCTGGCACGGCCTATCCAATATTCTGTCCAGCGCAGACGGGGCATCCCGGTTCCCTTTAGAGGTTTTTTTTTTCTGCTGTCCCGATTTCGAGCCGCTGAATCCGGCGTTTACCGCTGTGTCATCGGCTTCACCGCCGTTGTTTGAGTGCCGGCGCTTGTTATTTCTATTGCGCCGCGGTTTGCCGTTCCCGTCCCGGGCTTTTGAAGTGCCGGGGTCTTCGGGGTGGTTGCTTCGACGAGCCAACCAACTATCTTCACCCGCGCAAAAGCGGGTCATTAGGGAGGTAAGGGCCGACATTGTTCTCGGCTTGTCCTGGCCGAGCTGGCGGGCGAGCCACTCGTCCCGGATACTGTGCTTGAATGCCGCAATTGCTTCGGCATCTGGGCAGTCAACGATCTGGTTTTTCTTGGTCAAGAATCGTTTCCAGAATTGCCGGGCTGACTCTCCGGGCTGTTGAATAACATGGCTCAGGTCATCGGCGTCCGGTGGCCGAACATAGGTTCCTTGAAAGTTAGCTCGGAATGCATCCTCGAGCTCTTCCCAGCTCCCGATGGAGTTTTCAGGTAGGCTGTTCAGCCAATGCCTTGCCGGTCCCTTGAGTTTCAACGGTAGGTACTTAATAGCGTGGAGATCATCTCCTCGGGCCATGTGAATGTGGAGGAGAAAATCCTCAATCCATACGGCCGGGTTAGTTGTCCCATCATAGGATTCGATGTTGACGGGTTTGAACCCTTCGGGGAACTGATGCTGCATCACCTCGTCTGTGAAACACATTGGGTGTGCGGCTGTAACATCCCCATGTAATAGCTATAGAAATCACCTGTTGATAATGCCAAGTCAGCATGTTTGTCAGTGCATAATCATCATTTGCATCACGTCACATTTCAAATTCTAAATTAAATTGAAATTCAAATACTAAATGAAAATAAAAGTTGTTCAAAACCAGAAACTAAAATGTTCATAATATTGCTAATAATCCAGAGGCATTTATAAAATTATAATCAACATTTATTGAATTGGATAAATGACTCTATCAACCTAAAACAGTAGCTGACAGCAGCATTTTAAATACCATTTTATTTAATTAAAATTCAGATGAAATCCTTTTAACTCCAAACCAATTTCTGGTGATAGCTACTATTGCACTGCAATTTTTGGACCAAGCCACCTATTTTACAAAAGTCCAATTGTGCCAAATCTATTTGCAGAAAGTAACTCAAATAAAAATAAATGATAAAAGAAAAACAAAGAAAAAGAAAAAGGAGAAAAAGCCCCCTGGCCAACTGGGCCACGGCCCAGCCAGGCCGGCCCATCCCCATTCCCCTGGCCTATTTAGGCCCCCCACCACCGAACCCTGACCCTCCCGATCCCCCACTCCCCCTCGTCCCTCTCGCTCCTCCCTGGCGCCGCCGCCGTCGCCGCCCGTCGCCGCCTCGTCCTCGTCGTCGCCTCGCCTCCTCGTCCTCTTCCCCGACGAGCTCCATTGAGCCTCGCCGACCCCCGAACCCCTGCAAACGGGGGTGAGCCGCGCCCCCCTTCTTCTTCTTCCCCTTGCGGTCGCCGCCGCCTCCGTCCACCGCACTCGCCCGCACCGCGGCCACTGCCCGCCCGCTCGCGCGCCTGGCCGCACCCGCGCGCCCGCACTCGCACTGGCCTCGCCCGCGTTCTGCCGCCTCCTCCCGATGCCGCTCGCTCGCGCGCGCCTGCTCATCGCCCGATCCGCTCGGCCGCCCCCGCCGCTAGCCACCGCCGCCCGCCGCCTGTCGCTGCTGCTCCACCGCCGCCGCCCTGCTGCCTCCCACTGCCGCCGTCGCCTGCCTCCGCCTAGCCGCACCCGCAGCTGGTCGCCGCCGCCGTTGGCCTCGGCCGTGTTGTGCCCGCGCGCGCGCTTTGGACAGCCAGACGTGTCCGATTTCCCGGTGCCCGTGTGGGTGTAAAGCCCGGACATGTCCGGCGCCCAAACAGGCTTGGGGCGGACATGTCCGCCTAACACACTGACTGCTGGGCCCCGCCCTTTTTAGAACGAGAATAAAAGAATTAAAAATAAAATAAATAAATAGATAAATAACTAATTAATTAATTAGCTAATTAATTAACTAACTTAATTAATCTTGTTTAATTAAACTAATTAGCTAATTAATTAACTAACTTAATTAATCTTGTTTAATTAAACTAATTAGCTAATTAACCTAATTAATCTGTAATTAGATTAATTAAACACTAATTAATTTAATCAGACGCTGACAGGCGGGACCCGCTGGTCCTGCTCACTGCTGACGTCATGCTGACATCAGCATTGCACTATTTCGGATAATTTTAAATTAAATAATTAAAATAATTCCAGAATTTAATAAAAACTTTCAAAAATCATATCTTTTAAACCGTAACTCGGATTAAAATAATTTATATATGTAAAACGATCAGAAAAATGTGTAGAATCCGAATAACCTATTCACATGCCTGCCACACCCCTCTATCATACTGAACATGCAACATTTTGCCCGTATCTGATAAATGAATAGTGCCTAACTTAAATAAAATAAATCCAAATAAATTCCTAAATTAACTAAATCATTTAGATAGGCAGTAAAACACCTCTGCATATCATTTAGGCATGTCACACATCGCTGTTGCATTTTGCCGTGGATTTATTGTTTTTTCTCCCCCTTCTTTCCGATAGCCTCCGAGATCGACGCTGCCCAGGAGACCGACTACACCGCTGACGACCCCGCCTTTGCCGCAGAGCAACCAGGCAAGCAAACCCCCTTGAGCATGCCTATATCACCTATTCTTTCTCCCTCCTGCTTGCATTAGAAATTGCCGCTACTTTGCTTTATCCTATTCTGTTGCATAGCCTGTTCTTGTAACCATTATTGATACCTGCCTGTTATCCTAAACTGCTTAGTATAGGTTGGATGGTAAACCATCTATGGCCCCCTCTCCCTTACTGTAGTGGCTCCGCTCTAGTACCTGTGCCTCGATCCATGTGATCGATGTGCCGAGAAAGACCACAGCACCGCACACCCCCATTAGTTGTATGACTCTGTAGAGCCACTATCGGGTGACGAGGGTGATACCTCGTACTTCACTTCTGATGATGGCCCTGTAGCATAGCATAACCGGTTGTGGTTATCGAGGGTGATTCCTCTTTCACCACTTCCGAGGACGACTCCGTCGTACAACCCCTCAAGTGGGATTCCATCGAGGGTGATTCCTCGGATTCCCCCTTGATGACAAAACACACGGTTACCTTCACTATTACTGCGGGGCTGGCGGTACCACCCCGGTAGAGGTGGACCTGAGTTCCCGACAGCCCCCTGCGTAAAGTCGGGTCGACCCCGAGGGGTACCCGCGAGAGATGTGAAGTCGGGTTAACCGTGAGGGTACCCGCGAGATAATTACGAGGCGCAACCGGGCAGGCAGAGACCGCCCTAGAGAGGGATGGGCCTGGCCCTTGTTGCACTTCCTCGAGACGGGATGACAGGAGTACTGATCGTCACCGCGAGCTCCTAATAATGCAATAACGGATTTGGGTATTGATCTGAGTGGGTCGTTGGCCCTATACGCACTACCACCACGTGGGATAATGGTTTATGGGACCTTCTGCGTCATTGTTTCTCCCGAAAGCTTTGTCAGACGTCCAGTTCAGCATTGTGGCACGGCAGGATCGGCGTCATCCATGACAGAGGTGGTGCCTGGATCTAACCCTGCACACAACAACCCGGAGTGCAAAGGGCGATGGGCCCAAGACCCCTGAGCACTTAGGATGTAGACCGGCGGGGACCTCTCTGCTGAGCCTAGGTAGGACTACGTCGTGTCGATTACCCGAGGTCGGGCATTACCCAGCAAGTGTGTCCGGCCAGATGTAATCGAGCGTGCTGGGTAACAGTAGTGCACCCCTGCAGGGAAGTTATCTATTCGAATAGCCGTGTCCACGGTAACAGGACGCTCAGTGTTGTATCCGGATCTACTACTACTTGAACTGGATACTTGTAATTAATTGGAAGCTCCGGGATCGCTTTCTCGCAAGGAGTCGAGAAAGGATCTCTGGGCTTTGCTTCAACATGATTGTTAATTAATAATATGCTAATCTGCACTCTTCTTATGCTGCAAGACCCTGAAGATGCTAGTCTTCGATAGGCTAGGCCTTTCTCTCTATTCTGGCTTTGCTGCTATACAGTCCACAGATACAGCCTTTTCACTTGATACCAATGCATAATTAGTATAGTTCTGATGTCAGTCTTGCGAGTACTTTGGATGAGTACTCACGGTTGCTTTGCTACTTCTTTTCCCCATACCCGAATGTTGCGATCAGACGTCGGAGCCCAGGAGCAGGAGATCCCCGGTGGAGCCTGCTACGACGTGAAGATCCCCGTCGACCAGGAGTAGTTCAGAGGCTCCCAGGCAGGAGGCCTCGCCTCTTTCGATCAGAGTTGTTGTTTGTTTTCGCCTTCTTAAGGCAGGCTTGTTTAACTTTTTGTGTCTGTACTCAGATACTTTTGTTTCCGCTGAAGCTTGTTTGCTCAAGCTTATGTATTCGAGCCCTCGAGTCCCCTGGCTTGTAATATAAAGCTTGTATTATTTTATTTGGTGTCTAGAGTTGTGTTGTGATATCTTCCCTTGAGTCCTTAGGCTTGATCGTGTGCATTTGCGTGTATGATTAGTGCACAATTAAGTCGAGGGCGTCACAGCGGCGCCCCTAGCCCGGGCCACATCGCGCCGGAGATCGGTTATCATCCGGGCACGGTGCTGTTCCCGAGCTCTGTCATTTCTATCGCATCAGGCTTGGTATCCGTCCCGCCTGGCGGGTGCGTATCCTGTGGATCCGTAAATGAACCTCGACTGGAGCCCGCGTGCGTTCAGGTCGTGGCGCAGATCGTATTGGTCATCTGGTTGAACCGGGTCTTTGCCAGCTCGGCGAGAGGGTACGAGTGGGTATTCGGTTTCCCTGGCCGCCCTACCCCGTCCTCGAGGGGGCACGGGTGGAAGTTCGGCTTCTCCGGCCGCTCTATCTCGTCCTCGAGGGGCGCGGGTGGGTATTCGACTTCTCCAGCCGCTCTATCTCGTCCTCGAGGGGGCGCGGGTGGGAGCTCGGTTTCCACGGCCGGCCTATCTCGTCCTCGAGGGGGCCGGTCGGGCTGGTCTGCGTAAGTTCGTCTGGGAGGTACGGGCTCGAAGGCCTCATCCTCGAATTCTGGAAGGAGGCGCCGCCGTGGGTAACTCTTATATTGGCCCTGACGTTGATCGTCGAGGCCTTCTTCGGCGGCTAGGACCATCGTCCATCTGTCGTTGAGTGTATCCTGTTCGGCCCTTAGCTGTTGTTGTTTCATCTTCAAGCTTCGGGCAGTGGCAATGAGTTGCCGCTTGAATTTTTCTTGTTCCAGGGGATCCTCTGGGACGATAAAGTCTTTGGGTCCGAGGCTATCTTCCTCTTCGGATGGAGGGAGGTAATTACTGTCCTCGGAATCATCGAGGTCCTCGGGGTCACCCTGGTCCTCGTGCCCTTCAGGGGCGTCTGGTCGTTGCTCGGGCGTGTTATCGCCGAGATCCCCCAAATTATCCGGAGTCTCGTTATCTCCGGTGTCGTTTGTGTCTGTGTGATTTTCCTTGCCCTTCCCCCGCCCTCTGGCTCGCCGTCGTCGGCGTCTGGGCGGGTCTTCGGTGGTGTCATCACCGCCCTTCTTGGTTGTGTCACCGTCCTTCATGGGGGTGTCGACCATGTAAACGTCATAGGTGGAGGTGGCGGTCCACTTTCCGGTATTTGCAGTGGCAAGGAAGGTATCCGTGTAGGGCGGGATGTCAATGTCCTCGTCCATGTCGTCAGCCTCCTCGGAGGCGTAGTCCAGCATGTCGGTTAAATCTTCGACAGTGGCTACCAAGTGGGTGGTGGGTGGGACGCAAAATTCCCTGCGGCCGGCATCTTGTCCGACCTGCTCCTGGTCCGAGGACGGGCCGTCCGCGATATTTATCATCTGGATCCGGTCCAGCATCTCGCTTAAAATCGAGGGGTCAACCGGATCTACGTTCGGGCAGCCATCGGAGTTGGTTTCCGGCGCGCCGATAATGGGAGTGTGTTCGGCCAAGGGTGACCCTTGATTTTCCGGCTCCGGGGTCGGATCCATTCTCAAGGTCAGATCCAAACCGAGGCCCGTCCCGAGGACGGGGGCGGGGAAGGAATCCGAAGTCAAGGCCTCGGGGCTGGTGGGTTCCTCGGGTAAGGCCGAGAACCCAGTGAAGACCAGATCGCCTCGAGCATCGGCGACGTACTCAAGGCCGCCGAACCTGATTTCCTGCTCGGGGGCGAAGCTGCCGACCTGGTTGAGGTGACCTGTCGGATCGGCGTGCAACACGATGCTGCCGAACGCGAAGAGCTGGCCGGGGACGAAGATGTCCCCGCTGCGAACTCCGTTGCTGAAGAGAAGAGCTGTCCGAGGACGATGATATCCCCGCTGCAGGTTCCATTGCTGAAGAACTGTCCGGGGACGGCGAGCCATCGATCCTTGGCGACCCACGACGGGACTCTCAATGAAAGCACCAATGTCGGTACCAAAACCGGCAGATCTCGGGTAGGGGATCCGAACTATGGGTCAAGGAGTCGATGGTAACAGGGAACGTAGAGACAGTGGTTTACCCAGGTTTGGGCCCTCTCAAGGAGTTAATACCCTACGTCCTGCTTGATTGTATTGATGTGATTGTATGAAGGTTACAGAGTTGATCTACCTCGAGATCGACTGGGCTAAACCCTAGGTAATGATATCTCTCCCTCTACGGACTAGGCCTTCTGGTTTATATAGACACCAGGAGGTCCTAGGGTTACACATGGTCGGTTACCATCAGGGGACAAACATGCCGATTATGCCAACTGTTTCTTGGAGGAGACGCCAAGTCTTCGTAGGTTTCCTTCTGATGCACGGGGTCGTCCACAATCCGGCCTTCCATCGACGTGTAGAGGGCGGCCCACCAACCCGGCCTACGAGAGATAGGCCGGCAGCCCGAGTACCCCCTAGTCCGGGACACCCTCACATGGTGATGGTGGAAAAAATGCAACTACGACGGAAGTCGCTAGACACCTGCCCCACGGTGGGCGCCAACTGTCGTGGGTGCAAGTCTGACAGTAGTGTGTAGGGGTACGGATGAGAGGGCAGAGCCTAGCTACGGCGCAGGTGTTACACTCGGTTTTACGAGTTCAGGCCCCTCAGCGGTGGAGGTAATAGCCCTACGTCTCGGTGCTCTGGAGCTTGATTGACTTGAGTGTATATGTTACAAAGGATTGCGAACCCTTGGAATGGAGCTGGGGGGTGACTCACCCTGTGCAAAACCGAACCGAAAACCGAAAACCGAATGAAAAAAACCGTAATGGAACCGAAACTTTGGTTTTTTCAGGTTCTGGTTATGGTTTCAGTTTACAAAATAGGAAACCATATCAAATTCGGTTTTTTCGGTTTAAAACCGAAATAATTCGGTTAAACCGAATAAAACCGAAAAGCCCAGCAGCAGGGTCAGCCCAGCAGGCAGCAGCCCGCCAGCCTCCCCAGGCTGTGACCTAACACTAACACAGCGGTCCAGCCCCCGCAGCCCGCACGCACCCGAGTCGCAGACACGGACACGACACACGCAGAGGAGAGATCGAGAGAGGCAGAGCATGGCGGCGGCGGCGCCCTAGCTAGGTCAGAAACTCAGAATCAGATCGAGTCCATCCACTCCTCCTGGCTCGTGGTCGTGGTCGTGGGACGTCGCATCGCATCCATCCGCTCCAGCCTCCCGTCGACTCGCTTGCTCGCTGGATTGCCGGTCGCCGCATCCAGGATCCAGCCATCCATCCAACTGATACAAGTCGCTGACTCGCCGGTCGCCACATCCAGCCATCCATCCAAGTCGCCGGGACGCTGGCTCGTCGGCTCGTCGCATCCACGAGGACCTCCACGCTCGTCACGCACGCCTCCACGGGACGCGAGCCGCCGCCGCCGCCGGATGGTAAGCCACTGCGGCACGGCATTCTTTGGTTCGATCTGTATGTTTGTAGAGTTTTTCATCCAATATTATGCACTATCATAGCTGTTCAGTGGCTACTAGTTTGGATCTGAAATTAGTTTGGTAGTTCGAACTTGCAAATACACACATAGATCCAGGGGCGGAGCCAGCAATCTGGCTTGGCTTGGCGGCTGCCACACCTAAATTTGTTGCAAAATACTAGTATACTGTACGTGTTAATTTTAAGATTTAAGCTAAGCTGTGCACCTGTGCCTGATTGATGATTAATTGATTATTGATGGCCAATGGGTGGCCGGCCTGGTTGCCGGTGACTTGACTGCACATTTGCACATCAGTAACACTTCTAGTGACCACATCTTCTCGCTGGAGGCAGCGCTGCGGCAGGGCACGGCTTGACGAACGCACGGTTACGGCATCAGCCAGCGAGCAATGAGCAGATAGCGGAACACGGTGGCCATCGGCTGGCGAGGCAATGCAGAGGCCGACAGGCCCTCGAGGCCATTAGGGTGAATATGCAGATGGCGTCGAAGAAGAAGATAACAGATACAGAATAAAAAGTACTCCATCCAATTCAAATTAATTGTGGCACCTCTAATACAACTTTATATTTGGATTAAAGGGAGTAGTATGTTTTTTCCATCAATATTCAGTCTATTCCAGTGCTCTGAATTTTCTTGTAGTGATGTTGTTTGTTGTTGTTGATTTTGTTATACATGATTTTCTCCTTTATAAACACGCCACACCTAAAAATTATTCCTGCCTCCGCCACTGCATAGATCTATTTAGTTTTCCTGTAACTTATTTATTTTCCAGTGTTGGATCTGCTGCTAATCAATGATACATGGATACTGAATGGAAACAACCTGACTTATGTTTTTAGGTGACCGGGAGTGTCCACCTTGGTGCTGGATTTGCTGCTGGTCAGGCTTCCTTACCTGAAACTCTCTCAACAGATCCCGATGTTACCCCTGACAATGTTAGCAAAGGAAGGATCAAGAGGTCACAAGTATGGGCACACTTCACAATTCAGAAAGATGATCCAGATCATGCTAACTGCAACCATTGCAATGCTGTACTGGGTTGCAAATCCGCATCGGCAGGTACTGCTTCTTTAGTCAACCATTTGAAGATTTGCAGAAAGAATCCTGCACACCTATGTAGCAACCAGACCGAGCTTACCTACCAAGTTTGTGCTGATGGTAATTCTGTGGTTCCTTGGCAATACAATGAGAAAGAAGTTAGAGAAGCATTTGCTCGCATGATAGTGGTAGATGAGCTTCCATTCATATTCGCAGAGAAAGAAGGTTTTAGGTTCTTCATGGCTAAAGCTTGCCCTAGGTTCAATGTGCCATCTAGGACAACTATGTATAGAGATATCATTGCTCTTTATGAAGTTGAGAAAGCTAAGCTTAGAAAATATTTCATTGATTCACGCCAAACTGTTTGCCTCACCACTGATACATGGACATCAAAAAGACAACAAAGCTACATGGTTCTTACTGCACATTACATCGATTCTTGGTGGAATCTTAGAAAAAACATTATTAGCTTTGTCTTGGTAGATGGACACAAAGGGGATGAAATTGGGAAATCATTAGAAAAATTACTGATTGAGTGGGGCATTGAGCGAGTGTGTACTATTACCGTAGATAATGCAAGTTCTAATGACACTTGCTTAGCCTACATGAAGAGATCTTTGACTAATAGGGGTTGTACACATGCAAGCAGTCAGTATCTTCACATGAGGTGTGTGGCTCATATTGTTAATCTTGTGGTCCAAGATGGGCTAAAGATAATGTGTCATCCTGTAAATAGAATCCGAAATGCTATCAAGTTCGTGAGAGCCTCCCCAACTAGACTGGATGTATTTAAAAAGTGTGTGCAGCTCAGCAACGTAGCGAGTAAAGGTTTGATAAATATTGATGTGGCTACGAGATGGAACTCCACATTTGTAATGCTAAACACTGCTGAGAAATTTGAGAGGGCATTTGAGCAATATGCACTTCATGACCCCAACTACAAGGCCGAGTTAGAAAAAGCTGCTCCGGAACCTAAACCTGGTACTCTTGACCAGCGGGGTCCTCCAACTCAAAGTGATTGGGTGTATGTTCGTGACTTCAAACAATTCCTCCAACACTTCTATGACCTCACCAATAAGGTTTCCGGCACTAAGTACATTACAGCCAACACGTTCTTGGAAGAGATTGCTGCTGTCCATTTTTTGTTGGGTGAATGGAGTGATCATGTGATCTGCGGTGATGATGAAATATTTAAATCCATGGCTACCAAGATGAAAGCTAAGTATGAGAAGTATTGGGGTGATCCTGAAAAGATGAACAAGTATATATTCATTGCTGCCATCCTTGATCCTAGGTATTACGGTTGTTCTTTTGTCAAATATATAGTTGTTGTTCTTTTGTCAAATATATGGCTGTTGTTCTTTTGTCAAATATATGACTGTTGTTCTCTTAATGCCCTTCTAACTTATCTTTTCTTGTCTTAATTCTTTTTGCAAGGACCAAGGAATCTCATTTTTTTAAGGACATGATTGAAGACACCTATGGCAGTATAATAGGTAACAGGATCTTGACTTCTTCACATAGGGAATTTGTCTCTCTTTTTGCAGAATACAAAGTATTATATGGAACTGGTACTACTAGTATTAGTGAACCAGCATCACAAACTCGTGCTAGTGACAATGCGTCTGAAAATTCACTTATGAGGTCACGATACAACAAGAGAATGAGAGTTTCTGGAGAGGGTAGCAGTAGCACGAATACCAGAACTGAATTAGACAAGTACCTAGCTGAGGATACCGAAGAGTTGACTGCTGATTTTGATCTTCTTGTTTGGTGGAAGTGCAATGCTGCTCGCTTTCCAGTCCTTTCAAAAATGGCACGTGATATACTAGCAATCCCCATATCAACGGTTGCTTCCGAATCAGCGTTTAGCACTAGTGGTCGTATTCTCGATGACTTTAGAAGCTCTTTGACACCAGCGACACTCCAAGCATTGATATGTACACAAGATTGGTTGCGTTATAAGAGTATCAATGTTGAATTTGATCTTGCTGAGATAACCAAACTGGAGGAAGGTACTTAAATGAATGTGCATTTCATTTATTTCAATGATCATGCAACATTTATGTTACTTTAATCATGCAATATTTCTGTTATTTCTGTAGATGTGGGAGCTCTTCAATTGGATGATAATAATGTAATATCGATTGATTGATCTTCATGCGTGGAGCTGGAGTGGGAAGTTGCTGCCAGCCGTGATGAAGTCAATGCTCCTTTATCAGCCTTTATCTCTATGTGCGCCTTTTGTTTGTGTGCCATACTATCATGTGTTGAACACATTGTTGCTATGTTAACTTATGCTCTAGAATGTGTTCACGTGGCTGTACCTGTACTGCTATATATGTGCTATGTTAACTTATGTTCCAGAATTTATTCATGTGGCTGTAGCCTGTACTGCTATGTTAACTTATGCTCTAGAATTTATTCATGTGGCTGTACTGCTATGTTAACTTATGCTCTAGAATTTCTTCATGTGGTTGTATGAAATTTATGTTGAACAGTTCTGCTTGTGCTTGTACTGGACAAATTTTGTTCCAGAATATATTCATGTGGTTGGTTGTAGTTGTACTGGACATGCACTAAATTAGTGCTTGTGGTTGGTTGGTTGAGCTGTACTGGACAAATGGACATGCACCTGAATTCCTTCAAGTATGTAACCAGTTTATATTTCTAATTCGCGTCAACTTTGGTTTATTTGGTTATTACCGAAACCGAACCGAAAGCATATGGTTATTACCGAAACCGAACCGTATCTCTGTATAAAACCGTATAAACCGAAGTATAAAAACCGTATAAACCGAAAACCGTATAAACCGAACCGAATCAAACCGAAAAAACCGAATACACAGGCTGAGGGGTGACTTATATAGTGTCCGCCTAGTCCCCCCATGAAGGCTGCCATTACCAGGGGTTAAGAGGGGGTTTAAGGGCGCCAGGTAACGGGCGCATTGATTGCAATTAATACAGACGAACGTGCATCCCGACCGTTGCGCTCCTGGAGTCTCCTGGTCTTCTCTGGTCGAGTGACTTTCGGATGCTCCGAGTGAAACAAGCTGCTCGAGTGAACTCTTGCCTCCCGAGTGGTTCGTTGAACTCCGAGTGAATGACAGTCTGAGGAATTCTCGGTCGCTGATCTGGCCCTGGGGCCCAGTATAAGGCGTGTGGAGTCCTAAGGTAGGGTCTGTAGGTCAGGCCTGTTACCCTATCCCTAGTACATGCCCTCGTCATGAAATGAACTTGGTACTCCCTTTACTGTATGTTCGACAGAGGTAATGTACTGTCAGTGTTAGAGAGAGGGCAGTGTAATCAGTGTAGTAATTGGTTTAGCTCCAGCTGTTACTAATCTACTACAGTGTAATCAGGGTAGTGCCTAATTATGATTTTGTACTTACTACTAAGTTTCATATTTTAATGACCCATCAGAGACGACTCTAATGTTCGTTTTAATGCATATCAAACGGGAGCCTTCTGTTGTATTCAGTGGCACGGAATTAATTGATTCAGACCAGGTTCTCATACAGGACTTTCGGTGCTCACAGCAGCACACTTAATTCCGGTTCTTGACTGTGCAGAAGGTACACTTATCAATTAAACTTGGACCCACCCAAGCTTGTATCACCAACGTGTATTGCGAACGTATATATCCCAGCTAATTTATTTCGTCATTTAATGCTACCATCTGGCTACAATAACATATGGTGTGGATATCGGTGGATGGAGCACCTCAGTGCTACAAATCCTCATCTGGATGCTGGATGTGCCTATATATAGGAGGATCGCGACGATTAAGCTCTTTCGGCCTCATGTGAGTTGATGTTCTGTGTCTTCAGCTTTTTTCTTTGTGCGGTATTTCTGCCCAAATGATTTGCTATCTATTTCCCCCTTTTCAGAATGAGACCCAGGACTCTTTTTTATTGCCACAGAAAGATACGAGTTCTGCGTCCTGCAGTGGGATGGATAAAAATCAGAGCTTCTCGCCAGGTATGGACTCTTTATGCCCCTTGTTTTGTTTTACAAGGCAAGCAAGTAAATTAGTGTAACACCCCTATGTAATGAGCTACAGTGATCCTCATAATTATGCTTAAATCACTTTGGTTTGCAATGCTTGATCACCTTTGGATTCATATCTCATTTCAAATTCCACCATTGAAATCAATTCAAATTACAAGTGAAATTTAAAGTTTCACAAACATGTCTGAAAAATAGTCCATCATTTAGCAAATATTCCATATCAATTAATTGTTAAGGAAAACAACATAACTTATTTGCTTAAATGGACTATAGCAATTAAAACAGTGCCAAATCAGCATATTTAAATGTTTTTCCATTTATGAAAAATTCAAACAACTTCAAATTTCTCCCAAACTTTTTGTGACAGTGCCAAATATAGCAATGTAATTATTGTAGGGTAACGCAGCAGAAAACAAAAAATTTCCGACCTACGCACCAGCCCAGGACCACTATGGAGACTGCATACAAGGTTTGATCTGTTTCGTTACCGACTCATAGCGCAGCGGAAGTAGAGTCGATGCCGATCGGCGGTGCAGATCCCCGCAGCTAGGATTTACAACCTCCCAACCGCGAGGATGTACTCCCACATCTGCCCCTCGGACAGCCCTCCGGGAGGCGGTCGGACAGTCCCTCGGACGGTGTCGCGGACAGCCCTTCGGGAGGACCTTCGAAACTCGAACGGTCACTCGGACAGCCCTTCGGGAGGACCCTCGAAACTAAGACGATCACTTGGACAGCCCTTCGGGAGGCACTCTCGAACTAAGACCGAAACTACGATCTCTCTACAGAGTTGCACACATACGGTGTCATCTATCCGGCAGGGCTTCGCCGTCCAGAACTAGTTCCCACCGGAACCCAGACAGCCTTTCGGCTCTACGAAACTATTTCGCTGGGAGGGAGAGAGAAGCCAGACAAGTCTATGGCTTGTGTATGAGAGCAAGCATGATCTGATTTTGGAGAGCTCTCTCCAGCTCTATTTATAGGAGGAGCAAGGGGTAGAGCAAGGGGTGAAAAAGACCAAAAGGACCTTCCTAAGATCTTTCCACCACATGCCACATAAGGGTGTGTAGAACATATCCACCATGAGGTGGAAGGACACCTCAAGGAGGGCCTCCCCATGCCATGGCCGAAATTTTGCAGCCCCCTTGGGGGGCTCCACCTCCCTTTCACACACCAAAAGTGGTTTTCTTCTAGAAGAAAAACCCCATTTGCAAATCAGACCAAAAAGTGATTTTCACTATTCACGAAGACATTTTTCTGCGTCCGTTAAAACCCAAATTATTTCTGTGTGCCTAGAATAATTCTAGCACCCACCAAAACAATTTTGAACGCATTCCGAAACAATTTCGGAACAATGTTTCTTCAGCAAAAAGCAACCAAAGCGGTTCCGGCTGCTCCGGAACATTTCCGTTTTTTGTCCCGGAAAATTCCCAGAAGTTTCCAGAACACTTCTGGCATCCTCCAAGAATTTCCGGGCGTGTGCCAGAACCAATTTGACTTAATGGAATACCCTGAAACAACTTTTCAGTTTCACCGGAACTATTCCGATA
This sequence comes from Elymus sibiricus, assembly GCA_039707655.1. Classification (NCBI taxonomy): domain Eukaryota; kingdom Viridiplantae; phylum Streptophyta; class Magnoliopsida; order Poales; family Poaceae; genus Elymus; species Elymus sibiricus. The sequence goes on from CM077672.1 coordinate 278,510,159, forward strand.
TCCTCTCCGGAACGTTTCCGTTTCGTCCGAAACTTTTTCGGTGATTTTCTCTCAGACTCCCCGTCTAGTATTCAGCAGATAGTTGACCCTTAAGCGTGTGACCCTATTGGTTCGGTGAAGTATAGACATGACCCAGAACTCTTTCCGATCAATGATCAACATCGGAGCCGTGGACACCCATATTGACCCCTATACCCACACGAATGAATATTCGAGTGAACCTCCAGTTGCTGTGTGCTATTCCTGTTGCTTCGCGATATGTTACAAATACCCGAGGTGAGAAACATCGCATCCCCGTGGATCAACAACTTGTCCACTATGCAAGTTACCTCGTTACCGGTTTTGTTCTCTTTTCTCGTTCCCGTGTTTCGACATCCCTGTGATCAAATCACTAAGTGTCTGGCCAGACGATGATGGATACCGTAACACCGAGAGGGCCCAGAGATATCTCTCCATCGTCGGAGGAGCAAATCCCAATCTTGAGCTATCAAGTTCCTTGACATACTTTTCCATGAACCCGTAAGCCGCCGTAATAGCCACCCATTTACGGATGACGTTTAACAAACCCCAAAGTTCATGAAGCAAGCATGAAGAAACTCGACACCCTCATGGTCTAAGGAATTATGCAAACATTAACTTCTCTGTGTTATTAACCATTAACTTATGACAAATGAATCTCATAGCATAACATCAATGGGGTCGATTCAACACAAGTGTTCTACTAACATTGTGCCCTCAAAGTTGCCGGCATAGTCATGCCCATGATCAGGAAAACAGAACCATCATGCAACACTTGAGCTAGTCTTAGAGGCCAGACTAGGAATACATTTTACCGTTTATTATTCCACACGTGCATATTAGTCTTCCTTCAAGCCTCGTGGTTATTGTAGACTCGAGAACCATAGCAGTTATAGCATGGAACATAAACATAATTATGATCATGGAGATAAATAATAACATTTGTTATTGCCTCTAGGGAATATCTCCTACAGACTCCCACTTGCACTAGAGTCAATAATCTAGTCAATGCTAATGCACATTACACCTGTGGCACACCGGTGTAAAAATGCTTCGCATGTGGTATAGCCTGATGTCCAACGGATCTGACAACTTCAGTTCCGTGTGTATCTTTGCATGTTTTGTGTTTTCACGCTTTCACAAAATTCATATTTTGTGTGGACTTGGCTTCGTATATATGTGAATCACTGGTCAAACCTTGATTCCTCAGACTGAGCTATGGAGCAACTATCTTCAATAGTGTTCCATTTACCAAAGCCATCTTGGAATCATACTAAGTTCATGAACGAACTGTATGATTTAACATCTTCTATGTCGCTTCGAAAGCGGCAACATACTTAGCCTTGGTTATAGAATTCGCCACAGTAACCTGTTTAGAAACGATTTCCAAACACCGTGCCACCATATTGTGTATCACACAAAACCCTTAACTTAAATCAAAAATCGCATGGAGCATTGATGAAGACTGTATCGATGTAATCACTTACAACGAGCACTTCATAATCTCTGCTTGCGAGAAAACATGTCATCAGTGCTACTCTAGTACTCAATGACATTTTTCACTGTTGTCCCATGATCAGTACTTTGATCACTTTGGTATCTATACTCGCAATAGCTTTGGAGTATTGGACATATCTGGTTGTTTTACATACCATGGAATACATGATTAATCCAAACATGAAACCGTGTGGAATCTCCATCATGTATTTCGCTCATCAGTGTTTTGGGACACCGAGTCTTGCAAAACTCTTTCCATGTGACTTCGGCAAGAATCACTCCTTGGCGCTCTTATGCTAAAATGTTTTAGCATCTTGTCAATATGTATTTTTTGGCTTTAGCCTATTAGGCAATTCTATCTCGTAGATAAATATGCCTAATATCAAGGCTATTTAGCCCAAGCACTTCATCGAAAAACTATTTTCAATGAAGTCCTAATTCGTGTCAAGAAATTTATATTATTTCCAATCAACAATGTGTCAAGCACACAAAGTTTTTAGAAATATTATTATGCTCCCTCTTACTTTCTTGAAACCACAAGCATCTTTGTTATCCATTGATCAAATCAAACTTCTTTGATTGTTTCATCAAAAACGAAGATTCCAACTCCATTTTGCTCTCTTCTGTCCATTGCTGGAACTCTGAAGTTTGCATACTTACTAGCATCCTCTGGATTGACAAAATACTTCGGACTGTACCACATACAAGTCCTAGGTTGCATTTCCATCATATGGAAATCCTTTTGGCATCCATGTATCATATCTCATGTTGAAATATGTATTAATTGCTAGTTCAACCTGAACCGACTTTTAGCATCGCTACGGTGAGACAATCTCATCGTAGTCAACTCCTTGAACTTGTTATTGCAACAAGTCGAGCTTTATGGATAAAACATTTTATCCACATCAGTTTTTAGTTCCATAAATATTCGTTAGACTCTAAGTCTTCCGAAAGGTGTAACAAGATTTTAATCTTGAATCACTTATATGGAAACTATCTCAGATTGTATTGGCTTTTAGCCAATTCCGGAGTCAGGGCCCATCAACGCTTCCTTGTGTATCGTAGGTATACTGTTGTCTAACAACAATATCTCGCTTGCGCACCTGAGAGGTTTGCACGAGTTTTGCCTACGTGGTTCAGCTGCAAGTTCGACCGAAGTCCATACATTTTATTGTAGAGACTTCCGTATCAGTCGCAGTAGGAAACTCTGGAATCACTTCCAAGGTTCCTTTCCTTTGATCTGATGACGAAGATACTGCTTATCTCGTCGAGTTGCACTGTTCTCCCACTCACCTTTTTGCAAGAACTATTCTCTTTAAAAGCATACCGTTCTCTGTGGCAAACCTTTTGCCTCGGTATAGTGGTGGAGGAATTTCCAATTACTTGGGATAACCTACAAAGTAGCTCTTGTATGATTTGGAATAGGTTTGTAACCTTTTACACAAGCCCCATATTCCAAATGTTAAGGAAATACCAAGCATGGTTGGGCGTACCATACCATGGCGTCATTTCAACAGACCTGATGGTGCTCTTTTCAGTGTAAAAGCCGCAGTCTCTAAAGCATTACTTTTAAAAGAGAAAATGGCAAATTGATTTATGTCATCTTTGATCTTACCATGTCGAAAATGGTTTGATTACATCTTCACAGACATACCACACACAGTGGTGTTCCGGGAGGTGTAAGTTATGAAACTCCTTTCACAACTCATCCGACATTCACTAAACTTGTAACTCAAAATATTCCTTTCCGCAATCAAATTGCAGAAACATAATTTCCTTGTTACAATAATTTCTACTTCATGTTGAAAACCTTTCGAATGATTTCAAAAAATCCAGACTTACGTCTCATCAAGCAAATATCCATATATCTACTTGAGTCTTTTCTGAAGATAGATAAAATCCACTGCTAGCAACAACATTTATCGGACTACATACATCAAAATGTATGATCACCAATAGGTTCGTTGCTCGTTCCTTATGGCATGTGAACGGTATTTCAGTCACTTCACTTTTCAAAGGAAAGTTGCAAGTGTCAGATGATTCAAAATCAAACGACTTCAAAATCCATCATAATGGAATTTTCCATGCGGGTTTCTCCAATGTGACTAACTGCAGTGCCACACTTGTGTGGTATTCTTTTAGTCTTGCGACATTTAGCGTCAGTGTTATGGATGTATCATATTACCATCAATATTCATAACATACGTTCCATCCACTATGGAAGCATGGCCCTTATGTTATTCATGATTCCGAACAACAATTGTTCTTTCATGAACAACACTCTTGCAACAAACATTATGCAAATGGGCTAGAGTGTATAAAAATCTAAAATGATTTATGAAAGTAAATACAGAGGTAAAGTATTATTATCAATATTCATAACATACATCTCATTCATAATGAAAGTATGGCCCTTATGTTATTCATAACACCGAACATTAAAAGTTCTCTTATGAACAACCTTCTTGCAAGATACTTTATGCAATGGGCCAGAGTGTGTAAAAACTCTATAATGAATTTTGAAAGTAAATACATAGGTAATACACCGATGGAAGGTATAGTAACTTTTACTAAGTTCCCAACATGTATTTAAACCTCATTCCTGCCAGTGTTTTAGGCCGTAGTAGTTCTTGCATCGAATTGCAACAGAATGCAATCGAGCGGGTATCTTTGTGATCAACTCACAATACCCAAGAATCAGTGATTAACATGTTTAATCATAATTCCCAAGAACTATTTCTTTGACCAGCCTTCTATACATCAATAACTTGTATGACTTTCATACATGAGCTAGATATTCCAGTCTTCTCTCTTTTTGCCTTTATACTTCTAACAGTTTAACTTTCAGTATTTCTTCTATCTCAGAAGAAGCATCCAACTTAAGAGTGGCTTTAGCCCCGGATTTCCTAGGCGTGAAAGTCTTACTAACACCCTTCAGACATTTCCTTTAAGTTGTTGTTTTATTCACCTTCATCATATGACAGTCGTTCTACTGGATCCCTCTGTCATTAGTCAAATGCATAGTAAACACCTTTTACTAACAGTTTGCAAAACAAACATTGCTTTGGATATCCCATATCTTTTAGCCTTTGTTTGTGTCTGAAAAATGATTTTCAGTTCCATGAATATCACATAGCTATCCCAAACTTTTGAAGTCCGGGTCTCATGGAAGCAAACATATTGCACTTGACCGTAACGGAATTCTAGCTTTTGGATCGAAGGACGAGAGTCACATTATCCATAGCATTAGCGGGAGAATACAAAAAGCATGCGATAGGACAAAGTCCTTCTCGGCACTCTTGAGGACAATCCTCACATTACGTTACCAACCGTAAAGTTTTAACCAGATATTTAACAGCTTATTCAATTTTAACAGGGAAGGTGGAAACGCGAGCCATTATTCTACAACTATTATGCAAATTTTACTTTGACAAAGTTCATAATTAATTTCACTAAGAATTAAAAGAATTAATTCTAAAGTGCGCTCCCACTCAAATCAATATCTCTCAGAATTGATTGTGAGTGATTCAAGACCCATATTACAATTCAACGCCAAGGGTGCATCCATCTCAAGTAACGAGAATTGCAATCGGTAGGCCAACTTGCCAATCACATCTCTATGTGACTCTTGTTCATCTTTCGATGCGTGTGTTCCGAGCTCATGACTTTCATGCCTGAACGTCAAGACAACCAAGTGATCTCGCTACAAGGTCTCAACTCACCCGCCTCACACTTCCCTAATCGTTCGTACCCATGCATCCATGTGATACCCCGAGAAGATAGGTGCCGTGACGGTGCTACACTTGGGAGAACACTAACTACTTGATATTTTTTGTGAGAGATCACCCTAATAAAAAGCGACTACCGCGCAATCAAGAAGGGTGCATCACAAGGGATAAACATCTCAGGCAATTCATAATAGCATGATATGGTATAGCCCTTTCTGACGGAGAAGTCTTGTATTTCTTCGTCTTCGGCATTCGCGTCGGTGTTCACCTTCGCGAAGTTTGCCACCACCTTGTCGATGCACCAGATAATATTGCTATCTCAATAGCTAATAAAATAAGTGCATAACTTAAGGTTGACACGCAGGTCATTAAAGTGACAATCATATGGCTCCAGCCATCATGCCGAATCATGACACGCAGGTCATGTTAATTAATTTACATCATATAGTCATCTCATACATAATCAAATTAATATGAGCACTTGCTATACCACATCATATGCACATGCAAACCATCCTGCAAAACCAAGTTAGACGCCTCTAATCGGTTTATGCATAATTTCATTTTACGTGGCTTCTAAGGTTTCGAACAAACTGCAACTACCAACGTTTTATCATCAATTATGATAATTCAAGTCGCTAGATTAACATCTCGGGGTGTATGAAACACAAGATAATTAAATCTCGAGCCCCATACTAAACTTCATCATACGCATGACCCCCGTGCAGATCATATCTGCATTGCCCTTTCATCTGCGAAATTTCATCTTTCTTTTTAACTACGGTTTTCAAAGAACTGTTAGCACTTCGTTGATCAATCAGGATCGCGGATTGCCAGAACTTTGAAACTCCACCATACCGTTATCAAGATCAGAAATATGCAAATTCCAGGGAAGCAACAAGAACATCGGGTAACAGATTTCATCTGCTACCCGCACAAATAATTTTCAGCAATAAAACTCATCTACTACCTGATTATATTGTGCAACACCCATACATCTCATGTATTCTAGATCGCACCTGCATCTACGCATAGCACGGCTCATGATGCCACTGTAGGATAACGCAGCAGAAAACAAAAAATTTCCGACCTACGCACCAGCCCAGGACCACTATGGAGACTGCATACAAGGTTTGATCTGTTTTGTTACCGACTCGTAGCGCAGCGGAAGTAGAGTCGATGCCGATCGGCGGTGCAGATCCCCGCAGCTAGGATTTACAACCTCCCAACCGCGAGGATGTACTCCCACATCTGCCCCTCGGACAGCCCTCCGGGAGGCGGTCGGACAGTCCCTCGGACGGTGTCGCGGACAGCCCTTCGGGAGGACCTTCGAAACTCGAACGGTCACTCGGACAGCCCTTCGGGAGGACCCTCGAAACTAAGACGATCACTTAGACAGCCCTTCGGGAGGCACTCTCGAACTAAGACCAAAACTACGATCTCTCTACAGAGTTGCACACATACGGTGTCATCTATCCGGCAGGGCTTCGCCGTCCAGAACTAGTTCCCACCGGAACCCAGACAGCCTTTCGGCTCTACGAAACTATTTCGCTGGGAGGGAGAGAGAAGCCAGACAAGTCTATGGCATGTGTATGAGAGCAAGCATGATCTAATTTTGGAGAGCTCTCTCCACCTCTATTTATAGGAGGATCAACGGGTAGAGCAAGGGGTGAAAAAGACCAAAAGGACCTTCCTAGGATCTTTCCACCACATGCCACATAAGGGTGTGTAGAACATATCCACCATGAGGTGGAAGGACACCTCAAGGAGGGCCTCCCCATGCCATGGCCGAAATTTTGCAGCCCCCTTGGGGGGCTCCACCTCCCTTTCACACACCAAAAGTGGTTTTCTTCTAGAAGAAAAACCCCATTTGCAAATCAGCCCAAAAAGTGATTTTCACTATTCACGAAGACAGTTTTCTGCGTCCGTTAAAACCCAAATTATTTCTGTGTGCCTAGAATAATTCTAGCACCCACCAAAACAATTTTGAACGCATTCCGAAACAATTTCGGAATAATGTGTCTTCAGCGAAAAGCAACCAAAGCGGTTCCGGCTGCTCCGGAACATTTCCGTTTTTTTCGGAATAATGTGTCTTCAGTTTCCAAAACACTTCTGGAATCCTCCAAGAATCTCCGGGCGTGTGCCAGAACCAATTTGACTTAATGGAATACCCTGAAACAACTTTTCAGTTTCACCGGAACTATTCCGATATCCTCTCCGGAACGTTTCCGTTTCGTCCGAAACTTTTTCGGTGATTTTCTCTCAGACTCCCCGTCTAGTATTCAGCAGATAGATGACCCTTAAGCGTGTGACCCTATAGGTTCGGTGAAGTATAGACATGACCCGGAACTCTTTCCGATCAATGATCAACATCGGAGCCGTGGACACCCATATTGACCCCTATACCCACACGAATGAATATTCGAGTGAACCTACAGTTGCCGTGTGCTATTCCTGTTGCTTCGCGATATGTTACAAATACCTGAGGTGAGAAACATCGCATCCCCGTGGATCAACAACTTGTCCACTATGCAAGTTACCTCGTTACCGGTTTTGTTCTCTTTTCTCGTTCCCGTGTTTCGGCATCCCTGTGATCAAATCACATTGTGTCTGGCCAGACGATGATGGATACCGTAACACCGAGAGGGCCTAGAGATATCTCTCCATCGTCGGAGGAGCAAATCCCAATCTTGAGCTATCAAGTTCCTTGACATACTTTTCCATGAACCCGTAAGCCGCCATAATAGCCACCCATTTACGGATGACGTTTAACAAACCCCAAAGTTCATGAAGCAAGCATGAAGAAACTCGACACCCTCATGGTCTAAGGAATTATGCAAACATTAACTTCTCTGTGTTATTAACCATTAACTTATGACAAATGAATCTCATAGCATAACATCAATGGGGTCGATTCAACACAAGTGTTCTACTAACATTGTGCCCTCAAAGTTGCCGGCATAGTCATGCCCATGATCAGGAAAACAGAACCATCATGCAACACTTGAGCTAGTCTTAGAGGCCAGACTAGGAATACATTTTACCGTTTATTGTTCCACACGTGCATATGAGTCTTCCTTCAAGCCTCGTGGTTATTGCAGACTCGAGAACCATAGCAGTTATAGCATGGAACGTAAACATAATTATGATCATGGAGATAAATAATAACATTTCTTATCGCCTCTAGGGCATATCTCCTACAATTATATGGCCAAGTCCCATATTTTACAAAAGTCACTGGGTGGCTAATTAAAATGCAAAACTGTTGCTGGAAAAAGAAACAGAAAAGGAAATAGAAAGAAAAGGAGAAAGGCCAGTGTGCACTGGGCTTTATTGCACAGTGCCTGGCCCTGCCTGCTCACCCGCACGGTCGTCGTCCTCCTCGCCTCCGTGTCGGCGCGCCCATGGCTGCGCGCGCTCGCCGTCCAGGCAACGACACGGTGACGCTACAGCGCCGCCGAAGGGATAAGGGGGAGCCCCTCGGCCTCGTCGATGCCCTTATCCACTTCTCCACCTCTCTCCATCGCTCTCTCCCGCGATCTCCACCTCACCGAGCGCCGCCGTCGCCATGGCTCCGACGTAGCTGTGGCCACAGTTGTCCCCGCGCCTAGCCACCGTGCCCATGAGCTCCGCCGTGCTCCGCTACATCGACTACGGCCACCAGCTCGAGCTGGGAGCCTCTGCATCGCTGGATCCGCCATCGTCTTCCACCTTCGGTCGTCGGCACTTCTCCGACGATTGCCGCCGCCCTGCTGCTCCTAAGCCACCAACGGGCCTACGTGCGCCTTCCCGGTGAGCAGCCGCGCGAAACCCCTCTCTTCTCGCCACGATTCCATCCCCGTAGCTCCCTCCGCCACCACCACCGTAGCACGCCGCTGCTGCCATGCTCGCCGTCGCGGCCACAGCCAGGCAAGCTCACGTTCGAGACCCCAGCACCGCTTCCCGTGCCCCTAGCCCCGGTCCCGTCCTCGCCCGAACTCCGGTGTCTGCCGCGGCGCTCGCCGTCGTCGCTGTAGGGCATCTTCGGCCACGGCACCACCACGGTTCGACGCGGCGTTGAACGCCCGTTCGAACGCGCCCTCGCGCGCTCCAAATGGTGCCCCGTAGACGAAACCCGACGCGCGCCCTAGCCCACCGCCGCGTTTTTGGTCACTGGCGGCGAAGCTCCGGCGCCGCTGACGTAGCACGGCCTGGGGCCCACCCCTGGGTCACTGCCAGTGGGTCCCAGGGGCCCCGTTGACCACGTTGACTTAGTCAACGTGCTGACTGGGCTAGCCCCAGCCACTGACATGTAGGCCCCACCGCGCTAATTAACTATTCTGCTAATTAAAACTAATCTATTAATTAATATGTCACTGACATGTGGGTCCCACTAGCTAATTAACTTAATTAGTTAAAATTACCCTCTGTTAATTAGCTCACCCACTGACATGTGGGGCCCTGCCACTGTTCAAGTGGATAAGACTGGCCCAGTCAGCTGCTGAGTCAGCAGCTTGGCCCACGAGTCAGCCTCTGCTGACTAGGCAGTTGACCCAGTCAACTGAGCCCACTGTCAGCCTCTGTGCTGTACAGCTGGGTACAGTTTTGGGTGCATTTAGCATTTTAGCCTTTATTTTTCGAAATTAATAATATTCCAAAAAATCCAGAAATTGTTTAAAACTTTGGAAAATTATATAAAATAAACCGTAGCTCAGATGAAAATACTTTATATATGAAAAATGATCAGAAAAATCTAACGAATCCGTTTATGTCATCTGCATGCATGATAGATTCCTCTAAGTAGCTGAACCTGTAACCTTAGGCCTGTTTTGAAGGAGATATGCCCTAGAGGCAATAATAAATGTTATTATTTATCCCCATGTTCCTAATTAAGTTTATATTTCGTGCTATAACTGCTATGGTTCTCGAGTCTACAATAACCACGAGGCTCGGAGGAAGACTCATATGCACGTGTGGAATAATAAACGATGAAATGTATTCCTAGTCTGGCCTCTAAGACTAGCTCAAGTGTTGCATGATGATCCTGTTTTCCTGATCATGGGCATGACTATGCCGGCAACTTTGATGGCACAATGTTAGAAGAACACTTGTGTTGAATCGACCCGAATTGATGTTATGCTATGAGATACTTTCGTCACAAGTTAATGGTTAATAACACAGAGAAAGTTAACGTTTGCATAATTCCTTAGACCATGAGAGTATCGAGTTCCTTCATGCTTGATTCATGAACTTTGGGGTTTGTTAAACGTCATCCGTAACTGGTTGGCTATTACGGCGGCTTACGGGTTCATGGGAAAGTATGACAAGGGACTTGATGGCTCAAGATTGGGATTTGCTCCTCCGACGATGGAGAGATATCTCTGGGCCCTCTCGGTGTTACGGTATCCATCATCGTCTGGCCAGACACAATGTGATTTGATCACTGGGATGCCGGAACACGGGAACGAGAAAAGAGAACAAAACCGGTAACGAGATAACTGGCATAGTGGACAAGTTGTTGATGCACGGGGATGTCGATAAATCTCACCTCTGGTATTTGTAACATATCGCGAAGCAACAGGAATAGCACACGGCAAACTGGAGGTTCACTTGAATATTTATTTGTGTGGGTATAGGGGTCAATATGGGTGTCCACGGCTCCGATGTTGATCATTGATCGGAAAGTGTTCCGGTCATGTCTATGCTTCACCGAACCTATAGGGTCACACGCTTAAGGGTCATCTATCTGCTGAATACTAGACAGGGAGTCTGAGAGAAAGTCACCGGAAAAGTTTCGGAGACAACGGAAGAGTTTCGGAGAGAGAACACCGGAAGAGTTTCGGTAAAACTGAAAAGTTGTTTCAGGGTATACCATTAAGTCAAATTGGTTTCGGTGCATGCCTGGAAATTCTTGGAGGGTGCCAGAATTGCTCTGGGAACTTCTGGGATTTTTTTCGGAGAAAAAACCCGGAAATGTTCCGGAGCTGCCGGAACCGCTTTGGTTGCTTTTCGCAGATGAAAATCACTAATCCGGTATTGTTTCGGAACACGTCCAAAATTATTTTAGTGGGTACTGGAAATGTTCTAAGACCTACAGAACTATTTTTGGATTTAACGGTCGCGGAAAAATGTTTCCGTGAATAGTGAAAATCAGTTTATGGTTACTTTTTGGAAAGCCACCTTTTTGGGCTTTGCTCAAAAGATCTAGGGGATGACATGGATGGATAGGAACCCCTTTGGGGTGGCCGGCCACATGAGGGGTGGCCGGCCACATGAGGGGTGGCCGGCCACATGAGGGGCTCCTCCATGGGGCCCCACTTGCCCCTTGGCTTCCCCTTTATGCCCTTGTGAAGGACTCCATTCATGGGCATTTTGGGTTTTTGGAATGCCACCCTACCCCTTGGGATTTCCTATAAATAGAGGTGGAGAGGTGCTCTCCACACTCACTCAATCTCACATACAAGTGCCATGCAATGATCTGGCTTCTCGATCCCTCCCCGCGAAATAGTTTTCGTAGAACCGAAAGGCTGTCTGGGTTCCGGTGAGAACTAGTTCTGGACGGCGAAGCCCTGCCGGATAGATGACACCGTATGTGTGCAACCCCGTAGAGAGGTCGTAGGTTCGATCTTTTTGCCCGAGGGGCTGTTCGAGAGTGCCTCCCGAAGGGCTGTCCGTGACACCGTCCGGGGGACTGTCCGACCGCCTCCCGAAGGGCTGTCCGAGGGACTGTCCGGGGGCAGACGAGGGAGTACATCCTCGCGGTTGCGAGGTTGTAAATCCTAGCCGCGGGGATCTGCACCAACGATCTACATCGACTCTACTTCCGCTGCGCTACGAGTCGGTAACGATCAGATCAAACCCTGTATGCATCTCCATAATGTTCCTGGGCGTGCTCGCAGTACCGAATTTTTTGTTTTCTGCTGCATTCCCCTACATGTTTCTGGCAGATAAATAGTGCATAACCTCCGGTAGATAATTCTAGTTTAATCCCTAAGTTATCTAAAATTGTTTAGAGATGCATTAGGTCACCACTGCATTGCATTTTGCCACGTCATGCTCTGTGCTTGCACTTGTATGCTGTGTATTTATTTGTCCCCCCCCCTCTTCTCCCCGTTAGACCCCGAGATTGACGTGGCCCCTGAGTACGACTACGTCGCAGACGCCCAGCCTCTTTCAGCAGAGCTTCCAGGCAAGCAAACCCCCTTGATCATTCCTATACCGCCCATTCTTTCTCTTTCGTGCTTGCATAAATTTTTGCTACTGTTGTCCGGAAGCTCCTATTCTGATGCATAGCCTATTTTTGTAACTGCTGTTGATACCTTACCTGCTATCCTAAATGCTTAGTATAGGTTGGTTAGTGATCCATCAGTGGCCCCACACCCTTGTCGGTGTTGCCATGCTTTGCTTCCGGATGCTCGATCAGTGTGATCGACGTGCAGAGACCGATACATCACCACACCCCCCCCTTAGTTGTACGACTTTGCAGAGCTACTATCGAGTGCTGAGGGTGATACCTCCTACCCCACTTCTGATGATATCTCTGTAGCGTAGCTAGTCGGTTGTGGGTTACCGAGGGTGATTCCTCTTTCACCACCTCCGATGATGCCTCTGTCGTGTAGCCCCTCAAGTGTGAACCCATCGAGGGTGATTCCTCTAAGTTCACCTTGATGGATACATCGAGTGGGAATCCATCGAGGGTTATTCCTCGGATTTGCCCCTTGATGTTACAGACACACGGATACTTTGACTTTACCTCAGTCCCTTGTTGAAGTCGGGTCGACCCCGAGGGGTACCCGCGAGAGTTACTGAAGTCGGGATGACCGTGAGGGTACGCGCAAGATAATTACGCGGCACGGCCGGGCAGGCAGATCGCCTCAGGAGAGGGATGGGTCTGACCCTTGCCGTAAGTCTGCGAGACGGGGCGACAGGAGCACTGATCGTCACCGCGAGCTCCCAAAACACTAATGGTTTGGATCTGTGATCTGAGTAGGCCTTTGGCCTTTTCGCACTAACCACCACGCGGGATAAGTTATGGGCACTCGGCGTCGTACGATTCTTCCGAAAGCTCTCAGACGTCAGCAATTGAGTGGCGCACGTCAGGTTGGACGGAAACCGCCTGCGCTTGTATTAAGGGGGTGGGTCTGCTCCCAGCCACGTTCGCAACACGCAGGAGTGCAAAGGGCAATGAGCCCAAAACCCCTGAGCACTTAGGATTTAGACCGGCGTGCTGGCCTCTCTGTTGAGCCTAGGTAGGACTACGGCGTGTCGATCAGCCGAGGCCGGGCATGACCCGAGTAAGTGTGTCCGGCCAGAGTTAATCGGGCGTGTTGGGTAAGATGGTGTAGTGCACCCCTGCAGGGAAGAGATCTTTTCGAATAGCCGTGTCCACGGTAACAAGACGCTCGGAAAGTATCCCGATCTACAACTAGAACTGGATACTTGTGTTACTTAATAATTTGATAGCTCCGGGATTGCTTTCTCGCGGGGAGTCGAGGAAGGATCTCTGGGCATTGCTACTATTACTTATTACTTTATGTTATACTGCTAATCTGCACTCTTCTAATGCTGCAAGACGCTGCAAGATGCTAGTCTTCGATAGGCTAGGCCTTCCCCTCTATTCTGGCATTTTTGCAGTATAGTCCACAGATACAGCCCCTTCCCTTTGATACCGATGCATACTTAGCATAGATCTGATGTAAGTCTTGCGAGTACTTTGGATGAGTACTCACGGTTGCTTTGCTACCTTTTTCCCCATACCCGATTGCTGCTATCAGATGACGGAGCCCCGGAGCCGACTGATCCCGTCGACGACTACTACTACCCCGACGGAGCTTACTACTACGTGGAGACCGATGACCAAGAGTAGTTCGGAGGCTCCCAGGCAGGAGGCCTGCACCTTTTCGATCTAGTTGTCGTTGTTTTGCTCAGCCTTCTTAAGGCAACTTTGTCTAATTATGTCTGTACTCAGATACTAATGCTTCCGCTGACTCTTGTGTAACTCGAGGTTATGTATTCGAGCCCTCGAGGCCCCTGGCTTGTAATATAAAGCTTGTATTATTTTATTTTGTGTCTAGAGTTGTGTTGTGATATCTTCCCGTGAGTCCCTGGGCTTCATCATGCGCATTTGCATGTATGATTAGTGCATGGTCGAGGCAGGGGCGTCACAAGTTGGTATCAGAGCCGACTGCCTGTAGGAAGCCCCTTTCCAATTCTTGGCCGACGTTGAGTCTAGTCTTTGAAAAACTATTTTACTAACAGTGTTGTGTGGCTTACGGGCCCACATCACAAATGGTTGGGATTAGGATATTTTATTCCTCTTCCTTACTCTGGGACTCTGATCTCTCTTCTTTTCGGGTTAAAGATTTCTCTAACTCTAACATTAGGTTCTCGTAATCACATCTACCCGGAGAGCTGGATTACCTGCAACTATTTCATTAAATGTCTGACACATCATACACATACTGTCTTTTGACATCTTTGAACACCTTGAGCTTAAGGAGGAAATCGACAAATCACTTCGTAAGGGTTTCATTCGTCCAAGTTCCTCTGTTTGGGGAGCACCTTCTCTCTTTGTCAAGAAGAAAGATGGTACGAATCGGTTGGTCCAAGATTACTGACCTATTAACCAGGCAACCATTCAGAATAAGTATCCGCTTCCTCGGACCAATGATCTGTACGATCAACTTGCTGGATCCCCAGTATTCTCTAAACTAGACTTAAGGTTGGGTTTAATACGTCTCCAACGTATCTATAATTTTTTATTGTTCCATGCTGTTATATTATCAATCTTGGATGTTTTTATATGCATTTATAGCAATTATATATATATCATTTTTGGAGACTAACCTATTAACTTAGTGCCCAGTGCCAGTTGCTGTTTTCTGCCCTGTTTTTGTTTTACAGAATATCAATACCAAACGAAGTCCAAATGCCACGAAACTTTTTGGAGATTTTTTATTAGGCAAGATAAACACTAGAAGCTTTGGGAGGAGGCCAGAAGACCCTGGAGGGGCCCACGAGCCACCAGGGCGCGCCTGGGGTGGGGGGCAGGCGCGCCTTGGTGCCTCGTGGGGCCCACAGAGTTCTGTTTGACCTAATTCCAGCACTATAAATTCAGAAAAAAAATCAGAAACCCTCGGGGGAGTCCAAGAAATACTTTTTTGCCGCCGCAAGCTTCTGTTTCAGAGAAATCCCATCTAGAGGCCTTCTCCGGAAATCTGCCGGAGGGGGAATCGATCACGGAGGGGCTCTACATCATCCTTGCTGCCCTTCCGATGATGCGTGAGTAGTTTACGACAGACCTTCGGTTCCATAGTTAGTAGCTAGATGGCTTCTTCTCTCTTTTTGATCTTCAATACAATGTTTTCCTCGATGTTCTTGGAGTTCTATCCGATGTAATCACTTTTTGCGGTGTGTTTGTTGGGATCCGATGAATTGTGAGTTTATGATCAGATTATCCATGAATATTATTTAAGTCTTTGCTGCACTCTTTTATGCATGATTATTATAGCCTCATATTTCTTCTCCGACCTATTGATTTGGTTTGGCCAACTGAGTTGATTTATCTTGCCATGGGAAGAGGTGCTTTGTAATGGGTTCGATTTTGCGGTGCTCAATCCCAGTGACAAAAAGGGACATGACACGTATGTATCGTTGTTATTAAGGGTAAAAAGATGGGGTTTATTCATACGTGAGTTTATCTTGTCTACATCATGTCATCGTTCTTAAGGCGTTACTCCGTTCTTTTATGGACTTAATACACTAGATGCATGCTGGATAGCGGTCGATGTGTGGAGTAATAGTAGTAGATGCAGGCAGGAGTCGGTCTACTTGTATTGGACGTGATGCCTATATACATGATCATTGCCTTGGATATCATCATGATTATTTGCTTTTCTATCAATTGCCCAACAGTAATTTGTCTACCCACCGTATGCTATTTTCTCGAGAGAAGCCTCTAGTGAAAACTATGGCCCTCGGGTCTATCTAAATCATATTACTAAAACCCTAAAAATATTGCTGCAATTTTCTTTTACTTATTTTATTTTGTATTTTTGTTTCAATCTATCAATCTATCACATACAATTTAATCTTGCAATTTACCGCCGAGGGATTGAATACCCCTCGTTTGCGTTGGGTGCAAGGGTTTGTTGTTTGTGTGCAGGTACTGCTAAAGAGGTGCTGTGTGATTCTCCTACTGGTTCGATAACCTTGGTTTCATAACTGAGGGAAATACTTATCTCTACTGTGTTGCATCATCCCTTCCTCTTCGGGGAAATACCAACGCAAGCTACAAGTAGCAGGAAGAATTTATGGCGCCGTTTCCGGGGAGACATCATCAACATCTATCAAGTACCTTTGCATAAACTCTCATCTCCTTGCATTTACATTATTTGCCATTTGCCTCTCATTTTTATCTCCCCCACTTCTAAAAGGTTTTTGCAAAAATACAGAAATATTTTCCGTTTGCCTTTTTCTTGTTTGCTTCTTTGCTTGCTTGCTTTTATTGCCTTCATGTTGAACGCACAAGAACAGAAACTAAAGGCAAAAATGTAAGATACTATGGATCCACTTAAAGTTTACTACTTGGATCATCTTCTATCCATTCATGCTCGTGCTGAAACCCCAACTAGTTTAGTTGAGGGAAAATCTTTAGATGAGCATGCTCATTTTGTGCGTCACCGTTTCTCTGAAAAAGGGAGACTCTTATGGCGTCAAATAAATTGTTTGCTATGTTATGCTGGGAATCTATGTGAAATTTATGACTTTACTTGTTGCTCTAAGAACCCTGAAAAACACCTTCCCTACCTATGTGAGTTTAATGATAATGAAATCTTGTCTTCTTATGCCAAGGGTGTTTATAATTACTATGTTATCGAACAAATTGAAGAATTTGTTGCTTTTAAGGGTGCTTATGAAGTTGCTTCTTTGATTGAAAAGTATGATATTACTTTCCACAAATCTGAAATTTCTTCCATACTTAAGTATTGCTATGAAAATTATGCATCTAATGCCTATGTTAGTGAATTTATTGAGAGAATGTCTACTGCTTTGGAAGAGAATAATGATACACATGAATCTATAGATAATCATGATTCCGATGATTCGATTGAAATATCTCCTCTTGATGAACATGATGCTTGTTATTCTTATGGCCATGATGCCAATATTGAAGATGCTTATAGAGATGAACTTGCTATAGTTCCTTATGTTAAAAATGAAATTATTGCTATAGCACCCATACTTGATAGTTCCTTAAATGAAAAGCATGATTGCAGTGATGTTATTATAAATTCTATGAATGTCAATTGTGCTAATAATATGCAAAACTATGAGCTTGGGGATGATAATTTTGTTAGGTGCACTATTTATTGCAATGATCATGATTGGGGTGATGATGCTTTTTATGATCTTGAAAATTTATTTAAGCCTCATGATGAATATGTTATTGATAATAAAATTTGCAAAACTATTAAAAGTGGGTTTGGAAGAGCATCAACTTTAGGTAATAATGATCCCACTACTTTGGAGAATTATCAATCTTATGAAATTTTTCATAAAAGTGGGTTTGGAGAGGTCATAACTTTCGTTGATGATAATCCCACTATTTTGGAAGATAATAAAAATTGTATGCATGTGGATCATGATGAGAATATTTTATATGATAGCTATATTGTTGAATTTGATTATGATCCTACATGTAATTATTATGAGAGAGGAAAATATGGTTGTAGAAATTTTCACGTTACTAAATTACCTCTCGTTATGTTGAGATTGTCAATGTTTTATTCCTCTCCTTTGCATATGCTAGATATTTATCGTCTTGATAATTTGTTTGCATATAAAATGCCTATGCATAGGAAGTATGTTAGACTTAAATGTGTTTGTCACATGTATTATGATGCTCTCTTTGTGCTTCAATTCTTATCTTTCATGTGAGCATCATTGAAATCTCAAAGCCTATCTTAATGGCTATAAAGAAAGAGCATGTTGGGAGGCAACCAATGAATAAAATAAATTTTTATTATAAGTTTCTGTTATGGTGTGTTTTTACTGTCATGCTACTGTTATGATTGAGTTTTTGTGTTTTTAATTAGTGTTTGTGCCAAGTAGAACCTTTGGGATGATTTGGAAGATAGTATAATTGATGCTGTTTGAAAACAGAAAGTTTTGCGTCCAGTGCTAGAATTTTGTTTCTGTACTGTAATGTCAGAACATTCTGCATTTTTAAAAAAATATTGATATATGAATTTCCCACGTTGTCCTAATTTTTCAGAATTTTTGGAGTTACAGAAGTATGACTACAATTCAGATTTCTACAGACTGTTCTGTTTTTGACAGATTCTGTTTTTGATGTGTTGCTTACTTGTTTTGATGAAACTATGGATTGTATCGGGGGGTATAAGCCATGGAGAAGTTAGAATACAGTAGGTATAATGCAAAAATAAAATATGAATGGGTTTGCAACAGTATTTAAAGTAGTGATTTGTTTTGTTATACTAACGGATCTCACGAAGGTTTTGTTGAGTTTTGTGTGATTGAAGTTTTCAAGTTTTGGGTGAGATCACGATGGATGAAGGAATAAGGAGTAGCAAAAGCCTAAGCTTGGGGATGCCCGAGGCACCCCAAGGTAATATTCAAGGAAGACTCAAGCGTCTAAGCTTGGGGATGCCCCGGAAGGCATCCCCTCTTTCTTCTACCAACCATCGGTAATTTTACTTGGAGCTATATTTTTACTCGTCACATGATATGTGTTTTGCTTGGAGCGTCTTGTATTATATGAGTCTTTTCTTTGTTTGTTCTTAGTTTTCCACAATCATCCCTACTGGACACACCTATTTTGAGAGAGCCACACGTTATCATGATTTGTTAGAATACTCTATGTGCTTCACTTAAATTTTTTGAGCTAGGCAGTTGCTCTAGTGCTTCACTTAAATCTTTTTGAGCACGGTGGTGGCTAAATTTTGAAGAAATAAACTCTCATGCTTCACTTATATTATTTTGAGAGTTAGTTAAAATTTTGAAGAAATAAACTCTCATGCTCCACTTATATTATTTTGAGAGTTGATAAAATTTTGAAGAAATAAACTCTCATGCTTCACTTATATTATTTTGAGAGTTGATAAAATTTTGAAGAAATAGATTCTCATGCTTCACTTATATTATTTTGAGAATTGATAAGATTGAAATTTTGAAGAAATTGTACTCTCATGCTTCACTTATATCTTTTTGAGAGTTGATGAAAGTAACAGTAATTTGCACAAGATATGAATTTGGTCCCAAAGTGATGAATATTCAAGAGGGATATAATAAAAACTTTCATATAGATCATTGGATATGATGAGTGTGATTCCTTGCAATAGTTTTGCGATATGGAGATGATGATATGTGAGTCATGTTAGTGAGTAACTGTGATTTAGTAAAAATATTCGTGTTAAGGTTTGTGATTCCTTATGCATGCACGTTAAGTCAATAGTTATGCAAAGAAATTATATCCTACTTATGGTGCATTATTCGGTGTTAGTTATGTTCAATGCATGTTTATGACCGTTTTCGTTTTTTGGTTGGTTGCTTCTCAATCTTTTTCTAGCCTTCATTTGTACTAAGCGGAAATACTGCTGGTGCATCCAAAATCCTTAAACCCATGTTGTGCCATACGAGTCCACTATATCTACCTATATGCGGTATTTCAATGCTGTTCCAAGTAAATTTGCGTGTGCCAACTCTAATTTTCAAAATAATTTTTCTGTTTTGTGTGCCCGTACCGCTCATGAAGCGGCAGGGGGTGCCCAATATTTTCCATGCTAGATGTGTTATTCTCACGATGAGTGTTTATTCACTTGTCATTGCACGAGAGAATGGTTGGTAATAGGGATGCCCAGTCCCACAATGAAATCAAAATTAATAACAACAAAATTCCTTGGAAAGTGATGGTATGGAGGGCACCCGTGGATACGTCTAGCCATGGATTGTGAAAGAAATGGTGGAAAGGAAATAAACTTTATTTTCTGTTTGGGAACCGCCTATGATGTGTCTAGCATGGAAGATATTGGGAATTCTCGATCGTTTTCGTTGACAGGAAAAGCATGGCTCTCAAAATATTTTTATCTCTCTAATTCAAGCTTTGAGCTCTGGCACATTTAACAAATCTCTGCTTCCCTCTGCGAAGGGCCTATCTATTTACTTTTATGCAAATTTTATTTTTATTTGAGTCTCCATCTTCTCTTATAAAGCACCAACTAGAGAGCTGTTGGGGAACGATGCATGGAAAACAAAAAAATTTCTACGCACACGCAAGATCTATCCATGGAGATGCATAGCTACGAGAGGGGGAGTGTGTCTACGTACCCTTGTAGACCGTAAGCGGAAGCGTTAGAACAACGCGGTTGATGTCGTCGAACAACTTCACGATCCAACCGACCGAGTACCGAACGTACGGCACCTCCGCGTTCAGCACACGTTCAGCTCGGTGACGTCCTCGACTTCTTGATCCAGCAAGATGGCGAGGTAGTGGATGAGTTCCGGCAGCACGACGGCGTGGTGACGGTGATGGTGATGCTATCTCCGCAGGGCTTCGCCCAAGCACTGCGAAAATATGACCGAGGGACGGAACTGTGGAGGGGGGCGCCGCACACGGCTAAGACAATGTTGTGTCTCCTTTGGGGCGCCCCCTTCTCCTCTATTTATATATGTGTAGGGGCTTTGAGTAGAAGGAATAGTGCCACGTGAACAGTAACCGTGAATAGTACACACGTGCACTTGGACTCCAAAGTCCAATCCTATTCCTACTAGGACTCTCCCTTTTTCCTTCCCTAGCTGCGTGGGCTTTTGAGGACTTGGTGCGCCTGGTCCAATAAGGCCAGGGCACCTCCCCTTAGTCCATGCCAGCCCTTGGGACGTGGTGGACCCACTTGTGGACTTCCGGACCCCTCCGGAATCCTCCGGAACCTTCTGGAAGCTTCCTGGTACAATACCGAAAAAACTGCACCTTTTTCCGGAACCCAAAATATGACTTCCCATATATAAATCTTTACCTCTCGACCATTACGAGACTCCTCGTGACGTCCGGGATCTCATCCGGGACTCTGAACAATATTCGGTTACCAATTCACATAACTCATATAACACTATATCGTCAACGAACGTTAAGCGTGCGGACCCTACGGCTTCGGGAATGATGTAGACATGACTGAGACGCCTCTCTGGTCAATAACCAATAGCGGAACCTGGATGCTAATATTGGTTCCTACATATTCCATGAAGATCTTATCGGTCGAACCGCAATGACAATATACGTAATTCCCTTTGTCCGTCGGTATGTTACTTGCCCGAGATTCGATCGTCGGTATCTCCATACCTAGTTCAATCTCGTTACCGGCAAGTCTCTTTACTCGTTCCATAATACATCATCCCGTAACTAACTCCTTAGTCACTTTGCTTGCAAGCTTCTTATGATGTGCATTACCGAGAGGGCCCAGAGATACCTCTCCGAAACACGGAGTGACAAATCCCAGTCTCGATCCATGCCAACTCAACGGACACCTTCGGAGATACCTGTAGAGCATCTTTATGATCACCCAGTTACGTTGTGACGTTTGATAGCACACAAGGTATTCCTCCAGTATCCGGGAGTTGCATGATCTCATGGTCTGAGGAACATGTATTTGACATTCAAGAAAGCAGTAGCAATAAACAGAACGATCATATGCTAAGCTAACGGATGGGTCTTGTCCATCACATCATTCTCCTAATGATGTGATCCCGTTATCAAATGACAACTCATGTCTATGGTTAGGAAACCTTAACCATCTTTGATCAACGAGCTAGTCTAGTAGAGGCTCACTAGGGACACGGTATTTGTTTATGTATTCACACATGTATTTAAGTTTCCAGTCAATACAATTCTAGCATGAATAATAAACCTTTATCATGAACAAGGAAATATAAAATAATAACAACTTTATTATTGCCTCTAGGGCATATTTCCATCAGTTTCCCACTTGCACTAGAGTCAATAATCTAGATTACATCGTAATGAATCTAACACCCATGGTGTCTTGGTGCTGATCATGTTTTGCTCGTGGAAGAGGCTTAGTGAACGGGTCTGCCAGATTCAGATCCGTGTGTACTTTGCAAATTTCTATGTCTCCATCCTTGACATATTCATGAATGGAGTTGAAGCGTCTCTTGATGTGTTTGGTCTTCTTGTGAAACCTGGGCTCCTTGGCTATGGCAATTGATCCAGTGTTATCACAAAAGATTGTCATTGGACCCGATGCACTAGGTATTACACCTAGATCGGATATGAACTCCTTCATCCAGACTCCTTCATGTGCTGCTTCCGAAGCAGCTATGTATTCCGCTTCACACGTAGATCCCGCCACGGCGCTCTGCTTGGAACTGCACCAACTGACAGCTCCACCATTTAATATAAATACGTATCCGGTTTGTGACTTAGAGTCATCCGGATCAGTGTCGAAGCTTGCATCAACGTAACCCTTTACGACGAGGTCTTCGTCACCTCCATAAACGAGAAACATGTCCTTGGTCCTTTTCAGGTACTTCAGGATATTCTTGACCGCTGTCCAGTGATCCACTCCTGGATTACTCTGGTACCTCCCTGCCAAACTTATGGCAAGGCACATATCAGGTCTGGTACACAGCGTGGCATACATAATAGAACCTATGGCTGAGGCATAGGGAATGACTTTCATTTTCTCTATATCTTCTGCCGTGGTCGGGCATTGAGTCTGACTCAACTTCACACCTTGCAAGACAGGCAAGAACCCTTTCTTTGACTGATCCATTTTGAACTTCTTCAAAACTTTGTCAAGGTATGTGCTTTGTGAAAGTCCTATCAAGCGTCTTGATCTATCCCTATAGATCTTGATGCCCAATATATAAGCAGCTTCACCGAGGTCTTTCATTGAAAAATTCTTATTCAAGTATCCCTTTATGCCATCCAGAAATTCTATATCATTTCCAATCAACAATATGTCATCCACATATAATATTAGAAATGCTACAGAGCTCCCACTCACTTTCTTGTAAATACAGGCTTCACCGTAAGTCTGTACAAAACCATATGCTTTGATCACCTCATCAAAGCGTATATTCCAACTCCGAGATGCTTGCACCAGTCCATAGATGGATCGCTGGAGCTTGCACACTTTGTTAGCACCCTTAGGATCGACAAAACCTTCTGGTTGCATCATATACAACTCTTCTTTGAGAAAACCATTAAGGAATGCAGTTTTGACATCCATTTGCCAGATTTCATAATCATAAAATGCGGCAATTGCTAACATGATTCGGACAGACTTAAGCATCGCTACGGGTGAGAAAATCTCATCGTAGTCAACCCCTTGAACTTGTCGAAAACCTTTCGCGACAAGTCGAGCTTTGTAGACAGTGATATTACCATCAGCATCCGTCTTCCTCATAAAAATCCATTTATTCTCAATGGCTTGCGATCATCGGGCAAGTCCACCAACGTCCACACTTTGTTCTCATACATGGATCCTATCTCAGATTTCATGGCCTCAAGCCATTTGTCGGAATCCGGGCTTATCATAGCTTCTTCATAGTTCGTAGGTTCGTCGTTGTCTAACAACATAACTTCCAGAAAAGGATTACCGTACCACTCTGGTGCGGAACGTACTCTGGTCGACGTACAAAGTTCATTAGTAACTTGATCTGAAGTTTCATGATCTTTATCATTATCTTCCTCTCTTATTGGTGTAGGCATCATGGGAACGGTTTTCTATGATGAGCTACTTTCCAATTCAAGAGAAGGTACAATTACCTCATCAAGTTCTACTTTCCTCCCACTCACTTCTTTCGAGAGAAACTCCTTCTCTAGAAAGGACCCATTCTTGGCAACAAAGACCTTGCCTTCGGATCTGTGGTAGAAGGTGTACCCAATTGTTTCTTTAGGGTATCCTATGAAGACGCACTTCTCCGCTTTGGGTTCGATCTTATCAGGTTGAAGCTTTTTCACATAAGCATCGCATCCCCAAACTTTAAGAAACGTCAGCTTAGGTTTCTTGCCAAACCATAGTTCATACGGTGTCGTCTCAACGGATTTAGACGGTGCCCTATTTAACGTGAATGCAGCTGTCTCTAATGCATAATCCCAAAACGATAGTGGCAAATCGGTAAGAGACATCATAGAACGCACCATATCCAATAAAGTATGGTTACGACGTTCGGACACACCATTACGCTGTGGTGTTCCAGGTGGCGTGAGTTGTGAAACAATTCCACATTTTCTTAAATGAAGGCCAAACTCGTAACTCAAATATTCGCCTCCGCGATCAGATCGTAGAAACTTTATTTTCTTGTTACGATGATTCTCTACTTCACTCTGAAATTCTTTGAACTTTTCAAATGTTTCAGACTTGTGTTTCATCAAGTAGATATACCCATATCTACTCAAATCATCTGTGAAGGTTAGAAAATAACGATACCCGCCGCGTGCTTCAACATTCATCGGACCGCATACATCGGTATGTATTATTTCCAACAAATCAGTAGCTCGCTCCATTGTTCCGGAGAATGGAGTTTTAGTCATCTTGCCCATGAGGCATGGTTCGCAAGTATCAAATGATTCATAATCAAGAGATTCCAAAAGTCCATCCGCATGGAGTTTCTTCATGCGCTTTACACCAATATGACCTAAATGGCAGTGCCACAAGTATGTTGCACTATCATTATCAACTTTGCATCTTTTGGCATCAATATTATGAATATGTGTATCACTACGATCGAGATTCAACAAGAATAGACCATTCACAAAAGGTGCGTGACCATAAAAGATGTTACTCATATAAATAGAACAACCATTATTCTCTGACTTAAATGAATAACCGTCTCGCAATAAACAAGATCCAGATATAATGTTCATGCTCAACGCTCGCACCAAATAAAAATTATTGAGGTCTAAAACTAATCCCGAAGGTAGATGTAGAGGTAGCGTGCCGACGGCGATCACATCAACCTTGGAACCATTCCCGACGCGCATCGTTACCTCGTCCTTAGCCAATCTTCGCTTATTCCGTAGCTCCTGTTTCGAGTTACAAATATGAGCAACCGAACCAGTATCAAATACCCAGGCGCTACTGCGAGCATTAGTGAGGAACACATCAATAACATGTATATCAAATATACCTTTGCTCACTTTGCCACCCTTCTTATCCGCCAAATACTTGGGGCAGTTCCGCTTCCAGTGACCAGTCCCTTTGCAGTAGAAGCACTCTGTTTCAGGCCTGGGTCCAGCTTTGGGTTTCTTCGTGGGAGCGGCAACTTGCTTGCCGTTCTTCTTGAAGTTCCCCTTCTTTCCCTTGCCCTTTTTCTTGAAACTAGTGGTTTCGTTAACCATCAACACTTGATGCTCCTTCTTGATTTCTACCTCCGCTGATTTCAGCATCGCGAAGAGCTCGGGAATTGTCTTCTCCATCCCTTGCATATTATAGTTCATCACGAAGCCTTTATAGCTTGGTCGCAGTGACTGAAGAACTCTGTCAATAACACTCTCAACTGGAAGATCAATTCCCAGCTGAGTCAAGTGGTTGTGGTACCCAGACATTCTGAGTATGTGTTCACTGACAGAACTGTTCTCCTGCATCTTACAGCTAAAGAACTTGTTGGAGACTTCATATCTCTCAACCCGGACATTAGCTTGAAATATCAATTTCAGCTCTTGGAACATCTCATATGCTCCGTGGCGTTCAAAATGCTTTTGCAGTCCCGGTTCTAAGCCGTAGAGCATGGCACACTGAACTATCGAGTAGTCATCAGATTGAGCCTGCCAGGCGTTCACAACGTCTGCAGCAGCTCCTGCAGCAGGTCCATCACCTAGCGGTGCATCAAGGACATAATTCTTCTATGCAGCAATGAGGATAATCCTCAAGTTACGGACCCAGTCCGTGTAGTTGCTACCATCATCTTTCAACTTAGCTTTCTCTAGGAACGCATTAAAATTCAACGGAACAGTAGCACGGGCCATTAATCTACAACATAGATATGCAAAGAAACCATCAAGACTAAGTTCATGATAAATTAAGTTCAATTAATCAAATTACTAATGAACTCCCACTTAAATTAACATCCCTCTAGTTAACTAAGTGATACATGATCCAAATTAACTAGCCCATGTCCGATCATCACGTGAGATGGGATAGTCATCAATGGTGAACATCTCCATGTTGATCATATCTACTATAAGACTCATGTTCGACCTTTCGGTCTCCAGTGTTCCGAGACCATGTCTGTACATGCTAGGCTCGTCAAGTTTAACCCAAGTATTCTGCTTGTGTAAAACTGGCTTACACCCGTTGTATGTGAACGTAGAATCTATCACACCCGATCATCACGAGGTGCTTCGAAACGACGAACTTTAGCAACGGTGCATACTCGGGGAGAACACTTTTATCTTGAAATTTAGTGAAGGGATCATCTTATAATGCTACCATCGTTCTAAGCAAAATAAGATGCACAAAGGATAAACATCACATGCAATCAAAATATGTGACATGATATGGCCATTATCTTGTGCTTTTGATCTCCATCTCCAAAGCATCGTCATGATCTCCATCGTCACCGGCTCGACACCTTGATCTCCATCGTTGCGTCGTGGTCGTCTCGCCAACTATTGCTTCTACAACTATTGCTAACGTATAGCGATAAAGTAAAGCAATTACATGGCGCTTGCATTTCATACAATAAAGAGACAACCATAAGGCTCCTGTCAGTTGCCGATAAATTACAAAACATGATCATCTCATACAATAACGTATATCACATCATGTCTTGACCATATCACATCACAGCATACCCTGCAAAAACAAGTTAGACGTCCTCTACTTTGTTGTTGCAAGTTTTACGTGGCTGCTACGGGATTCTAGCAAGAACCGTTCTTACCTACGGCACAAAACCACAACGGTGATTTATCAAGTTTGTTGTTTTAACCTTCAACAAGGACCGGCCGCAGTCAAATTCGATTCAACTAAAGTAGGAGAAACAGACACCCGCCAGCCACCTTTATGCAAAACAAGTTGCATGTCTGTCGGTAGAACCGGTCTCATGTACGTGGACATGTAAGGTTGGTCCGGGCCGTTTCATCTTACAATACCGCCGAATCAAAATAAGACGTTGGTGGTAAGCAGTATGACGATCTCCGCCCACAACTCTTTGTGTTCTACTCGTGCATATCATCTACGCATAGACCTGGCTCATGATGCCACTATTGGGGAACGATGCATGGAAAACAAAAAAATTTCTACGCACACGCAAGATCTATCCATGGAGATGCATAGCTACGAGAGGGGGAGTGTGTCTACGTACCCTCGTAGACCGTAAGTGGAAGCGTTAGAACAACACGGTTGATGTCGTCGAACAACTTCACGATCCAACCGACCGAGTACCGAACGTACGGCACCTCCGCGTTCAGCACATGTTCAGCTCGGTGACGTCCTCAACTTCTTAATCCAACAAGATGGCGAGGTAGTGGATGAGTTCCGGCAGCACGACGGTGTGGTGACGGTGATGGTGATGCTATCTCCGCAGGGCTTCGCCCAAGCACTGCGAAAATATGACCGAGGGACGGAACTGTGGAGGGGGGCGCCGCACACGGCTAAGACAATGTTGTGTCTCCTTTGGGGTGCCCCCTTATCCTCTATTTATATATGTGTAGGGGCTTGGAGTAGAAGGAATAGTGCCACATGAACAGTAACCATGAATAGTACACACGTGGACTTGGACTCCAAAGTCCAATCCTATTCCTACTAGGACTCTCCCTTTTTCCTTCCCTAGCTGCGTGGGCTTTTGAGGACTTGGTGCGCCTGGCCCAATAAGGCCAGGGCGCCTCCCCTTAGCCCATGCCAGCCCTTGGGACGTGGTGGACCCACTTGTGGACTTCCGGACCCCTCCGGAACCTTCTGGAAGCTTCCCGGTACAATACCGAAAAAAACTGCACCTTTTTCCGGAACCCAAAATATGACTTCCCATATATAAATCTTTACCTCTCGACCATTCCGAGACTCCTCGTGACGTCCGGGATCTCATCCGGGACTCTGAACAATATTCGGTTACCAATTCACATAACTCATATAACACTATATCGTCAACGAACGTTAAGCGTGCGGACCCTACGGCTTCGGGAATGATGTAGACATGACTGAGACGCCTCTCTGGTCAATAACCAATAGCGGAACCTAGATGCTAATATTGGTTCCTACATATTCCACGAAGATCTTATCGGTCGAACCGCAATGACAACATACATAATTCCCTTTGTCCGTCGGTATGTTACTTGCCCGAGATTCGATCGTCGGTATCTCCATACCTAGTTCAATCTTGTTACCGGCAAGTCTCTTTACTCGTTCCGTAATACATCATCCCGTAACTAACTCCTTAGTCACTTTGCTTGCAAGCTTCTTATGATGTGCATTACCGAGAGGGCCCAGAGATACCTCTCCGAAACACGGAGTGACAAATCCCAGTCTCGATCCATGCCAACTCAACGGACACCTTCGGAGATACCTATAGAGCATCTTTATGATCACCCAGTTACGTTGTGACGTTTGATAGCACACAAGGTATTCCTCCGGTATCCGGGAGTTGCATGATCTCATGGTCTGAGGAACATGTATTTGACATTCAAGAAAGCAGTAGCAATAAACAGAACGATCATATGCTAAGCTAACGGATGGGTCTTGTCCATCACATCATTCTCCTAATGATGTGATCCCGTTATCAAATGAAAACTCATGTCTATGGTTAGGAAACCTTAACCATCTTTGATCAACGAGCTAGTCTAGTAGAGGCTCACTAGGGACACGGTATTTGTTTATGTATTCACACATGTATTTAAGTTTTCGGTCAATACAATTCTAGCATGAATAATAAACATTTATCATGAACAAGGAAATATAAAATAATAACAACTTTATTATTGCCTCAAGGGCATATTTCCATCAAGAGTACTATTGTCATACTTGTGCATTGGACGTAGCTAATATTTGAGTGTGTTTCATGAATGGATCAATGATTGAGCATAATGGGCTAGGGATAACTTTCTTTAGCATTGATATTTTGAAAGACATGGTTGCTTGTTAGTATGCTTGAGTATCTATATTTTCATGTCAAACTATAGACTATTGCTTTGAATCATACAAGTCCAATGTCCATGCTACAAAAGAAAAGAATATGTGATGAATATGTTAGGCAGCATTCCACATCAAAAATTCTGTTTTTATCATTTACCTACTCGAGGACGAGCAGGAATTAAGCTTGGGGATGCTGATACGTCTCCAACGTATCTATAATTTTTGATTGTTCCATGCTGTTATATTATCAATCTTGGATGTTTTTATATGCATTTACAGCAATTATATATCATTTTTGGAGACTAACCTATTAACTTAGTGCCCAGTGCCAGTTGCTGTTTTCTGCCCTGTTTTTGTTTTACAGAATATCAATACCAAACGAAGTCCAAATGCCACAAAACTTTTTGGAGATTTTTTATTGGGCAAGATAAACACTAGAAGCTTCGGGAGGAGGCCAGAAGACCCTGGAGGGGCCCACGAGCCACCAGGGCGCGCCTGGGGGGGCAAGCGTGCCCTGGTGCCTCGTGGGGCCCACAGAGCTCTCTTTGACCTAATTCCAGCACTATAAATTCAGAAAAAATCAGAAACCCTCGGGGGAGTCCACAAAATACTTTTTCTGCCGCCGCAAGCTTCTGTTCCAGAGAGATCCCATCTGGAGGCCTTCTCTGGAAATCTGCCGGAGGGGGAATCGATCACGGAGGGGCTCTACATCATCCTTGCTGCCCTTCCGATGATGCATGAGTAGTTTACCACATACCTTCGAGTCCATAGTTAGTAGCTAGATGGCTTCTTCTCTCTTTTTGATCTTCAATACAATGTTCTCCTCGATGTTCTTGGAGTTCTATCCGATGTAATCACTTTTTGCGGTGTGTTTGTTGGGATCCGATGAATTGTGAGTTTATGATCAGATTATCCATGAATATTATTTGAGTCTTTGCTGCACTCCTTTATGCATGATTATTATAGCCTTGTATTTCTTCTCCGACCTATTGATTTTGGTTTGGCCAACTGAGTTGATTTATCTTGCCATGGGAAGAGGTGCTTTGTAATGGGTTCGATCTTGCGGTGCTCAATCCCAGTGACAGAAAGGGACATGACACGTATGTATCGTTGCTATTAAGGGTAAAAAGATGGGGTTTATTCATACGTGAGTTTATCTTGTCTACATCATGTCATCGTTCTTAAGGCGTTACTCCGTTCTTTTATGGACTTAATACACTAGATGCATGCAGGATAGCGGTCGATGTGTGGAGTAATAGTAGTAGATGCAGGCAGGAGTCGGTCTACTTGTATTGGAGGTGATGCCTATATACATGATCATTGCCTTGGATATCGTCATGATTATTTGCTTTTCTATCAATTGCCCAACAGTAATTTGTCTACCCACCGTACGCTATTTTCTCGAGAGAAGCCCCTAGTAAAAACTATGGCCCCCGGATCTATCTGAATCATATTACTAAAACCCTAAAAATATTGCTGCAATTTTATTTTACTTATTTTATTTTGTATTTTTGTTTCAATCTATCAATCTATCACATACAATTTAATCTTGCAATTTACCGCCGAGGGATTGACAACCCCTCGTTTGCGTTGGGTGCAAGGGTTTGTTGTTTGTGTGTAGGTACTACTAAAGAGGTGTTGTGTGATTCTCCTACTGGTTCGATAACGTTGGTTTCATAACTGAGGGAAATACTTATCTCTACTGTGCTGCATCATCCCTTCCTCTTCGGGGAAATACCAACGCAAGCTACAAGTAGCAGGGTTACCATCTGATCCGAGTCCGCGAAGAGGATATTCTGGAGACCGTTTCGTTTCTCGCTATGGCTCATATGAGTACACCATCATGTCTTTCGGCTTAACTAATGCTCTAGTAACGTTCTCTCTATTGATGAATTATATCTTCATGGATTACCTCGACAAGTTCGTCGTGGTTTATCTAGATGACATCCTGGTATATTCCAAGAATAAAGAAGAACATGTTGAACATCTTCGTCTTGTACTGGAAAATCTTTGAGAACATCAGCTATATGCCAAATACTCCAAGTGTGAATTCTGGTTATCCGAAGTGACCTATCTTGGTCATGTGATTTCCAAGGATGGTATTGCTGTTAACCCAGAGCGAGTTCAGGCTATTCTTGGCTGGACTCCCCCGAAGAACGTCAAGCAAGTGAGAAGTTTTCTCGGACTCGCAAGCTATTGCCGCCATTTTGTCGAGAACTTTTCCAAATTTGCCAAGCCCCTGACTAATCTGCTTCACAAAGGCGTTAAGTTTGAGTGGATAGAAAAATGTCAGGAAAGTTTCCAAACACTCAAGGACAAGCTGACATCTGCTCCAATGCTTGCTCCTCCGGTTTCTCGCAAGGAATTCATCATTTATTGCGACGCCTCTCGTCAAGGATTAGGCTGCGTCCTAATGCAAGAGCGCAAAGTGATTGCTTATGCCTCACGACAGCTGCGTCCTCATGAAGAGAACTGCCCTGTTCATGATCTGGAACTTGCTGCAGTTATTTATGCATTGAAGTTGTGGTGACATTACCTCCTCGGTAATCGTTGCAAGATCTACACTGATCACCAAAGTCTGAAATATTTGTTTACTCAGCCAGACTTGAATCTCCGTCAACAAAGATGGATGGAGATAATTACAGACTATGACCGCGGTATTACATATACCCCTGGTAAGGCTAATGTTATGGCAGATGCTTTGAGCCGCAAGTCTTATTGCAACAATCTCATGGTTCAGCGAGCTCAACCCCTTCTTCATGAAGAACTTCGCAAGTTGAACCTCCACATTGTTCCACAGGGTTTTCTCAATACCCTTGTTTTGGAACCTACTCTCGAGAAAGCTATTAAGTCTGCGCAAGCAAAAGACACTGAAGTTGATTAGATGAAACGGGATCTTGCTTTTGAGAAAGCCAGAGATTTCTCGCTTGCTGAAGATGGAACCTTGTACTTCAGAGATCGCCTTGTGGTACCCCGGTTTGAACTTATGATAGATAAAGTTATGAAGGAAGCACATGATACACCTCTGTCAATTCATCCAGGTAGTACCAAGATGTATCACGACATCCGTCAAAGGTACTGGTGGTCTATAATGAAGCAAGACATTGCTCGCTATGTTGCTGAATATGACGTTTTCCGTCGCGTCAAAGCAGAACATCAAAAACATGCTGGACTTCTGCTACCACTTCCTATCCCTGAATGGAAATGGGACAAGGTTCAAATGGATCTCATCACTGGCCTTCCCAAATCACAAAAGGGTCACGATGCTATTCTTGTCGTTGTTGACCAATTCTCCAAAGTTGCACATTTTCTGCCAGTCAAGGAGACGATCACTGCTAGTCAGTTAGCAGATTTGTATATCTCCAGAATTGTCACACACGGTATTCCGAAGGAGACCAGTTCAGACCGTGGCAGCCTCTTCACCTCAAAGTTCTGGGAAAGTTTCCAAGAAGCTATGGGAACTCATATAACCTGGAGCACAGCTTATCACCCTCAGTCCCAAGGTCAAGTTGAACAAGTTAATCAAGTGCTTGAAGATATGATACATGCTTGTGTCATCTCAGTTGGCAAGAAGTGGGAAGAATGTCTCCCGTATGCTGAGTTCTCATACAACAACAGCTATCAAGCTAGCTTGAAGATGGCACCCTTCGAGGTACTATATGGACGTAAGTGTCGAACCCCTCTGTATTGGTCAGAAACTAGGGAACGGCCGCTCATTGGTCCGGATATTATCCAACAAGATGAAGAGCAAGTCCGTATTGTCCGGGAAAATCTCAAGGCGGCCCAGTCCCGTCAGAAGAGCAACTATGACCGTAAACACTGGGGATCGATCTATCAACCTGGTGAACAAGCTTATCTGCATGTCACTCCTTTGAAGGGCACTCATCGTTTTGGGATCAAGGGCAAATTAGCTCATCGCTACATTGGACCCTTCCGCATTCTCGCCAGACGTGGATATGTGGCTTATAAATTGGAATTGCCACCGCAGTTTTCTCACATCCACGATGTCTTCCATGTGTCGCAACTTCGTCGTTGCTTCAAGGATCTACACCGTGAAGTGGATCATGAGATGCTCGAATTGCAAGATGATCTATCTTATAAGGAGCATCCGATCCGCATTCTTGATCAAGCTGAACGTCGAACCCGTCAGAAGGTAGTCAAGTTCCTTAAAGTGTAGTGGTCAAATCACACTGAAGATGAAGCCACTTGGGAACGTGAGGATCGCCTTCGTGAAGAATATCCCGATCTCTTTTCTTCCACCTCCTGAATTCTCGGGACGAGAATTTCTTTTAGAGGAGGAGAATTGTAACACCCCTATGTAATGAGCTACAGTGATCCTCATGATTATGCTTAAATCACTTTGGTTTCCAATGCTTGATCACCTTTGGATTCATATCTCATTTCAAATTCCACCACTCAAATCAATTGAAATTG
Organism: Elymus sibiricus; assembly: GCA_039707655.1. NCBI lineage: Eukaryota > Viridiplantae > Streptophyta > Magnoliopsida > Poales > Poaceae > Elymus > Elymus sibiricus. The sequence goes on from CM077672.1 coordinate 278,543,922, forward strand.
CAAGTGAAATTTAAAGTTTCACAAACATGTCTGAAAAATACTCCATCATTTAGCAAATATTCCATAACAATTAATTGTTAAGGAAAACAACATCACTTATTTGCTTAAATGGGCTATAGCAATTAAAGCAGTGCCAAATCAGCATATTTAAATGTTTTTCCACTGATGAAAAATTCAAACAACTTCAAACTTCTCCCAAACTTTTTGTGGGAGTGCCAAATATTGCAATGTAATTATATGGCCAAGTCCCATATCTTACATAAGTCAATGGGTGGCTAATTAAAATTGAAAACTGTTGCAGGAAAAAAGAAATAGAAAGAAAAGGAGAAAGGCCACTGTGCACCCGGCCTTAGTGCACAGTGCCTGGCCCAGCCTGCTCACCCGCACGGTCGTCGTCCTCCTCGCCTCCGTGTCGGTGCGCCCGTGGATGCGCGCGCGCTCGCCGTCCAGGCGACGACACGGTGACGCTACATCGCCGCCGAGGGGATAAGGGGGAGCCCCTCGGCCTCGTCGATGCCCTTATCCACTTCTTCCCCTCTCTCCATCGCTCTCTCCCCCGATCTCCACCTCACCGAGCGCCGCCGTCGCCATGGCTCCAGCTTAGCCATGGCCACAGTCGTCCCCGCGCCTAGCCACCGTGCCGACGAGCTCCGCCGTGCTCCGCTACATCGACTACGGCCACCAGCTCGAGCTGGGAGCCTCTGCATCGCCGGATCCGCCGTCGTCTTCCACCTTCGGTCGCCGGCGCTTCTCCAATGAATGCCGCCGCCCTGCTGCTCCTAAGCCACCAACGGGCCTACGTGCGCCTTCCCGGTGAGCAGCCGTGCGAAACCCCTCTGTTCTCGCCTTGATTCCGTCCCCGTAGCTCCCTCCGCCACCACCACCGTAGCCCGCCGCCGCTGCCATGCTCGCCGTCGCGGCCACAGCCAGGCAAGCTCACATTCGAGCTTTTCCTCGAGCTCCTAGCGCTCCCAGGAAGCCATCGAGACCCCCAGCACCGCTTCCCGTGCCCCCTAGCCCCGGTCCCGTCCTCGCCCGAACTCCGGCGTCCGCCGCGGTGCTCGCCGTCGTCGTTGTAGGGCATCTCCGGCCACGGCACCACCACGGTTCGACACGGCGTTGAACTCCCGTTCGAACGCGCCCTCGCGCGCTCCAAATGGTGCCCCGTAGACGAAACCCGACGCGCGCCCGAGCCTTGCCGCCGCGTTTTTGGTCGCCGGCGGCGAAACTCCGGCGCCGCTGACGTGGCGCGGCCTGGGGCGCACCCCTGGGTCACTGCCAGTGGGTCCCAGGGGCCCCGTTGACCACGTTGACTTAGTCAACGTGCTGACTGGGCTAGCCCCAGTCACTGACATGTAGGCCCCACCGCGCTAATTAACTATTCTGCTAATTAAAACAAATCTGTTAATTAATATGTCACTGACATGTGGGTCCCACTAGCTAATTAACTTAATTAGTTAAAATTAACCTCTGTTAATTAGCTCAGTCACTGACATGTGGGGCCCTGCCACTGTTCAAGTGGATAAGACCGGCCCAGTCAGCTGCTGAGTCAGCAGCTGGGCCCACCAGTCAGCCTCTGCTGACTGGGCAGTTGACCCAGTAAACTGGGCCCACTGTCAGCCTCTGTGCTGTACAGCTGGGTACAGTTTTGGGTGCATTTAGCATTTTAGCCTTTATTTTTTCAAAATTAATAATATTCCAGAAAATCCAGAAATTGTTTAAAACTTTGGAAAATTATATAAAATAAACAGTAGCTCAGATGAAAATACTCTATATATAAAAAATGATCAAAAAAATCTAACAAATCCGTTTATGTCATCTGCATGCATGATAGATTCCTCTAAGTAGCTGAACCTGTAACCTTAGGCCTGTTTCTGGCAAATGAAAAGTGCATAACCTCTGGTTGATAATTCCAGTTTAATCCCTAAGTTATCTAAAATTGTTTAGAGATGCATTAGGTCACCCCTGCATTGCATTTTACCACGTCATGCTCTGTGCTTGCACTTGTATGCTGTGTATTTATTTGTTTCCTCCCCCTCTTCTCCCCGTTAGACCCCGAGACTGACATGGCCCCTGAGTACGACTACGTCGCAGATGCCCAGCCTCTTTCAGCAGAGCTTCCAAGCAAGCAAACCCCCTTGATCATTCCTATACCGCCCATTCATTCTCTCTCGTGCTTGCATTAGATTTTGCTACTGTTGTCCGAAAGCTCCTATTCTGATGTATAGCCTGTTTTTGTAACCGATGTTGATACCTTACCTGCTATCCTAAATGCTTAGTATAGGTTGGTTAGTGATCCATCAGTGGCCCCGCACCCTTGTCCGTGTTGCCATGCTTTGCTTCTGGATGCTCGATTAGTGTGATCGACATGCAGAGACCAACAAATCACCACACACACCCCCTTAGTTGTACGACTCTGCAGAGCTACTATCAAGTGCCGAGGGTGATACCTCCTACCCCACTTCTGATGATATCTCTGTAGCGTAGCTAGTCGGTTGTGGGTTAGCAAGGGTGATTCCTCTTTCACCACCTCCGATGATGCCTCTGTCGTGCAGCCCCTCAAGTGTGAACCCATCGAGGGTGATTCCTCTAAGTTCACCTTGACGGATACATCGAGTGGAAATCCATCGAGGGTGATTCCTCTGATTTCCCCCTTGATGATACGGACACACGGATACTTTGACTTTACCTCAGTCCATTGTTGAAGTCGGGTCGACCCCGAGGGGTACCCGCGAGAGTTACTGAAGTCGGGATGACCGTGAGGGTACCCACGAGATAATTACGCGGCACGGCCGGGCAGGCAGACCGCCCCAGGAGAGGGATGGGCCTGACCCTTGCCGTAAGTCTGCGAGACGGGGCGACAGGAGCACTGATCGTCACTGCGAGCTCCCAAAACGCTAACGGTTTGGATATGTGATCTGAGTAGGCCTCTAGCCTTTTCGCACTAACCACCATGCGGGATAAGTTATGGGCACTCGGCATCGTACGATTCTTCCGAAAGCTCTCAGACGTCAGCAATTGAGTGGCGCGCGCCGGGTTGGACGGTAACCGCCTGCGATTGTATTAAGGGGGTGGGTCTGCTCCCGGCCGCGTTCGCAACACGCAGGAGTGCAAAGGGCAATGGGCCCAAGACCCCTGAGCACTTAGTATTTAGACCGGCGTGTTGGCCTCTCTGTTGAGCCTAGGTAGGACTACGGCGTGTCGATCAACCGAGGCCGGGCATGACCCGAGTAAGTGTGTCCGGCCAGAGTTAATCGAGCGTGTTGGGTAAGATGGTGCACCCCTGCAGGGAAGATATCTATTCGAATAGCCGTGTCCACGGTAACAGGACGTTCGGAGAGTATCCCGATCTACAACTAGAACTGGATACTTGTGTTACTTAATAATTTGATAGCTCCGGGAATGCTTTATCGCGGGGAGTCGAGGAAGGATCTCTGGGCATTACTACTATTACTTATTACTTTATGTTATGCTGCTAATTTGCACTCTTCTAATGCTGCAAGACGCTGCAATATGCTAGTCTTCGATAGGCTAGGCCTTCCCCTCTATTCTGGCATTTTTGCAGTATAGTCCACAGATACAGCCCCTTCCCTTTGATACCGATGCATACTTAGCATAGATATGATGTAAGTCTTGCGAGTACTTTGGATGAGTACTCACGGTTGCTTTGCTACCTTTTTCCCCATACCCAATTGCTGCTATCAGATGACGGAGCCCCGGAGCCGACTGATCCCGTCGACGACTACTACTACCCCGATGGAGCTTACTACCACGTGGAGACCGACGACCAGGAGTAGTTCGGAGGCTCCCAGGCAGGAGGCCTGCGCCTTTTCGATCTATTTTTTGTTGTTTTGCTCAGCCTTCTTAAGGCAACTTTGTCTAATTATGTCTGTACTCAGATACTAATGCTTTCGCTGACTCTTGTGTAACTTGAGCTTATGTATTCGAGCTCTCGAGGCCCCTGGCTTGTAATATAAAGTTTGTATTATTTTATTTTGTGTCTAGAGTTGTGTTGTGATATCTTCCCGTGAGTCCCTGGGCTTGATCGTGCGCATTTGCGTGTATGATTAGTGCACGGTCGAGGCAGGGGCGTCACAAGTTGGTATCAGAGCCGACTGCCTATAGGAAGCCCCTTTCCAACTCTTGGCTGAAGTTGAGTCTAGTCTTTGAAAAAATATTTTACTAACATTATTGTGTGGCTTACGGGCCCACATCGCAAATGGTTGGGATTAGGATCTTTTATTCCTCTTCCTTACTCTGGGACTCTGATCTCTCTTCTTTTCGGGTTAAATATTTTACTAACTCTAACATTAGGTTCTCGTAATCACATCTACCCGGAGAGCTGGATTACCTGCAACTATTTCATTAAATGTCTGACACATCATACACATACTGTCTTTTGACATCTTTGAACTCCTTGAGCTTAAGGAGGAAATCGACAAATCACTTCGTAAGGGTTTCATTCGTCCAAGTTGCTCTGTTTGGGGAGCACCTTCTCTCTTTGTCAAGAAGAAAAATGGTACGAATTAGTTGGTCCAAGATTACTGACCTATTAACCAGGCAACCATTCAGAATAAGTATCCGCTTCCTCGGACCAATGATCTATACGATCAACTTGCTGGATCCTCAGTATTCTCTAAACTCGACTTAAGGTTGGGTTGCCATCAGATCCGAGTCCGCGAAGAGGATATTCCGAAGACCGCTTTCGTTACTCGGTATGGCTCATATGAGTACACCGTCATGTCTTTCGGCTTAACTAATGCTCTAGCAACGTTCTCTCGATTGATGAATTATATCTTCATGGATTACCTCGACGAGTTCATCGTGGTTTATTTAGATGATATCCTGGTATATTTCACGAATAAAGAAGAACATGCTGAACATCTCTGTCTTGTACTGGAAAAGCTTCGAGAACATCAGCTATATGCCAAATACTCCAAGTGTGAATTCTGGTTATCCGAAGTGACCTATCTTGGTCATGTGATTTCCAAGGATGGTATTGCTATTAACCCAGAGCGAGTTCAGGCTATTCTTGACTGGACTCCCCCGAAGAACGTTAAGAAAGTGAGAAGTTTTCTCGGACTCGCAAGCTATTGCCGCCGTTTTGTCGAGAACTTTTCCAAGATTGCCAAGCCCCTGACTAATCTGCTTCACAAAGGCGTTAAGATTGAGTGGACAGAAAAATGTCAGGAAAGTTTCCAAACACTCAAGGACAAGCTGACATCTGCTCCAGTGCTTGCTCCTCCGGATTCTCGCAAGGAATTCATCATTTATTGTGACGCCTCTCGTCAAGGATTAGGCTGTGTCCTAATGCAAGAGCGCAAAGTGATTTCTTATGCCTCACGACAGTTGCGTCCTCATGAAGAGAACTACCCAGTTCATGATCTAGAACTTGCTGCAGTTATTTATGCATTGAAGTTGTGGCGACATTACCTCCTCTGTAATCGTTGCGAGATCTACACTGATCATCAAAATCTGAAATATTTGTTTACTCAGCCAGACTTGAATCTCCGTCAACAAAGATGGATGGAGACAATTACAGACTAGGACCGCGGTATTACATATACCCCTGGTAAGGCTAATGTTATGGCCGATGTTTTGAGCCGCAAGTCTTATTGCAACAATCTCATGGTTCAGCGAGCTCAACCCCTTCTTCATGAAGAACTTGGCAAGTTAAACCTCCACATTGTTCCACAGGGTTTTCTCAATACCCTTGTTTTGGAACCTACTCTCGAGAAAGCTATTAAGTCTGCGCAAGCAAAAGACGCTAAAGTTGATCAGATGAAACGGGATCTTGCTTTTGAGAAAGCCAGAGATTTCTCGCTTGCTGAAGATGGAACCTCGTACTTTAGAGATCGCCTTGTGGTACCCCGGTTCAAACTTATGAGAGATAAAGTTATGAAGGAAGCACATGATACACCTCTGTCTATTCATCCGGGTAGTACCAAGATGTATCACGACATTCGTCAAAGGTACTGGTGGTCTAAAATGAAGCAAGACATTGCTCGCTATGTTGCTGAATGTGACGTTTGCCATCGTGTCAAAGCAGAACATCAAAAACCTGCTGGACTTCTGCAACCACTTCCTATCCCTAAATGGAAATGGGACAAGGTTCAAATGGATCTCATCACTGGCCTTCCCAAATCACAAAAGGATCACGATGCTATTCTTGTCGTCGTCGACCAATTCTCCAAAGTTGCACATTTTCTGCCAGTCAAGGAGACGATCACTGCTAGTCAGTTAGCGGATTTGTATATCTCCAGAATTGTGACACTCCATGGTATTCCGAAGGAGATCAGTTCAGACCGTGGCGGCCTCTTCACCTCAAAGTTCTGGGAAAGTTTCCAAGAAGCTATGGGAACTCATATAACCTGGAGCACAGCTTATCACCCCCAGTCCCAAGGTCAAGTTGAATGAGTTAATCAGGTGCTTGAAGATATGCTACATGCTTGTGTCATCTCATTTGGCAAGAAGTGGGAAGAATCTCTCCCGTATGCTGAGTTCTCATACAACAACAACTATCAAGCTAGCTTGAAGATGGCACCCTTCGAGGTACTATATGGACGTAAGTGTCGAACCCCTCTGAATTGGTCAGAAACTGGGGAACGTCCGCTCATTGGTCCGGATATTATCCAGCAAGAAGAAGAGCACGTCCGTATTGTCCGGGAAAATCTCAAGGCGGCCCAGTCCCGTCAGAAGAGCAACTATGTGTAGGGGAACGCAGCAGAAAACAAAAATTTCTGGTACCGCGAGCACGCCTAGGATCACTATGGAGATGCATACAGGGTTTGATCTGATCGTTACCGACTTGTAGCGCAGCAGAAGCAGAGTCGATGTACATCGTCGGTGTAGATCCCCGCAGCTAGGATTTACATCCTCCCAATCGCGAGGATGTACTCCCTCGTCTGCCCCCGGACAGTCCCTCGGACAACCCTTCGGGAGGCGGTCGGACAGTCCCCCGGACGGTGTCACGGACAGCCCTTCGGGAGGCACACACAGAATCTCAGACAGTCACTCGGACAGCCCTTCGGGAGGCACTCTCGAACAGCCCCTCGGGCACAAAGATCGATACTACGACCTCTCTACGGGGTTGCACACATACGGTGTCATCTATCCGGCAGGGCTTCGCCGTCCAGAACTAGTTCCCACCGGAACCCAGACAACCTTTTGGCTCTACAAAACTATTTCGCGGGGAGGGAGAGAAGAAGCCAGATCATTGCATGGCATTGTATGTGAGAAAGAGTGAGATTTTGGGCAGCCCCCTCCACCCCTATTTATAGGCCAAGCCCAAGGGGTAGAGGACCAAAATGCCCTCAAAGGTGGCTTCTCCAAGAAGCCAATAGGGGAAAATACCAAAAGGCCCTCAAGGTGGTTTCTCCAAGAAGCCACCAAAAAGTGCTTTTCACTATTCACAGAAACATTTCTCCGCGACCGTTAAATCCGAAAATATTTCTGTAGGTCTTAAAATAATTCTAGTACCCACTAAAATAATTTTGGATGCGTTCCGAAACAATTCCGGATTAGTGATTTTCATCTGCGAAAAGCAACCAAAGCGGTTCCGGCAGCTCCGGAACATTTCCGGGTTTTTTCTCCGGAAAAATCCCAGAAGTTCCCAGAACAATTCTGGCACTGATGTCTACTACACAACTTATTCTTGTAGAATCGTGTTGGGCCTCCAAGCGCAGAGTTTTATAGGACAGTAGCAATTTTCCCTCAAGTGGATGACCCGAGGTTTATCAATCCGTGGGAGGCATAGGTTGAAGATAGTATCTCTCAAACAACCCTGCAACCAAATACAAGAAATCTCTTGTGTCCCCAACACACCCAATACAATGGTAAATTGTATAGGTGCACTAGTTCGGCCAAGAGATGGTAATAAAAGTGTAGTATGGATAGTAGATATAGGTTTTTGCAATGTGAAAATATAAAAACAGCATGGTAGCAAATAGTAAACGGGCATAAAAACGTTATTGCAATGCTTAGAAACAAGGCCTAGGGTTCATACTTTCACTAGTGCGATCTCCCAACATTGTTGACATAGTTGAATCATATGTAAATCCCTCACGTGCGACAAAGAGTTCACTCCAAAGTCACAAATAGCGGAGAACAAACGAAGAAATTGTTGTAGGGTACGAAACCACCTCAAAGTTATCCTTCCCGATCAATCTTATGAGCCATCCCCATTAATTGTCACGAACAGCCCTAGAGTTCGTACTAGAATAACACCTTAAGATACACATCAACCAAAACCCTAATGTCACCTAGGCACTCCAATGTCACCACGAGTACCCACGGGTTTGATTATATGATATGCATCACACAATCTCATATTCATCTATTCAAACCAACACAAAGAACTTCAAAGAGTGCCCCAAAGTTTCTACAGGAAAGTCCAGACGAAAACGTGTGCCAACCCTTATGCATAAATCCCCAAGGTCACGGAACCCACAAGTTGATCACGAAAACATACATCAAGTGACTCAAGTGAATATCCCATTGTCACCACAGATATCCATATGCAAGACATACATCAAGTGTTCTCAAATCCTTAAAGACTCAATCCGATAAGAAAACTTCAAAGGGAAAACTCAATTCATCACAAGAAGATAGAGAGGGGAAAACTCCATATGATTCATCTATATCAACAAAGCTCGCGATACATCAAGATCATGCCATCTCAAGAACATGAGAGAGAGAGACCAAACACATAGCTACTGGTACAAACCCTCAGCCCCGAGGGTGAACTACTCCCTCCTCATCATGGAGACCGCCGGGATGATGAAGATGGCCTCCGGTGATGCCTTCCCCCCTCCGGCAAGGTGCCGGAAAAGGGATGTAGATGGGATCTCTCTGGTACAGAGGCTTGTGGCGGCGTAAAAACTCATCTAGGTTAACTTTCGGGGGTTTCTGAATATATATGATTTTTCAGCGTTGGAATCACGCGAAACGGAGCCACGTGGGCCCCACGAGGTACCAGGGCGCGCCTTGGGGGGGGGGGGGTGGCGCGCCCTGGTGCCTTGTGGGCACTGGGTGGCCCCCCTCCAGTGGGTCTTGGTGCCAATATTTTTTATTTGTCCAATAAAAAATCTCCAAAAAGTTTCAGCTCATTTGGAAACTTTCATTTCTGCACAAAAAACAACAACACGGTAGTTCTGCTGAAAACAGCGTCAGTCCGGGTTAGTTCTAATCAAATCATACCAAAACCATCTAGAATTGTTATAAATATGGCATGAATACTTCATAAATTATAGATACGTTGGAGACGTATCAGCATCCCCAAGCTTAATTCCTGCTCGTCCTCGAGTAGGTAAATGATAAAAGAAATAATTTATGAAGTGTGAATGCTAGCATAGTGCAAAAGTTTGATCAATGATAATTTCAATCACTTTTCCTAGCATCATAACAGCAACTTTTTCTCATAAAAGTCATCATGATAAAGTAGCAATTAAAAACAGAAATTTTGATGTGGAATACTACCTATCATAATCATCATATAATCTTTTATTTTGTTGCATGGACATTGGACTTGAATGATTCAAAGCAAGATCATTATTATAACAACAATATTTATTATCATAAAACTTCTCACGAGCAAGTAATAATTCATCACAACAATGAAGTATAAGGCATAAACTTTCTTGGAAACTAACAAACTATTCTAGTCAACAATGCAATTGCAATTCATCATATTTTCAGGAAGGGTCTCATGTAGGAGCTCTTTAGCAAGTCCACATACTCAACCATCATTTAGTCTTCTATGATTGCTAACACTCACGACATATATATGGAGCAAAAGTTTCAGCCAGACATTTAGAAAGATAGGGGCTTGTGATTTCGCCTCCCAACTTATTCACCTCAAGGGTGATGTCAACAATAATAACTCATGATCACTCATATCCAACTGGATATATGTGCCTAGATCTTTCCCCACCACATGATGTTTGCAAAAGAGAAAAATAAAAAGGAAGTAGAGGAGAACACTATTGAATCTTGCATAAAAAATAAATACATAAAAGTAAATGCATAAAAGTAAAAGATAGGCCCTTCGCAGAGGGAAGCAGAGGTTGTCATGCGCTTTTTGTTGTTGGATGCACAAGCCCTTAATGCAAAGGAACGTCACGTTATATTGCCCCTTGTGATAGCAACCTTTATTATGCAGTCCGTCGCTTTTATTTCTTTACCATCACAAGTTCATACAACGCTAATTTCCCTTACAATAAAAGATCATATATATTTAGAGGCAATTTTTATTGCTTTTGCACCGATGACAACTTACTTGAAGGATCTTATTCAATCCATAGGTAGATATGGTGGACACCTGTGACATGAAACTGGGTTTAAGGGTTTTGGATGCACAAGTAGCATCTCTACTTGGTGCGGATTTTTGGCTAGCAAAGATATTGGGCAAGCACCACATGTTGGAGGATCTATAACAATATAACTTCTATGTGAATATGAACAAACATAATTCATTACGTTGTCTTCCTTGTCCAACGTCAACAATTTGACATAAAATACTTAATGGGGTCTCACAATCATAAAAGATGTCCAAGATAGTATATTTGCATGCGAATCTTCTCTTCCATTATTAACTTTTTCATGAATTGCATCATTGACTAATGCTATGCTTGTTAACCTCCAATAAATTTTACCACTTATACTTTTCTTTATGTAATGTCATTACTCCCCATGGGACAAGCATATGAAGCATATAAATTTCAACTATATGATATTCAATTCATTTCAACAATTTACTCATAGGATATAAGTGAAGGACAAGAGTAAATGACAAACTACTCCAAAAAGATATAAGCGAAGATCAATGAGTAGTGAAACAATTAAGTAACTATGTGAGGACTCTCTCTCATATTTTTTTTTCAGATCTTATTATTTTATTCAAACAGCAAAGAAAAAAAAATAAAATAACATTCCAAGAATAGCACATATCATGTGAAGAAGCGAAAACTTAGGCTCAACCACAACTAACCGATAATTGTTGATGAAGAAAGGTGGGATGCCTACCGGGGCATCCCCAAGCTTAGATGCTTGAGACTTCTTGAAATATTATATTGGGATGCTTTGGGCATCCCCAAGCTTGAGCTTTTGTGTATCCTTAGTTCCTCTCATATCACGATTTCTATAAATCTTAAAAACTTCATCCACACAAAACTCAACAAGAACTCGTGAGATAAGTTAGTATAAATCAACTCAAAACTTTAACATTCTATACTGTAGCAAATCACAAAAATTATAATTAAACATTTCATACTAAATGCCTCTTTATATTTAATACTCCTATCCTCAAATAGAAACATTAAACACGCAAACATATGCAAACAATGCGACTATAACAGCAATCTGCCAAAACAGAACAGTCTTTAAAGAGTGAACAAGAATCCATACTTACCTAACTCCAAAAATTCTGAAAAATTACCACATGACAGAGAACTCATGCATGCTTGCTTTGTAAAAATTTCAGATTTTTATCATGTTCTGACTATTCAGGAATATTCTGGACATAACAGAAAACTTTCTGTTTTCAAACAGCAATACATAAACTTGCAAACTGAGCATGGTAAAGGCTATCATTGGCATTTCATTGAACTAAAAGATACAAAACATGATTATTGATGACACAAAGCCAATATCAACAGAAGAAAATGACGCTCCAAGCAAAACTCATATTATGTGATGAATAAAAATATAGCTCCGAGTGAGGTTACCGATAGTGTTGAAGACGAAAGAGGGGATGCCTTCCGGGGCATCCCCAAGCTTAGTTGATTGGGTATTCCTTGAATATTACCTTGGGGCCTTAGGCATCCCCAAGCTTAGGGTCTTGCTGCTCCTTATTCTCCTCATATCGATATCTCACACAAAACTTGAAAACTTCAATCACACAAAACTTAACGGAACTTCGTGAGAACGGTTACTATGATAAAGAATAAAGCATCACTTAGGTACTGTCCAAGACAAGATTCACAATTGTTCCCATATAATGCCAACTGTATTCTATCATTTCCACAATTTATATCTCATAATATAAGCTACAGAAACATTAAAACAAGCAAACTATGCATTGAAAACATAATCTGTCAAAAACAGAACAGTCTGTAATGATCTGAGCAACTACCAAACTTCTGAAATTCTAAAAATTCTGAAAAATTAGGACAACGTAAAAAATTTGTAACCAATTCCCTGAAAAAAATTCAGAATTTTTTGATGCTCCAGTAAAATCTGGGAAATTAAACACTGGAGGCAAAAGTTTCTGTTTTTACACAGAATTGAATCAACAAGTATCCACACTATCCCAAAGGTTTTACTTGGCACTTTATTGAAATAAAACATATAAAACATGATTACTACAGTAGCTTAATCATGTGAACACACTAAAACAGAAAGGATATATATTGGGTTGTCTCCCAACAACCGCTTTTCTTTAATGCCTTTTTAGCTAGGCATGATGATTTCAATGATGCTCACATAGAAGTAAAGAATTGAAACACAATGGGAGCATCATGAAGCATATGACTAGCACATTTAAGCCTAACCCACTTCCTATGCATAGGGATTTTGTGAGCAAATAATTTATGTGAGCAAGAATCAACTAGCATATGAAGGCAAAACAGGCAAGACTTCAAAACTTTCAACGTAAAGAGAGGAAACTTGATAGTATTGAGATATGTAGAACCATATGATCCTCTCTCATAATAATTTTCAGTAGCATCATGAAGAAATTCAACAATATAGCTATCACATAAAGCATTCTTTTCATGATCCACAAGCATAGAAATTTTACTACTCTCCACATAAGCAATTTTCTTTTCATTCATAATAGTGGGAGCAAACTCAACAAAATAACTATCATGAGATACTTGATTGGCATAATCAATTTGAGCATTAAAATCATGATGACAAGTTTCATAGTTATCATTATTCTTTATAGCATACATGTCATCACAATAATTGTCATATATAGCAACTTTGCTTTCATAATCAATTGAAACCTCCTCCAAAATAGTGGAATCATCATTAAATAAAGTTGTGACCTCTCCAAATCCACTTTATTCATTGTAATCATCATAAATAGGAGGCATGCAATCATCATAATATTTTTGCTCATCAAAACTTGGGGGACTAAAAAATTCATCTTCATCAAACATAGCATCCCCAAGCTTATGGCTTTGCATATCACTAGCATCATGGATATTCAAAGAATTCATACTAGCAACATTGCAATCATGCTCATCATTCAAATATTATATGCCAAACATTTTATTGAATTCTTCTTCTATCAATTGAGCACAATTTTCCTTTCCATCATTTTCAAGAAAGACATGATAAAGACGAATAATATGAGGCAACCTCAATTCCATTTTTTTGTAGTTTTCTTTTATAAACCAAACTAGTGATAAAACAAGAAAATAAAAGATTCGATTGCAAGATCTAAAGATATACCTTCAAGCACTCACCTCCCCGGCAACGGCGCCAGAAAAGAGCTTGATGTCTACTACACAACTTATTCTTGTAGGCTCGTGTTGGGCCTCCAAGCGCAGAGTTTTGTAGGACAGTAGCAATTTTCCCTCAAGTGGATGACCTAAGGTTTATCAATCCGTGGGAGGCGTAGGTTGAAGATGGTATCTCTCAAACAATCCTGCAACCAAATACAAGAAATCTCTTGTGTACCCAACACACCCAATACAATGGTAAATTGTATAGGTGCACTAGTTCGGCGAAGAGTTGGTAATAAAAGTGTAGTATGGATAGTAGATATAGGTTTTTGCAATGTGAAAATATAAAAACAGCAAGGTTGCAAATAGTAAACGGGCATAAAAATGGTATTGCAATACTTAGAAACAAGGCCTAGGGTTCATACTTTCACTAGTGCGATCTCCCAACATTGTTGACATAGTTGAATCATATGTAAATCTCTCACGTGCGACAAAGAGTTCACTCCAAAGTCACAAATAGCGGAGAACAAACGATGAAATTGTTGTAGGGTACGAAACCACCTCAAAGTTATCCTTCCCGATCAATCTTATGAGCCATCCCCATTAATTGTCACGAACAACCCTAGAGTTCGTACTAGAATAACACCTTAAGATACACATCAACCAAAACCTTAATGTCACCTAGGCACTCCAATGTCACCACGAGTACCCACGGGTTTGATTATATGATATGCATCACACAATCTCAGATTCATCTATTCAAACTAACACAAAGAACTTCAAAGAGTGCCCCAAAGTTTCTACCGGAAAGTCAAGACGAAAACGTGTGCCAACCCTTATGCATAAATCCCCAAGGTCACGGAACCCGCAAGTTGATCACCGAAACATACATCAAGTGACTCAAGTGAATATCCCATTGTCACCACAGATATCCATATGCAAGACATACATCAAGTGTTCTCAAATGCTTAAAGACTCAATCCGATAAGAAAACTTCAAAGTGAAAACTCAATTCATCACAAGAAGATAGAGAGGGGAAAACTCCATATGATTCATCTATATCAACAAATCTCGCGATACATCAAGATCGTGCCATCTCAAGAACACGAGAGAGAGAGAGATATCAAACACATAGCTACTGGTACAAACCATCAGCCCCGAGGGTGAACTACTCCCTCCTCATCATGGAGACTGCTGGGATGATGAAGATGGCCTCCGGTGATGCCTTCCCCCCTCCGGCAGGGTGCCGGAAAAGGGCTGTAGATGGGATCTCTCTGGTACAGAGGCTTGCGGCGGCGTAAAAACTCATCTAGGTTAACTTTCGGGGGTTTCTGAATATATATGATTTTTCAGCGTTGGAATCACGCGAAACGGAGCCACGTAGGACCCACGAGGTACCAGGGCGCGCCTGGGGAGGGTGGCGTGCCCTGGTGCCTCGTGGGCACTGGGTGGCCCCCCTCCAGTGGGTCTTGGTGCCAATATTTTTTATTTGTCCAATAAAAAATCTCCAAAAAGTTTCAGCTCATTTGGAAAACTTTCATTTCTGCACAAAAAACAACACCACGGTAGTTCTGCTGAAAACAGCGTCAGTCTGGGTTAGTTCTAATCAAATCATGCCAAAACGATATAGAATTGTTATAAATATGGCATGAATACTTCATAAATTATAGATACGTTGGAGACGTATCAGACACCCTCTAAGAATTTCCAGGCGTGTGCCGAAACCATTTTGACTTAATGGTATACTCCGAAACAACCTTTCGGTTTTACCGAAACTATTCCGGTGTTCTCTCTCCGGAACTCTTTCGTTGTCTCCGAAACTTTTCTGGTGACTTTCTCTCAGACTCCCTATCTAGTATTCAGCAGATAGATGACCCTTATGCGTGTGACCCTATAGGTTCGGTGAAGTATAGACATGATCGGAACACTTTCCGATCAATGATCAACATCGGAGCCGTGCACACCCATATTGACCCCTATACCCACACGAATAAATATTCGAGTGAACCTCCAGTTGCCGTGTGCTATTCCTGTTGCTTCGCGATATGTTACAAATACCCGAGGTGAGATTTATCGGCATCCCCGTGGATCAACACTTGTCCACAATGCCAGTTACCTCGTTACCGGTTTTGTTCTCTTTTCTCGTTCCCTTGTTCCGGCATCCCTGTGATCAAATCACATTGTATCTGGCCAGACGATGGTGGATACCGTAACACCGAGAGGGCCCAGAGATATCTCTCCATCGTCGGAGGAGCAAATCCCAATCTTGAGCTATCAAGTCCCTTGTCATACTTTCCCATGAACCCGTAAGCCGCCGTAATAGCCACCCAGTTACGGATGACGTTTAACAAACCCCAAAGTTCATGAATCAAGCATGAAGGAACTCGATACTCTCATGGTCTAAGGAATTATGCAAACGTTAACTTTCTCTGTGTTATTAACCATTAACTTGTGACGAATGTATCTCATAGCATAACATCAATTCGGGTCGATTCAACACAAGTGTTCTCCTAACATTGTGCCCTCAAAGTTGCCGGCATTGTCATGCCCATGATCAGGAAAACAGAACCATCATGCAACACTTGAGCTAGTCTTAGAGGCCAGACTAGGAATACATTTTACCGTTTATTATTACACACGTGCATATGAGTCTTCCTTCGAGCCTCGTGGTTATTGCAGACTCGAGAACCATAGCAGTTATAGCATGGAACATAAACATAATTATGAACGTGGGGATAAATAATAACATTTATTATTGCCTCTAGGGCATATCTCCTACAGACTCCCACTTGCACTAGAGTCAATAATCTAGTCAATGCTAATGCACTTTACACCTATGGCATACCGGTGTAAAAAATGCTTCGCTTGTGGTATAGCCTGATATCCAACGTATCTGACAACTTCAGTTCCGTGTGTATCTTTGCATCTCCTCGCATTTTCACGCTTTCACAAAATTCATATTTTGTGTGGACTTGGCTTTGTATGTATGTGAATCACAGTTCAAACCTTGATTCCTCAGACTGAGCTATGTAGCAACTATCTGCAATAGTGTCCCATTGACCAAAGCCATTTTGGAACCATACTAAGTTCATGAATGAACTATATGATTCAACATCTTCTTTGTCACTTCCAAAGTGTCAACATATTTAGCCTTTGTTATAGAAATCGCCACAGTAACCTGTTTGAAACAATTTCCAACTACCGTGCCACCATATTGTGTATTACACAAAACCCTTAACTTAAATCAAAAATCGCATGGAGCATTGATGAAGACTGTATTGATGTAATTACTTACAACGAGCACTTCATAATCTCTGCTTGCGAGAAAACATGTCATCAGTGCTACTCTAGTACACAATGACATTTTTCACTGTTGTCCCCTGATCGGCACTTTGATCACTTTGGTATCTATACTCGCAACAGCTTGGGAGTATCGGACATATCTGGTTGTTTTACATACCATGGAATACATGATACGTCTCCAACGTATCTATAATTTATGAAGTATTCATGCCATATTTATAACAATTCTATATGCTTTTGGTATGATTTGATTAGAACTAAACCGGACTGACGCTGTTTTCAGCAGAACTACCGTGGTGTTGTTTTTTGTGCAGAAATGAAAGTTTTCCAAATGAGCTGAAACTTTTTGGAGATTTTTTATTGGACAAATAAAAAATATTGGCACCAAAACCCACTGGAGGGGGGCCACCCAGTGCCCACGAGGCACCAGGGCGCGCCACCCCCCCAGGCGCGCCCTGGTACCTCGTGGGGCCCACGTGGCTCCGTTTCGCGTGATTCCAACGCTGAAAAATCATATATATTCAGAAACCCCCGAAAGTTAACCTAGATGAGTTTTTACGCCGCCGCAAGCCTCTGTACCAGAGAGATCCCATCTACAGCCCTTTTCCGGCACCCTGCCGGAGGGGGGAAGGCATCACCGGAGGCCATCTTCATCATCCCGGCGGTCTCCATGATGAGGAGGGAGTAGTTCACCCTCGGGGCTGAGGGTTTGTACCAGTAGCTATGTGTTCGATCTCTCTCTCTCGTGTTCTTGAGATGGCACGATCTTGATGTATCGCGAGCTTTGTTGATATATATGAATCATATGGAGTTTTCCCCTCTCTATCTTCTTGTGATGAATTGAGTTTTCCCTTTGAAGTTTTCTTATCGGATTGAGTCTTTAAGGATTTGAGAACACTTGATGTATGTGTTGCATATGGATATCTATGGTGACAATGGGATATTCACTTGAGTCACTTGATGTATGTTTTAGTGATCAACTTGCGGGTTCCGTGACCTTGGGGATTTATGCATAAGGGTTGGCACACGTTTTCATCTTGACTTTCCGGTAGAAACTTTGGGGCACTCTTTGAAGTTCTTTGTGTTGGTTTGAATAGATGAATCTGAGATTGTGTGATGCATATCGTATAATCAGACCCGTGGGTACTCGTCGTGACATTGGAGTGCCTAGGTGACATTAGGGTTTTGGTTGACGTGTATCTTAAGGTGTTATTCTAGTACGAACTCTAGGGCTGTTCGTGACAATTAATGGGGATGGCTCATAAGATTGATCGGGAAGGATAACTTTGAGGTGGTTTCGTACCCTACAACATTTTCTTCGTTTGTTCTCCGCTATTTGTGACTTTGGAGTGAACTCTTTGTCGCACGTGAGGGATTTACATATGATTCAAGTATGTCAACAGTGTTGGGAGATCGCACTAGTGAAAGTATGAACCCTAGGCCTTGTTTCTAAGCATTGCAATACCGTTTGTGCTCCGTTTTACTACTTGTTACCTTGCTGTTTTTATATTTTCAGATTACAAAAACCTATATCTACTATCCATACTACACTTTTATCATCATCTCTTCGCTGAACTAGTGCACTTATACAATTTACCATTGTATTGGGTGTGTTGGGGACACAAGAGATTTCTTGTATTTGGTTGCAGGGTTGTTCGAGAGATACCATCTTCAACCTACGCCTCCCACGGATTGATAAACCTTAGGTCATCCACTTGAGGGAAAATTGCCGCTGTCCTACAAAACTCTGCGCTTGGAGGCCCAACACGAGTCTACAAGAATAAAGTTGCGTAGTTGGCATCAAGCTCTTTTCCGGCGCCGTTGCCGGGGAGGTGAGTTCTTGAAGGTATATCTTTATATCTTGGAATCGAATCTTTTAGTTTCTTTTTTTATCACTAGTTTGGTTTGTTAAAGAAAACTACAAAAAATGGAATTGAGGTTGCCTCATATTATTCGTCTTTATCATTTCTTTCTTGAAAATAAGGATTCCGATAAGTGTGCTCAATTGATAGAAGAAGAATTCAATGAAATGTTTGGCATAAAATCTTTGAATGATGAGCATGATTGCAATGTTGTTATTATGAATTCTTTGAATACCCATGATGCTAATGATATGCAAAGCTACAAGCTTGGGGATGCTATGTGTGATGAAGATGATATTTTTAGTCCCCCAAGTTTTGATGAGAAAATTTATAATGATAATAACATGCCTCCTATTTATGATGATTATATTGATAAAAATGGATTCGGAGAGGTCACAACTTTATTTAATGGTGATTCCACTACTTTGGAAGAGGTTTCAATTGACTATGATAACAAAGTTGCTATCTATGATTATTATTGTGATGACATGTATGCTATAAGGAATAATAATAACCATGAAACTTGTCATCATGATTTTAATGCTCAAATTGATCATGCCAATCAAGTATCTCATGATAGTTATTTTGTTGAGTTTGCTCCCACTATTATGAATGAAAAGAAAATTGCTTATGTGGAGAGTAGTAAAATTTCTATGCATGTGGATCATGAAAAGAATGCTTTATGTGATAGCTATATTGTTGAATTTCTTCATGATGCTACTGAAAATTATTATGAGAGAGGATCATATGGTTCTACATATCTCAATAATATCAAGTTTCCTCTCTTTATGTTGAAAGTTTTGAAGTCTTGCCTGTTTTGCCTTCCTATGCTAGTTGATTCTTCCTCACATAAATTATTTGCTCACAAAATCCCTATGCATAGGAAGTGGGTTAGGCTTAAATGTGCTAGTCATATGCTTCATGATGCTCCCATTGTGTTTCAATTCTTTACTTCTATGTGAGCATCATTGAAATCATCATGCCTAGCTAAAAAGGCATTAAAGAAAAGCGCTTGTTGGGAGACAACCCAATATATATCCTTTCAGTTTTAGTGTGTTCACATGATTAAGCTACTATAGTAATCATGTTTTATATGTTTTCTTTCAATAAAGTGCCAAGTAAAACCTTTGGGATAGTGTGGATACTTGTTGATTCAATTCTGTGCAATAACAGAAACTTTTGCCTCCAGTGTTTAATTTCCCAGATTTTACTGGGCGTCAAAAAATTCTGAAATTTTTACAGGAAATTGGCTTACAAATTTTTTACGTTTTCCTAATTGTTCAGAATTTTTAGAGTTCCAGAAGTTTGGTAGTTGCTCAGATCATTACAGACTGTTCTGTTTTTGACAGATTCTGTTTTCAATGCATAGTTTGCTTGTTTTAATGTTTACGTAGCTTATATTATGAGATATAAATTGTGGAAATGATAGAATATAGTAGGAATTATATGGTAACAATTTTTAATCTTGTCTTGGACAGTACCTAAGTGATGGTTTATTCTTTATCATACTAACCGTTCTGACGAAGTTCCATTAAGTTTTGTGTGATTGAAGTTTTCAAGTTTTGGGTGAGATATCGATATGAGGAGAATAAGGAGCAGCAAGACCCTAAGCTTGGGGATGCCCAAGGCACCCCTAGGTAATATTCATGGAATACCCAAGCAACTAAGCTTGGGGATGCCCCGGAAGGCATCCCCTCTTTCGTCTTCAACATTATCGGTAACCTCACTTGGAGCTATATTTTTATTCGTCACATAATATGAGTTTTGCTTGGAGCGTCATTTTATTCTGTTGATATTCACTTGGTGTTATCAATAATCATGTTTTGTATCTTTTAGTTCAATAAAATGCCATTTATAGCCTTTACTATGCTCAGTTTGCAAGTTCATGTGTTGCTGTTTGAAAACAGAAAGTTTTCTGTTATGTCCAGAATATTCCTGAATTGTCAGAACATGATAAAAATCTGAAATTTTTATACCGTAAGAATGAATGAGTTCTCTGTCACGTGGTAATTTTTCAGAATTTTCGGAGTTAGGGAAGTATGGATTCTTATTCACTCTTTACAGACTGTTCTGTTTTGGCAGATTGCTGTTATAGTTGCATTGTTTGCATATGTTTGCATGTTTAATGTTTCTATTTGAGGATAGGAGTATTAAATATGAAGAGGAATTTAGTATGCAATGTTTAATTATAATTTTTGTGATTTACTACAGTATATAATGTTAAAGTTTTGAGTTGATTTATACTAACTTATCTCACGAGTTGTTGTTGAGTTTTGTGTGGATGAAGTTTTAAAGATTTATAGAAACCGTGATATGAGAGGAACTAAGGAGACACAAAAGCTCAAGCTTGGGGATGCCCAAGGAATCCCAATATAATATTTCAAGAAGTATCAAGCATCTAAGCTTGGGGATGCCCCGGTAGGCATCCCACCTTTCTTCATCAACAATTATCGGTCAGTTTTGGTTGAGCCTAAGTTTTTGCTTCTTCACATGATATGTGCTATTCTTGGAATGTCATTTTATTTTGTTTTCTTTGCTGTTTGAATAAAATATCAAGATCTGAAACTTTTTAAATGAGAGAGAGTCCTCACATAGCTACTTAATTGTTTCACTACTCATTGATCTT
This sequence comes from Elymus sibiricus, assembly GCA_039707655.1. Taxonomy (NCBI): domain Eukaryota; kingdom Viridiplantae; phylum Streptophyta; class Magnoliopsida; order Poales; family Poaceae; genus Elymus; species Elymus sibiricus. The sequence goes on from CM077672.1 coordinate 278,565,161, forward strand.
CGCTTATATATTTTGGAGTAGTTTGTCATTAATTCTTATGCTTCACTTATATCTTTTTGAGAGCTAATAATAGTAATGGTAATTTGCACAATATAAGAATTTGGTCCCAAGATGATGAATATTCGAGAGGGATATAATAAAAACTTTCATATAGATCATTGGATATGATAAGTGTGATTCCTTGCAATGAAAATAATGAAAGAGATCATATGCTAATCTTATGGAAAGTAATGACATCACATAAAGAAAAGTATAAGTGGTAAAATTTATTGGAGGTTAACAAGCATAGCATTAGTCAATGATTCAATTCATGAAAAAGTTAATAAGGGAAGAGAAGATTCGCATGCAAATATACTATCTTGGACATCTTTTATGATTGTGAGCCCCCATTAAGTATTTTATGTCAAATTGTTGACGTTGGACAAGGAAGACAACGTAAAGAATTATGTTTGTTCATATTCACATAGAAGTTATATTGTTATAGATCCTCCAACATGTGGTGCTTGCCCAATATCTTTGCTAGCCAAAAATCCGCACCAAGTAGAGATACTACTTGTGCATCCAAAACCCTTAAACCCAGTTTCATGTCATGAGTGTCCACCATATCTACCTATGGATTGAATAAGATCCTTCAAGTAAGTTGTCATCGGTGCAAAAAGCAATAAAAATTGCCTCTAAATATGTATGATCTTTTATTGTAAGGGAAATAAGCGTTGTACGAACTTGTGATGGTAAAGAAATAAAAGCGACAGACTGCATAATAAAGGTTGCTATCACAAGGGGCAATATAACATGACGTTCCTTTGCATTAAGGGCTTGTGCATCCAACAACAAAAAGCGCATGACAACCTCTGCTTCCCTCTGCGAAGGGCCTATCTTTTACTTTTATGCATTTACTTTTATGTATTTATTTTTTATGCAAGAGTCAATAGTGTTCTCCTCTACTTCCTTTTTATTGTTCTCTTTTGCAAGCATCATGTGGTGGGGAAAGATCTAGGCACATATATCCAGTTGGATATGAGTGATCATGAGTTATTATTGTTGACATCACCCTTGAGGTGAATAAGTTGGGAGGCGAAATCACAAGCCCCTATCTTTCTATGTGTCTGGCTGAAACTTTTGCTCCATATATATGTCGTGAGTGTTAGCAATCATAGAAGACTAAATGATGGTTGAGTATGTGGACTTGCTAAAAAGCTCCTACATGAGACCCTTACTGAAAATATGATGAATTGCAATTGCATTGTTGACTAGAATAGTTTGTTAGTTTCCCAAGAAAGTTTATGCCTTATACTTCATTGTTGTGATGAATTGTTACTTGCTCATGAGAAGTTCTATGATAATAAATATTGCTGTTATAATAATGATCTTGCTTTGCATCATTCAAGTCCAATGTCCGTGCTATAAAAGAAAAGATTATATGATGATTATGATAGGTAGCATTCCACATCAAAATTTATGTTTTTAATTGTTACTTTATCATGACGACTTTTATGAGAGAAAGTTTCTGTTATGATGCTAGGAAAAGTGATTGAAATTATCATTGATCAAACTTATGCACTATGCTAGCATTCACACTTCATAAATTATTTCTTTTATCATTTACCTACTCGAGGACGAGTAGGAATTAAGCTTGGGTATGCTGATACGTCTCCAACGTATCTATAATTTATGAAGTATTCATGCCATATTTATAACAATTCTAGATGGTTTTGGTATGATTTGATTAGAACTTACCCGGACTGACGCTGTTTTCAGTAGAACTACCGTGGTGTTGTTTTTTGTGCAGAAATGAAAGTTTTCCAAATGAGCTGAAACTTTTTGGAGATTTTTTATTGGACAAATAAAAAATATTGGCACCAAGACCCACTGGAGGGGGACCACCCAGTGCCCACGAGGCACCAGGGCGCGCCACCCCCCCAGGCGCGCCCTGGTACCTCGTGGGGCTCACGTGGCTCCGTTTCGCGTGATTGCAACGCTGAAAAATCATATATTCAGAAACCCCCGAAAGTTAACCTAGATGAGTTTTTACGCCGCTGCAAGCCTCTGTACCAGAGAGATCCCATCTACAGCCCTTTTCCGGCACCCTGCCGGAGGGGGGAAGGCATCACCGGAGGCCATCTTCATCATCTCGGCGGTCTCCATGACGAGGAGGGAGTAGTTCACCCTCGGGGCTGAGGGTTTGTACCAGTAGCTATGTGTTTGATCTCTCTCTCTCTCTCTCTCGTGTTCTTGAGATGGCACGATCTTGATGTATTGCGAGCTTTGTTGATATAGATGAATCATATGGAGTTTTCCCCTCTCTATCTTCTTGTGATGAATTGAGTTTTCCCTTTGAAGTTTTCTTATCGGATTGAGTCTTTAAGGATTTGAGAACACTTGATGTATGTCTTGCATATGGATATCTGTGGTGACAATGGGATATTCACTTGAGTCACTTGATGTATGTTTTGGTGATCAACTTGCGGGTTCCGTGACCTTGGGGATTTATGCATAAGGGTTGGCACACGTTTTCGTCTTGACTTTCCGGTAGAAACTTTGGGGCACTCTTTCGAGTTCTTTGTGTTGGTTTGAATAGATGAATCTGAGATTGTGTGATGCATATCGTATAATCAAACCCGTGGGTACTCGTGGTGACATTGGAGTGCCTAGGTGACATTAGGGTTTTGGTTGATGTGTATCTTAAGGTGTTATTCTAGTACGAACTCTAGGGCTGTTCGTGACAATTAATGGGGATGGCTCATAAGATTGATCGGGAAGGATAACTTTGAGGTGGTTTTGTACCCTACAACAATTTCTTCGTTTGTTCTCCGCTATTTGTGATTTTGGAGTGAACTCTTTGTCGCACGTGAGGGATTGACATATGATTCAACTATGTCAATAGTGTTGGGAGATCGCACTAGTGAAAGTATGAACCCTAGGCCTTGTTTCTAAGCATTGCAATACCGTTTGTGCTCCGTTTTACTACTTGTTACCTTGCTGTTTTTATATTTTCAGATTACAAAAACCTATATCTACTATCCATACTACACTTTTATCATCATCTCTTCGCCGAACTAGTGCACCTATACAATTTACCATTGTATTGGGTGTGTTGGGGACACAAGAGATTTCTTGTATTTGGTTGTAGGGTTGTTCGAGAGATACCATCTTCAACCTATGCCTCCCACGGATTGATAAACCTTAGGTCATCCACTTGAGCGAAAATTGCCACTGTCCTACAAAACTCTGCGCTTGGAGGCCCAACACGAGTCTACAAGAATAAAGTTGCGTAGTAGACATCAATACATGATTAATCCAAACACAAGAGTGTGTGGAATCTCCATCATGTATTTTGCTCATCAGTGTTTTGGGACACCGAGTCTTGCAAAAACTCTTTCCATGTGACTTCGACAAGAATCACTCCTTGGCGTTCTTATGCTAAATGGTTTTAGCATCTTGGCAATATGTATTTTTGGCTTTAGCCTATTAGGCCATATTTATATCCATAGATAATTATGCCTAATTTCAAGGCTACCTAGCCCAAGCACTTCATCGAAAAACTATTTTCAATGAAGTCCTAATTCGTGTCAAGAAATTTATATTATTTCCAATCAACAATGTGTCAAGCACACAAGGTTTTCAAAAATATTATTATGCTCCCACTTACTTTCTTGTAACCACAAGCATCTTCGTTATCCATTGATGAAATCAAACTCTTTTGACTATTTCATCAAAAACAAAGATTCCAACTCCATTTTGCTCTCTTTAGTCCATTGCTGGAACTCTGAAGTTTGCATACTCACTAGCATCCTCTGGATCGACAAAACACTTTGGATTGTATCACATACAAGTCCTAGTTTGTATTTCCATTTCATGGAAATCCTTTTGGCATCCATGTTTCATATCTCATGATTGAAATATGTATTAATTGCTAGTTTAACCCGATCTGATTTTAAGCATCGCTACGGTGAGACAATCTCATCGTAGTCAACTCCTTGAATTTGTTATTGCAACAAGTCGAGCTTTATGGATAAAGCATTTTATCCACATCAGTTTATAGTTCCATTAATGTTCGTTAGACTCCAAGTCTTCCGAAGGGTTTATCAAGATATAATCTTGAATCATTCATATGGAAACTATCTCGGATTATATTGGCATTTAGCCAATTCCGGAGTTAAGGCCCATCAACGCTTCCTTGTGTATCGTAGGTATACTGTTGTCCAACAACAATATCTTGTTAGCGCACCTGAGAGGTTTGCACGAGCCTTGCCTACGTGGTTCAGCTGCAAGTTCGACCGAAGTCCATACATTTTATTGTAGAGACTTCCGTATCAGTCGCAGTAGGAAACTCTGGAATTACTTCCAAGGTTTCTTTCCTTTGACTTGATGACAAAGATACTGTTATCTCGTCGAGTTGCACTGTCCTCCCACTCACCTTTTTGCAAGAAACATTTTCTTCAAAATCACACCATTCTTTGTGGCAAACATTTTTGCCTCGGTATAGTGAGGGAGGAATACCCAATAAATTAGGATAACCTACAAAGTAGCACTTGTCTGATTTGGAATAGGTTTGTAAATATTTTACACAAGCCCCATATTCCAAATGTTAAGAAAAGATATAACATGGTTGGGGTTACCATACCATGGCGTCATTTCAACAGATCTGATGGCGCTCTTTTCAGTGTAAAAGCCGCAGTCTCTAAAGCATTACTTTAAAAGGGATAATGGCAAATTGATTTATGTCATCTTTGATCTTACCATGTCATAAATGGTTTGATTACATCTTCACGGACATTCCACTCACAGTGGTGATCTGGGAGGTGCAAGTTATGAAACTCTTTTCACAACTCATCAGACATTCGCTAAACTTGTAACTCAAATATTCCTTTCCGCAATCAAATTGCAGAAACATGATTTTCTTGTTACAATAATTTCTACTTCATTTTGAAACCGTTTGAATGATTTCAAAAGATCTAGACTTACGTCTCATCAAGTAAATATCCATATATCTACTTGAGTCATTTCAGAGGATAGATAAATCCACTGCCAGCAACAACATTTATCGGACTACACACATCATGATGTATGATCACCGATAAGTTCATTGCTCGTTCCTATGGCCTGTGAACGGTATTTCAGTCACTTCACTTTTTGGAGGAAAGTTGCAAGTGTCAGATGATTCATAATCAAACGACTTCAAAATCCATCATCATGGAATTTCTCCATGCGGGTTTCTCCAATGTGACCAAATACAGTGCCACGGATGTGTGGTATTCTTTTAGTCTTGCGACATTTAGCGTCAGTGTTATGGATGTATCATATTACCATCAATATTCATAACATACATCCCATCGACGATGGAAGTATGGCCCTTATGTTATTCATAATACTGAACAACACTCTTGCAACAAACATTATGCAAATGGGCTAGAGTGTATAAAACTCTAAAATGAATTATGAAAGTAAATACAGAGGTAATGTATTATTATCAATATTCATAACATACATCTCATTCATAATGAAAGTATGGCCCTTATGTTATTCATAACACCGAACATCAAAAGTTCTCTTATGAACAACCTCCTTGCAAAATACCTTATGCAATGGGCTCGACTGTATGAAACTCCAAAAATGAATTATGAAAATAAATACATAGGTAACGCACCGATGGAAGGTATAGTAACATTTACTATGTTCCCAGCGCGTATCTAAACCTCATTTCTGGCAAGTCTTTTAGGCCATAGTAGTTCTTGCATCGAGTCGCAACAGAATGCAATCGAGCGGGTATCTCTGTGATCAACTCACAATACCCAAGAATCAGTGATTAACATGTTTAATCATAATTCCCAAGAACTATTTCTTTTGACCAGCCTTCTATACATCAATAGCTTGTATGACTTTCATACATGAGCTGGATATTCCAGTCTTCTCTCTTATTGTCGTTATACTTCTAACAGTTTAACTTTTAGTATTTCTCCTACTCTCAGAAGAAGCACCCAACTTAAGAGTGGCGTTAGCCCCGGATTTCCTAGGCGTGAAAGTCATACTAACACCCTTTGGACATTTCCTTTAAGTTGTTGTTTTATTCGCCATCATCATATGACCGACGTTCTTCTGGATCCCTCTCTTATCAGTCAAATGCATAGTAAACACTTTACTAATAATTTGCAAAACAAACATTGCTTTGGATATCCCATATCTTCTAGCCTTTGTTTGTATCTGAAACTAATTTTCAGTTCCATGAATATCACATAGCTATCCCAAACTTTTGAAGTTCGGGTCTCATGGAAGAAAACATATTGCACTTGACCGTAACGGAATTCTAGCTTTTGGATCGAAGGACGAGAGTCACATCATCCATAGCATTAGCGGGAGAATACCAAAAGCATGTGATAGGACAAAGTACTTCTCGGCACTCTTGAGGACAATCCTCACATTACGTTACCAACCGTAAAGTTTTAACCAGATAAATAACAGCTTATTCAATTTTAATTGGGAAGGTGGAAACGCGAGCCATTATTCTACAACTAGTATGCAAATTTCACTTAGACAAGGTTCATAATTAATTGCACTAAGAATTAAAAGAATTAATTCTAAAGTGCGCTCCCACTCAAATCAATATCTCTCATAATTGATTTTGAGTGATACAAGATCCAGACTTCAATTCATCGCCATAGAATCATCATCTCATGACGGGAATTTTAATCGGTAGGCCAACTTGCCGATCACATCTCTATGTGACTCTTGTTCATCTTTCGATGCGTGTGTTCCGAGCTCAGGACGATCCTGCCATGAACGTCAAGACAACCAAGTGATCTCGCTGCGAGGTCTGACCTCACCCACCTTACACCCGTACAATCGTTCGTACCCATGCATCCATGGCGCACCCCGAAAGGAAAGATGCTGTGACGGTGCTACACTTGGGAGAACACTAACTACTTGATATTTTAAGTGAGAGATCACCCTAATAAAAAGCGACTACCACGCAATCAAAAGGGTGCAACATAAGGGATAAACATCTCAGGCAATTCATAATAGCATGATATGGTATAGCCCTTCTGACGGAGAAGTCTTTCATTTCTTCGTCTTCGGCATTCGCGTTGGTGTTCACCTTCGCGAAGATTGCCACCACCTTGTCGATGCACCAGATAATATTGCTATTCTATAGCTAATAAAATAATGCATTACAACAAGGTTGACACGCAGGTCATTTAAAGTGACAATCATATGGCTCCAGCCATCATGCCGAATCATGACACGCAGGTCATGTTAATTTACATTATATAGTCATCTCATACATAATCAAATTAATATGAGAACTGCTATACCACATCACATGCACATCTCATGTCATCCTGCCAAACCAAGTTAGACGCCTCTAATCGGTTCATACAAGATTTTATTTTACGTGGCTTCTAAGGTTTCGAAACAAACCGAAGCTACCTACGTCCATCATCAAGTATGATTATTCAAGTCGCTAGATTAACTTTTCGGGGTGTATGAAACACGAGATAATAAAATCTCGAGCCCCATACTGAACTTCGTCATACGCATGACCCCCGTGCAGATCATATCTGCATTGCCCTTTCGTCTGCGAAATTTCATCTTTCTTTTAACTATGGTGGAATTCAACGAACTGTTAGCACTTCGTTGATCAATCAGGATCGCGGATTGCCAGAACATTGAAACTCCACCATGCCGTTATCAAGATCAGAAATGCGCAAATTTCAGGGAAGCAACAAGAACATCGGGTAACAGATTTCATCTGCTACCCGCACAAATAATTTTCAGTAATAGAACTCATCTACTACAAATTATATTGTGCAACACCCATACATCTCTATGTATTCTAGATCGTAACCTGCATCTACGCATAGCACGGCTCTTGATGCCACTGTAGGGGAACGCAGCAGAAAACAAAAATTTCCGGTACTGCGAGCACGCCCAGGATCACTATGGAGATGCATACAGGGTTTGATCTGATTGTTACCGACTCGTAGCGCAACGGAAGCAGAGTCGATGTAGATCGTCGGTGCAGATCCCCGCAGCTAGGATTTACAACCTCCCAACCGCGAGGATGTACTCCCTCGTCTGCCCCCGGACAGTCCCTCGGACAGCCCTTCGGGAGGCGGTCAGACAATCCCCCGGACGGTGTCACGGATAGCCCTTCGGGAGGCACACATAGAATCTCGGACAGTCACTCAGACAGCCCTTCGGGAGGCACTCTCGAACAACCCCTCGGGCAAAAAGATCGAACCTACGACCTCTCTACGGGGTTGCACACATACGGTGTCATCTATCCGGCAGGGCTTCGCCGTCCAGAACTAGTTCCCACCGGAACCCAGATAGCCTTTCGGCTCTACAAAACTATTTCGCGGGGAGGGAGAGAAGAAGCCAGATCATTGCATGGCATTGTATGTGAGAAAGAGTGAGATTTTGGGCAGCCCCCTCCACCCCTATTTATAGGCCAAGCCCAAGGGGTAGAGGACCAAAATGTCCTCAAAGGTGGCTTCTCCAAGAAGCCAATAGGGGAAAATACCAAAAGGCCCTCAAGGTGGCTTCTCCAAGAAGCCACCAAAAAGTGCTTTTCACTATTCACAAAAACATTTTTCCGCGACCGTTAAATCCGAAAATATTTCTGCAGGTCTTAGAATAATTCCAGTACCCACTAAAATAATTTTGGACGCGTTCCGAAACAATTCCGGATTAGTGATTTTCATCTGCGAAAAGCAACCAAAGCTTTTTTCTCTAGAAAAATCCCAAAAGTTCCCAGAACAATTCTGGCACCCTCTAAGAATTTCCAGGCATGTGCCAAAACCATTTTGACTTAATGGTATACTCCGAAATAACCTTTCGGTTTTACCGAAACTATTCCGGTGTTCTCTCTCCGGAACTCTTCCGTTGTCTCCGAAACTTTTCCGGTGACTTTCTCTCAGACTCCCTGGCTAGTATTCAGCAGATAGATGACCCTTAAGCGTGTGACCCTATAGGTTCGGTGAAGTATAGACATGACCGGAACACTTTCCGATCAATGATCAACATCGGAGCCGTGGACACCCATATCGACCCCTATACCCACACGAATAAATATTCAAGTGAACCTCCAGTTGCCGTGTGCTATTCCTGTTGCTTCGCGATATGTTACAAATACCCGAGGTGAGATTTATCGGCATCCCCGTGGATCAACACTTGTCCACAATGCCAGTTACCTCGTTACCGGTTTTGTTCTCTTTTCTCGTTCCCGTGTTCCGGCATCCCTGTGATCAAATCACATTGTGTCTGGCCAGACGATGGTGGATACCGTAACACCGAGAGGGCCCAGAGATATATCTCCATCGTCGAAGGAGCAAATCCCAATCTTGAGCTATCAAGTCCCTTGTCATACTTTCCCATGAACCCGTAAGCCGCCGTAATAGCCACCCAATTATGGATGACGTTTAACAAACCCCAAAGTTCATGAATCAAGCATGAAGGAACTCGATACTCTCATGGTCTAAGGAATTATGCAAACGTTAACTTTCTCTGTGTTATTAACCATTAACTTGTGACGAATGTATATCATAGCATAACATCAATTTGGGTCGATTCAACACAAGTGTTCTCCTAACATTGTGCCCTCAAAGTTGCCGGCATTGTCATGCCCATGATCAAACAGAACCATCATGCAACACTTGAGCTAGTCTTAGAGGCCAGACTAGGAATAAATTTTACCGTTTATTATTCCACACGTGCATATGAGTCTTCCTTCGAGCCTCGTGGTTATTGCAGACTCGAGAACCATAGCAGTTATAGCATGGAACATAATCATAATTATGAACATGGGGACAAATAATAACATTTATTATTGCCTCTAGGGCATATCTCCTACACTATGACCGTAAACACTAGGGATCGATCTATCAACCTGGTGAACAAGCTTATCCGCGTGTCACTCCTTTGAAGGGCACTCATCGTTTTGGGATCAAGGGCAAATTAGCTCCTCGCTACATTGGACCCTTCCGCATTCTCGCCAGACGTGGATATGTGACTTATAAATTGGAATTGCCACCGCAGTTTTCTCACATCCACGATGTCTTCCATGTGTCGCAACTTCATCGTTGCTTCAAGGATCCACACCGTGCAGTGGATCATGAGATGCTCGAATTGCAAGATGATCTATCTTATAAGGAGCATCCGATCCGCATTCTTGATCAAGCTGAACGTCGAACCCGTCAGAAGGTAATCAAGTTCCTTAAAGTGCAGTGGTCAAATCACACTGAAGATGAAGCCACTTGGGAACGTGAGGATCGCCTTCGTGAAGAATATCCCGATCTCTTTCCTTCTACCTCCTGAATTCTCGGGACGAGAATTTCTTTTAGAAGGGGAGAATTGTAACACCCCTATGTAATGAGCTACAGTGATCCTCATGATTATGCTTAAATCACTTTGGTTTGCAATGCTTGATCACCTTTGGATTCATATCTCATTTCAAATTTCACCACTGAAATCAATTCAAATTGCAAGTGAAATTTAAAGTTTCACAAACATGTCTGAAAAATAGTCCATCATTTAGCAAATATTCCATAACAATTAATTGTTAAGGAAAACAACATCACTTATTTGGTTAAATGGGCTATAGCAATTAAAACAGTGCCAAATCAGCATATTTAAATGCTTTTCCATTTATGAAAAATTCAAACAACTTCAAACTTTTTGTGGCAGTGCCAAATATTGCAAAGTAATTATATGGCCAAGTCCCATATTTTACAAAAAGTCATTGGGTGGCTAATTAAAATGCAAAACTGTTGCTGGAAAAAGAAACAGAAAAAGAAATAGAAAGAAAAGAAGAAAGGCCACTGTGCACTGGGCCTTAGTGCACAGTGCCTGGCCCAGCCTGCTCACCTGCATGGTCGTCGTCCTCCTCGGCTCTGTGTCGGCGCGCCTGTGGCTGCGCGCGCGCTCGCCGTCCAGGCGACGACACGGCGACGCTACAACGCCGCCGAGGGGATAAGGGGGAGCCCCTCGGCCTCATCGACGCCCTTATCCACTTCTCCCCCTCTCTCCATCGCTCTCTCCCCCAATCTCCACCTCACCGAGCGCCGCCGTCGCCATGGCTCCGGCGTAGCCGTGGCCACAGTCGTCCCCGTGCCTAGCCATCGTGCCCACGAGCTCCGCCGTGCTCCGCTACATCGACTACAGCCACCAGCTCGAGCTGGGAGCCTCTGCATCGCCGGATCCGCCGTCGTCTACCACCTTCGGTCGCCGGCGCTTCTCCGACGAATGCCGCCGCCCTGCTGCTCCTAAGCCACCAACGGGCCTACGTGCGCCTTCCCGGTGAGCAGCCGCGCGAAACCCCTCTCTTCTCGCCTCGATTCCGTCCCCGTAGCTCCCTCCGCCACCACCACCTTAGCTCGCCGCCGCTGCCATGCTCGCCGTCGCGGCCACAGCCAGGCAAGCTCGCGTTCGAGCTTTGCCTCGAGCTCCTGGCGCTCCCAGGAAACCATCGAGACCCCTAGCACCGCTTCCCGTGCTCCCTAGCCCCGGTCCCATCCTCGCCCGAACTCCAGCGTCCGCCGCGGCGCTCGCCGTCGTTGCTGTAGGGCATCTCCGGCCACGGCACCACCATGGTTCGACGCGGCGTTGAACGCCCGTTTGAACGCGCCCTCGCGCGCTCCAAATGGTGCCCCGTAGACGAAACCCGATGCGCGCCCGAGCCCGCCGCCGCGTTTTTGGTCGCCAGCGGCGAAACTCCGGCGCCGCTGACGTGGCACGGCCTGGGGCCCACCCCTGGGTCACTGCCAGTGGGTCCTAGGGGCCCCGTTGACTTAGTCAACGTGCTGACTGGGCTAGCCCCAGTCACTAACATGTAGGCCCCACCGCGCTAATTAACTATTCTGCTAATTAAAACTAATCTGTTAATTAATATGTCACTGACATGTGGGTCCCACTAGCTAATTAACTTAATTAGTTAAAATTAACCTCTGTTAATTAGCTCAGCCAGTGACATGTGGGGCCCTGCCACTGTTCAAGTGGATAAGACCGGCCTAGTCAGCTGTTGAGTCAGCAGCTGGGCCCACCAGTCAGCCTCTGCTGACTGGGCAGTTGACCCAGTCAACTGGGCCCACTGTCAGCCTCTGTGCTGTACAGCTGGGTACAGTTTTGGGTGCATTTAGCATTTTAGCCTTTATTTTTTGAAATTAATAATATTCCAAAAAATCCAGAAATTGTTTAAAACTTTGGAAAATTATATAAAATAAACCGTAGCAAATGATCTGAAAAATCTAACGAATCCGTTTATGTCAGCATCCAAATCCCCAGCCACCCTGCCACACCACCAACAAATGAGTGAATTGCAGAAAACCACCATATTGAAGGCTAGGTTTGTAGAAAACACTCTTCTACAAATTTCTGCCAGAAACCACTGATTCTCGTCCTAATCTTTTGCAAAAAACACTGACCGGTCTCTTTGGGCATTTTAACCTCGATTATGACAGGTGGGTCCCACAAAAGCTGATGTGGTGTAACTGTTGGTCCCAGAAGGCGTTAGACAAAGTGTGACGTGAAATTACCAAATAGTCCCTGGTATTTTTGCATAGGCACCCTTCAATTAGAATAGGAAAAGGCAATCAGGCCCTTGCCGGCCGCCTCATCCCACCTGCAGCAGGCCATCCCCGAGCTCAGGCTCGAGGTTGTCGCCCGCCTCCGGCACTAGGAGGCGGCGTCCAGGCCGTCGCCTCGCCCATCTCCGGCACCGGGAGCCGCCGTCGGGAGGCTGGCTACGATGCACTCCGGCAAGGACCTGCTGCTGAGCGGAGTTGGAGGAGACAGGGCGACGGGTCGAGGTGCTGGTGGTGGCTGGTGGTCTTGGCTGGCGGTGGCCCGCAGCGGCTGTTGGTCTTGGCCGGCAGAGGGCCGCGGCGGCTGGTGGTCTTGGCCGGCGGCGGCAAGAACCTTAGCTGCTGCGTGCGCTTCCTGTGTGGCATGGCCGTGGCAGAGCTCGGCGCAAGTGGGCTGCGAGGCGCCCCTCGGGCGGACGAGGCGGATGCAGGGGCGGCCCGAGGTCGATGACGCCTGCCAGATCTGACGGTTTCCGGCGGCGGGCGGCTGAAGATCGGCGAGGCGGCGAGGATTTGGGGGGCGGCTCGTGTTGCGTGCTCTGGCGGCACAACATGTAGCGGTGAGAGAGAGAAGGTCAGGGGAGGAGCGGATGGGCGGCAACGTGAGCAGGCCTGCCGGCGGCGGGGCGCGTGAGCATGCACGGGGGAGAGGGGTGGGTTGGCTATTTTGTTTGTTCAGAAAGGAGCTTTTGGCAAAAAAAAACATCTAACAACGTCTAGCCGAACCGTTACGCCAGGTCATAAAAAACGGGCCCCACATGTCATAATAGAGGTTAAAATGCCCCAAGTGATGGGTCAGTGTTTTCTGCAAAAGATTAAGCTCAGAATTAGTGCTTTCTGGCAGAAATTCGTAGAAGAGTGTTTTCTGTAAACCTAGGCTTCAATGTGGTGATTTTCTGCAATTCACTCCCAACAAATCCACACACCAAACCAGCGAGACACCCAAATGCCGCGGCCATAAATCGTGGCGACCGAAAAGAAAGCTCCCTAGCATGCCAGTGTGTGAGACTGGCGCATATGGAGAGTTTTGATTAGAAGGAAAGTGTTGATATTTGGTCGTTTCCTTGGTTGATTGGTGTTAGCTGATTAGAAGGAAAGTGTTTTTTTTAGACGAGAAGGAAAGTGTTGATTAGAAGGAAAGAGTTTTGATCTTTAATCGTTCGCTGATTAGAAGGAAAGTGTTGATTAGAAAAACCAGTGGGGGAGGCTAGCACGCTAAAAAACCGGTGTGGGACGCTTGCGATGGATAAAAATCGGTGGGGAAGGCTCTCGTTTGATCGATGGTGGGGTAGGAGAACAAACGACGTAGCAACTGTTGGAGGGACAGTGGTATCCCAGCCCATCAGGGTTCAAGTCCTGGTGCTCGCATTATTCCTGGATTTATTTCAGGATTTCCGGCGATGCGCTTTCAGTGGAAGGAGACGTTCCCGTCGATGACGAGGCGCCTACGGTGACTTCGTAAATCTCAAGATGATATGTCGACTCAGTCTCTCGGAGGTGCTCATAGGGGTAGGGTGTGCGTGTGTGCGTTCATAGGGGTGAGTGTATGCGCGTATGTATTTGCGCTTGCGTCTGTACTGTGTTAAAAAAAAACTCTTAATGCACACGTCAAATGGACCGGCAAAAATTGGTTGCTGTTGAGCGAAAGATCGTTTATAAGACGCTCGTGGGCGTAATATAGGTTTGCCGAGGGGTTGGTGGGATGTGAGGCGAGACTACCAACTCGCCCTTTAAGAGTAGAGATATCCGTGTGTACCAACAAGCAAAATCCTAGATTGATACATGCCACAAACAGATCACTATGTTGAAGTAAGACTATAGATCCTATACAAAGTAATTAATGAGATCTCTATGTTATCACACCTGTGGTATCATCCACTATCGAGATAGTAATCTGGACTAGTAACATATATAAAACACTAGTCTAAGTTACTCCTCGGTACATATAAGACACTAGTCTAAGTTACTCCTTGATATGACTGGCCGAAGAGCAATTTTGGCAGATCATGTATAAATCGGTACTGCAAAATGTATAAATCGGTACTGCAAAATCCTTCAGATCCGCTTATAGTTCATACTGCAAATTTAAAAACTAGTTCGCTCTACAAAGTTCACAACACAATCAGAGTTCATACATAGCTTAAACATAGATCAAACTAGAAATTAAACCTAGGGAATGCTGGCTCAATCGTCGAGGCTAAGGTAGAACTTCTTCGCCGACATGCGGCAAGCGTGGCGTAGGTGTTATCCTTCTTTGCGGCAGCGACCCTGTCGAGGGCGCCTTCCTGTTCAGCCGCCACCGCGCACTCCGTGGCGAGGAGCTCCGCATCCGCCTCCCGGCACCTCAGGGTGTGCGGGAAGCTCCGTCCGCCGTTGCGGGAGAAGCGTTCGCGTTCGCGCGCCTGTTTGGAATGCCACGGGTCGACAATGGACCGGCTGGAGCTGCCGGCCTCCGCGTCGTGCCAGGCGAGGTTGCGCAGCGCGACCCACCACGCCCGCAAGCACCACCGGCCATGGATCCATGAGAAAAGAAAAGAGACGCATGGCTAATTCTCGTGGGCGAAAGGAAAAGAGACGTGGAGGGGCGGATTACAACGAAGCTTGTGAGCCCTAAAAAGCCACCGACCCCGTACAAATAGCGACGGACGGGCAAACTGTAAAATATTTACGGGCCAGCAGACTTCTAGCGAACCTGGAGAAATGCGGAAAAACTATAAAACCACCATGATTTTAATACGGCCCGGTGAGGATATAGCGAATCTACTAAAGTTGCTCTAAGGCTTACGATGATGCATACCTACCGGCAGTTTTAATGAGGTGGCATAAAATTAAGATACTACTATAATGAATGAGATGAGCTTGGAATAAATAAGGTAGTACTATGCAGAAGTTATGTTAGGCTCTTGTGAGCTTCTACATTTCGTTGTCTGTTATATATAATAAGCTGGTCCTAGCCCACAAATTCCGGAAAACAATATTTAGGAGTACTGCAAAACCAAATAACGAACCAAATATAATGTTAAATTTTAGGAGTAGTTGCAAGGCAACAAAACCAAATAACGAACCAAAGAAGATGCAAAAGACCCATGTTAAATTCACAACCAAGTTTAATCTGATACATAGGTTATAGTCTGAGACCTAAAACTAGGATGTTACGTAATCACACCCTGGATCGTTTCAAATACGCCATGACTGCCGCACCACCAACAAGTGCGCCAGCCGTGAGCCCAATTTTAGAAAACAATCCATTCGTACTGCGAGGTGGTAGCAGCTCTAATGGTTTAAACACCCCTGTGTTTGACTCAACCTCAACACGCAACTTGAGAACCTGACAGTGAAATTTTCACTTTCATAAGAAATCAAACAGCTAATAATTGAGCTATGCAACTCACAGTATAACAACAGGAATTAAGAATACCTTCAACCCAACTGATATGGCACTGAGCACGGCGCCAGCAAGATCAGTATCCGTTGTCAGCATCACCAGGTCGCCCTCATCATCTTCATACTTAATTCCAAATCGTTATTAAAATTAAGTTGGGCAGTCCAGGCAAATAATTTACTAACAAGTGGGAGTTGATGAATGATGACAGAAGAATGACTCTTTCAATTCATATGTAGCATGGCCAATGAGATGCAGCCAATGGTGCGAAAACAAGAATAGTACAAGGTATATGCATATAAGAATCATTTTCACCTTCAATCAAATATATAGATGCAGAAAACAAGGGAAAGCTTGACCTATCAGATTCAAGACACCTAATATATGCCCTCTACATGCCTACTGAAACATTTTAATGTATTCCTGTGGAATTACTTGATCTTACCAAGAGTTGAATGACGTCCTTTTCATCAATGCTCAATCTTTGCCTTACACAAGACACAAGCCTGTCTAAGCTCTCCGAGCCTATAGCAATAACATACAAGCTTATTATTTATTTTGGAAGATGGCATCCAAATAGAGATTCAGTTATATTTGGAGGCATGCAACAAGGCTCAACATATTTGTGCGAACTATCAAGTGAGCACTTACCACAAGTGAATCTATGGACACGTCCGGTACGGTCTTGAAGCTTGAAGTCAAATGAAGTAGCAACAATTGGGGGATTCGTGCTACGTCCATCCCCAGCTTCTTCTGACACCATAAGTATGGGTGCTTCACTGAGCAACGTATGAGAGCACTTTCAGGGAAGAAAACCCAGAAAAATATACAAACGTCCAAAAATGAACCATGGACGAACCTTTCGCTGTCAACTTCGTCATCTGGAGGCTCCAAAGCAAGCGCAAAGTCCCAGAACCTCTGCATTAGTTCGTTTGCACCATCATTAGCAGTCTCATTGCCTCCTTCAACCTAAAAATAAAGATTCACATTAACAAATTTAGGATAGGAAGCTTTGGCACAGCTCGACAGAAAGACTGGAAGGAGCAAGGGATCACCAATTGAATGACTGCATGGGTAAGATGCAGGAGATCCAGGCAAGCAACAATTTGCCTGTCTGTTCAAGAAAACACATTTACCAGATCATCAGGAACTCGAGAGCTATTCAATTCACAGGCTGAGATAAGAATTGGGTCATACCTTCGTCAAGAACAGGAATGTGCAAGAATTTGCCACCATGCATTACATGTAGTGCAGCAAGAATGGGCATGTCTAACGTGACACACGCAGGGTTTGCAGTCATCACCTTTATAAAATGCACGAGTAATACAGTGAGTTATAAGCAAATATACAAAATGACATGCCATTTAAAGAGATACAAGTGTAACGCCGGCACAGAAACCTTTTCTACTAGGGTCGATTCAGGGGAAAGATTCTGTGACACAACACGCATAAGAACATCATTTGAGCTGCATTTGAGAATGAATATCAATCAATAAATGTGAAGAACATACATACATACATACATACATACATGTAAAGCAATAGT
Source organism: Elymus sibiricus (assembly GCA_039707655.1). Taxonomy (NCBI): domain Eukaryota; kingdom Viridiplantae; phylum Streptophyta; class Magnoliopsida; order Poales; family Poaceae; genus Elymus; species Elymus sibiricus. The sequence continues at coordinate 278,582,667 of CM077672.1, forward strand.
GTAATGCTACTATAGAATGCTTACCTAAAGATCCCCTGAACTGCTTCCCCTGTAGTGACAACCACAGAATTAACCTGAAACTCACGCATTTTCTGTGTTGCCACATACACAGAATCTGAAGGGGAAACAATTACTACCCTGAAAGTTTTCATCATAGTAACCCTTACTATCTGAACCATCTTACTTGAAGTTGAAAGGAAATAGTCAGAATAAAAATATACTATACTTTGCGCCCTCCCTGACAATGGTTGACAGAGAAGGTTTGCACATCCGCTCTCTCAGAGTTCTTATGGAATCATACGGAGCTGTATGCAAAATCAGTGAATACCTTAAATTGATTGGCAAGACAGAACTACACCAAAATATGGTTACTCAAGGGCAAGCAAGTAGCAACATGCTTAAGCAAAACAGACACAAATAACAGGTCAACACAATATGATATACTCCCTCCGTCCCTAAATATAAGACGTTTTTGCAGTTCAATTTAAACTGTAAAAATGTCTTATATTTAGGGACGGAGGTAGTACTTGGTAAGTTAGTATAGTACGAATGTTCATTTTACTTTGCTTCAGAAAGATAAACATATCATGATTATTACTCACAAAACAAATAGAACACTCATTTTATGTATCAGGGTACTACTTCAGGGGTTAAAGAGAGTGAATTTAGTGATAATATTTGCATTGCAAGACCTTTGAAGTTGCCTCCCAATTGGGGCTCAGCCCCTTCTACTGCAGCTGCTGTCGCACTCTCCTTTTTGGCTGCCTTCTCCAATCTTGCAATAGCATCATAAAGGCATTTTGCAATGTCCAGCATACCAATAACCTTGCCATTATCCACAAGTGGGAAGCGTCTCAATTTACCTAAAACATGAAAGAACATATGGAAAAACTAATATTAGTGAAGAAAGGAAGTGTCAATCTAAACAACAACTCTTCGCGAGAACATGAAAACAACACGCTCCCACATGTATGATTGTATGAAAAGGGCAATTTGAAGTTGGAATGAGAGTGACTCAATCAATGGTCATATGATATCATATCAAACATTATGTTTCACCTAAATACCAAAAATAACAAGTTACACTAGAGCTTTAGAATGTACTCCAGAATTAATTAACACTTAAGCATGCACATGCAAAGAGGCTCACTAACTAATGATAGCATAAGCTATTTACATTGCACATAGCGGATTTTTTTCATTGTTCCATTATTCCATTAAGTACTCTCTACCTTATCAGCTGTTGCAACTAAGTAACTCTTGTATCAAAGTTTCAGTGAAGCCCATTTATTCACATGCCAGTTTTAACAGTCAGGTGCCATCAATTAGTTCAACTGAATGCATTGAGTTGAGCATGATACTAAGGAAAGAGTCATGATGGTGAAAACCACTCATGCCTCCTTTGGTAAGTAGGAATACGGAAGTTATAGGAAGTGAGATGACATGTGTCTCAAATCCTGAACGAAATAAGATGTCATTTGGTTCATATGAGGATGTTCTCCATTTAGGTCTGAACTATTTTTTCTTTCCTTTGAAATGTGAAGGACAGGAACCAATCCTGTATAGGAATAGGAATCCATTCCTGCAAACAAAGGACTCTGGAATAGGAATCCAGAGGGCCCGCTTGGGACACAGGAACTCAAAATGTAGGAATAGAGAAACCACAGGAGTTGAGATGCCATGTACCCTGGATTCCTACAGGAACCAAAACCACAGTGAAACTTTAACAATGCCGTTTGGATATCATACAAGAAAACGCAGGAATTGTAGACACAACGAGAAGACATGAGGTAGGAGCTCATGTTTGGTTTCCTCCTAAGTTAATATTGAATGCCTATTTCGTAGGAATTTCAAAGGAATGTAGGATAGCAATTCCTTTGTTCCAAACAGCAGGAAAGGAAATTTCCGTGTAGGGATCCCATCCTCTAAAATTCCTATGTTTTTCCTATGTTCCGAACATAAAGGGAACTTTCCTACAGGAATTCTATCTTATGTAATTCCTACAAAATTTCTGTAAACCAAAGGAGGCCTCAAAGTGATACTACTACTGTTGTGAAGTCAGTGTCGCTAACAGATACTAGATCTATTAAACAGGACCATTCAGCCATTCAAAAAAAAAAAGGCAGGGCCTCTGGTCTAAATAATCTTCAATGTGATACTGCCAGTACTAGTATACGATTGAATAATCTGACAGAAGCATACACATATAATAGAACATATTGAAACACTGTTTGGTGAACATTTCAAGTATAGGAGCATAGTTCACTTTGCTGCCAAAAAAATTACCTCAATGTTTAGCCAAGGGTTAGAATAACGGAAATGCCAGTATTGACTAATATACCTTGAACCATCTTCTGCAATGCCTCAAAAGCAATTGAGTCAGAGGTGACACAAGCAGGACTTCTTGTCATGATCTGAGACATGGTGGTTTGCTCCACCTGCAGCCCCTCTGCAATCACTTGTGTGGATATATCCTACAGCAAAAAATCGAATCCCAGAGAAAAAAAATGCTTTCAGCTTGAAGTAGTAAAAGTAAGACTATGAGCAGCTTGGCAAATTCTAAAAGTAAGACGTTTTTGCACGTCTTGTATTTAGAAATAGAGGTAGTACTTGTTAAGTATTTACAACTTATAATGGTGTGCTTCAGTTTTTACTAAAAAGTACAATACAAAGCAGAACATATAGCCAACAAAAGACAGATAGAAAATATCTTTTGACTTGTCTTACCTAAATTATTTCTTCTAGCGAGAAACCACTACAAAGTACAGGGACATCTTCCCACTTTACAGCATAATAAAAGAAGGATGCGAAAGGGGAAAGGAAAATTTACAGCAGTAAGCTAAATTTACAACTGGTGACTAGCAGTTGGTCAAAAAATGACTTGATCAGAACTTCAGAAGCCCTAAACAAAACAAAAGAACTTTGGGCTGTCTATTTGGAACGTGACATATACAGCTTGATTCACCTTTTCCCCCATCCGATCAAAACCTAAACAGCCAACATACTAATATCTGTACAAATACAATGGTCACAGATTTGCTTACACTAGGGGAAAACAACCAAGTAAACTACGGGTTGCAAAACTCCTAAGAAGTTCCGTTTTAACAGAAAAGGTCACTTGAAAGGTCCAAACCAAATAATCCAATCAACAAATCCTTTTTTTTAAATAGAAGCGTGAAGAGGTACTATCCTCAGTTCCTCGTAACATCAAACTATCATATTTTTCCATAGCTAACAAAAATGAAAGCAAAGAACATATTCCACTGGAGATGAGAAAATAATTCACCTTGTTGGTGACTATGCCAGATAACATGCCTTGGGTGTCCGTGAGCAGCACCGCGTCAACCCGCCTCGCCGCCATCTTCAGGGACGCATCGTAGACTGTCATGCCCTCAGGTAACGTCAGCGGCTTGTACAGCCTCAGCTTTGACACCGATCTCTCCCCCCTTACAAAGCTCAATCCCGATGAGAATCCAATCTTTCGTAGTCCCGGTATGAAAAGAGGTACCCGCAAAAAAGGAGTATGAAAATAGGTGAAAGAATCGACGTTCTTACTGTAGAAGGAATAGAGAGGGAATTGGTGGAATCGATGGATGTATCATTGAGCCTCGAGGGCGAGTATATATTGAGTACAAGACTTGAAGGACAAGACGCCTCCTAGAGATAAGATGGAAACAATTCCTATCTAATCCCGGACAATCTCTACATACCAAATATATCTCTAACATCCCCCCGCGGTCGTAGCGGTAGCGTTGCGAACAACAGGAGCGTCGCGGACGGTCAGACTGGAGAGAATAGCAGCCGACGGGCTGACATCCCCCCCCGCAGTCGCAGCGGGAGCGTCGTGGACGGTGTCGCGTCGCCGACGCGTGGACTGTAGAGGAAGCCGTCGAGTTGCTCAAGCGAGGTGATAGCCCTTTGTGCCGATGTCGATGTAGCCGAGAGCGTAGGGTGGTGTAGCCGTGGTCGAGGTAACCGTGCGAGGGACGCCGTGGTCGATGTCGAGTCAGGGTGGCCGGTGTCGAGGTAGGCGCCGTGGACCGGGAAGAAGAGCGGCGGTGGCGGCCTGAGGAGGCGGCGGCGGCGGCTAGGTCAGAAGCACGGTGACGGTGCTCGAAGTAGGCGAGGAAGAACCCGACAGCGTGACGAAGACCGGCGCGGACGGTGGTGTTCCCGCGCCTAGGGAGGCGGCGCGACGCATACCACGTAGAAGTCGACGCGTGGGGACGGCGGAGTGGACCTCGCGCCGCGGCGCTACGGCCCGAAGGGGCGACGCAGCGGCAACGCTCGGGTCGGGGCGACGGCGGGGAAGACCTCAGGGCGGTTGCAGGGACCGCGTGCCACGCTCGCTACGGCCCGACGGGGCGACGCAGCGGTAGCGCGAGGGTCGGTGCAGCCTCGGGGACGGCCTGGAGCGGATGGCCTCGGGGCGGCGGTTGACCGCGGGCCGCGGCACTACGGCCCGAAGGGGCGACGCAGCGGCAGCGCGCGGGTTGGTGCAACCACGGGAACGGCCTTAGGGCGGCGACGGGGACCACGTGCCGCGGCGCTACGGCCTGAAGGGGCAACGCAGCGGCGGCGCGGATCGGTGCAGCCACGGGGAGAACCACGGGGCGGCGGCGCTACGGCTCGACGGGGCGACGCAGCGGTAGCCCATTGCTCGATCGGTGAAGGGGCGCGCTGAACTCGGGAACAGGGCGGTGACGCCCGGCGCAGAGCGACGGGCGGGCAGATGCGCGGATGGTGGCCGTGACAGGCCGCCGCGTCGCGCGAGGCCACCCAGTCGGACAAGAGGCCGGGTGGTCGTGCCGGTGTCGGAGTAGAGGCGCGGATCGACGGCGGCAGCGGGCGACGCAAACCGATCTTAGATCGAAAAACCAAAAAGAAAACGCCGATCAAGGCGAACGGCGAGAGAGAAAAACCCGGAGCAAGGGCTCGGGAAAAAGACTCTCTGGGGCAGCCGGTCAACACGACCGACGGACGAACCCTAGGTACGGGTGGCGCGGCCCCCGGCGGTGATCATGGAGGCCGACCGCCCCGGGGGCGGCGCGCGGGGCGGAAGCGGCGGGCGGCGGCTAGGGTTGGATCGATTAGGCTGATACCATGTTAGACGAGATAGAGAGGGATGATTGGCGTAATGCGATGGATGTATTATTGAGCCTCGAGGGCGAGTATATATTAAGTACAAGACTTGGAGGACAAGACGCCTCCTAAAAATAAGATGGAAACAATTCCTATCTAATCCCGAACAATCTCTACGTACCAAATATATCTCTAACACTTACGAAAGATGTTTCTTCCGATTTCCGTTGGTGTTGGCCGCGGCGGCGAAGGAGCGCTCATCAGATCTGACGGACAAGGCAGACGACAGCTCCCTGCGCGTGCCCCTGGATGGTGGCACCGAAGCAGCCGTGGATCCCATGTGTGGCGACCCGCACCTCAGAGGATCGGGATCGCACAGGTAGGATTGGTAGCGGGGATGAGAACGAAGTAGGAAAGGGGATGGGAGAAGTTGAGATCGGTGGAGAATCTATAAGCCTCTAGGGATTTGCTTTTTTTCTTCTTTTTTAGCGAAGCCTTAGGGTTTTGCACACACGCTTAAATAGCACTCGCACCACAGTTCTAAGGTAATCGGAAAGAAAAAACTCAGAGCCCAAGGTCCAACAACGAACTATGGACAAGCCGCTGACTTTCTAGCGACGCGCAAGCTGGGCTGGAAAATCCTATTTGACGCATTTTGCGTCAAAGTGTCGACGCGCCGCACACCCCTCGACTCGTTTTGGGCCGGCCTTTTTATTTCCTCTTCGCTGTCCCCCTTCCTCGTGCATCTCGTTCGTTCGCAGAAACAGCAGAGAAGCTTTGCCTCCCTCGTGCCTGGATCCCCTTTTCCTTCCTCGTGCGACCGCTCCTTCGTCTTCTTCCTCGGGGATCCTTCTCCGGCAAGAGACCGCCGCCCTCGTAAGCAGCCGCCGGGCCTCTCTCGTCTCTATTTATCCGTGGCATGGCATCAGATCTGGCTAACGCCGTCGCGTTGGATGTTTTTTAGCAGGTGGCCAGTGTCTCCGGCGTCGGCGTCGGCGTCGTCTAGGGTTCCGTCAAGCTCGGCGTCATCTAGGGTTCCGTCAAGGTCGGCGTCGTCTAGGTCCCCGTCAAGCTCGGCATCCACAAGGTAACGCCCCCAATTTCCCCGTTTTATTCCTTGATCTCTGTGTGGTACCACGCGATCTAGTCGTTTTGTTCCGTTCAGCGTTGGTCCACCATTGCTAGGGTTTGTAGGAGGCTTTGGTCACAGTGGTGGAGCGATTTTGTATTGTTTTTTTTCCGATCTGGTTGTATGATTCTGAGTTTTAGACAATGGGGTTGTGTTCAGAGATTTGGATTCAGGGTATGATTTAGCATGATGATGATTCAGAGTATGATTCAGTATGATTTAGACAAATGGGATTTTTGTTTGTTTGTTGATGATGATAGGGGGTTTTGTGCAGCATGATGCAGAAGTTTTCCTCTGTTTGTTTATATGTTCTGTTAGTTTTCTGAAATTTGTAGCATCATGTAGTAGTTCTGGAGACTTGTTAGCATGTATTTCGTCAAGGAGCACGCACCTATCAACATTTAACCAACATTCAACCAACACATGTATAATCTGGTGGCTTGTTCCATAATGGTAGTGCTTTTTTAGGTTTTTCGTCTATTTTGAGCCCAATGTTTGTAGGTGGAGGAGATTTTTAAATGCTAGGCTATGATTTTTATTCACATGTTGTATTGATAACGATGCATGTGTTGCATATACCACCACATGTTTTTTTATGTTAATTTGTTCTTAAATTCACATTGATGCCCTAATTTCCAGTGGAAGTTCGAAAAACATGAATAATCCCTTGCTTGCACTGAAGAGTGTTCTGGTGTTCTAGGAAATTTGCTCTGGTGCTCTAGGAGCACTACTACCGAAGAGTGTTTTTCACACTATATTGTGAAAATTCTAGAGATATTTTTTCCCACATTGTTCAGTTGAATATTCTACTTTGCCTGCATCCTCTGTAAGAATTTGTGTGTACGTCCTGGTTGCAGCCTTTGGAAGAATTTGTGTGTCGCACAAGTTTCTGCTATGCCATGAACTCATTAGCATCTAGTTGCATTATAACACTATCCCTTTTTCTTCTGATCAGTTAGGACGCAGTTTTGGTGAAACCCAATTGTTCTGCCAAATCAAACTGGCTTACGATTGTACCTGGATTTATCAGTATTCAGTAATCTGTGTTGGTACTTGGTAGGAAATAGCAGTTGTTTCTTTGTTTTATTTTTACAGCTTAGGAAGCCTGAGTTGTGGTTAATTGCGGGATTTACGTGGACAAAGTTAGCTATCAATGATTTTGTAGTATCATGTCATTCATCTGCCATACTTCTGTACCAATTTTCTTGCAAGTATTATCACAATAGGATTATTCATGGTGTCCTCGACCTTTAGGTTGCTTAGCTCTTATTCGTTTCGGCACACATACAAAAGCAAACTTGTCTAGAATTACCTTGTCATGCTTGATGCTTGACATATCAGATATTTTGATCGTTTACTGACAGTGATCTAGTTTGATGACCTGTTTTCTATGCTAGTGTATTGAATGTTTTCATTGTGATGCTTTCTTCTGTGAATAACGCAACTATCAGTGATACTAATTACTGCTTTTGTTCTATTTGAATTAATCTTTGTTTCAGCAGCTTACTTTTTTAAATCATTATGCAGCTCTCCTTCAATTGTCAAAATGCCTAGACTGTACAAATATCCTACGGGTACTATCAAGCACAGATTTTCTACCATTAGGTGGCGTAAGGCAGTCGCTAATTTAAGTGACAACCAAAGGTCGTACGTTTCCAAATATGAGCTCGATAATCTCCTGAAAATTCACCCTCACTTAATGATTCCAATCCCAATTCTGCAATGGGTTGCAAACCACTTAAATTATAATGGAACTGGAGTTTTCAGAAAGGGTCAAAAGATAATTCATCTGAGAAGAGAAATGGTGATTCAGGTTTTTGGTATTCGTTCCGGTTCAGTGCCTTTTCCTCTGGACAGCATAGATCAAGTTGTCGTGGCTAGAGTGTTACAACTTAGGTCTTAGTATCTTGGTGCTGGTGAGAAGAACATTCCAGTGGATAACATAGTGGCTATGATGAAGAATGACGAGACCGAGGAAGGTTTCATGCGGAGCTTCTTGTTCCTGTTCATAAGTTCTGTTTTCTGCCCAACCTCTCGGAATTATGTAAATTGGAAAATTCTTTATGGGCTGCATGACATTAGCAAGCTGAAGACCTTTGATTTGGCACAGTTATGCATTGATCACTTGAACAAGGAAATTGATAATTTCAGCACTAATCTCTTCAATAGAACTACAATTCCTTTGAACAATTCAATCTATGTTGGTGGATGCTTACCTTTAGCTGCTGTAAGTTTTCTAATTTTAACTCCCTTTCACTTTTCTAAGTTCTGCATTCTTTTTTTTATAATCACCGATTCCCTCTTTTCATCTTGTCTTATGATTCCCAACCTTCCTAGATTGTTTATCTGGACTTTGTAGACTTCACGACAGCTTCTGAACAACGAAACATCAATTATGGAGTCCCTAGAATGGCACATATTCAGAATGATGACTTTGACTATCTAGCTACAGTGGACTTGAACACAGCATCCAAGAAGCCGTTTGCATTGGGGTTCTTACCAGTAAGCTTGTTCTATCCTTTTATAGTTGTTCATTGTTTAACTCAGCAAAAATCTTGTAGTTCTAGTCCCAAATAAGGAGCAAATCTTTTTCAATGTTAATACTTTTGAATGGCATTTTTTGTGGTTTCATTATCTGTTTTAAGAACACGTAGAACACTTTGTTGAATTCCTTTTTTTTCCAGCTGAGAGACATCTCTGCGACACCTTACAGTGCTCGTGCAATTGTATTGGCTGAGGAAAAGTGGTCCAAAGCCCCACAGACTATTCATAATGACGAAAATGTCATTCCAAACTACAAGGACATCTCAAATGTTGCATCTACTTCGAACAACAATCCAGAAGTATGTTTTTGTGCTTTTTTGTTGCCTCTTGTTTATTAATAGATTTTAGTCTTGTCAGTTCAGTTTCATAGCAGAACTAATACACTTGTATTTTTTTTGTTGGTCAAACTAATAGGTTATGAAGATAGTATCTCAAGTTGTTGCAAAGCATGATGAAATTTGGAAGAAGCTTCATGAACAACACATGCACAATATGTATGCAGAACTGAAAGCAACTCTGATGTCTTTACAGCCAATTTCAAACAGCCAAGTCAACATTGCTGGCACTTTAACCATGAATCCAATTGTTCTTCTTTCAGCAGCCAACAACAAGAATAATCTGAGTGAACCGGTTAACAACAACAATGGGCTAGTCCAGACAAACAGTGAGCCAATTAGAGGTTCTTTATTCGAAGATCATATAGGAGTGAGTCCTACTCCTGATGTAACCTTAAGGCACACCAGCAAGGACATCCGAGTTCAATTTTCAACTGGAGTTCCAAAGCAAGTGTCAGTTCCTCAGCAAGTACAGGAAACTGTGCAACCACCTTCAACTGGGAACATATGTAGTTTTTCTGAAATTAATGCAGCAAATTCACCTGGGAACAATGGTATTCATTTTGATAACACACTTGATCAACATATTTCTTTTAGTCAAACAAGTGAGGGCACTCAATTTGCTGTTGACACTCTTATTGACATCTCAGGTACTGTATCTGAGTCATTTCAAACTCCGTCAATGCCACTACTGGAACCACTCGGTCGTGTTGATCCCAGAGTAGATATTGAGCCATATCAGATAGACTTCCAGCATGTCAACCCTGCAATACTGAATCTGCAGGAAACTCCTCTTTCTGGGAACTCCCTTTCTGTCACTGAGCAAGTTCAGTTAGTGAATCAGCAAGAGCCAGCTGTTGTTAGTGTGCTCAATCATCAGTCCCCAAGCAAAGTAATGTCTGGTGGTTGTCCCAGTGCTCCTTTTCTAGTTCAGAATAATACTAATCTTGAGAATATAGTGTCTCCTTCGAGCAACATTCTAATTGAAGATGCTTCTATGCCAAAGAGTTTGACCTCACAATCAAATGGCAATCTGGGAGATGGCATTGAAATTGCCATGAAGTATGCTGATGATATTTTAATCCCAGAAGTTGACAAGTCAGTTCCCAAAGGTAACTTCCAACATTTTTTTCTATCAACTACCTATCCTGTTGTTCCATTGTTTGCTTTCGCCGCATTGACTTTGTACTTGCATTTTTGTTGTTCAATTTGCAATGCCCTGCCTTCTTTTTATATGTTTCATTGTTTTGTCAGCACAATGCTTATTATATGCAACTGCTTAATTGGACAGATCATGTAGTACCTGAGAACCAATCATCTGATGCTGCATTAAATATATCTGGTCCCAGCACTATAGAGAAGAGGAATCAAAAGAAAAGGAAAGGAAAAGTAATATCTCCTCAAGAGAAGATATCAAAGATAACTGTTGAACCTCATGTTCAGGAGTTTTATAAGAAATACCTTGGAAACAAATACTTCAAGAATGGCAATAAGTAAGTTTTTTCAAGGAACAACTAATTTTTTAAACATCAAACGTTCTTCCTTTTTGTACATTCTGTTCAATAAATGTTTCTATTCTTTTATCATGCAGTCCAACCGTTATCGATGTCAATGGCTTTCCTGTGGAGTATGATAATTTCTATAATTCACTAAAGGCAATAGGAAATGTTGATAATGAAGTATTCAATGCCTATGTCCAAGTTTCAATTATGATAATGAAAATCCAGATCCAAAAACTAAGGAACCATCAAAGTATTGCATTACTTCCTATTTCACGGTAATTCTCTATTCCTCATCTATGTTTTTTTTTGCAATACACTCGTGCAAGTTATGTTCTTAGTGCTATGATCTGTTTTTAATTTATCTGCAGGAGAAGCTGCTTGTAGACCCCAAAAACTTCAATTCTTGGTCTTGCCTAAGAGAATTCAAGAAAATTAACTCTGGCAAGAACTTACATAAGCGTGATCTGGTAAACAACTTTTATCAATCCAAGAAATTCTCATTTTTTGCATTCTTTCTCATCTTCTCAGATGTTTCTACTTTTTTTGCCATCCAGCTTTACTTCCCCAGAGTTGATTCATTCCACTGGACTTTGTTCTGCATCAATAATCTGTTTGAAACTATCAATTTCTTTGATTCAAGAAGTTCTATTCCTCAAAATCAAGTCAACAAGTTAACCTCAAACCTGGTTTGTTTTCTTCCTTTACTTTTAACTTCTTTGCCTTTGTAACATCAAATGTTTTTACTGCTACCTGCCCTGTCACCTTCTGTATGTCAGTAGATTCCACATAATTTAACTACTGTTTTCTTATTAAAGTACTGCGCTTGTTGAACTCTAGTACTTCTTTTGAATATAGATCATCAACATGGGCACCCTTTTCAAGTCTTCCGGGTACACATACAAGAATGTTGAGAATTTTGAGTGCATTTCTCCTGAGGACTACCCCCAGCAAAACAACCTGTGAGTAAAACAAGCATCATTATACCTCGTCCACTGTTTTCTGTTAAACTCTTTTATTCATTTGAAATTTTTTCAAACAACAACTTCTTTTACTGAATTTTATAAATACTTGTGCAGCCACAATTGTGCTCTGTATGCTATCATGTACATGGATATCTGGGATGGGAAGAACATGAAGGAATTTGATGATGTATGTTACCAGGAAATCATTCTTCCTCTTTACTTGGTCTATGTTTAGTTTCCAAAATCTTCTACACCACTTTTTTTTTGTCATGCTTAATGTGTTGTTCACCTTTTAATTTGTATCAGGAAATTATTCCTCAATTTCGGCAGGTTGTTGCTTACAAACTGGTGAAGTCTGACATCAATGAAGAAGACTTCGAGGGACTTCAAGAAGATGTTTCAACCAAGAATAGGAAGAAGCGCCGTTAGTTATGTGCAGAAAGCAAACATTACGAGCTTCTAAAATGGATCTGTCCAATTGGCCCATGAATGTGCACCAGAAGTAGTTATAAAGTCAGCTGTCTCATGTTTGAAAAACTTTTAAGTACCCCTCTTTTCTCTTGTGTGGAAATCACTCTTCCCCGGTCTTCCCCTAAAACTACAATCATTATGAGGAGCATTTTCCCAGCAGTTTAATCTTTTCTCTGGGTTTGTACTAAATGTTTTTCATCTTACAATACATTTCTCGGAATCGTGTCACCGGTACTATTTTGTATTACAACATGATTTCTGAACAGCATCTCTTCTTCATATATGTATTTGTTGCACATAAATGTTTTTCAGTTTTTTGATAACTGGATCAAACAACTTTGTAGCTCTATTGTAATTACATTTTGTGGTCTAGTCCATAGGCTTACAGGAGCAAAAACAATGCGACGAACATAACACTGCTGATGCATAGGTTTACAACATACAATTTTTGGTCTTCCTTTTCATGGACAATTTTTTCATAAAGTAGTGTCAGAGCCAGAGAACAAAAGTTCGTTAGGACCTCGTTCCTAGGGAACACTGAACAAACTTTCGACTCAACGGAACATTAATTTTCACAAATAACTTTTTAAACATTTTATGAGAACATTTCTTTAATATACGTTATAGTAATTTTTTGTCATTTTATTGTGCAACATTTTTTAACAGTGCTTAGCCAAGATCATTATACTTCCCTTTTTTTGGGAATATTTATGAACATCATGAGTCTCATGGAAACTGGAATCTTGTTTGCACAAACAAGGGCATTATTCAGGTAGCCATGCATTTATCATAAAAGAATCATGACACTTCAGCCTGTTTGGAATAGAAGACTTCTTTGGAAAGGAGGGAATCTCATAACGTTATTATGCACTCGCTCGGGTTATTTATTGGGAAATCTATTTTTGGATCCACATGATGTTTATGTTCTCATAAAAGCGCACACATGGGTTATTTTACACTCTGTTTGGACTAGAACTTTTTTTTTGCTCCATCCTGGCAATGTTTTTTCGGTCGAAACCGTTCCTATCTAACAAATTGGAAATCATGGACTCGCGCGGAGCATACAAATATATGTCAACATGAGGCCAATGTTGCCATTCATCTTCCCTATTCCTAGCGAACATTTTTTTACGGAACATTTTTTCAGGTATCATTAATTGTTGATGCCGAGGAACATTATTTTAATTTGAAGAACATTTTCCAAGGAACACTATTTACAAAACAATTTTCAGGGAACATTATTCAGTTATCATTATTTTAGAGAGAATTTATTCAGCGTTTTTTTTTCAGGTACCATTCCTTGTTGATGTCGGGAAACATTTTCTAACTTGAAGAACTTTTTTATAGCTTCAAGTCTAATATTTTCATTCGAAGAACATTTTTAAGACTTTTGAGAACATTATTGAGGGAACATTATTCAAAGAACATTTATTTTTTTAGACTTTAGGGAGCATTTCCCAAGAAAAAATTGTTGACCCCAAGGGAACATTTTCAAAGGAATATTATTTAGGGAATATTTTCCAGGGAACATTATCCAGTTATCATTTAGAGAACATTATTCAGGGAACATTTTTTTCAGGTATCATTAGTTGTTGATGCTGAGGAACATTATTTAACTTGAAGAACATTTTTATACTTCAGAAACATTTCTTAATTTGAAAAACATTTTTTTATTTTCTGAGAACATTATTGAAGGAACTTCAATTTTTGTTTGATGCCGAGGAACATTATTTAACTTGAAGAACATATTTATAGTTTGGAGAACATTTCTTAATTTGGAGGCCATTTTTTGGACTTCTGATAACATTATTGAGGGATCATTATTCAAGGAACAATTATTTATTCAAACTTCAGAGAACATTTTTCAACAAATTTTTTTTGGCACCAGGGAACATTTTCCAAGGAACATTATTTAGGGAACATTATTCAGTTTATCATTATTTTACAGAACACTATTCAAGGAACATTTTTTTCAAGTACCATTAATTGTTGATGCCGAGGAAACATTATTTGACTTGAAAAACATTTTTATACTTCAGAGAATAATATTTAATTTGAAAAACATTTTTTTGATTTTACTGAGAACATTATTGAGGGAACATTATTCAAGGAACAATTTTTTATTCAGAATGTAGTAAACATTTTTTCCAAGGAAATTTTGTTGACCCAAAGGAACATTATTCAATTATCATTTTTTACAGAACATTACTTGTTCCCACAATAATGTTCCTTCAAGAATGTCCCTTTAACATTGTTCCCCAAATAAATGTTCCATTTTTTTTGTTCTCCCAATAATGTTCCCTGAATAATGTTCCTTTAATAATGTTCTCCAAATAATGTTCCCTCATCAATATTCCCGAAGAATTGTTCATAGAACGATGTTCCATTAATAATGTAATTTATTGTTCCCTCAACAATGTTGCAAGACTATTTTTCAAACGTTAAGCAATTTTTTTAGGGAACATTATTCAGGGAACATTATTTTTTATGCCAATGGAACATTATGTAGGGAACATTATTTTTTTATGCCAACGGAACATTTTTTTAGGGAATATTAATCAGGGAACATTATTCAGTTATCATTATTTCAGAGAGCATTTATTCAGGGATTTTTTTCCAGGTATCATTACTTGTTGATGTCGAGGAACATTTTCTAATTTGAAGAACTTTTTTATACTTCAAGTCTAATATTTTCATTCGAAGAACATTTTTAAGACTTCTGAGAACATTATTGAGGGAACATTATTCAAAGAACAATTTTTTAGACTTTAGGGAGCATTTCCCAACAAAAATTTGTTGGCCCCAAGGGAACATTTTCAAAAGAATATTTAGGGAACATTTTTAGGGAACATTATCCAATTATCATTCAGAGAACATTATTCAGGGAACATTTTATCAGGTATCATTACTTGTTGATGCTGAGGAACATTATTTAACTTGAAGAACAATTTTATACTTCAGAAAACATTATTTAATTTGAAGAACATTTTTTTTGATTTTCTAAGAACATTATTGAGGGAACTTCATTTTTTGTTTGATGCCGAGGAACATTATTTAACTTGAAGAACATTTTTTTAATTTGGAGCACATTTCTTAATTTGGAGGACATTTTTTAGACTTCTGAGAACATTATTGAGGGATCATTATTCAAGGAACAATTATTTATTCAAACTTCAGAGAACATTTTTCAACAAATTTTTTTTGGCATCAGGGAACATTTTCCAAGGAACATTATTTAGGGAACATTATTCAGGGAACATTATACAGTTATCATTATTTTAAAGAACACTATTCAGGAAACATTTTTTTCAAGTACCATTAATTGTTGATGCCGAGGAAACATTATTTGACTTGAAGAACATTTTTATACTTCAGAGAACATTATTTAATTTGAAGAACATTTTTTTATTTTACAGAGAACATTATTGAGGGAACATTATTCAAGGAACATTTTTTTATTCAGAATGTAGTAAACAGAATTTCCAAGGAAATTTTGTTGACCCCAAGGAACATTATTCAGCAAACATTATTCAATTATCATATTTTTTTATAGAACATTACTTGTTCCCCCAATAATGTTCCTTCAAGAATGTCCCTTTAGTATTGTTCCCCAAATAAATGTTCCACTTTTTTTTGTTCCCCCAACAATGTTCCCTGAATAATGTTCCTTTAATAATGTTCTCCAAATAATGTTCCCTCATCAATGTTCCCGAAGAATTGTTCGTAGAACGATGTTCCCTTAATAATGTAATTTTTTGTTCCCGCAACAATGTTGCAAGACTATTTTTTAAACATTAAGCAATTTTTTTAGGGAACATTATTAAAGGAACAATATTCAGGGGACATTTTACGCGGAACAAAATTCACGGAATAATGTTCCATTAATAATGTTCCTCAAAATAATGTTCCCTGAATAATGTTTTTTGAATAATGTTCGTTAATTAATGTTCCATTAATATTGTTCCCCCAATAATTTTTAACTTGATGAGTCAATATGCATTATTAATGAAAAAAAAGATTTAAGTCAATATGCATTATTCACGAAACATTATTAAGGGAACATTTAAGAACAATAGATGAACAATATCGTGATTCACATCTTCTTCAAAGGATTGGAACAATTTTTTAATTTTTTTTGTATTTTTCCAACCTCACAACTTTTTTTAACGAACACTTTCATTTGACTTTAGGGAAGATTACATTTTTTTTGATGATGTTCTTTTCAAAAATGATTTTTGTTATCTGAAAAATGATTTTTTTACTCTAAAAAATGATATTCCAAATGAGGAACATTTCGTCATAACGGATCATTATTTTACGGATAATTAGTCACTTCCTGTGATAAGGGATCGTCGAAGAATAAATTCCTCTGTTTCCTTTTGCTTACTACTACTATGCTAGAAAAAGAAGAAGAAGACAAAGTTCTTCATAATTGCGCACATCTAGCACTTCCTCTGTCTCAAATCTACCTACGTATCTACCAAGTGCAAGGCATGCCTCCATAGAGCTAGCATATCTAACAGCATATCAACAAAACAAATTAGAATTTTTTTTTACTTTTTTTATTACCACAAAATAAATTAAATGGTTCAAGCTCAACTATAGCTATAACAAGTGTAACTTATCATTTTTTTCTTCGACGCAATAATTAAAATCCATCTAAATTTTCTCAGCTAACAGTGCAAAACGTACAAACAGAAATTATCTTCTTCCTTGCTGCACCCAGTCTTCCTTTTTCCAGTGAAAAGCTTCAGCCAATCTTCTTTTTTGCAGCTGCTTTCTTCCTAGATTTCTTTTCAGATTGTGGCTTCAATCTTTCTCCTTTGTTCACAGACTTAGATGACTGTACAGGAGGATCTTTCAATGAATTTTCAGACTGCACTTCCTGTTGCTGTTTCTTTCCCTCCAAATACTTGCAATGAACTTGAGCAACTGCATCCAAAAGTTCTTTGGTAAGTTCAGAATCTTTGCTGATGTCTGAGCAAGCTTCACCAACTTTACTCATCAAAATAGCATATCTAACTGCATTGTGTAACTGATCATCACCTGTAAGCAGCACCATTTCTTTCTTGCACTTTTCCAATTCCTTTTCTCGGAAGGAAATAGTCCATCTCTCAACAATCAGCTTATCTGGAATATGGGTAATGTCAAACTGCGTAAAAAGTCTGAGGATATGGCAACAAACAATACCATCACGCTCAAACTTCCCATAGAAACATTCGAATGAACCAGTAGTAAGGTCCACATGGATTCTGAACATTTCTCTTGTGAATTCTGGTTTCTCATATCTGATGTGTTTTTTCAAGTCATACACTTTGTCCTTCTCAATTTCTATAACTTTGAAAGCTGTTGCATTCACTAATTCTGTCAAAAACTTCAAGTAGATTCCTCTGGTATATATTGCTGCTGCATGCCGTTCAACAGGCCGATGGCTCCAAAACACAGGAGTCTTCTCATTCGACAAGAATCTGTCCTGGTTTTCTATGTGAATAACATTCTCTTGGAATAACACGTACTGTTTCATGAATGCCTCTATAGTATCTTTCCTCCTGATGTAGTCTTTGAATTTGAGTTGAAGCTTTCACTACGGCTAGTTGACCTGATGAAAGGGCAAAACAACCCTCGAAAATAAGCTGGAACAAAGAAGGTCCGGTTCTCCCACATCCTTTTGATGTGAGCATGTTCAGCACACTTATACTTCAGAACAAATTTCTCCCATCTTTCTTCAAATTCTTCAACAGTAATGGACTCCAATAAACACTTCATCATATCTTTCTCCATATTTTCCCTAGCAGCCATGAAAGAACTCATGTTTTCCCGTACATTTTTAAATACATGCCAAAGACAGAACCTATGTAGCGCATCTGGAAATACTTGAGGAATAATGATACGTTTCCGTCGTATCTACTTTTTGTTGGGAACGGAGCATGAGTTTCAAAAAATTTCCTACGCTCACGCAAGATCTATCCATGGAGATGCATCGCTACGAGAGGGGAGAGTGTGTCTACGTACCCTCGTAGACCGTTAGCGGAAGCGTCTCACAACGCGGTTGATGTAGTCGAACAATCCTTCGAGCTCCACCGATCGAGTACCGAATGTACGGCACCTCCGAGTTCTACACACGTGCAGCTCGGTGACGTTCCTCGCCTTCTTGATCCAGCAAGACGTCGATGTAGTAGATGAGTTCCGTCAGCACGACGGCGTGGCGACGGTGATGGTGAAGTGATTCCGGCAGGGCTTCGCCTAAGCTCTCCGAAAATATGACCGAGGCTCTAAACGGTGGAGGGGGGCGCTGCACACGGCTTGGATCAGATCAACTTGTGTGTCTAGGGGCGCCCCCCTCCTCCGTATATAAAGGAGGGAGGAGGAGGCCGGCCGGCCCTCCTAGGGCGCGCCAAGGAGGGGACTCCTACTAGGAATCCTACTCCTAGTAGGAGTCCACCAAGAGGGGAAGGAAGAGGGGAAGAGGGAGAAGGAAAGAGGGGTGTTGCGCCCCCCCAACCCCTTGTCCAATTCGGACCAGCAAGGGGAGGGGCGCCGCAGCCCCTGCGGCCTGCTCCTCTCTTTCCCGTATGGCCCAATAAGGCCCATAACTTCCCCGGGGGGTTCCGGAACCCCTCCGGCACTCCGGAAAATACTCGGATCACTTGGAACCTTTCCGATATCCGAATACCACCTTCCAATATATCGATCTTTACCTCTCGGACATTCCGAGACTCCTCGTCATGTCCGTGATCTCATCCGGGACTCCGAACAACATTCGGTCACCAATCACATAACTCATATAATACTATATCGTCATCGAACCTTAAGCGTGCGGACCCTACGGGTTCGGGAATGATGCAGACATGTCCGAGATGACTCTCCGGTCAATAACCAACAGCGGAACCTGGATGCTCATATTGGTTCCTACACATTCCACGAAGATCTTTATCGGTGAACCTCATATGTCAACATACGTTGTTCCCTTTGTCCGGCGGTATGTTACTTGCCCGAGATTCGATCGTCGGTATCCCGATACCTAGTTCAATATCGTTACCGGCAAGTCTCTTTACTCGTTCCGTAATACGTCATCTTGCAACTAACTCTTTAGTCACGGTGCTTGCAAGGCTTCTGTGATGCTGTATTACCGAGAGGGCCCAGAGATACCTTTCCGATAGACGGAATGACAAATCCCAATCTTGATCCATGCCAACTCAACAAATACTTTCGGAGATACCTGAAGTGCACCTTTATGATCACCCAGTTACGTTGTGACGTTTGATACACTCAAAGTATTCCTACGGTGTCCGGGAGTTGCATGATCTCATGGTCAGAGGAACGTGTATTTGACATAGTGAAAGCAGTAGCAATAAACTGAACGATCATATGCTATGCTAACGGTTGGGTCAAGTCCATCACATCATTCTCCTAATGATGTGATCCCGTTATCAAATGACAACTCATGTCCATGGTCAGGAAACCTTAACCATCTTTTGATCAACGAGCTAGTCTAGTAGAGGCATACTAGGGACATAGTCTTTGTTCATTATCCACACATGTATTTAGTTTCCGGTCAATACAATTCTAGCATGAATAATAAACTATTATCATGAACGGGGAAATATGATAATAAACACTTTATTATTATTGCCTCTAGGGCATATTTCCAACAGTCTCCCACTTGCACTAGAGTCAATAATCTAGATTACATCTCCATGTAATTAACACTTAATCAGTTCTAAACCTGATCATGTTTTGCTTGTGAGAGAGGTTTTAGTCAACGGGTCTGCAACATTCAGATCCGCCAGTTCTTTGCAAATCTCCATGTCTTATGTAGATGTTGCTCCCACACTCTGTTTGGAGCTACTCCAAAAAAGACTGCCCCACTATACTTATCCGGTCTTAGACTCATAGTCTTCCGGATCGGTGTTTAAAGCTTGCATCGACGTAACCCCTTACGACGAACTTTTTATTACCTTTATTCCCGAGAAATTCTTCCTTAATCATCTTAAGGATATATTTTGACCGCTGTCCAGTGATCTACTCCTGGATCACTTTCGTACCTCTTTGCCAGACACATGGCAAGGCACACATCATATCATGCTTTATAGAAACTATGGCCGAGGCATAGGGGATGACCTTCATCCATTCTATATCTTCTGCCGTGCTCGAGATTTGAGTCTTACTCAATTTTACACCTTGCACCACAGTCAAGAACTCCTTCTTTGACTGATCCATTTTGAACTTTCTTCAAACTTGTCAAGGTATGTGCTTTGTGAAAGTCCTATGAGGCGTCTCAATCTATCTCTATAGATTTTGATGCCTAACATGTAAACAACCTTTACCTAGGTCTTCAAGTCTTACTCCACTTTACACCAGGCAAGAACTCGTTTCTTTGACTGATCTTATTTTGAACTTCTTCAAAATCTCATCAAGGTGTGTGAAAAACTTTATCAGGCGTTTTTGATCTATCTCTATAGATCTCGATGCCCAATTTGTGGATAACTCAAAAACAGGTTTTATTGAAAAAACTCCTTTCAATTAAATCTTTATGCTTTCCAGAAATTCTACATCATTTCCAATCAACAATATGTCATTCACATATACTTATTAGAAATGCTATAGAGCTCCCACTCACTTTGTTGTAAATACAAATTTCTCCATAAACTTGTATAAACCCAAAATCTTTGATCATCTTATCAAAGTGTATATTCCAACTCCGAGATGCTTGCACCAGTCCATAGATGGATCACTGGGGCTTGCATACTTTGTTAGTGCCTTTAGGATCGACAAAACCTTTCCGGCTGCATCATATACAATTCTTCCTTAATGAATGCATTAAAGAATGCCGTTTTGACGTCCCTTTGCCGGATCTCATCATCATGAAACGCGGCAATTGCTAACATAATTCTGACAGACTTTAGCATCGCTACGGGTGAGAAAATCTCATCGTAGTCAACTCCTTGAACTTGTTGATAACCTTTAGCAACAAGTCGAGCTCTATAGACGGTAACATTACCATCATCGTCCGTCTTCTACTTGAAGATCCATTTATTTTCAATAGCTCGCCGTTCATCGGGCAAGTCTACCAAAGTCCACACTTTGTTCTCATACATGGATCCTATCTCGGATTTCATGGCCTCAAGCCATTTGTCGGAATCCGGGCTCGTCATCGCTTCTTCATAGTTCGAAGGTTCACCGTTGTCTAGCAACATGACCTCCAAGACTGGATTTCCGTACCACTCTGGTGCGGAACGTGTCCTGGTTGACCTTCGAAGTTCAGTAGTAACTTGCTCCGAAGCTTCATGATCATCATCATTAACTTCTTCTCCGGTCTGTGCTGGTGTCACAGAAATTTCTTTCTGTGGCGTGCTACTATCCAGAGGAGATACAATTACCTCATCAAGTTCTACTTTCCTCTCACTCACTTCTTTCGAGAGAAACTCCTTCTCTAGAAAGGATCCATTCTTAGCAACGAATACTTTGCCTTCGGATCTGTGGTAGAAGGTGTACCCAACAGTTTCTTTTGGGTATCCTATGAAGACGCACTTATCCGCTTTGGGTTCGAGCTTATCTGGCTAAAGCCTTTTGACATAAGTATCGCAGCCCCAAACTTTCAGAAACGACAGCTTAGGTTTCTTGCCAAACCACAGTTCATACGGTGTCGTCTCTACGGATTTTGACGGTGCCCTGTTTAAAGTGAATGCAGCTGTCTCTAATGCATAACCCCAAAAAGATAGTGGCAAATCGGTAAGAGACATCATAGAACGCACTATATCCAATAGAGTACGATTATGACGTCCAGACACACCATTATGCTGTGGTGCTCCAGGTGGCGTTAGCTGTGAAACAATTCCACATTGTCTTCAAGTATGTGCCAAACTTGTAACTCAAATATTCTCTTCTTCGATCAAATCGTAAGAACTTTATTTTCTTGTTACAATGATTCTCACTCTGAAATTCTTTGAACCTTTTCAAATGTTTCAGACTTATGCTTCATCAAGTAGACATATCCATATCTACTCAAATCATCTGTGAACGTGAGAACATAACGATGTCCACCGCGCGCCTCAACACTCATTGGACTGCATACATCGGTATGTATTATTTCCAACAAGTCTGTTGCTCTCTCCATTGTTCCGGAGAACGTAATTTTAGTCATCTTGCCCATGAGGCATGGTTCGCACGTCTCAAATGATTCATAATCAAGTGATTCCAAAAGTCCATCAGCATGGAGTTTCTTCATGCGTTTAACACCAATATGACCTAAGCGACAGTGCCACAAAATATGTGGTACTATCATTATCAATTTTGCATCCTTTGGCATCTATGTTATGAACATGTGTATTACTACTATCGAGATTCAATAAACCATTAAGTGCATGATCATCAATGATATTATCCAAATAAATAGAATAACAATTATTCTCCGAAAATGGATAACCGTTTTACAATAAACACTATCAGATATAATGCTCATGCTCAACGTAGGCACCCAATAACAATTATTTAGGTTTCAACTAATCCCGAAGGTAGAGAGAGCGTGCCGATGGTGATCACATCAACCTTGGAGACAGTTCCAATGCACATCGTCACCTCGTTCTTAGCTAGCTCTCGTTTATTCCGAAGCTCCATGTTTCAAGTTGCAAGCAACTGAACCAGTATCAAAATACCCAGGTGCTCCTACGAGTACTAGTAAGGTACACATCAATAACATGTATATCAAATATATCTTCGTTGACATTGCCAGTCTTCTTATCTGCCAGTTACTTTGAGGAAGTTTCGCTCTTAGTGATTTTTCCCTTTGCAATGGGAGCACTAAGTCTCGGGTTTGGGTTCAACTTTGGGTTTCTTCGCGGGAGCAGCAACTGTTTTGCCGTTCTTTCTAGAAGTTCCCCTTCTTCCCTTGCCCTTCGTGAAACTAGTGATCTTATTAACCATCAACACTTGATGCTCCCTTCTTTGATTTCTACACCCGCAGCTTGTAGCATCGCGAATAGCTTAGAGATCGTCTATCTCTTGCATGTTTATAGTTCATCACGAAGATCTAGTAGCTTGGTGATAGTGACTAGAGAACTATATCAATCACCACTTTATTCGGAAGTCTAACTCCCACTTAATTCAAGTGATTGAAGTACTCAGACATACTGAGCACATGCTTACTAACGAAGCTGTTCTCCTCCATCTTGCAGCTATAGAACTTGTCGAAGGTGTCATACCTCTTGACCCGGGTGTGAGCTTTGAAACAAACTTTCAGCTCTTGGAACATCTCATATGTTCCATGTTGCTCAAAACATCTTTGGAGCCCCGGTTCTAAGCCATATAGCATGGCGCACTTAACTATCGAGTAGTCATCTTCTCTTGTCTGCCAGATGTTCATAACATCTTCAGACAAAGGCATAGGGGTTGCTCACTGAGCGGTGCATTAAGGACATAAGCCTTCTGTGCAGCAGTGAGGACAATCCTCAGATCACGGACCTAGTCCGCATAGTTGCTTCCATCAACTTTCAACTTTGTTTTCTCTAGGAATCAATTAAAATTCAGTGGAACTACAGTGTGGTCCATCGATCTACAACATAAATTTGCTAAGACAATTTAGACTTATGTTCATGATAATTGAAGTTCAATTAATCAAATTACTTAAGAACTCCCACTTAGATTAACATCCCTCAAGTTGTCTAAGTGTAACATGATCCACATCAAACTAATCCACGTCCGATCATCACGTGAGGTGGATCAGTTCATCAATGGTGAACATCATGTTTTGGCCATATCACATCACCAGCATACCCTGCAAAAACAAGTTAGACGTCCTCTACTTTGTTGTTGCAAGTTTTACGTGGCTGCTAAGGGTTTGCAAGAACCGTTCTTACCTACGCAAAACCACAACGTGGTGTAGTGATTGCTTTTTGATCTTCTAAAAGAACCCTCTTCATTGAAACCGATTCAACTAAAGTGAGAGAGACAGACACCCGCCAGTCACCTTTATGCAACGAGTGCACGTAGCGGTGAAACCTGTCTCGCGTAAGCGTACGCGTAATGTCGGTCTGGGCCGCTTCATCTCACAATACCGCCGAATCAAGTATCAACTAGTAACGGCAAGCAATATGTATACACCCACGCCCACAACTCATTTGTGTTCTACTCGTGCAAATCACATCTACGCATAGACCTGGCTCGGATGCCACTGTTGGGAACGGAGCATGAGTTTCAAAAAATTTCCTACGCTCACGCAAGATTTATCCATGGAGATGCATCGCTACAAGAGGGGAGAGTGTGTCTACGTACCCTCGTAGACCATTAGCGGAAGCGTCTCACAACGCGGTTGATGTAGTCGAACAATCCTTCGAGCTCCACCGATCGAGTACCGAATGTACGGCACCTCCGAGTTCTACACACGTGCAGCTCGGTGACGTTCCTCGCCTTCTTGATCCAACAAGACATCGAGGTAGTAGATGAGTTCCGTCAGCACGACGGCGTGGCGACGGTGATGGTGACGTGATTCCGGCAGGGCTTCGCCTAAGCTCTCCAAAAATATGACCGAGGCTCTAAACGGTGGAGGGGGGCGCTGCACACGGCTTGGATCAGATCAACTTGTGTGTCTAGGGGCGCCCCCCTCCTCCGTATATAAAGGAGGGAGGAGGAGGCCGGCCGGCCCTCCTAGGGCGCGCCAAGGAGGGGACTCCTACTAGGAATCCTACTCCTAGTAGGAGTCCACCAAGAGGGGAAGGAAGAGGGGAAGAGGGAGAAGGAAAGAGGGGTGTTGCGCCCCCCCAACCCCTTGTCCAATTCGTACCAGCAAGGGGAGGGGTGCAGCAGCCCCTGCGGCCTGCTCCTCTCTTTCCCGTATGGCCCAATAAGGCCCATAACTTCCCCGGGGGGTTCCGGAACCCCTCCGGCACTCCGGAAAATACTCGGATCACTTGGAACCTTTCCGATATCCGAATACCACCTTCCAATATATCGATCTTTACCTCTCGGACATTCCGAGACTCCTCGTCATGTCTGTGATCTCATCTGAGACTCCGAACAACATTTGGTCACCAATCACATAACTCATATAATACTATATCGTCATCGAACCTTAAGTGTGCGGACCCTACGGGTTCGGGAATGATGCAGACATGTCCGAGACGACTCTCCGGTCAATAACCAACAGCGGAACCTGGATGCTCATATTGGTTCCTACACATTCCACGAAGATCTTTATCGGTGAACCTCATATGTCAACATACGTTGTTCCCTTTGTCCGGCGGTATGTTACTTGCCCGAGATTCGATCGTCGGTATCCCAATACCTAGTTCAATCTCGTTACCGGCAAGTCTCTTTACTCATTCTGTAATACGTCATCTTGCAACTAACTCTTTAGTCACGGTGCTTGCAAGGCTTCTGTGATGCTGTATTACCGAGAGGGCCCAGAGATACCTTTCCAATAGACGGAATGACAAATCCCAATCTTGATCCATGCCAACTCAACAAATACTTTCGGAGATACCTGAAGTGCACCTTTATGATCACCCAGTTACGTTCTGACGTTTGATACACTCAAAGTATTCCTACGGTGTCCGGGAGTTGCATGATCTCATGGTCAGAGGAACGTGTATTTGACATAGTGAAAGCAGTAGCAATAAACTGAACGATCATATGCTATGCTAACGGTTGGGTCAAGTCCATCACATCATTCTCCTAATGATGTGATCCCGTTATCAAATGACAACTCATGTCCATGGTCAGGAAACCTTAACCATCTTTTGATCAACGAGCTAGTCTAGTAGAGGCATACTAGGGACATAGTCTTTGTTCATTATCCACACATGTATTTAGTTTCCGGTCAATACAATTCTAGCATGAATAATAAACTATTATCATGAACGGGGAAATATGATAATAAACACTTTATTATTATTGCCTCTAGGGCATATTTCCAACACTTTTCCAAACACTTTTGCTCTTGTTTTGGCCCCTAATTTGCATGATTTGAATGAAACTAACCCGGACTGACGCTGTTTTCAACAGAAGTGCCATGGTGTTGTTTTTGTGCAGAAAATCAAAGTTCTTGGAATTGGATGAAACTTTTTGGAGATTTTTTATAGAATATATAAAAAATATTGGCACCAAGACCCACTGGAGGGGGGGCCACCCAGTGCCCACGAGGCACCAGGGCGCGCCACCTCCCCTGGCGCGCCCTGATACCTCATGGGGCCCACGTGGCTCCGTCTGACCTATTTCCAACGCTATAAATTCAGTTTCCCGAAGAAAAAAATAGGAGAGGAAGTTTTATTGCGTTTCACGATACGGAGCCGCCGCCACTCCTGTTCTTCATCAGGAGGCCAGATCTGGAGTCCGTTCAGGGCTCCGGAGAGGGGGATCTTCCGGCATCGTCATCATCAACCATCCTTCATCACCAATTTCATGATGCTCACCACTGGGAGTGAGTAATTCCTTCGTAGGCTTGCTGGACGGTGATGAGTTGGATGAGATTTATCATGTAATCGAGTTAGTTTTGTTAGGGCTTGATCCCTTGTATCCACTATGTTCTGAGATTGATGTTGCTATGACTTTGCTATGCTTAATGCTTGTCACTAGGGCCCGAGTGCCATGATTCCAGATCTGAACCCTTTATGTTTTCATCAATATATTTGTGTTCTTGATCCGATCTTGCAAGTTATATGCACCTGCTATGTGTTATGATCCGCATACCCCAAGGTGACAATAATTGGGATTCTTTCCGGTGATTGCCGTAGTTTGAGGAGTTCATGTATTCACTAAGTGTTAATGCTTTGTTCCGGTTCTCTATTAAAAGGAGGCCTTAATATCCCTTAGTTTCCTTATGGGCCCCTCTACCACGGGAGGGTAGGACAAAAGATGTCATGCAAGTTCTTATCGCAAGCACGTATGACTATATACGGAATACATGCCTACATTACATTGATGAATTGGAGCTAGTTCTGTGTCGCCCTAGGTTATAACTGTTACATGATGAATGTTATCCAACATAAGTCACCGATCCAATGACTACGAGCTTTTCATATATTGTTCCTTGCTAAGTTACTACTGTTGCTACTACTGTCACAATTGCTACAAAACTGCTGCTGTCACCGTTACTGCTACTGTTATTATTATTGCTACTGTTATCAAACTATCATACTACTGTGCTACTGATCACTCTGCTGCAGATATTTAGTCTCCAGGTGTGGTTGAATTGACAACTCAACTGCTAATACTTGCAAATATTCTTTGGCTCCCCTTGTGTCGAATCAATAAATTTGGGTTGAATACTCTACCCTCGGAAACTGTTGCGATCCCCTATACTTGTGGGTTATCAAGACCTTTTTCTGGCACCGTTGCCGGGGAGCATAGCTATATTTGTTGAGTCACTTGGGATTTATATCTGTTGATCACTATGAAGAATCTGAAAGACGCTAAGACCAAGATCGTTCCCTCTATGACGAGGGGAGGTAAGGAACTGCCATCTAGCTCTGCACTTGATTCATCTTCTGTTTTGAGTAAACTTGCAACACCACAACATGCTATTAATTCTGATATGTCGCAAGTTATTGATGATAGCACTTCTGCTATGAATGATACTCATGATGATGCTAGTACTATGCCTGATAATGCTGTGCCACTTGGTGAATTTCTTACTGAACAAATTGCTAAAGCTAAAGAAATTGAAAATGCTGAAACTCTTGAGAATTATGATTCACCTATTATGCCTAGCTCTCCTACTAGAGTTGAAACACCTAATGAACTATGTTTTGATAGGGAGACAGCTAGAGCCATCCTTGCCTGTAATGATAGACATGAAGTTATAAAGTTGCTTGCTGAAATGAAAGAAAAATCTATGAGGGAGAAAATGAAATATGATCCTAAGTTTGCTACCTCTCCCATATTTGTTACTGATAAGGATTACGAATTCTCTGTTGATCCTGAATTTATTAAGTTGGTAGAATCTGATCCTTTCCATGGATATGAAACTGAAACCGTTGTGGCACATCTCACTAAATTAAATGATATAGCCACCCTATTTACTCATGAGGAAAAAATTCGCTATTACTATATCCTTAAGTTGTTTCCTTTCTCATTAAAGGGTGATGCTAAAGAATGGTATAATACTCTTGCTCCTGGATGTGTGCGTAGTCCCCAGGATATGATTTATCACTTCTCTGCAAAATATTTTCCTGCTCATAAGAAACAAGCTGCCTTACAGGAAATATTTAACTTTGTGCAAATTAAAGAAGAGAGTCTCCCTCAAGCTTGGGGGAGGCTTCTCCAATTACTTAATGCTTTGCCTGATCATCCTCTCAAGAAAAATAAAATACTTGATATCTTCTATAATGGACTAACCGATGCTTCTAGGGACTACCTAGATAGTTGTGCGAGTTGTGTTTTCAGGGAACGGACTATTGAGCAAGATGAGGAATTATTGAATAATATATTGAAGAATGATAATGATTGGACACTTCCTGAACCACCGCCTAAACCCACTTCGAAGAAGAGGGGTATCCTATATCTCAGTCCTGTAGATATGCAAGAAGCAAAGAAATGCTAGAAAGAAAAAGGTATTAAAGCTGAGGATGTTAAGAATTTACCACCTATTGAAGAAATACATGGTCTTGACAAACCGACACATGTAGTAAAGGTAAATTCTCTTATAAAGTTTAATAAAAGTAATATTCCTCATAACAAACCTCCTAGTCAATGCTTGTATGAATTTGACAATTATATTATGAAGCAAGATCACTTCAATGCAAATGTTATGAAACAATTAAAACGAAATGCCTACATGATTGATCGTTTGAGTGACTTGCTATTTAGAATTGTTAATGATATTAAAGGTGTGAGTAAACATGCATCTATGGTTCAAACCCAATTAGAACAAGTTGCTAAATCTCAGAGTGAATTGCTTAATGAAATGAATAACAATATGAATGATCATGCTGTTAGAGTAATGACTAGAGGAGGTAGAATGACTCAGGAGCCACTTTATCCTAAGGGTCACCCAAAAAGAATTGAACAAGATTCTCAAAGAATTAATGCTGATGCACCTAGTCCATGTAAAAAGAAAAAGAAAAGGAAAAATGATAGGACTTTGCATACTTCTAGTGAACCCGAGGTAGAAAAACCCTTGGAGGATAGTAATGATGTTTCTATTTCTGATGCTGAAACACAATCTGGTAATGAACAACACTCGATGATAATAATAATGATGATACTCATGTGGATACCCAACCAGATAATGAAAAAGAACCTGATAAATAGAACCTGCTGTTGATCTTGATAACCCACCATCTAAAAATAAACGTTATGATAAAAAAGACTTCATTGCTAGAAAACATGGTAAAGAAAGGGAACCATGGGTTAAAAAACCCATGCCCTTTCCTCCTAAACCATCTAAGAAAAAGGATGAGGAAGAATTTGAACGCTTTGTTGAAATGCTTAGGCTAGTCTTTTTGCGTACTCGTTTGACTGATATTATAAAGATGCCTCCCTATGCTAAATACATGAAAGACATTGTCACAAATAAAAGGAAGATACCTGAAGCTGAAATTTCCACCATGCTTGCAAATTATTCTTTTAAGGATGGAGTACCTAAGAAACTAGGAGGTCCAGGAATACCAACTATACCATGCTCCATTAAAAGAAATTATGTCAAAACTGCTTTGTGTGATTTAGGAGCCGGTGTTAGTGTTATGCCCTTCTCTTTATATAAAAGACTTGATTTGAATGAACTCACTCCCACTGAAATATCATTGCAAATGGCTGACAAATCAACTGCCATACCTATCGGTGTTTGTGAGGATGTGCCCGTTGTAGTTGCAAACGTTACTATTCTAACAGACTTTGTTATACTTGATATGCCCGAGGATGACAACATGTCGATTATCCTTGGTAGACCCTTTTTGAATACTGCAGGGGCTGTTATTGATTGCAACAAAAGCAAGGTCACTTTTCATATCAATGGTAATGAACATACAGTGCACTTTCCGAAGAAACAATTTCAAGTAAATGGTATTCATATTATTGAAAAGACTCCGACAATTACTATTGGAAGTTGTCAACTCCCTCTTCCTACTGCTAAAAAGAAATATGAAACTCTTATTGTCGGGGAGATGCATATCCCCGTTGAGGTAACTTAGTGTTATACGAAAGTTCTTCGGTTTCATGTTACTCGGAAATGGTTTGTTAATAAGACCTGATCAACCTTATTAATGGATTATTTTAGAGAGGCATGTGGTCGATAAATTTAGTAGGCACAACCTTCTGTACCCACTTTTTATTTTCTGTTATTTTTAGTTAAATGCAATAAAATGCCATGATTACCCTGTTTTCTGAATTATCCGTGCAATAAAAAATGTCCAGAAATGAAAGTACTCAGAATGCAATAAAATTTTGACATGATTTTTTATTTAATATTTAAGAATTTTTGGCACTGGACACATACCAGGGGGTGCCCCAGGTGCCCACGAGGCACCAGGGCGCGCCACTCCCCCTGGCGCGCCCAGGTACCTCGTGGGCCCCACAGGGACCCCCTCACTTATCCCTTCAGCTCACTTCGTCTCTTACCTCTAGCAAAAATTCTTGGTAGCTCTCTCTCTCATGTTCTTGCTCACAAACCTGAAATTTTCGACCTCTTTGCTCGGAGCTCCGTTTCCGAAACTATTTTGGGAGATTGTTCCTTGGTATGTGACTCCTTCGTTGCTCCAATTAGTTTTTGCTTTAGTGGATTGTATTTTGCATAATTATCTACTCTTGGTCCTACAGAAAATGAGCTTGCATGTTGGATTCTTTGAGTTCCAAGTAGTTTGAATGCTTGATATAGCCTCTAGGCATCCATATGATTAGTTGCTATCAATCTTGTGAAGTTTTAGTGATATCATTTTGTGACCCAATTTTTTTCAGAAATTTGTTCTTAGGAGAATGAACATCTTTCGGAGGAGTTCTTCGAGGAGGAGGCCCACCGAGGCATCATCCAGTGAAGACCCCGCAGGCCAATCTTACGTTGAACCAAGGGCAAGTTCGGTGCGAGGTGCCGAAGCCAAATCATGTAGATGGCCGTGCAACGAGTTCATGCTAGGTGTAGGCATCAAGGAAGAATTTGACCAATATATTCACAATGTCGAGCTCTCCGCCTTCATCGCAGATAAGCCATCACAGCACTATTACCTCACTCATTCATTCACTCAATACTTTGAGTATCATCCGCACACTTCTAGAGTTTTATTTCACCTCTATGACATATCCTATAGAATGTCTCTAGAAGAATTCTGTGATGCATGCAAAATTCCATATTGGGGCTCGTTAGATGAACCACAAAAATCTGATTATGAACCATTTCTTAATAGCCTTTGCAATGGTGAGGATAGGGGAGTTACGCAGGATAGAATAGTTAGTATTCACTTTCCTGCTATTCGGTATTTTGCACTTTTTAATGGTAAATGCATTGTTGGTAAGCAAGACCGTAGTACGCTTTGTGCCCCTGATCCGAGTCTTATTCATACGGCACTGACCGGTATCAAGCATTATAATCTTTGGGCTATTGTTGCACGTAGGCTGTAGCGTAAAGCGGGTAATGGTGACTTGTATGGAGGAATTTATGCCTCCTGCGTAGCTGCAAGGTTAAGGGTTTCGCCCAAGCCCGATGATCCCCTCTTGCCATACAAATATTTAAACTTCGAAGCAATGCGAGAACACAAATTTTTGAAACGCAATGCACAGGGATATGAATATAACCTAGTTTTTAATAAATCTCGATCTTTGTATGTTGTTTTGCCTACCCATGCCCTCTTTGATTTTCAGATCAGACAGAGATATTATCTATTGGAGAGCGAGGTGCACGAGTACAAGGCGGCGGTCGAGGCTGCCCGTCTGGCTGGGGAGGCGGCTCAGAACACCTCTACGAGTTACCACTTCAATTATTACCCAGACCAGGGATGGCGATGACCAAGCTAGGCAAAAGCCTAAGCTTGGGGGAGTACGTATTTCTCACCGACATTACATTCATGTCCACACATTTCATTCCAGTTGACGGTGTTCATACTTTTTCATTGTATAATCCATGTTAGTTTTATTTGCTCGTTTTCTTCTTGTGTGTTTGAAAAACCTTGAGAAAATCCAAAAATATTTCTCATTTCTTTTTGGTTTTTCTTTATAGCTTAGCTTGTAGTAGTATTAAAAGAAAACCCAAAAAGATTTCCCATTTCTTCATTTGCTTGTTGGGAGTTCTCCCGTGTAAATAGTTTTCTTTTCTCGTTTTCGTTTTTCTTCTTTAATTTGCTTTCTTCAGAAAAACTAAAAACTCCAAAAATATTTCAGTGTGTTTCTCTGAAATTCTTTTCTTTTGTTGAGTCATTGTAAAGACATGACCACGATGAAAATGTTGAGTGGCTCTCATATGCATTATTGTTGATCTAATAAAGAGCCCATTTTACCTTGTATTCTCCTTTGAATAAAATGCTTGCAGATTCCAGCTTAGTCCACGGCACACTTGCACTATTATTATTTTTATATCATTCGGTCGTGCAAGTGAAAGGCAATAATGACGATGATTTGATGAAGTGACTGTGGCAAGGGAAAGCGGGTATGAACTCAACTTGTTCTTTGTTTTTGTAAATATGTTTAACTCAGTATCCATGATTCAGCATATTAGGATTAAACATGTTTATGATGACAATTAGAGATTATAGTTGCTCATGCCATGCTTAAGTAGCTAGGAGTGGATAATGATTTATCTTGGGTGTCAACATGCATTAAAATTCTTGTGATGTAGTATGATGATATGGTATCCTCCTCTGAATGTTTCAAGTGGCTTGACTTGGCACATGTTCACGCATGTACTTGATTCAAAACCAACATAGCCTCGATGATATTTATGTTCATGGTGCTTATATCCTACTCATGCTAGTATTCAATGTTGATTATTCATAATGCATGGTATGACCATTTTTGCTCTCTAGCTGGTCACTTCTCAACCTATTTGCTAGCCTTCGCCTGTACTAAGCGGGAATACTGCTTGTGCATCAAAATCCATAAACCAAAGTCATTCCAGATGAGTCCACTATTGAAAGCACATTTGCTCCCTTGGTGGTTTTGGTAATTCATAACAACATATATCTCATTGAACTAATGTCCATTCAAGTTAAAGATTTCAGGATGTTCAATGATTGGCATGGCAAGGACTAGAGCTGTGGACCCCTCAAAATGCTAAGGACAAGGATTGGCAAAAGATCAAGACTCTACATTTTTGGTTTAGTGATCCAAGATCACATTGAGTCCATAGGAAAGCCAATACTATTAAAAGGGGATGAGGTGTTGCTTAATGGTCTTTTTGCTCTAGTGCTTAGTGACAGTACTCCTAAACCCTCAACCACTCTATCTACCCAAATATGTCCAAAACCTACATTCCAACTTGGCCCCACCGAAATTCTCTATCCGGAGCCACCGAGTTCATCTGGACTTAGCCACTGCCAAAACCCTAACAAATCGGATCCACCGATATGGATCTCGGTCTCACCGAGATGGCCTTGCCAACTCTCTGTAATCGTTTGCACTTACTTCGGTCCCACCGAGTTTTGCAAATCGGTCTCACCGAGATGGCTTGCCAACTCTCTGTTGCCTTATTGCTTCACTTCGGTCCTACCGAGTTGATGCAATCGGTGCCACCGAGACGAGGTTTGCCCTAGCCATTGCACTTCGGTCCATCCGAGATGTTCCAGTCGGTCCCACCGAGATTCCTAACGTGCATATCTTTTACACAGTTCGGTGCTACCGAGATTATGGTATCAGTGCCACCGAGTTGGGTCAAAAGTGTGTAACGGTTGGATTTTGTGTGGAGGCTATATATACCCCTCCACCACTTCCTTCTCAGTAAGGAGAGCCATCAGAACGTGCCTACACTTCCACCATACATTTTCTGAGAGAGAACCACCTACTCATGTGTTGAGATCAAGACATTCCAATCCAATCATTTGAACCTTGATTTCTAGCCTTTCCCAAGTTGCTTTCCTCTCAAATCCTTCTTCCACCTTAGCCAAATCTGTGAGGAGTTGTTTGAGTGTTGGGAAGACTATCATTTGAAGCACAAGAGCAAGGAGTTCATCAACAACACACCGTCTATTACCTTTTGGAGAGTGGTGTCTCCTAGATTGGTTAGGTGTCACTTGGGAGCCTCCAACATGATGTGGAGTTGAACCAAGGAGTTTGTAAGGGCAAGGAGATCGCCTACTTTATGAAGATCTACCCCGAGTGAGGCTAGTCCTTCGTGGACGTAAGCCATGGTGGAATAGACAAGGTTGCTTCTTCGTGGACCCTTTGTGGGTGGAGCCCTCCGTGGACTCGCGCAGTCGTTACCCTCCGTGGGTTGAAGTCTCCATCAACGTGGACGTACGATAGCACCACCTATCGGAACCAGGCCAAAAACCACCGTGTCTTCATTGCGTTTGAAATCTCCGATCCCCTCCTTTACTTACATATGCAATTGTTTACTTTCCGCTGCTACACTCTTAGAATTGCATGTGTAGGGTGATGCTTGACTTGTATTGTTGCTAAAATCTGCCTACAACTAAAATTGGGAAAAGGTTAGGTTTTTATTTGGTCAAGTAGTCTAATCACCCCCTCTAGACATACTTTCGATCCTACAAGTGGTATCAGAGCTTTGGTCTCCGTAAGCCTTGATTTCCATTGCTTTGGTGATCATAGCCTTGGTTTCACAACCTAGGAGAGTATAGCGTCTAGTGAGGGTAACTATCACCGTAGAGGTTCACATTTTGATGGTACAAACTTTGCTAGTTGGAAATATAAGATGAAAATGCATATTATTGGTCATAACCCCGCCGTTTGGGCTGTTGTTCGTGTTGGCTTGCAAGGTGTTGGTTTTGAACGAAAGTTCAATGCCAATGGAGTTGAGTGGGAAGAAGATCAATACCCCAAGACAAAGTTTGTTCCTCAACAAGAGAAGTATGATCCTACCTCCTTCAAGGGAACACAAACTCAAGAAGATCTTCCACAACAAGACCACAAGCTAAAAGGCAAGGACAAGCTTCAAGAAGAGATTGATTCATTTGAAAAAGCTCCTCAAGCCTTGGTCAAGTGGGTTCCCAAGAATTCATCAAGTTCTACTTCATCAAGTGCTACTACAACTCCAAGGATTCCCATCAAGTTGATGTGGGTCCAAAAGAAGAAGAACTAGAGAGTTCTTGAGGGTGACTCCGCCAACAAACTTCACTCACATTCATTATGGCAAGAACTTGTGCAACCAACTTCCACATTTTGCACTAGTTCATGGAGTCACAAACCCTCTTGTTGGTAAGACAGGGGATAAGGTATTCAATGCATTCATGGACATCATCATATGTGCATTTCACTCTATGTCTATGGATATCCTTGTATGTTCCTTGTGTGGGACTAACCCATGTAGGTATTGAAAGCAAAAAACTCCAAAGGATTGCTCCCAACTCTTGATGGTCTACATCAACATTGAGCATGCACATCTTCAACATCTACATGAAGTCATCATCGACAAAACCCAAGGTTAGTTCATCCCTCTTAGGGGGGATATCACATCTAGGGGGAGCTTTGCTCTAAACAATTGAGCTAAAGCAACTCTAATGGTGTGAACACAACAATGCTTTATGTAAAAGTGGAAACCCCACTTGTGCTTAAACGATGAGTATGACCTATGATCAAATGTTCTCATTTGGCTCCTAAGTCAATATACTCATATATAGATGACCTAGTCATAGCCATTGCTTGATAGCTGCTAGAATTGGTTGTGCATGTTTGACACATATTTCATTTGCTATCTTATTGTGTGAGCATGTTGGTTTGCATGTTTTCATCATTCGAGGACATCCATTTGTTGTTTTGATTGTCTTGGTTTTTCTGGCCAAGTGGATGTACAAGAATGCCTAAGTACCTTCTCTAGCTATCTATGCTTTCTTGTCTCAAATTCTATTCTTGCTACATCACAAAAATTGAACAAGTCATTTTCGGACCCTCCGGGTGAGGAGCACTCGGAGCCACCGATCTGAAAGGGCTGAACCTCCAAAACCTTCTATGTGATTTCGGCCGAACCAATTCACTCAAACTCGGTCCAACCGAAATCATTTAGATTGATCTAGGTTTTCATCTCGGTGCCACCGAGTTGAACCATTTCGGCGCCACCGATGTGCTAATCTGCGTGCAGTTACACATATCGGTGCCACCGAGTTGTCCAACTCGGAGCCACCGACAGCTCGTGGGTATATATATCGGGCGAGACCGAACGGTTGAAATTTCTCGACCCCCTACGACCTCGCGCCCCACAGCTGCCGTCGCCCTCGTCTTCGGACTTCGTTGTTGTCTCCAGCGCGCTCTCGCCGCCGGATTCCGCCGCCGTCAACGGCAATCTACTCCGCCGTTGCCGTCGTAGAGGATCTCCACCGAGTTAGGGTGAGATTCGATCCCTTTCATGCTCCAATTTCTGATTCAATGCACGATTGGACTGCCATGATTCTTGCCACGGATTGAGAACTCCTATTACACTGCAATGTCCATAGATTATATTTGAGTAAAAAATTTAGGTTTAAGTTTCCGCCGAATGCATCTCGGATCGACCGATTAGAAATTCTCGGCTTCACCGATTTGGCCCCAATCCATAGCACTAGTACGTCTCGGTGCCACCGAGTTGTACGAATCGGTGAGACCGAAAGTAAAATCTCAGTGAAACCCTAACATCTCGGAGTCACCGAATCCCATCTCGGTCTGACCGAAATGGTGTGTAAAGTTTCTGTTGAGTGCTTCGGTATCACCGAGATGATCAACTCGGTCCATCCGAAATGCCTTCTGTGAAAACTTGAAACTAAGAGTTGAACTCAATTTTTATGAAAAACTTCTGCTTTTTGTGATGACTCATCTACTCTGCCCATACCCATCTATTCACAGGGTCAGTTTTGCAAGATGTCAGATGCCAGCGATAGCCAAAACATGTCAAAGCAGCACACAGACCTCAGCGCAGGCTCTAGCCCTGCAGAAAGTTTCTATGAGGAAGAGAGAAGCTCTCCAGATCTTCCTAAGGCTACAACTAGAACAAGGAAGAAGAGAACCTCAGATAGTGAGGATGAGGATTTTGTTGCTAGTGAAGCAGCAACAAAGAAAAGGAGAGTTGTGCTTGCTAAGGAATATAGCACCAAGCCCATTTCTGCCAAAGATAAGACTGCTGTGAGGAAAGTTCCACAGAAAACTATGCAATTCACACTTGAAGAGCCAAGTGACACAGAAACAGCTGCAGGAGGAAAGAAGAAGAGAGCTAGGAAGACTACTGCTCATGTGTTTGGAAAACCCTCCATGAGGAATGATTCAGAGGAGGAGGAAGAGCCAGCAGCTAATGCACCCCGAGCAAAAGCTCAGAAGCTCATGTCAGATGCAATCAGGACTGCTGCACCCACAAAGTCCAAACCAAAAGCTCCAGCACCCAAGAGGTCAACCAGGAACATTTCTGCTAGTGAGAAGAACAAGGCCCCAGTGCCTGAAACCAATGTTGATGAAGAGCCACTAGTGCTCAGGAAATTGAAGCCTAAGATTACAGACCATGATGCACACCCAGTTGCGGAGAATATGATGCTAAGGAAGGACAAAGGACTGTGTTAGTGGAGACTGTCAGATCCCCATGCCGCCAGGAGGAAAACAGCTTGTGACTACCGCTTCCAGACCAGAGAGCAGCAAGACTTCTATGAGACTGTCCTGCTTGATAAGAAGCCAATTGTCAGCGACATGAGATGGGTGGATTGGAAGTACATTGATGCCAATGAGGATTATTTCCCCCATGTTCATGAGAGTTTCCGGATTGCTGGTGTTGATGATTTTGTTGGACAGAAGTTGACAAAGTGGAATGATGAGATGACCATGCAGTTCTACTCCACAGCTCACTTCTATCCTGATGGCAGGATTGTGTGGATGACAGAGGGTACCAGGTACCAGTCGACCATCTCTGAGTGGGCTACTCTTCTTGGAGCTCCAGAAGAAGAAGATGATGATGTTGATATCTATGCCAAGCTCAAGATGGACCACAACTCCATGGCCAACATGTACACAGCTATTCCCCAGAAGGACATCGAGACACATAAGCTTGGATCAGTGAAGCACCTGTTGCCAGGATTGGCCACCACAAACACTATCTTGCGGTACACTCTGTTACCCAAGTCAGGTGATGATAAAATGATTCGTGGCCACTCCATCAAACTGCTGCACCTCTTTGACACACCTTAGAAGTTTAAGGTGATGAGCTTGATTGTGGAAACTATCAAGAGGACTGCAGCTGATGAGAAGAGATCTTGCGGATATGCTCCACACATCCAGATGCTGATCAATTCCAAGGTTGGAACGAGCACATACCTTCTTGATCGTGAGCATCTACCACTGCGTCCAAAGTTTGAGGATAATGTCATTGTGATGGATCCTTCGCATCCTACATCTGCTCAAGCCCAACACAAGATTCGAGAAGCCAAGGAAGGAAAAGCAGCCAAGGAGGCATCAGCTCCCAATGCTCCAATTGCCAATCTCAAGTCTCCAAAGGACCAAATGACTTATCTGCTAGAAGCCACCCTGAGGATTGAGCGAAGTCTGGCCAACCTCACCCAGAACCAGGCTAGCTTAGAGCGGATAGTCGAGAAAAAAATTCATGATCTAGATGTCAAGATCACTGAGGTCCAGACTATTGTGGAGAAGCTGAAGGAAGATGTTGATGCTGCCAGGACAGCCGCTTCAGATGATAGTGGAGATGACAGACCCACTACGGAAAGATTTCAGACAGTGCCCAGAGCAGCCAGGTCTGCTGCAGTGCCAGTTGTGGATCCACGGACCACAGTCTCTGCACCTGCTGCTGCTGCTGCTTCAGTGCCACCTCCGGTCTCCACTCCACCAGCCCAGCAGACATCAGTCGAAGCCTTCGCGGATGCTCTTCTCTCGACGCCATCTACGCACACCGGAGCTGCTAGCAGGAGATCGCCTTCAGGAGCTTTTGAAGATCATGCTTAGAGAGCCGTATTAGTCCTATACCTATTCGATCTTTTTGGTACTTGTTGCCAAAGGGGGAGAATTTGTATAGATCTTAGCTTCGAGAGAGAGAGTTCTTCCTTTGCTTTGCCCGTTGAATTTTGCTCGAGTTCTTTTGCTACAATTTGCTTGTTGGTACTTTGTTTCGATGTGTGTGCTTGATACTATGTCTGTGAGTACTTTGATCGTTATGAGTGTGAGCTACTTCATGTGATTGATCTTACTACGCTCTATGTGATGCTCTTGCTTATTATTATCTTGTATGATCACTTACTTGTGTTGGTGATGCGTGCTTACTATTCCACTCATATCATTTTGCGCGCTCCACCAAGTTGTATGTGACATGGAAGAGTGACCCATGAGCCTAATCGATTGTGCATTTGCATTCAAACGCAAATTTTTAATAATGCACAAATTTAGGGGAGCTCTTGCTTATCACATACTTCTCAAAGCGACGATGTATTCCATTCATTTATTTAAATTGTCGAAGCTTTGATCTATATGTTGTCATCAATTACCAAAAAGGGGGAGATTGAAAGCACATTTGCTCCCTTGGTGGTTTTGGTAATTCATAACAACATATATCTCATTGAACTAATGTCCATTCAAGTTAAAGATTTCAGGATGTTCAATGATTGGCATGGCAAGGACTAGAGATGTGGACCCCTCAAAATGCTAAGGACAAGGATTGGCAAAAGATCAAGACTCTACATTTTTGGTTTAGTGATCCAAGATCACATTGAGTCCATAGGAAAGCCAATACTATTAAAAGGGGATGAGGTGTTGCTTAATGGTCTTTTTGCTCAAGTGCTTAGTGACAGTACTCCTAAACCCTCAACCACTCTATCAACCCAAATATGTCCAAAACCTACATTCCAACTTGGCCCCACCGAAATTCTCTATCCGGAGCCACCGAGTTCATCTGGACTTAGCCACTGCCAAAACCCTAACAAATCGGATCCACCGATATGGATCTCGGTCTCACCGAGATGGCCTTGCCAACTCTCTGTAATTGTTTGCACTTACTTCGGTCCCACCGAGTTTTGCAAATCGGTCTCACCGAGATGGCTTGCCAACTCTCTGTTGCCTTATTGCTTCACTTCGGTCCTACCAAGTTAATGCAATCGGTGCCACCGAGATGAGGTTTGCCCTAGCCATTGCACTTCGGTCCATCCGAGATGTTCCAGTCGGTCCCACCAAGATTCCTAACGTTCATATCTTTTACACAGTTCGGTGCTACCGAGATTATGGTATCGGTGCCACCGAGTTGGGTCAAAAGTGTGTAACGGTTGGATTTTGTGTGGAGGCTATATATACCCCTCCACCACTTCCTTCTCAGTAAGGAGAGCCATCAGAACGTGCCTACACTTCCACCATACATTTTCTGAGAGAGAACCACCTACTCATGTGTTCAGATCAAGACATTCCAATCCAATCATTTGAACCTTGATTTCTAGCCTTTCCCAAGTTGCTTTCCACTCAAATCCTTCTTCCACCATAGCCAAATCTGTGAGGAGTTGTTTGAGTGTTGGGAAGACTATCATTTGAAGCACAAGAGCAAGGAGTTCATCAACAACACACCGTCTATTACCTTTTGGAGAGTGGTGTCTCCTAGATTGGTTAGGTGTCACTTGGGAGCCTCCAACATGATGTGGAGTTGAACCAAGGAGTTTGTAAGGGCAAGGAGATCGCCTACTTTATGAAGATCTACCCCGAGTGAGGCTAGTCCTTCGTGGACGTAAGCCATGGTGGAATAGACAAGGTTGCTTCTTCGTGGACCCTTTGTGGGTGGAGCCCTCCGTGGACTCGCGCAGCCGTTACCCTCCGTGGGTTGAAGTCTCCATCAATGTGAAAGTACGATAGCATCACCTATCGGAACCATGCCAAAAACCACCGTGTCTTCATTGCGTTTGAAATCTCCGATCCCCTCCTTTACTTACATATGCAATTGTTTACTTTCCGCTGCTACACTCTTAGAATTGCATGTGTAGGGTGATGCTTGACTTGTATTGTTGCTAAAATCTGCCTACAACTAAAATTGGGAAAAGGTTAGGTTTTTATTTGGTCAAGTAGTCTAATCACCCCCCTCTAGACACACTTTCGATCCTACAACTATATCTACCTATATGCGGTATTACTCTACCGTCCTAAGTAAATTTGCATGTGCCACCTCTAACTATTCAAATGAACATCTGTTTTGTGTGCCCGTACCGCTCATGGAGCGACAGGGGGCGGTCAGTATCTTCCATGCTAAGCGGGTTATTCTCATGATGAGTGCCTACTCACTTGTCCTTGTACGAGAAGGGTTGGTAATCGGGATGCCGAGTCCCATCATTAAAAATGCAAAATAATAAAAGAAACTCCCCCCGGAAAGTTGTTGGTATGGAGGGCACCCAAGGATTCGGCTAGCCATGGCTTGTGATTGTTGGTGGAGGGGGAGTAAACTTTACTTTACCGCTTGGGAACAGCCGCTAATGTGTTTAGCGTGGAAGATATTGAAAACTCTCGGTCGTGACGTTGACAGGAAAGGCATACCTCCCAAAATTTTATTTACCTCTGATTTAAGCTTCGAGCTCTGGCACCTCTGCAAATCCATGCTTCCCTCTGCGAAGGGCCTATCTATTTACTTTTATGTTATTTTACTTTTATTGTTGAGTCATCACCTTCTCAAATAAGCACCAGACCTGAGAGCACTATTGTCATTCTCATGCATCGTGTATAGTTAATGTTGTGTGCATCATGACTGGATCTTTGCTACCATGAATTACAATGTTTAGTCGCTGCTTGAACTTCGGAGGTGCTCTGCATTTATGTTTTGCGGTCTCAGAAAGGGCTAGCGAGATACCATGTTGTCATATTATATCATGATCGTTTTGACAAAGTGTTGGCATTTGATATATCTTATTATTGCTCGCTAGTTGATTATGCCATCGATATGAGTGAATATAATTTGTAAGCGTTATCATTTGCATGGTTAGTTATAATCTTTGCTGAAAACTTGGTTACTATTTAAGCATATATATAGATACAAGAACAAAAGAGTTTGTAAAAGTTTTTCTTTATCACTTTCAGTTTGTCAACTGAATTGCTTGAGGACAAGCAATGAGTTAAGCTTGGGGGAGTTGATACGTCTCCGTCGTATCTACTTTTCCAAACACTTTTGCTCTTATTTTGGCCCCTAATTTGCATGATTTGAATGAAACTAACCCGGACTGACGCTGTTTTCAGCAGAATTGCCATGGTGTTGTTTTTGTGCAGAAAATCAAAGTTCTTGGAATTGGATGAAACTTTTTGGAGATTTTTTATAGAATATATAAAAAATATTGGCACCAAGACCCACTGGAGGGGGGCCACCCTGTGCCCACGAGGCACCAGGGCGCGCCACCCTCCCTGGCGCGCCCTGGTACCTCGTGAGGCCCACGTGGCTCCGTCTGACCTAATTCCAACGCTATAAATTCAGTTTCCTGAAGAAAAAAAATAGGAGAGGAAGTTTTATTGCGTTTCACGATACGGAGCCGCCGCCACCTCCTGTTCTTCATCGGGAGACCAGATCTGGAGTCCGTTCAGGGCTCCGGAGAGGGGGATCTTCCGGCATCGTCATCATCAACCATCCTTCATCACCAATTTCATGATGCTTACCGCCGGGAGTGAGTAATTCCTTCGTAGGCTTGCTGGACGGTGATGAGTTGGATGAGATTTATCATGTAATCGAGTTAGTTTTGTTAGGGCTTGATCCCTAGTATCCACTATGTTCTGAGATTGATGTTGCTATGACTTTGCTATGCTTAATGCTTGTCACTAGGGCCCGAGTGCCATGATTCCAGATCTGAACCCTTTATGTTTTCATGAATATATTTGTGTTCTCGATCCGATCTTGCAAGTTATATGCACCTGCTATGTGTTATGATCCGCATACCCCAAGGTGACAATAATTGGGATTCTTTCCGGTGATTGCCGTAGTTTGAGGAGTTCATGTATTCACTAAGTGTTAATGCTTTGTTTCGGTTCTCTATTAAAAGGAGGCCTTAATATCCCTTAGTTTCCTTATGGACCCCGCTGCCACGGGAGGGTAGGACAAAAGATGCCATGCAAGTTCTTATCGCAAGCACGTATGACTATATACGGAATACATGCCTACATTACATTGATGAATTGGAGCTAGTTCTGTGTCGCCCTAGGTTATAACTGTTAGATGATGAATGTTATCCAACATAAGTCACCGATCCAATGCCTACGAGCTTTTCATATATTGTTCCTTGCTAAGTTACTACTGTTGCTACTACTGTCACAATTGCTACAAAACTGCTGCTGTTACCGTTACTGCTACTGTTACTATTATTGCTACTGCTATCAAACTATCATACTACTGTGCTACTAATCACTCTGC
Source organism: Elymus sibiricus (assembly GCA_039707655.1). Lineage (NCBI taxonomy): Eukaryota > Viridiplantae > Streptophyta > Magnoliopsida > Poales > Poaceae > Elymus > Elymus sibiricus. Next base: position 278,626,091 of record CM077672.1, read on the forward strand.
TATAAATATTTAGTCTCCAGGTGTGGTTGAATTGACAACTCAACTGCTAATACTTGCAAATATTCTTTGGCTCCCCTTGTGTCGAATCAATAAATTTGGGTTGAATACTCTACCCTCGAAAACTGTTGCGATCCCCTATACTTGTGGGTTATCAAATAGCAGCTTTCATCCCTGCATCTTGGTCTGTTAAGATTATTCCTGGTTTTTTCCACTGCATGACCTCCATGAAAGTTTCAAACAGCCATACAAAAGTATCCGAACTCTGATCTTGCAATAGGGCCCAACCAAACACAATTGTTCTTCCATGGCCATTAATTCCCACTATAGGTGCAAAAGGCATGTTATACTTGTTTGTGCTGTAAGTGGTGTCAAATGAAATGATCTCACCAAACAACCGGTAGTTCAATCGGGAACGAGCATCTGTCTAGAATAAGCTGAGAACTGTGTTGTCTGTATCTCTTTGCATCCTGTACCAGAAACCAGGAGTTTCAATTTGTAGCTTCTCAATGTACTGCAATGTCCATTCAATATCTGTGTTCTCCTTCTTACGCACCCATTCTCCCTATTTCAAATTATCTAGTTTTTTCACATCAAAGGTAATGTTTCCCAACTTCCCACCACACAGCCTTCTGAATATGCTCATGATTCTTCTGGGTTTCACTCTGTGTTCTTGAAGCAACTTTGACAACATAATTTCTACCTCATTCATATTTCTGTGGCTTAAGAAAAATTTGGTAAGTGATGGAGACTTAACTAGATCATGGTTATGCTCAAGACAAACTGATACAATATGCCACTTATCATCCACCAACTTGACTGTTATATTCATCGGACAGTTTGTCCCTGCAATAATGTTTCTTTTCCTTTTCCTCAAACCAGTGTTGGCACTTGGTCTTTTCCTACTTTTGTTGCACTGCAAATACAGCTTCCTATTCTTATAATTCCTTCCTTTTATCATTGCGAAACCATTCAACTGAGCATAAACATTTGCAAACCGGAAAGCATCATCCAGTGTTGAGAACACCTTACCAACTTCTGGTGTACTAGCATTGTCTGCTTCTTCTGGTGTAGGGAACACATACTCTTCATTCCCAGCACAAGCTACTGTATCTTGATCAGAATCTCCGCTGTCAGAATTGCCTTCACAATCATATTCAGAATTCTGAGCCAAAGAAAGTACCTGCAAAGGGAAGGAACACAACTATTCGACATCAGAATAACAATCTTCAGAAAACATTGTTAATATCTCGAAAGTCTATTTTTATTCTTTTTTCCAGAAATGCAGAATCTTACCTCATGGCAAAAATTTTCCACTTCTGCTATTGTTGTCAAAGGTTCACTACACATGTTCTCGCCAACACTATCCTGTAAAGAATAATTTACCTTTGCATAGTCATATCATCTCTTAAATTATTTTATTTCACAGTAATAAAGATGCAGGTTTTTCCTTTTTTCTCGCACTGGCCTGCTTGTTGAAACTTAGCACTACTGCTGAAGATGATTCAGTAACATTGTAGTTGTTCTCATCATTTCTGTCCATTGACTGCCAAAAACAATCAAGATAAACTTTCTATCAAACACTAAAACTGTATTCAAGATCTTGTCACATTTTTTGAGCAAGAAAAACATATGCTAGAAACATAATTCCACTACCCACTTTGTATGCACTTACAGTCTGTTCATCGTTGTTTGACATTCCCAAATCTTCGCTCATGATATTTGGTGCACCTTCTTCTACTTCTTTGTCAATACCACCAAACAAATTAAACTCCATTTCAGCTTCTTGACTCTCAATCAGTTCCTGGACACCATTTTTGTGTGTGTTAAACTTTGTTAGTTCATATCACACTTTGTAAGAAGAAATGCATTGCACACTAAACCTAGAAGAGAATGCATTTGAAATCAGAGATGTAAAAGAACCAACCTCAGTTTCTTTCCTCAAACTTTGGTATTGAACAAACTGATCAAATTCTTCCATCAAAGCACAACCCTAACACAAAAGTGAAAGAAATTTAAATGTTTTTTTCATCGTCACTGAAATCCTGCCTGAAGCGATGACTGAATCAAGGACAGGGACTTACCACACTTGCAGATTCTGCAGCACATTTGCCTGCTGTAGGTTCGAGCAGCTTGTTTTCATTGTTGTTCTTTCTCTTCTTCACTTCTTTTCCATTGGATGCAGTTCTTTTCTCACTTTGTTTCTGCATCCACAAGAAAACAACACACATTTTCTCTTTTTTGAGTCTTTCTCAGCTGTTGTAATAACTAACTTTAAATCAACACAGTCAATTTTTTTTGTAAACAAGAAATGTAGAAGATAACCTTCTTAGTAACCTCTTTCTTCTTACTGATTACTTGCTGGTTAGCAAATTGCACAAAACTGCTTTCACCTTCCATCTGGATACACCATAGGCTGCAACCATAGTTCAGAATTTTCAGTTATTTTTTTTAACAAATGAAACGCCATGTACTGGTTATTACCTTTGAGTATACATGGAGAAACAAAAAGCCAAACTAACACTAGTTAATGACAGGTTCTGTTCATATCTTTCGATTCAGACATCAACCAATCACAGTAGTTGATTGGAAGAATTATCATAACTGAAACTAGGAAATCCTCAAGGTTCAATGCAGCATGAGTGTAACTAGGTAAATTCAAGAAACTAGGTATTTTTTCCTAAACAAGTGACTTAGTTACTATACATAGCCAGCACCAGCTACTTGTTCGCCAGATCAACAAGTACTAACTGGCCAATTCTATCTCAAATCTACCTGTTACATCTCCTAAAACTACAACTAAATTTTCTTCCTCTTCTTACCCTTTTTTCCCCAACCAAACTTCTTCCATGTACAACAGAAACAAGCAAAGGAAAGGAAGAAGATCAAGAAGAGAGGGAGAGGTATTCTAGTACCTGTGCGCTCCAGCGCCGCCGCCGGTGGAAAGAAGATGGAGGTGCCCTGGCGGCGTCGCCGCTACACTGCCGCCGCGTCTTTCGTGGATTGGTGGAAGAGATCGAGCCACCTACCCCCCAAGTCTTATCTGGTCGGGGCGCTGTTTTTTCCTTTTCTTTTTTTCCTCAACTATTTTTGGCTCAGCAACAGACAAGTGGGGCCGTCCATTGAGAACACTTTCCCCAAATAAGGCAGATACACATTTCCCTTCTCTGTTTCTCTCCCCCCTCCGCTCGCTGTCGGCGCTCCCGAGATCTGCTCTTCACCGGAAAATTTCCGCGGCCGCTGAATTGGCTCCAAACAAAAGGTTCCATCCCTTCTCCCTTCCGACCTGCCTAGGTTCTACTGGCCTCTAACGTCTTCATCTGCGTATTTTCTTCTTTATTTTATCATGTGGAACTATCATCGTGATTCACATCTTCTTCCAAGGATTAGAACTCAGATAGGTTGTTCTTGGTGTCTATTCAGCTGGGACTGACTGCGGCATTTGTTCAATTCCACGAATTTGTTCTGGTGTTCTAGGAAATTTGCTCTGCTGTTCTAGGAGCACTTCTACCGAAGAGTGTTTGCACACTATTTTTGTTAAATTCTACCTTGCTTGCATACCCTCTGTAAGAATTTGTGTGTATGTCCTGGTTGCAGCCCTTGGAAGATGGTATGTGTTGCACAAGTTCTGCTATGTCATGAACTCATCACCATCTAGTTGCCCTTTTTCTTCTCATCAGTTAGGACGCAGTTTAGTCTAACCCAATTGTTCTGTCAAATCAAACTGGCTTACGATTGTACCTGGATTTTATCAGTATTCACTATATTATTTTTGTAATATAGTGAAATTAAAGTGTTATTAGACTAGACATTTCATCAATAATTTTACTCATCATAAGCACCCGGTCTTAAGTTGGTTACAAAACAGAAGTTCGGGAAATTTAGTTTTCAAGAGTGGCCGATGTCGTGGAATAAACTGAAACTAGTACCGAGTTGTCGGATCAATTTTGAGTAGGAAGTTCTTGGTATAAGAATTCTGCTACACAAACTATTTTGTTGCTGGTTTCAGCAGCCATTCAATTTGAACAAGTCAGAATCAGTAACCTTCTGGAAATACTGTTTGTCTGGGTTGCTCTGTAGACTTGTAGTAGCCATCACTCAGTGTCTCTCTGTGTTCATGCCAATTCTACTCCGCGGCTGTGTTCATGGCAATTAATATGGGTTTGGTGATGTTTTTCACTAATTCCTGCAAGTACATCTTTAGTTCATGGGAGATACTTTCATTAATACTAGTGCTATAACAAGTGCTTATTAGAAGTTTTGATGAGCTACTGTTTGTTAGTAGTACAATGAAGTTGTACTCTCTGTCGGAATAACTATAAAAACAAAAACATCTTATGATGTGTGCACATCAGAATTTTTTGCATCAAATACTGACAGTCTTCATTCCATGGCGAACCAACTGCCATTACAACAATTAATAATAATCATGTATTCATTGTAGATGGAACAAGGATGTACAAAGAAAAGAGAAGCAGAAGAAATTGTACATGTAGGGAAAAGATGCAAGGTAATCAACATATGCTCTGAACCATTCATGCTCTGAACCATGCAGGGAAAAGAATGTTCCTCTAATATTTCATTTTTTTTCATGCAGTCCAATCACTTTCAGCATGTCGAATCATTTCTGAAGCTTGCGTCTCAAATGTCTGACAGTCGCAAACAATGTGTAGCTAGAATGGGTTTCCAGTCATTCCTGCAAATAACCAGCATGTCCAATATTGACTGCATTTACTTCTGGTTTGCAAACCATTTCAACACTAGTTCTTGCTCTATTGAAATGCCAAATGGATTCAAATTCCCAATTACAACTACAACTGTTCACAAGATTTTTGGCATCCCAATTGGTGGAGTTCCTGTCATCACAAAACCATCAGAAGCAACCTATGAGTTCATCCAACACGAGTTAGGGACAACTGCACCCACTATTGAGTACCTTTTCTCAATTATTAATAATGACCTTCCTGAAGATAAATTCTGTCGAATCTTCATTCTTATACTGCTATCACTGTTTGTTGCCCCTAATTCAAGTGGAGTTGTTAGCAAGTTTGTGTACAATGCAATAGTTGACATCGACAGTATTTTCACAATATGATTGGTGCTTGCTATGTCTGAGCTACATGGTCTATTCAATAAAGAAAGCAAGACTGAACAACACAAGCAGCAAAAAGCTCATTCATGGAGGAAGCAAACTACTTATGGTGGTAAGACTATTTCCCATGGCAAAACTTCTTTAATTTTTCTTTTTCTATGTGCCATACTAAAATATTATTTGCCTCAAATTCACACTTTTCAATGTTTCCCATTCTGTCTGCATTTTCAATGTCAGATATCCTACTTTGAGTTCCTCATAATAACTGAATTCAAGTTACCAAGCATTGAACCAAGACTCCCACTGTGGTCGGCAAACATGCTAAATTCATACATGGCACTCGATGCGCTCCATGGCAAAAGTAATGAATATGGCAAAGTACCAGTATGCCCTTGTTCTTCATAGATATCACTCTTGCACATTTTGAATTTAAAGTTCTGGTACTACTTCAAAGTACAGTGAAACATTATATTAATATTTAACATCTTCTTCTTATCCAACAGAGAAAGCACATCTCCTCTACTCCATTCACTGATTCAGTTTTCATTGAACTACCTGAAGAGATATTAGAGTATATTGATTCCAAATTCTCACACAAGTAAGTTCTCTTGATGCTTTTAGTCTTTTCGTAGTAACGACAACTATTTTCTCTCACTGACATTCTCACACAAGAATTCTCATTAACAGGACAAGATCATACTTCAAATGAAAGCTCAAGAATTCTACAGGAATATCATTCGGAACTCAACACCTACTCTGAAGAACTATGTAGATGACATGCATTCTTCATTTCTGAAGACCTGGACATCTTCCAGCAGCCCAAATCTCCAATTTAAATCAGCCCTGTCAGAAAACACATTCAAAGTTCCTAGGAGTAAACAATTGTTGGCAATAGAATCACCTCCAAATTTTCCAATGCTAAATGTCCCAACAGTTATTGATGAAGATAAACAAGTCACCATAAATGAAATTATTCAGGAATTGGTCAATGATTTCCCTCAGTCTATGAACATAACAAGCTCCAATTTCTCTCTCTCTCTTTTAATGGTAATATACCATCTTTCGAACAGCTTGCTTGTCTGGAACTATTTGTGAAGACATCAAGTCCAAAAGCAACACCTCCCACTGATGTTTCAGGACTGTTACATCGTAAGTTTTCCTTTTATATCTCTGCATCTTAGCATCTTTTTCTCTGTACCCAAATAGATCATGAAATAAATCATAAGATTTTTTTTTTCTACATGGTACTTGTCTGAATCAAGATCCCCAAACAGAAGAGTAGAAGAAACAAAATTCTGCTTACCACTCTTCAGATTCTTATTACCAGGAGAGCGTTTGGAAGGTCATTTCTCTTACCAACTTCCTTTTGTCCAAAGCTTTTTTTACAGGCATGCAGATGAACTGAGTTGTTAAGATTATGATTCTTATTGTTCTCTTCACTTTTTTGTTGCAACCAGATTTTATTGACCCTGAACTGGATAAAGGCTGGTTGCTTGATGAAAAAATATTTCCAGTTGTCAATACTTTCAACAATATAGTGCATGGCAATTCAAATGGAGAGCTTGGTACAAGCACTCAATACGCAGGCGCAGATTCTCCTTCTTTTGATGCAATTACCAATTCAATTGACATAGTTCAGAATGTTCCTTTCAATTACGAGAGAATTACATTAGAACCACTCAAAACATTTGCATCTGGTTCCTCTACTCAGTTCAGCCTCCCAGCAAATCAATATGCCAACCCCAATGTTCCTGCAACTGAGAGCCCAATAAGGATAATGGATTTGCTATCACCGAAACTCTACCCAAACAATATTGGCACACCTATTGAAGATCCTTTGCTAGTTCAAGCACTCGAACAGCATGAAGCACATTCCAGCAAGTTTTCAAAACCAGAACCTTCAACTTGGCAACAACGTGTGAACAAATCTTTCAAATCTGGGACACTAGTAATTCAAGAACAAAAAAAGGCAAGTAAGCAGGTCATCTCTTCGAATGGAATAGAGACTGATTTCTACCAATCGTTGGTTGGACTTCTTCCCAAGTTAACTTACAGGTATGTACAAATAGCATATGAAATTTATGATATGTTCTACATGGTTCGAACATAAACAGGTTTATGCTATCCATGCTATTTGGGTGGATCAGAAACTTATGATATTTCTCATGATTTTTTTAACTTTTATTTGATGCTGCTCTTCTGCCATGAACAGCCAAAGGATATTTGAGATTGAAGGAGTTTGGGTGGATCAGAATACTATAACTCTATCATTCAAGGCTGGTGGTTGGATAAATCCTCGGGTTGTTGGCTGTTTTTCAAAACTAAAGAATAAAGACCGGCTGAACCGAGGAAGAAAATGCCTCCTACCAAACAGTGAATTAGTAGAACACATAGTTAGCATCGACGATATGGTCAGGCTATATTTTGAATTCTTTTCCTCAGTTTTTGCTGTCACTTCATCGATATTTTCCTTTTTTTAAACTACCAATCATTTTCTGGGAAACAAACATGCAGGAGAAGCTAATGAACCCAATGCTAAATCATTCAGATCCTGCAAACAAACTAATCTTACAGGAAAGTACTGTTGGCTTCAGTTTATTGAATGCTTCCTTGGTAAGAAAAGTTTTATTGTACAAAATGCTCTTATAGATTTCTCTTTTTGAAAGAGGTTAGACTAATAGTTTGTTACTTTCCACAATTACCTAGGTAAAATTGCCTGTATTCAAGGAAAAACAATGGATTTTAATCATTGCTAACTTCAGAGCCAAAATTTTCGATATTATGAACCCATACTACAGTGGCGATACATTCCTACCAACAACTAGTGCAGTTATCTACAACTTCAAGGCTTTGTTCGCTGCTACATACGGAAATACTAGTTCTTTTAACATAGGAAATTTCGAATCAAGATTTGTACCAGCTCCCAAGGTCAATTTCAGGTGCCTTTTCCATGGAACTCTCCCCTTTTTCCTTTTATGACTGTTAAGCAACGTCTTTGTTCTATCTCCTCAAAAAACAGATTGAAAGTATTTTAAATTCACAATAATTTCCATCTTCAGTATGGAAACTGATTCTGCTATTATTTTGCTTACAGGTATGACTCAGGAAGTTTTCTTCTTCAGTATGTTAGCAAGTACAAAGGTCTCGGAATGGAGGGTTTTTCTAATGTAAGCGATATATACATATTTCCTTTCTTCTCATTATTTGGAACATATCAGGAATTAAACTACACTTTTTTTTAAAATACTAAAGGATGATCTACAAGCTCTACGTGAGAAATTCTTATTTGAGATTGTAACTTGCAAGGACAATGAAATTTAGCTGCCATTAGTAACTTCTTTCCTGCAGAGACATGTAAGTTCTCTATTTATTTTCTCCCAAGGACAGAAGACAGATGTTACTTCCTTTTTTATGACTGATCTTTGTACTAAACAGTGAAATTATTTCCTTGTAATCCCATATCTGTTTCAACAGGGTTTCCGCATATTCAAGTGAAGCTTTGAAGGCCAATCCTTTTTCGTTCCGCATATGAAGTCAGCTTAGGTAACTTCATGATCGTCAGTTCCTCTTACTTACTGTAACAGGTTTCACCCAAACAATCCCATTGAACAAATGTTTCCACCTGTTTTCCTGTTGCAAGGAATGTGAATTACAATATTCTTTTTGTCCTCAAATTTTTACCATATTCATTTTGTTCGAAAGGAATGTGTATTTCCAATTAACATTTTTTCCCTTTCTATTCTGAAGGATCTCATTGCTATTAATACTGTCAACTTCAAGGGAAATCGCACTGCAAGATTCAACTGAAAGGAATAATTTTGTCAACCTTTTATGTGTTTCCATGGGGAAAATGTTTCCTTAGTGATACAATTTTCTGTTTTTTCTCTTGCTGCTCCAGTTATAGTTTCTTGCAATACCTTCAGCTGTAAAGAAGGTCCAGCAACAGCAGAAACAGTTTTGTAAACAAGCTCTAAGCGATATACACTTTTTTTCCAAACATTTTTGTGTATTTGATGATACCTTGGTGATACTTTCATCACTGTCTTCGATGAAGCTCTAAGCTTACATCAATTTCTAAAGGAGTTGTAAAGAAGTTTGAGGCAGCAGAATTAATTTGTAAAAGAAACTCTAATTTTAATTTAGTATTTTACAACTGTTCTTAGAACCATCACAGTTACAACTTTATAACTATTTTATAATGAACTTTCAGTTTTAACAACAACATAATCATTCTTTAGTTTTACAGTTGAAACAGCATTACAGTTTAGAAATAGTTGAACCCAGAGTGCTGAGATAAACAGTAGAACGCGCGCGCCGAAAGAGCAGGAACGCGCGCGCCGAAACAGTGAAACAGTTCAAAACGCCCCAGAAACAGTGAAACGCGCGCGAACTGGCCCAGTAAGCCCGTGAAGCAGCTGCTCTGTGCGAAGCCGCAGTTAGTTGACGCAGAATGCGTCACATAGGACCTCCCGTCTGCGAGGGGTAACAATTAACTAATGATGATTTCGCATATCTTCCTGGTGATGTCGGCCCAGTTTGAAATGAGCGCAGCTGGGTGGCCCATGGGCCTTGGCCCATACCGGTTCCAGCTGAAGGAATGACGGCCAGATCTTACCTCATGGCAGGATTTGTTAGGATAATCATGACTTGAGTCAGTTGATTAGGTCGTGTGTGCGCGTCATGCGCGTGGATTAGTTAGACTCCAGGTTAGTTAGTTGGGCGTGCATGCATGTGTGCATCGCGATGGTTTGCAGCGTGCGTGCGTGGAGGCAGTTGACGTGAGTGGCGCATTGCAGGCGTAGCGATTGGTTAGCCCAGCCGCGCCTACCGCGTACGAGCGCGTCGAGTGCGCTCGCGATGCATGCGGATCGCGCGGCACGCAGCGGCGTCGGGTGAGCGCCCGCGTATAAACCCCCCCCCCCCCTGTGTATTGTATGTGGTGGTATGTGCCCAGATTAAAAAAGGAAAGCCGTTCGTCGGCGAGGCGCCGTTCGTGCGGCGAGGCGTTTGTCGCCGGAAAAACCTTGTGTCCAGTGTGCTCCTTCTTCTACCTCCGTACGTCCGAGTGTAAGAGAGAGAGAGCTAGCTAGGGTTCGTCCGGCGTTCGTGTCGCCCGAGGCTACTCGGCGTTCGTCGCCGGAGGGTTTGTCCCAACAATTGGTATCAGAGCACAAGATTCGAGGCCATGACGGACGTGGAGGCGGCGCGCGGTGAGTCCACGGCGAGCGCGGCGGATGTGGAGGCCTCGGCGGCTGCGCGGTGAAACTCCAGGCCGTGTGTCGGCCTGTGGAGGTGCGCGGCGCGGTGCGACGACCATGGAGCGGCGTCCGAGAAGGTTCGTGTCTGAGCGCGACAGCATCGACGGCGTATGTCGCCGGAACGTCAGGCGTGTGTCGCCGGCGGTGAAGGGACATGGCATGTGTCGCCGAGGAAGAAGGCTGCGGCGTTCGCGCGGAGATGAGGCATGCAGTGGTGTTCGCGTCCAGGAGGCCGTAACGGCGGCCATGGCAACGATGACGACGGGAGCTGCAACAACTCCGGCGACGGCAAGTCAAGATTAGGGGGAGATTGTTAGGATAATCATGACTTGAGTCAGTTGATTAGGTCGTGTGTGCGCGTCATGCGCGTGGATTAGTTAGACTCCAGGTTAGTTAGTTGGGCATGCATGCATGTGTGCGTCGCGATGGTTTGTAGTGTGCGTGCGTGGAGGCAGTTGACGTGAGTGGCGCATTGCAGGCATAGCGATCGGTTCGCCCAGCCGCGCCTACCGCGTACGAGCGCGTCGAGTGCGCTCGCGATGCATGCGGATCGCGCGGCACGCAGCGGCGTCGGGTGAGCGCCCGCGTATAAAACCTCCCCCTTGTGTATTGTATGTGGTGGTATGTGCCCAGATTAAAAAAGGAAAGCCGTTCGTGTGGCGAGGCGTTTGTCGCCGGAAAAACCTTGTGTGCAGTGTGCTCCTTCTTCTACCTCCGTACGTCCGAGTGTAAGAGAGAGAGAGAGAGCTAGCTAGGGTTCGTCCGGCGTTCGTGTCGCCCGAGGCTACCCGGCGTTCGTCGCCGGAGGGTTTGTCCCAACACTGACGGCTGCTGCCGTATCTTGGAGCTCCGGACGCGCCGCTTAGGGTTTTTTCCGACGCCGCGTCCGCTAGGGTTTCTGCTAGGTTCGACAGTTCGACACGCCCCCGGCAGGTGGATTGTACTCGCCCCGCCCCCACCCCCGCGCCCGCCCCCATCCCCGCGCAGCTTACGCTCGATCTCTTCACGCCACCGCTTCCGTGCAGCTTCGCCCTCAACCAGGTTGCTCCCATGCAGCTTCGCCCCCAACCTGGTCGCTACCGTGCAGCTTCTGCCGGCGCCCCCCGAGCACTGCTCCCCCTCTTCGTCTGCTCGGAGCTCCAGCCAGCCGGGTACCTCTCCTCGCTGATCGCTGTTTTTCTGTTTGCATCTCGTTACATGTCTAGTACCTATAATTGGTATAAATTAGTTGAATTATTGCTATTGGTCTGCATGCAAGTTGATTCCTCTAGTCTAGTTTAAAGAATAGAGATGTGTATCTGTAAAGCCTGAAGGCTCCCCTGCGGGGCCTTCTGATATAGCTTCATATAACAAACATGGCCAGCGAGTATGGCCGGCTCTCCTTTGGTTCGTAGGATAAGAATGTCATAGGAACTGGAAAATCATAGGAAGTGAGATGACATGCATCTCAATTACTATGGAAAAGGAGATGTCATTTGAAGCATAGGATAGGAATTTTTCCATTGAGTCTAGGCTAATGTTTTTTTTCCTTTGAAATGTCAAGGATTGGTTCCTATCCTACATAGGAATAGGAATCCATTCCTAGAAACCGAAGGGCTCTAAAGAAATTTTTCCTTTGAAAATCCTATCCTATACAATTCCTACAAAAATCCTATAAACCAAAGGAGGCCTCATAGGATATAGGAATATCATAGAAACTGAGATGACATGCATCTCAATTCCTATAGAAAAAGAGATGTCATTTGATGCATAGGATAGGAATTTTTTCATTGAGTCTAGTTTTTTTTTTCCTTTTAAATGTGAAGGATTGGTTCCTATCCTACATAGGAATAGGAATCCATTCCTGGGGGGCTCCAAAGGAATTTTTCCTTTGAAAATCCTATCCTTAAGGCGTTCTTTGGTTCATAGGATAGAAATATCATAGGAATAGGAAAATCATAGGAAGTGAGATGACATGCATCTCAATTCCCATAGGGAAAGAGATGTCATTCGATGCATACTTCATTATAATACATACTAGTACTACATATGCTTATAATTTCTAACGCTAGCACATGATTGTAAAGAGCCAAACAGGAATTGAGGATTATTCCTTAATTAAAAGGAGACTGAGTGGGGCAGTACTTTGACCCCACATCTTCAAATTATCCTTTTGTCTTTATTACTTTGCTACTCTAGCTTGAAAAATGTTCTTATATTATGGGACGGAAGGAATATATTTTTTCAATTATTGATATATACTTGTTGTATCCCCTTAAAGCTGTTTGTAGAATATCACCGTGTGGAATCTGCGTGCGCTTGCTGCGTCATATGATATGAAATTATTAGCTCTAATACATGAGGAATTTGTTGATGCATATTTTGTATGGACTTTTGAGTTTTTCAATTTCAAACCCTAAGTTGTCTTACCTGCCATTCTTTTGCTGGCTGTCAGTTCAGATGGACCGGACCCTTTATGCGAGCTTTGTTGGCAAGATTGCTGTGGGGACTAAGTTTGCAAGAAAGGCATCGTTCACACCTGTGATTAATGACATAGACTGGAATAAATTTCCTACTCATTGTTCCTGTCTCCAATCTCAGTCAATGATAGCTTCGGCAAGCGGGGCAGGAACAGGAATCTTTAAACTTGTCTCTAGACTGCTGCCTGAGCAGTGTCGATGGATGGCAAATGGTGAAGAAGCATTTGTTAAGATGGTGCGTTTTATCCCCCTAAAATCCATTTTTGATGGTGTTATATTACTCAAACTCTCTATTTTATTAACCACAGTACCAAAGCGATGTAGCAGACGGTGAATCTTCTGCAGTGAAGTTCCATCCACTTGACGGCCGAGTGCTCGCAACAGGATTTGTTACTGGCAAGATCAGATTGATTTTGTACAGTGAGGTTACATTCGAGTATGCTGTTGCTGACACATATGAGGTCTGTTTTTATCGACTTATGTTTTCATGTTGAGCTATATAAACATCTCAACAACTGATTATTTGCGTTTCTGCAGCATACAAACAAGATCTCTTCATTGGCTTGGCATCCAGGTGGTAAGCATTTGATTGCTTCCCTTCAACCCTCTTCTAGACTGGTATTCCTAAGATTAGTGCCTGTGGGTGGCGTGGCTGGTGATAGCACTATGAGCAACAGTTTGGGTTTACGTTACATGGGAGATGCTGACATACCTGGCTGTCCCAAAGACTCAGATATAAGTATATTATTTCATCCAAAGGAATATCTACTCACTTGTGCTAAACAATCAGAGTATATCACGGTAATCACGATTTTATTTTCGTATGCATATTTTAATAGATATATTTATTTTTGTGACTGATCAAAATGCTTGTTTCATATAGATTTGGCATCTGCAGGCCACCAGCACAGATGGTTGGAAGGTGAATCGACTGATGTAAGAGTTTCTGCTATTCTAATGCTTTCATTTTGGAAGATCGGCCATATATTTAACAGGAGAAATTGGCTTGCAGGAAATGTGGTACCGGTGTGATCTGCATGTCGATTGATCAAAGTGGAGAATTTTTAACAACATTGCAAGAAGAAGATATTATGAAAATCTGGAGTTTCAATATTGAAGATTCTTGCAGGTACCGACTTCCCTTTTCTGAGTTATCTTGTTAGCGAAAAGATTTTCAGTTTGCTAACTGTAAATTTTTTGAGCTCATGCCTTCCTGGTTGGATTTTGTTTGCGTCCTTAGGCTTGTAACGTTTGTCCCTGGCTGGATTCGTGTCCCTGTTAGAATTTTGGGTTTACTTTTGCGGGAACATTGACATACTTGTGGAGTTTGAAATGGAAACCTAATTGATATTGAGTTGACTGTCAAATAGACTATCAAAATTTAGCCATATCTCAAAGAATCTATCTGTATGTTGTAGAATTCAACTGAGCAAGGCATTGTATGACGAGCACAATAAGTTGACACGTGGTGGAAGCCGTGGACAAAGTAAGACTTATTCTTGTGCTTCTGCAGTCGACTCTTCAAAGGTATATATTGGTATTCTTTTACTTTTTATGTGACACACAATATATGTTTATATTTCTGTATACTAATTTTGGTGTCCTACTGCAGAGACTTTCACATCGCTACTGCCGGATCAGACAAACTTATCACAAGCAATACACTTCTGGTGTATAAAAATGTAGCAACCCACCATCCACTTGATCATTCGGACTGGGAGAAGGCCTGTGAACTCACTGCTTCACCTGCTCCAGTTGAACAGATTAAGTGTATCAAGTTCAATCCAAATCACAAACAGGTAACATTTGATGGGAAATTAATACTGCTTTGTCGTGACTAAAGTTCTGTGCCAAATAATTATCTTATTGAATCCCACTTTCAGGAGAGCATAACATTGAGTACCGGCGGTGGATGTGGGTTTATTCACTTATGGGCCCTTTCTGATGAACCCCTAATGCTTCGTGCTCTGGAATCAAGGGATGAAGAATATTACTATAATGGCTATAATAATGGGCGCACGAGAAAAGACTTGGAGGATCTTTTGCCAATTTCTGTCTCACTACCTAAAATCTCATTCTTGGATAGAAACTGCAGGATCAGTTTCCGTAATGATGACTTCCGTGGCATGATTCATGCGATAAGGATTGTTCCCTTTGTTGAACTATCAGTTGACCCACCTGTCGGACAAATGGTAGTGGATGATGTCAGAGACGATGGAGGTTCTGTGCATACTGAAGATGAGCTTATGAAAGAAGTGAATCGGCGACTGCTAGAACGAAAAAAGGAAGCTGATTGTTTGCGGGACTTGCTGATAGCTCAGTCTATTGGTTTCTCCGAAGATTTGAAGACGATTTTGGTTCTCGTACTGATACATTCAAGGACCGTATGTGCTCAGAGGTTAATATGTTCCATGCCAAATTTGAACGTGACAACAAGGAGATTGTATCTATCATTGAGTCTGCATATAAAGATGTCACAGCTAAATTGACCAATGTATTAAGTATTAACTGAGGTTCAGGACGCAAGTAAGTCATCAAGGACAAATCGTCCGTCTCAAGATTTACAGTCCTTCTTGGAATCAATGAGCCGGTTACTATCTAAACCTGGTGGGGAGGAAAAGTAAGTGTTCATCACCAGATCCTTTACCATTTGTGTTAGAACACACTGTAGCTCTGTAACTTAGTATTAGGCTAACATGTTGTATTGTATTGATTGCAGGTCGAGGTGAAATAGATTGAATTGCTGAGTAATTGTGTTTACTAGTCTAGAAATGATGATTGGGTGTGTGGTTCGTCCGGTTTTCTGACTCATGATGATTGATGCCATTCAAGTGTTACCTGATTCCTCGGCGGCTGAAGCTTTGGTTTTTAGAGATACTCAGGCATCAAGTGTGTGACTGGAGGTGTGTTAGATTGTATATTTTGTTTTGTTTTTAGTGTGATTAGGAGATGGGTGTACCCTCTTGGTGGTCTAAGTTGTATGTTGCCTTCAGGTGTTGGTTGCGTCTCCATTTACAACTGGTTTGCTCTGTTGACATCTTTAGTGGCTGTGTTTTCGTGATAAGAGTTGCTATGCATTTTTCTTAGAATTGTTGTTTCTCTATATGTTGCCTTCTGTTGTGCATCGATGCATATTTTGTGAAGAATTTGCATTTTTACGTGTAGAAGACTAGTTTAAGATTACAAGAAAATTGAAAGAACCTATTTGCTGGATGTAATGGAGGCTTATGGTTTTGGGCAGAGATGGCGAAACATAATCAGTTTGTTGCTAGCATCGTCATCTTCTCGGGTGCTTCTTAATGGGCGCCCTGGGCCTCCCTTTGCTCACAAGAAGGGACTGCGGCAAGGAGATCCTCTATCTCCGATGCTCTTCATTCTAGCCATGGACCCCCTGCTGAGGATGTTCGAGTGCGCCACAAGCCGTGGCATTCTAGAGCCCATTCCAAGGAATGCCGTAAGGATGAGAACCAGCTTATATGCTGACGACGCTGCCATCTTTGCTTCTCCGGACCGTTCTCAGATTGATGCTATCCTTAAGATTCTGGAGATGTTTGGTTCTATCTCTGGCCTCAAAATAAATCCGGCTAAATGCGTCGTCTATCCTATCCGTTGCCAGCAGGATAGAGTGCAGAGCTGTCTTGCAAGTTTTGGTGGCTCTGTTGGATGGTTCCCTTGCAAGTATCTTGGGCTTCCCCTTTCTTTCAAGAAGCTGAGAAGGATTGATTTGCAGCCACTCCTTGACAAGGGTGCTGGGATGTTAAGCATCTGGAAAGGGAAGCTACTGAACCGGACTGGCCGCCTTGACTTGATCAACTCTGCCCTCACGGCCTCCATCACCTTCTTCCTCACTGTTTTTGCACCGAATGGTTGGTTCACTAAGAAGTTTGACAAGTTGAGGCGTAACTTCCTTTGGAATGCTGATGAGGAAGCCCACGGTGGAAAATGTCTTGTTAATTGGAGAAGGATATGCGCACCCAAGAGTGTGGGTGGCCTGGGACATCAAAGATATACATGCTTTTGGACGGGCGCTTCGTCTCCACTGGCCTTGGTATGAATGGGATGATGTGGATAGGCCCTGGAAGGGAACTCCGGTGCCTTGTGAGCAGGCTGATCTGAACCTTTTTGCGGCCTGTACTACCATTTCTTTGGGTGATGGTCAAAACACAAATTTTTGGAGCCAAAGGTGGCTGCAGGGGCAAGCTCCCAAGGAAATTGCTCCTGATTTGTTCAAGCTGGCCAGATCTAAGAGGTTGTCTGTCAGTGAAGCTTTGTCCAATGGTGCTTGGATGAGAGGTTTGAGGAATATAAATACTCCGGTTTTAGTGGACTCTTTCATTAACCTTTGGTGGATTTTGCAAGGAACATCGTTACAACCTTGCCCTGACTCGATATGTTGGAATCTAACGACAAACGGAGTGTACTCAGCAAAGTCGGCCTATCACTTTCAGTTCCTAACTCGCATTCCACAGCCACATCTTCAGAATGTTTGGAACATCAAAGCGGAGGGGAAGATTAAATTCTTTGTATGGACTCTGCTTCAGAACAGATTATGGACGGCTGACAGACTTCTTGCTCGAAATTGGGATCACAATGATGTTTGCCTATGCTGTGATCAGACTTTAGAAACTGCCATGCACCTGATCCTTGAATGCCCTTTTGCGAAAGAGGTTTGGTTCAAGGCCAGTGGCTCTTGCCCATCTGCTGCTCAGGCGGCTTTGGGTGCGCCATCCATCTTGGACTGGTGGAGTAAAGTGAGAAGCCTGAAGAAAAAAGGCAACGCTACTGATGAATGCACGGCGGCAGTGTACATTGCGTGGAACCTTTGGATTGAGAGAAACAACAGAGTTTTCAAGGCCTCGTCGAACTCCACTTCTACCGTGCTGCTCCTGGCAAGAGATGCGATCGGCCTCCTTAGGGAGGCAGGGGAGTAGTCGCCTTGGGTGGTGAGGCTGTATGCCTCTGGCTTCAGCTTCTTTTCTTATCTGTTGTAATCCCCTCCGGCTGCTTTGGGCAGTCTTGTACAGTTTTTCCCTCTAATATAATGAAAAGGCAGAGCTCCTGCCATTTCGGTCAAAAAAAAAAGAAAAAGAAAAAGAAAGAAGGCATACGGTCCGGCTGTTGCCTGTTTGAGAATTGTTGGTGGCGCCTGTTTTAGAATTGGGCTGATCTTCCAACTGTTTAGAAAGTTTACTGTTAACAATGCAGCACTTCAGCACTTAAGTGGTTAATTTAGTGATTTTGGGCACCGTTTTATTCCCACAGTTGATGCCCATTGACGTGGTAAATTTGACTTCTGGGGAAGCGTTTTACAGTATCCTGGTATTAATAAGTTTGCAAAGTTGTGCAAGAATATGCAACGCAGTTTAGTACCTGCTTGGGTTTGCCTCCTAAATACCCCTGTAAGATTGCCTGGTAAAAAAGGTCGGGTCGGCTGACTGGTTCGTTGTAGTTACGGCCGGTTGTTTTCTTTCGAGATGGAAATCACTTGGGCTGCGCTTGGAGGCCCTACGAATTTTTACACCGGTATATTATTACAGTTGTATAGTACTGGATTAATTCTCAAAAATAAAAAAGTTGTATAGTACTGGACACTAGGAAAATACGTCCGGATTATTTCCCCCCGTGATGCCATATTATCAGAAACATGGAGCAGCATTTGTTTTGCAACCGAAGCAGGGGATCAACCACAAGCACGAGATCAGGGAAGCCACTCGCCGGATCTTACGAAACGAGATAAGATCATAGAATCGGAGACCGACAAAACCGATCTGTTCTCGGCTCCTCGCCGCCGTCTAGGTTAATCCTGGTGCCCCCGTACTGCAGGAGCAGCCACCGCTGCCCCACCAGTTTTTTTTTCCTGAGCTGGTAATATTCATTCCATTGCTTAACCATGCACAGCGGACTGGAAACCAAGTGCTTGGTCCTTCCACCAAGTGCACATCGCACCCGCTCTATAGCCATAGTCAGCAAGGCAATGAGCGACATTATTACATGAGCGCTTACAGAAAGTAAATTGGAAAGAATCAAAAGAAGCGCAACAAAGACTGCGGGCTTCCGGCAGCTAAGACCCCGATGGGTGAAAGATCATGATCGCCAGAGTTAACGGCGTTGACCAACCGCAGTGAATCAGACTCGAATATCACCTGGTGGACACCCATTTCGCTAGCAGCCTCAGTGGCCTTGACGCATGCAGTTGCTTCTGCATGCAGTTGCTTCTGCCTGGAGCGGCGTGGCCAAGTACTCCTTGTCAGCATAAGCAGCGATGAATTCTCCCTGGCTCGACCAAGCAACACAGCCCCAGGCACCTCTTCCTTCTTGTATGTAAAAGGCAGCATTAAAATTAATTTTGAGAGTGCCCTCGCGTGGCTTAATCCATACTGGTTCAGGTACAGGGCTTGAATGGGCCACACCCCTCTCCTCAGCTCCACGGAAATCATCAAGGAGTCGCCTGACATTTGTCGGGCGCGTGTGCAGAACACACGCGTGACACCGTGGACTAGAGACGTCCTTCTGCTAGTTCGGGATCGAGGCATGAAGACACGGACCTACACTACCAAATCATGCACAAAAGACATGGTGGTTTACCCAGGTTCAGGCCGCATGATGTGTAATACCCTACTTCTGCTTTTTGTGTGTGTTTTGATGGTGGATTAGAGCTACAAAACCTTTCCGGGAACCCGGGGGGGGGGGGGGGGGGGGGGGGTGGGGGTGGGGGAGTGTATCCCTACTGGCGTTCTACCAAGTGTCCAACCTTGTTCTATCTTTTTTCCTTTTTTTCCTCCCCCTTCCTCTTGGCCTGGCCCTCCTTTTATACTCCAAGGGGTACCACAGATGGCTTCGAGGCTAAGGTAAGTGATCTCGATCCGACCAGGTAGGTGGATGCATTAAATGCGCGATGAGGTGTCATCGCCTTCTGTCTTCCGGGAACGGACCCCTGTCTTGTCAAAACCGACTAAGGTGACACCTGTTGGAGACGTGACACGTCTCGACACAGGTGTGCACCATGCGGCGGCGTGGGTGAGTGAGTCACCCCTTGCGTCTTGTCCATCGCCTGATGCGCCTACCCACCTCCCGCATGGCGCGAGAGCCCTGCGAGCGCAGAACCACTGCGCCACGCGTAGGTGAGGCGGTAGCTTGCTGTCGAAGGTTGGCTGAGTGCGCGCCAGCTGTGGGCTGCTGTTGTCGGGTGAGATCGTTCCCGGGTCTTGGCTCTCCATTGTTGCTGGATGTCTTGGTAGGATACTTGCTGAACTTGTGAGCATCGGAGGGGCATGCAAACCTTTTTGTACAAAGATTTGCATACCACCACCGAGCCCATGCCTTGCTTGGTGCATCTTCTTGTTGATATCCTTCTTCACGAAGATCTACATGCCATCGCTGAGGGGGTCAGTAGCACACTGCTCTTTTATCTTCTTGAACTTGATCCAGTGGCGACCGTGAGGCGCACGGTTGGATGCATGACGCATCTTGTCACGACACCGACATAAGCCCCCGGGCCTGGGCCGGACGCGTTCCGCACACGTCGTCAGGGTCAGGTCCTTTCGCGCATAGGGCCCACGTGTCGCCAGCCCCCGGGCTCAGTCAAAGCAGAGACGCAGAAGGAAATGCTCGAGACGCCTGTACTCGGAGGACCCGAGGACAGCTGTCCTTTGCATGCAATCCCTCTGAGCCCTGCTTCATGCCACGCTTGCACAGCTGCGTGACTTGATAGTAGTATGCTGCAGGCACGTGGCATCCCATCCCTGGCAATAGCTAGGTATGCCAATCTGGAGGGAGACCAACGCACACAAGTGGATGACCAGTCGTCGAGCCCCCTCGATTCCTGTGTGAACAAGAGGGGTAATGATCCCACTTTCCATTAAATGATGCGACACGCCGTCTCAAGTTCATCTTGGGAACCCAATCGGCGCCTGGAGAAGGGAGAGAATCGGAGCGGCTGAGGGTTTGAATCCTCCCTACCTTTGAGGCTATAAATGCCAAGGAAAGGCAGGCCGCTCATCACTCTTCCCCTTCCCATCTTCTTCCTCTCCTCTTCTCCCCCAATGGTGGCGTAGGCGGTGGCGGAGTTCAAAGCGAGGTGCTTGGCGGAAGAGGTCCAGGACTAGAGGAGGGATCTCCAGGCCAAGGGCGCAGAGCTCGAGTCCCTCAAAGAGAGGACGCGAGCAAAGCTCTGATCCGCAGACCGTGAGGTCATGGCGGTGGAGGCGGAGCTCACAAAGCTTCGGCAGGCGATGGGCGAGGAACTGCGCGGCCTCCGGGAGGAGAATGCGATGCTCAAGAAAGAGCTTGCATCCACCGTCGAGAAGTACCACTAGTCGCAGGCCGCCATGGAGGAGGCGGCGGATCGCCTCCACTACGAGGCTGATGCACTGAGAGAGCGCGTCAGCCGAGAGCAGGCCCGTCGCGACGCCATCGAAGACCGCCTTGGGAAGACATTGCTGGATGCGGGCGCCCAAGTGGAGCGGCTGCGTCTCGCATACCAGCAAGCCAGTGCGGTGATGCCGGCGCTAGGGATGAACTCCTTCAACCACCCCGCCGACTTCAGTGATCGCCGTCTGCCCGACCTGGCGTCCTTCTTCTCCTTCCTCGCCAAGGACTTGGTGCATCTTCGCGCCTTCACAAAGAAGGCGCTGAATCGGGAGGGGATCCGGGCCGCCATCGCCGTGGCGTCCCGTATCCTCCCCAATCTTCACCATCGGGATCCGTTTCTGCCCATGTCCGCCGTCTTGGATGATCTTCCCCCACGGTGCTTGCGAGGAAGCTGAAGGTGGTATCGTCTGTGGTGGAAGCCGTGGTGCGCCTTGAGAAGAAGAGGGATTTCAATCCCAACTAGGCACGTAGGAGCAGCAACATGAGTAGTAGTAGTAGTTCCCGTCGTCCTACCAACCAAAAAAGGGATAGTAGAGAACTAGGAACCCGTGAACGAGTTAGAGTGGAAGAATATATGTAATTTCCTCTCTCTCTCTTTTGGCTAATGTAAATGGTAACTTGAATGGCCCCATTTCCGCGAACCCCCCTCTTTGCTTCACTCAATTAGCTTTGTAGAGATGTAGTAATCAGGAACGTATTCAGTTGCACTGACCTTTACTTGGCTCAGGAAAAGTGCGAGACTTTTTCTATCGCCAGTGAGGTTAGTGCCTTCCGGAATTCTAACGTTCCAGAGCAATCGTGACCAGGTTTTGGAGCTAGGCACACAACGTATTCCAGGAATGCCTCCTTCAAACTTACAGCGCATGCCACGAGAGAAGCGACTTCGGGGTGGAAACGGGAGCGAAAGCTACATTTGCTTTTCTTCCTTTTACTTGTTCTCGTCCCTAAAGCCCCCGGGCGGCCAACCTATTGGTTTCTGGAACCCCCAGGTTCTGCGCCTGGGTTGGAATATGATAGTTGCTTCCTAGAGCAGATCCGGTCATCGCTCTTGGGTGAAATTCTTGCAGAGATAAAGTTCTGCCAAACCCCCAATGCCTTTTTGGTGGGCTTGCGATTTCGCTACTTCAAACTGGCGATCGACCTTTCGAGTGATCTGGAGCTCAAAATTACCCTGGAAGAGCCTTCCTGTCACGGTGGTGTCTCGTTGTTTTCCCTTCCGGACGAATTCAGATGAAGGACGAGACCAACTTCCCACATCCGCGGACACATGCCGGGTGACTAGGCTGGCCACCTTGTACCTAGTCATGCGCACACGGCACACATAACAATCCAGGAACGATTCTCCTCTGGGAAGCTAACACCGTCGTGTTTAACTTCTGCCCATGTGCGGCATGGCGTTTGGGCGAGTACTTGAGGGTAGAATCGTACGCGAGTTCAACAGGGATTACCTCCCCAGCTCCACAGGAGGAAGCATGGAGGGTTTTCTTGGGTATCATTATGAGGAATCTCGGAGTGACCAGACCTTCATCATATTAGCGCCTACCGTATTATTCGATTTGTCAAAAGCCCAGGAACAACATGATAACCCACCACTACTAGAAAAAGGGCTGTTAGTGGTGCACCTGTTTTTGCTATTAATGGCGCACTACAGGTGCGCCACTATTAACACGCCACTAGTAACAAATAGTAATGGCGCACCTCTGGTGCGCCACTAGTATCCCAGATAATAGTGGCGCACCACACAGTGCGCCATTACTATGTCCACCAGTGCGCCATTACTATGCCTCCCAGGGGGCCATATTTACCTTGTGCTCTGGGTTACTAATGGCGCACTTCTAGATAATGCGCCACTGGTGTGTTTATTGCAGTGCGCCACTAAAGTGCAATATGGTGCGCCACTACTATGAATATTAGGAATTTTTTTTTCTTTTCTGATATTTGCACAGGTTACAAAATACATTACTGCACAGAATATAGACAGCACAACATATAAACAGCAGATTTATCGAATACAATAGAAGATTAGTCTCCGAATACAATTCATCATATTAGTCTCCGAATTCAAAATACCGAACAAAGTTAGAACATTACAAGTCTCGAGACCGCGAGTAGCGAGTTTGTCTTCACATTACAAGTCGATATCGATCATCTAAACTACCATCACATAGAAGAGAGCTGCGGTCATCACGATGAGCATCATCGCGATGAAACTGGTCTTCATCCGGTTCCTCCAACGCTCCCTCCTCTCTCCCGCTAGATAGCGCGCGTATCTAGCTTCCGCCTCCGCCCTAGTGGTGTACCCTTTGTAACTGTTACCGCTGAAACGGTGAACCTGTGTCCGACACTCCTCCCAGTCGTCGTAGACTCCGGGAACCTTACCCTTGTACACGACATACGACGGCATCTCTATGCACTAGACAAACAAAACGTTAGTAGCAATTCACAGACAATACATAAGCAATATATAAGTATGCAACAAAAGGATCGGAAGAGAAAAGCAACACATTAATAGCACAATTCATGGTCCTACTAATAAATAGCATCGATTACATATAAGTTGAACGACTGTCCAAACTAAAGAGACATACAAGTTCATTAAAGTTTAATTACAACATGAGCTAATCGATATTTCAGAACTACATAGCATCACTACTTTCGACTCGACTCAGGGACCGGAGCGTGGATGAAGCCACCGTCTATCGTGATGGTCATGAAATCGCGGTCGTTGTCAGCCTGCATTTGTAGCGTTGTTTCTATCTCACTGTTGGACGGTTGATATCTAAGGTAGAACTGCCCCGAGGTACGAAGGACATCTTGATGGATGATTTCCGCAAACTCCGACTGGATGCGAAAGAATTCTTGTCTGATGTCCGTGTCCTGGATTGCCGACAAGCGTGCGGCCCAATCTTTGAGATTATTTGGTAGCAGAAGGTGATTATGGTCCCGCACGATCGCCCGCATGTGATGGAGGGCGTAGTAGGCATCCTTCTGACCGCCAGGCGGCTGCTTGACGCAGGGGAACATCGTATTGTGGGTGAACACGTGCTTGCCGTACCTACAAATTGGCCTCTTGAAGGTGCCTCCAGATCTGGCGTAGCCGGGGAGAGCTTCATCAAGAACTTTCTTGATATTTGTGTAGTCTTTCTTCGACTGACGGTCCGAGTCGAAATACGTGGCCATGGAATATTTCGGGCTTAAGAGGATGAGTGTGCAATGTGTGTCACTGCACAAAACACGGAATGTTAGGAAAAAAAAGAACGATCGAAATCTAAGAAATCATATGTTACGGGGCGGTGAGGGGATGACTTACTCGGGAAAGTAAGGCACGAGGAAGTTATCCTTATCTGGGTTCGCCAGAATGACGCCTTCGAGGTATGAACTCGCGACTTGCCGGTCCCCAGCGCTGCCCAAGATCTTGGCACGCATGTAGAAGGGGTCGACTATCACGATGTCCGGGGTCTTGTCTCTAATGATCCGCATCTCCATACTGAGCGAAAATAGCCGAATGAAGGTGTAGTGCAGCGGATGAAGGTTAAACATAGCGAAGATGTCATCAAACCGCAGGACGATCATACCCCCGATGGTGCTATCGACAAAGCCCTTGCCCTCTGGCACCTTGGCCATGAAAACCGGGTATGCCACATCATTCTCGGAGAGACGCCGCTTCTCCAAAGAAAGAACACTGTCATGCAGACTCCGCATAGCACCAGTTGCAGCATTGAACAGATTAGTCGGTAGCATCGGCCTACCCGCCACATGCACCCTCCTCGAGATATCCTTAGGTGAAGGTGGCCCGTCCTGAGCACGGATCGTACTCGGTGCCGGCTGGCTCGCACCCTTGTTATTCTTTCTTTTCCGTCCCTTCTTCTTCTGCTGTAATGGGATCGAGTTCTGCTCAGAGACCGCCTTCTTGAGTGTGTTGGGGCTGATAATATTTCGCACCTCGGCTATCTGAGGCTCGGTGAAGGCGGCAGCTGGAGGCGTCTCCTGAGAACTGAACGCCAGACGACGCCTGTTGCAATTGGGTTTCTCCGCGGTACCAGCTAGATCGTGATCGTCTTTTGCAGGGTTGGGTTCTTGAGAAGGAGGCCCCAAGAATTCGTCACCGTACCCATGTTCGTTGAAGTACTTATCGACGTTGGTAAATGTACCGTCGTCGTCGTCGTCATCCGGATCCTGTGCCATATGCATGTCCGGATCCTATGCCATATGCATGTCCGGCATGTCCGGTAGCGTTGCGGCGGTCTTGCCATGGCTTGGCGCCGGCATGACTGGCGGTGTTGTCTATGGGGTGGTGTCCCCCGCCCCCAAACGAATCTGGCTCTTCGGCCAAAGCAGGGGCCAGCTTAAGCAGGCACTGAGGGTCATCACATCATCTTCGTCGGCCCCAGCGGGTCGAAACGGAGGTAACAAGTCGTCGCAGCCCGGCAGCACCCGAACCAGTTGAACCCTATACACGGTGGGTGGCATCGGATTACCGTGGAACACAGGGTTGCCCGGTTGAACGATTCTGGCCTTGGCGACATCGATCAACTCGCCGCCCACGAAGTGCAGGAGAGTGCATGGAACGTCGGCGGCGCCCTGCGAAAACATGTAGGGCGTCAGGGATGCCCAGTCAAAGGCAAGGAGATGAAGTCATCGGCCGAGAGGCTTAGTTACCGTGATGGCGTCGAGCTCGGCTAATGTCGAGGCACCGCCAACGGCGGGCGTGCAAGTGACGGAGGGGCCGCTTGCTGCCGAGGTGCCGGCCGGCGTATTCTTCCCACACCCGGGTGCATTAAGCTCCAATGCCCGCGCCGGCGCCGGAGACACCAATACCGCCTCCGCCGGAGACACCAATGGCGCCGCCGGCGCGTTGTGCGAGTTGCTGCCCGTGAAGCTGGGAATCGGGGGCGGCCCCTGTTGGCCGCCCGCAATCCACGCCTGCAGCCCCTCAATCAAGGTAGGCACAATGGCGGTGATCGTCGCTCCTAGTTGGTCTCGCACTTGCTCTTGGACCATCTCCGGAATCCGCGCCACTTGTGCCTTGAGTTCTTGAACCTCGCGCTGCTGGCTTTCCGAGCTGGTCTTTCTCTCCTTTCGCCTAGCGTTATTGTATTCCGACCATTTCGTGGACAAGCCTTTGCCGGCCACACGACCAGCTGACGACGGCTTACTGAACTTATCCTTGTGTTTCATTACGTTCAACGCCCTATTTAAAGTGGTGTCCCAAGGGGAGCTCTGAGACGACCCCGCGCTACTGCTTTCAGTGTCCTGCGGAAGGAACGTGAACCATTTAGAAATTTGGCTTCATTAATTAGAATGCAACCATATGGAGCTAATTACGCGGGGGTGTATTCCTTACCAGAACAAGCTCAAGCGCCTTGGTCTTCGGATCCGTGGTAAGCTCCTTTGTTACCGGGTCCACCTTGTACCGGGCCCTGACATAGTTCCTGGTCTGCTTGTCACGGTATTTATCGAAGAGGGGCGGTAGGCCTTGCTCGGCACACTCCGCGTCCTCCTTGTCCCATATAGGTTCCGCCACTCTGTAACTGCCGGGACCAAGTTTGTGGACCCCTAAGTTCAAGTCCCGCATATCTTTCCCCCACTGACTTGATTCCGCGGTTGCGTTGCTCTCGCACTTGATCTTGAACTCCCGGTAGTCAGCTTCGCTGATCGAAGGATTTGTCTCCTTGATCTTCTCATAACTATCACCTCTTAGAATCCTTCTCCTCACCGCGGCTCTCCAAGTAGCCAGGGCCGTGCTCATCTTCGTGAGGGCGGCACTGTTCACTTTATTCCCTGAGAGGCGTGTGTTTGCGAAGTCACCGGGGAACTTGTATCGTTCGTGCAGCTTCGTGAAGAGGAGGTTGCGCAAATTCCCTCGGTCACGATGCCTTAGGTTCTCGGTGTTGATCGAGACGGTGCTCCGGAGAATGCACCCGAGTTGTCCCGAGTACCCACTGACTAATTCTTTGGGCGCCGTTGGATGCCCACTGGAGGACACTTCAGTAAATTCCTGCTTGACGGTGCCGAGCACGTTCGGGCGCCGGTCCTTCCGTTGCCTCTTCGGTTGGCTGCCATCTGTGCGTGCGCTGCCATCATCAGTGGTGGCATCCTCGGCGGCACCATCAGTGGTGTCATCCCCGACGCCACTAGGGGTTGTGTAGTCGGGATCGGTGTCTTCCGCGGCGTCCTCATAGCGGTGAGGTTCTTCCTCCATCTCCTGGGACAGCTCCCAGAATTGCTTGCCCGAACCGCCGGCCTCATCGTTGTGGGCCATGTTCGCTCTAAATAGGAAAAAAGTTTGGTCAAAAAGTTGGTTATTGTCAAGGAACAAGATCTCTAAGTTGACCAAATAACCTAATTCTCGAGGAATGTCGCCAAAAAGTTGGTTATTGTCAAGGAACAATTGAGAGATGTTTGTGATATTGCCTAGGTGTTTTGGGATGGAACCTGTTAGTGTGTTGTTGCTAAGGTCCAAGTCCACGTTCTCAAGGTCTAAGATAATTTAATCAGGGCAGTGGCAGTGGATTTGTGCACAAGCTAAGCTAGCTAAGACAGTAGCTTCCTTGCACAAAAGACAAAGGAAAAGGGGTGAAAAGGGGGAGATGGTTAGCTTTGATGAGCAGGCAGCATCTTCCTAACCCCCTTCTTCTTGTCTCCTCTCACTATCTCTCTCACACACATGGCAAGCAAGGGTGTCTGAGTGTGTGAAAAAATACTAAACTAATCCAACCACTAAAGCACTAGATCACTACTATTGTATAATCTTTTTATAGCTTTGTATATATGTATGGCTCCAATGGGTGCCACTGCCATGCATCCCTCTCCTATCATTTAATCATGATTAGCCCATCATTTTGACCAGAGATTAGTTTTGGTTAATTAATTAACTAGTGTGTGCCACAGCAGAGCACAGATCTCCATCTAGCTAGTAGGAGTAGCTTTCCAAGGCCTCTTTCCAAAGCCACAACTCCTCTAATTTTTGTTGGTTGATGTCAAGATACATGCTGATTAATTTTTGTTTCGGTTGAGAATCGGGCACCTTCTAGGTCAAGAAAATTGGGCATGACCTTTGCTAATTTTCTTGACCTAGGAGTGCCCCATTCTCAACCGAAATGGAAATTAATCAACATTTCAGGAGAAAGGGGTCATTTCAGAAGATCACAAGTAGCAGCAGCATCACAAGTTGATAAAATCACAAGTAGCAGCAGCATCACAAGTAGTACATCAGCAGCATCATCACAAGTAGTACAGCAGCATCATCACAAGTAGTACAGCAGCATCATCACAAGTAGCAGCAAAATCACAAGTAGCAGCAGCATCACAAGTAGTACAGCAGCATCAAAATCACAAGTAGCAGCATCACAAGTAGTACAGCAGAGAAAGGAGAGGAAGTACCCTAGCAATTTATGAAAGTGTCCAGTACACTAAACTCCAACTCCAGTACCAGAGGAAATGGGCAGTAGATGGGCAGCCTACAACAGATGCAGCTCCAGCTCCTTGACGTGCAGATGCAGCTCTAGCTCCCTGGAACCAACAAACAAAATTGAGCAAACAGCAAACAGCAAGAACTAATCATCGCTTTGCGGAACTAATCATAGCAAGAACATAGCAAGAACTAATCATCGCTAGTATTAATTGTGCTTTCTGAGATGATGCTTATGTAAAATATCAATGAGTATTCCCACTGGTTCATCGCTTTGCGGATCTAACCTACAAGTTTTGGCATGGTGAGAACTTCAAGGGTCAAGTTAGTAGGAGTACACATGAGCTCCTTCAAGCAGTGTGAGGGCCAGCGAGAAGAGGTTCCAGATTGGTAGTAATATCTAGCTCAAACGAAAAAACAGATTACAATGCTTGTTATATAACAGTTTCATGAATCTGGGTTAACATGCTTCTGTCGTGCTTCTGAGATGGTGCCCGTATTCCACATATTTGTGATGCATAAACAGCACAAATCTTTCAAAACTCTAAAAATGCAATATTCGATTCATTTTGATTTTGTACCAGCAACCTAAATTGTGCATTATTGGCCCCAATAATGCAATTCAACACTAGAGATATATTGAAAATTAAAACCTTTCTGCCATGCATCAATTTCATTATCATATGAGCTACATGAAACATTTGAATTCTCAGGAGCAAGCTTAACATTCCATTCCACCAGTGGCAAACGGAAATTTGACCTCTTTCTAAAATCCTCCAGCATTAACCCAAAAACACAGGCACTCATACACACAAACTGATCAGAGATACAAGGATAAAATCCAAGGACACTCATAGGATAAGATTTGATAGCAGAAACTAGCACTTGATAACAACAGAACCCACTAGCTGCCTTAAGCATCTCATCAAAAAAATAACAGGAGGGGATCCCTAACTACAAGCATGCTGATAACTAAAATCAAGCAGAAAATTAACTATACTACACATACCTGAAGCCTCACCGAGTGCACCTCCAAGAAAGCAGAGAAAACCCTAACACTCACACCACCTCAAAATCAAAATCCCTACAAAAGATCTCCCATGAAAGAACAGAGTAACAAATTCAGTTTCACAGATCAACACATAATCACTAGACAAACACGAATCTAAACTGAACAATTAATAGGTTGCAAGAATATATAAAATCTGAACATTACACAATTCTGAACAGTACACTTCTCAAATTCATAGAAATTTGAGAGAGAGAGAGGGAGACAGCAAGGATTCAGATTCAGAGAAGTGCAGCAGGAGGGAAGTGGAGAGGAGGAGCAGCAGCAGTTTTGAGGTTTCAGAGAAGAGCAGCAGCAAGACGTTGAGAGGAGCAGCAGCAGGAGTAAAGCAAGAGGGAGGAGCAGCAACAAGGCGAGGGAAGAAACACGACCGGCAGAGGGCGAGCGCGGCCGTGGGCGGCAACACGCAAGTGCGTGTGTGCGCGGGCGCGGCCGACTGCAGCGACAGCACAGCGGCGAGGCAACGCAGGAGCTCGGCGACGGCGGCTATGGCAACGAACCCGACGGGGGAAGGGGGAAATCGGTCGAGGGCCTCACCGAGGTGCTCGACGACGAGGTGGACGAGGGCGGCCGAGGTTGTGGAAGACGGCGATGGCGACGATACGGTGCAGCTCCGGTCGATTGACAGCCCGTAGATGAAGAAGCAGTTGACGGCGGTCCTCCTGGACGTCTCTGTGCGGCGCGGGGTGACTGGTGGCGGCGCAGTGGGTCGGGGCGAGGCGGAGGTTGCGGCGCGCGCGGGCAAGGGCGAGGTTGGTGTCGGCCCTGCGGCGCTGCTCCGGCGAGAGCGGGGTGGGGTCGGAGGGGGAGGATGGGGAGCGGACGCGTCCCACGGGCGAGGACGGCGGCGCACGTAGGGGCGGCGGCGCAGTGGGTCGGGGCGGAGAGAGAGATGTGAGATTGGGGATCGGGGATTGGGGATTTTAGTGGGGGGAGGGTTCGCAATGGCGCACCTTCTCCTGGTGCGCCATAAGTACCTTGATAGCAATGGCGCACCTGCTAGCGGTGCGCCATTAGTAACTTTTTTTTTTGGATTTTTAGTTGCAAAACATTTGTGAATTGGTAAAACATTTATGAATATGAAAAATATCATCAAATTTGAAAAAATATTCATGAATTCAAAAAGTGCCCATGAAATTTTAAAATATTCATGAGTTCAAAAAATATTAACAAATTCAATACTTTTTGTGAGTTAGAAATTCAATAACAGAATAAACCTAATTAAATAAAAATTGGTATACTAATGGCGCACCTCCTAGGGGTGCGCCATAAGTACCTTGATAGCAATGGCGCACCTGCTAGCGGTGCGCCATTAGTAACTTTTTTTTTTGGATTTTTAGTTGCAAAACATTTTTGAATTGGTAAAACATTTATGAATATGAAAAAATATCATCAAATTTGAAAAAATATTCATGAATTCAAAAAGTTCCCATGAAATTTTAAAATATTCATGAGTTCAAAAAATATTAACAAATTCAATACTTTTTGTGAGTTAGAAATTCAATAACAGAATAAACCTAATTAAATAAAAATTGGTATACTAATGGCGCACCTCCTAGGGGTGTGCCATAAGTAACTTGATAGCAATGGCGCACCTTCTCCTGGTGCGCCATTAGTAACTTTTTTTTTTTGGATTTTTAGTTGCATTCATTTGTGAATTGGTAAAACATTTATGAATATGAAAAAATATCATCAAATTTGAAAAAATATTCATGAATTCAAAAAGTGCCCATGAAATTTAAAAATATTCATGAGTTCAAAAAATATTAACAAATATATTCAATACTTTTTGTGAGTTAGAAATTCAATACCAGAATAAACATAAATAAATATTCATGAGGACTAGAACAGAAGAAATGTCATTTCCATATGTCGAAATACAATCGAGAAATGAAGACTACAATTTAAATACAATCGATCTTAGCTAGCTATCTTTTCACAATCTTCTTGCCCTTCTTTTTCGCAAATGGAGTTCTTCTCTTGAACGGACGTCCTTTAGGTAGGGTGGTCCTGCTTCTTCTTGTGGTGTATGGTACTTCATCGTCGTCGTCATGTTCCATCTTCGGGTCGCCGTACTTGTCGAAGTCTTGCTCATTGGCGACTCCATCCATTCCGATGATCTTCCTTTTGCCTCTCCTCACGACAACATGACTGGGCTTTGACGGGTCGGTAATGAAGAAGCATTGGTCCACTTGGGAAGCCAGTACCCATGGCTCATTTTTCGCGGTGACGTTTGCGCCCGCGGTCTTGGATTTGGCTTCGGGTATAACCATGGTGGTGAAATACCGGTCTTCTTTTAGGACGCTCTTGGCCCATCTGACACGGAACATCGGGACCTTCTCTCCAGCGTAGCTCAGCTCCCAGATCTCCTCGATCCTTCCGTAGTATCTGTCCTTGTCGTTACCGGTGTAGGATTCCATCGTTACCCCGGAGTTCTGATAACCATCTCTCTTCATGTCCTTTTCCTCGGTGTAGAATGTGTAGCCGTTGATATCGTACGCCTCATACGTCATCAGGTTGTGCTCGGCGCCCTGTGACAAGGCGAATATGAGTTTTTCTTCCGCGGAAGAATCCTCATGTAAAGGGTACGACAGAAGGTTCTCCTTGAACCAACGCGTGAAACATGAGTTGTGCTCTTTGATTATATCTCCGTCCGTCCTCTGTTGGCCTCGGTCATTGTACGTCTTCTCAATAAAGCTTTTGTGCTCTACCACCCAAGGATCGACCACGTCTATGTGTTGTAGCGCGACTAGGTTTGCTCTTTCAAAGTCGGCGAGTCGACCCTCGAAGTCGACATGCATTTCGCGGCGACCCTCGCGGTGACCCCATCCAGCGAGCCTACCGAGGTGCCTGTTGACGGGCAGACCAACGGGGTTCTCGATGCCTAGATAATTCGTGCAGTAGGAGATGCACTCTTCGGTCAGAAAGCCCCTGGCTATGCTTCCCTCTGGACGTGACATGTTGCGAACGTATCCTTTGATGACACCATTCATCCTTTCGAACGGCATCATGCTGTGCAGGAACGTCGGCCCGAGTTGGATGATATCCTCCACGATATGGACCAGCAGATGCACCATAACGTCGAAGAATGCGGGCGGGAAGTACATCTCAAGCTCGCATAGTATCACCACGATCTCTTCCTGTAGCCTTCTGAGTTGCCTCACGCCAACCGACTTCCGAGAGATGACGTCGAAAAAGTTGCATAGGCCAAATAGCGTTTCACGGACGTGCGCGTCCATGATCCCATGGATTGCAACTGGAAGTATCTGCGTCATCAGCACGTGACAGTCGTGAGACTTCATCCCGCTGAACTTCTGCTTCGCTGAGTCTAGGTATCTGCTTATCTTCCCCGCGTAACCGTAAGGAAGTTTTACTCCTACGAGGCAGGTGAAAAACTGCTCGATCTCCTCCTGACTTAGAGTGAAGCACGCGGGAGGGAAGTCATTTCCGATCTTCTTGGCCTTTTTTCCTTTGCGACGACTTTCCGTGTCCTTCGCCTCATCATCATCATCATCATCATCATCATCATCATCATTAGCGTGAAGCTCCTCCCTGATGCCCATTGATTTCAAGTCTGCCCTTGCTTTCGGCCCATCTTTGGTCCTCTCTGGCATGTTGAGCAGGGTACCAAGCAGACTCTCGCACACGTTCTTCGTGATATGCATGACATCAAGGCTGTGAGGCACACAGAGGATCTTCCAGTACGGCAAGTCCTAGAAAACAGACCTCGTTTTCCATACCTTCAGCAGCGGCTCTGGTGCCTTTCGCTTCCTTCCCGGCTCTGGCGCCTTTCCCGGCGGTGGGCACTCTTTCCAATTTTTCAACAGCTCGTCTATTTCCTCGCCGCTCCTCGTACGCGGGCGTCTTCGGGGTTCGGTTTCACCATCGAACAGATCCTTGCGTTTTCTCCATGAGTCATCGTCGCGAAGCCACCTTCGATGTCCCATGAACATGGTTTTCGAAGACCCGGGATCTCTATCTAGCTGGCGATACGTTGTGTCATCCATGCACCTGACGCTTCCAGAAAATCCGTGGACCACCTGCCCCGCGACATATCCGTAACCGAGATAGTCGTGCACCGTCGTGAGCAGTGCGGCTCTCATAGGGAAATATTCTTTCTCTGCAGCGTCCCACGTATTGGCTGGCGTTTTCCACAGCGTGTCTAGCTCCTCTTTCAGCAGCCCCAGATACAGATTGATGTCGTTCCCTGGTTGTTTTGGCCCTTCAATTAGCATACTCATGTGAATGTGCTTCCTCTTCATGCACAACCAGGGGGGAAGGTTGTACATCCACACAAACATAGGCCAGGTGCTATGTCTGCTTCTCTGGCTGCCAAACGGATTGACTCCATCGGTGCTCGCACCCAGCACGATGTTCCTTGGATCGTCCCCAAATTCTGGGTGTTCGAAGTTCAACGCTTGCCACTGGCTCGCATCCTTAGGGTGACTCAGCATCTTGTCTTTTTTATTTATCTCCGGATCATTTCCGTCATCTTCTCGCTTCTTCTCCTCCCTATCCGCATGCCAACACAGGAGCTTTGCTACCTTAGGGTCCGCGAAATACCGCTGCAGACGAGGAGTGATCGGAAAGTACCACACCACTTTTCGAGGAGCTTTCTTCCTCTTCTTGTATCGAGTGACGCCGCACACCGGACATATGGTAGACTCCGCGTGCTCGTCCCGATAAATGATGCAATTGTTCATGCACACATGGTATTTCACGTGCGGTAAATCCAGAGGACACACGATTTTCTTCGCCTCCTCGAAACTGGTCGGGCACTTGTTCCCCTTGGGAAGACGTTCGTGCCAGAATGACATGTTCTCGTCGAAGCATGCATCGGTCATTTTGTGTTTTACCTTCATCTCCAGAGCCATGAGCGTTACTTTCAGGCGGGTATCCTCAGGCCTGCATCCTTCATACAATGGAGTAACCGCGTCTATCTCCAGTTGATCTAGCTTGGCTTTCTCTCGGGCGGCAGCTCTTGCGTTATCCGTCTGCTTGAGAAGCAGCTCTTGAATATGAGGGTCCTGCACCCAGCACATCGATGGTCCATCGTCGTCTGCTCCGGCATCTTCATCTTCATGATCATGCCCTTCGTCTGCTCCGGTATCTTCCTCATCATCATGTCCGGCATCTTCTACATGATGACTGTGTACTGCATCTACTTCGTGATCATGTCCTGGAGATTCTTCGTCTTCTCGCCCGCCCTCGCCGCGGTTGTCTTGCTGCCCTTCCTCATTTCTTGCCCGGCCCCCATGGATGACTTCATAATCATCTTCATCACCTTGCCACCGATAGCCATCCATGAAACCACGCAAGAGCAGGTGGTCCCGCACCTGTACGGAATCCGGGTCCATAAGGCTCTTCAGCTTGCATCTTCGACACGGACATCTTATCTCCGTCTCGTTCTTTTGAAGCATCTCGGCCTTCGCGGAGCTCAAAAACGTATTCACGATGCCTTCGGTCATCGTGCGGACCATGGTCGCCTGCGGAGTAGAGCAAAACGATATTTTAGAACCAAAAAAAATTTTGGCATGACTTTGCCTAAAAATAGGACCAAAAAGAATGCATAGTGCCAAATTCTCGCCGAAACGGAAATGAATCAACATTCTGGCAAAATATTGGCAACTATCGCATTTCAAATACCGGTACCTGCAAACACAAACATATGCAACACCACAAACATATGCAACACCACAAACATACGTAGATCTAGGCCATAAAAAGTGCATGTGCACGTTGTTGGAGGGAGAAAAAAGTAGATCTACAACATAAAGAAAGCTTTCCCCTTACTTACCTATCAAAAAAAGGAAATTTAACCACTTAATTTGGGTGAATCTATGGTGAAAATGAGGTGAGGAGGAGGAGGCACCCGAGACAAGCTTGGAGGAGGAGGTGGAGAGAATGAAGTGGGGAAAGTGAGTGTGGTAGGTGGCTGTCCAAAATATCTAGCTGCTCTCAGGTTACCAATGGCGCACCGCCTAACAATGCGCCATTAGTAACCCTGGTTACTAATGGCGCACCAGTTATGTGGTGCGCCATTACTAGTTTTGCAAAAAAAAAAAATTGTTATTAGTGGCGCACCGCGGTTGTGGTGCGCCATTACTAGTTTGAACTAGTAATGGCGCACTATACCCAGGTGCGCCATTACTAGTTTTGAAAAAAAAAGTAAAAAAAAAATTGTTAGTAGTGGCGCACAGAGTGTGTGGTGCGCCATTACTAGTTAAAACTAGTAATGGCGCACTATACCCTGGTGCGCCATTACTAGTTTTGAAAAAATAAAAAAAATAAAAATTTGTTATTAGTGGCGCACCGTGGGTGTGGTGCGCCATTAGTGATATGGACAATAATGGCGTATCTACACATGGTGCGCCACTGCTATATAGCAGTGGCGCACCACATATGTGGTGCGCCATTAATGTTCATATTAGCTATAGCCCTTTTCCTAGTAGTGCACAACTAAAGGGGATCGCTTGTAGCCTTTTTCGATAAGTAAGAGTGTCGAACCCAATGAGGAGCTAATGGTAGAATTTATATTCTCTTCAAGTTCTATCGACCACCGATACAACTCTACGCACACTAACGTTTGCTTTACCTAGAACAAGAATAAAACTACTTTGCGAGAATAAAACTAGAAGTACTTTGCGAGAATAAAACTAGGAGTAATTTGCAATATAATAGAAGTTAGTTGTTTAGTAGAAAGCTTTTTGTAGAACGATGAGAAAGATTGTCCATAGGCAATTGAATATGACATATGTGTGATACTTATTATATGCAATGAGGGAGAGGCATACGCTAACATACTTTCCGTACTTGGATTACTTGGATCACATGCACTTATGATTGGAACTCTATCAAGCATCCACAACTACTAAAGATCATTAAGGTAAAACCCAACCATAGCATTAAGTAACAAGTCCTCTCTACTCCCATACGCAATAATAACTCCTTTTATTGATTCGGTATTGGAACAGAAAAGAGTATCCCACACCTATTTCCCCAGAGGTAACCCTAGGTTATCGAACCCACGAGAGGAAGATTCCCTTGAAGCGATGGTCTCTAGCAAGCTTTTGTCAAAGTGTCAAATCCAGTTTTTGACCGGATCATCAAGCAAATAGTGATTCAAACACTTACAATAAAAAGAGGTACGAGTATGAGGTCTTATGCTTACAACCTTGTATTTGAGCGGGGAGTAGATAGGATATTAATTTGGGGATTTCTATTTTTGTGCCCCCTCATCGCTTAGTTCTCCTCAGTTTTGCCCACGCTCTTTGGCAGTCCTCACTTTTCCCCTCCACGGTGCGGCCCACCCTCGAAAAAGCCCAAACGGGGGTTTGCCGTCTGGTCAAAGTCTTTGACCGTTATTGGGCGTGGTTATTGACGCGTGGGACACCCCTGTCAGCGGCTGCGCGGTCGTAGATGGTGGGCGCCGCGCCTGTACTGACTTGTGGGACACCCCTGTCAGCGGCTGTGCGCTCGTAGAAGGTGGGCGCCTGTACTGACTTGTGGGACACCCCTGTCAGTGGATGCGCGCTCATAGAAGGTGGGCGCCTGTACTGACTTGTGGGACACCCCTGTCAGCGGCTGCGCGCTCGTAGAAGGTGGGCGCCTGTACTGACTTGTGGGACACCCCTGTCAGCGGCCGTGCGCTCGTAGAAGGTGGGCGCCTGTACTGACTTGTGGGACACCTCTGTCAGCGGCTGCGCGGTCGTACATGGTGGGCGCGTATTCTGACTTGTGGGACACCTCTGTCAGCCACTGCGTGCTCGTAGAAGGTGGGCGCGTATTCTGACTTGTGGGACACCTCTGTCAGCGGCTGCGCGGTCGTACGTGTGGTAGCAGTTACTAGCGCGTGGGACACCTTTGTCATCGGCTGCACGGTCGTCAGTGGTGGGCACGGTTACTGACTTGTGGGACACCTTTGTCAGCGGCTTCGTGGTCGTAGGTGGTGGGCGCAGTTACTGGCGCGTGGGACACGAACGGCGGGTCCATCTGTCAGCTGGTCCGCGGTGGTTTGTGGGCAGAATGCCTAAAAAAAGAGGTGGCTTATTAAACCATTTGGTGTGGCGGATGCACTTGAGTCAACCAAATTAGTTTAGTTTTGAATTTGAATATTGGTATATTCCATACATGTAGTTGAGTTTCAGTGAATTATCAGGAGAGGCCCAAATTTGCAGTACAAGTGTGACGTAGTTTGGTTTTGAAAAAAAAATGAAAAAAGGCTCAAAATCCATGATAACGTGCCCAAATTTGGCACAGCTAGTGGTGTTACCATTGTAGACAATGTTGCATAGGAATTTGCAATTTTTTAGTAAGAAAAAATATATTTTCCATTTTCCAAGCCCCATAAATGACTTTTTTGTGAAGGAATTGCCTCAAATAATTTTGAAATTTGTTCCATTTCATTTTTCATGAAAAGCAGGCCACATTGGATGGCTACTGACCAATTTTCAGCTTTTTCAGAGTGATATTGCTATATTCCATGCATTTAGTTGAGTTTCAGTGAATTATCAGAAAATGCCCAAATTTGCACTACAAGTGTGACATAGTTTGGTCCAGAAAATTGCCAAAAATCATTTTATGCTCCAATATTGGTGATGTATGAACGTGGGACAAAGAAAGTTGGAATTCCAAACCATTTTGTATGAATGGTCAACACTCCAAGTTTGACCCCAATTTGAAAAAAAACAAAGAAAATGAAAAAGGCTCAAAAATTCAAATGCCTTTGCATTGAGCCATCTTATGTGCACTAGTTTGTGGGAAAAATATCAAACTTGCAATACAACAAGTTTGAAAAAAAACCTTCACAAATTTGACACAGTTTGATTGAAAACACCCGATTATTTGAGCATCTTAATGAAATTTGGGTCACCACTTGTCACACACAAGCAAACATCACAAATTTCATTTAAAGTTTATAATTTGTATAGACATGAACCCTAAACAAAGCTATTGATCGTCGTCGTCCACGTCGGAGCCGCTGCCGTCGCCGAAGAAGTCCTCGTCGTTGTCCTCCCCCTTCTCCTCCTCGTCGCTGACGAGGTCGATGGTGACGTTAGCCACCGAGGCGACGATCGCCTGTCGCAGCCCCAGCGAGTCCACCAGGTCATCGGGGTGGCGCTGCGGCCCCTACTTCGATTCGCGCAGTGCCTGGAGGAGCCCCGGCAGGTCTGCAGGGTCGCTGGGCTTGCTGGCCACCACTCCCCTGTACTCCACCAGCAGCGGTGGCTCGGGTTCCGACTTGGGGTCGAGCAGGGGGGCGGCATAGCCCGTCCTAGGCTCGGGCTTGGGCACGAGGAGGGGGCCGCGCGAGTTCGTCCCGGGCTCGGGCTTGGGCACGAGCAGGGGGCCGCACGAGCTCGTCCCGGGCTCAGGCTTGGGCACGAGCAGGAGGGCGCGCGAGCTCGTCCCTGGCTCTGGCTTTGGGATGCGCAGGAACAACTCGGTGGAGCTCGCTCCCAGCGTCGCTGGCTCCGGCTTGGGCACGCGGAGGCCACAGCTGCTGCTGGCACCGGCACCTCCTCCTGCAGATGTGGGTGTGGGTCCTACCGTGGCCCACGGCGGCGAAACCCGGTCGCCCTCGTCCAGGCCGAGCTGGACGCGGCATGTGGCCATGACATCGGGGAAGGTACGCCCTTCCCAGAAGGCGTACCTCTCGTCGATGTTGCACCATGACAGCGGTGGGTAGCGGCCGTCGTAGCGCTGGATGCGGGCGGCGTTCTCCGCGGCCAGGATCTCCGGCCACCGCGGGCTGCTGGGCGCGTAGCGCTGCTTTGACCGCTCCTCCGGCGGCAGGCTTTTCCGAAAGTCGTGTATTGTGCGCGACATGACCGGCGTCCGACGGCGGGGACAGGCTCCACCGGGAGCCCCCCCAGCGCTCAGGTGCCATCCGGAAGGCAGGCACGTGTCCGGCGGCACCATGATGCCGCAGCGGGCGAGAAACGACGCCTCATCGACGCGCAGGGTGTGCGGCAGGCCGGGAATGACAAACGCGCGACGTCGTTCCCGGCTGCTGCTTCCCGCCCCACCATCGTGGCTGGCCATTGTTGCGGCTGCGGAAGGGGAGGCGGCTAGGGTTTGGTGGAGGCGCACGGCGGAGAAGGCTCTGGGGCGGTGATGGAAGGGGAGGGAAGGGGATTGGGACAGGAGTGGGTGCACGCCGGTGTGCCCCGCGCGGCTATAAAATGCATTAATAGACGCTTGCCGGGCATGCCGACGACGCAACTCCTCGCATGGGAAACCGTGCGGTGCGTACTCCCCGTGTGTGAAAGCGCCGACGTAACAGCGATGTAACTACTCATGCATGCGGTCACGCACACCGCCGTTTGTGAGAGCGCCACCTGGCCCGGTGTGCCCCACGCGTCAGTAACAGCGCCGGCTAACAGTTAACTCCCTTGACCAATGGCAAACCCCTGTTTGGGCATTGG
Organism: Elymus sibiricus; assembly: GCA_039707655.1. NCBI lineage: Eukaryota > Viridiplantae > Streptophyta > Magnoliopsida > Poales > Poaceae > Elymus > Elymus sibiricus. The sequence continues at coordinate 278,666,174 of CM077672.1, forward strand.
TGAGGGTGGGTGGCGCGGTGGATGGGAAAAGTGAGCAAAATAAATGTGCTTGGGCAAAACTAAGGAGGACTAAGGAATGAGGGGCACAAAAATAGAAATCCCATTAATTTGTGCACTGGAAGTCACCCATCGAGATGTGCTTATTACGGATCGAAGTGGGGGATGTGTCCAAATAACATCTTGACCAGCACGAGTCCTGCATCAAGAATCAGTTGTCCTACCGCAGGCCCTATCTGTCGCGCGGGGTTGCCTCGATAATTAAGATAATGAAATCAGACAAGAGCTTTGGGCGTTTAATGACTACACCTCATTTATCCCCAAGGATATGATCCATGTTACCCTACCGAACCTTACTATCACCGGTGTTCAGTATAACACTTCACGGTCTCCTTGCTCCTAGCCTCACCGATGCTCGATCTCCATGATCCTGGGTACTTGCAGGAATGAAGATCGCGGACAAGACAAGAGACATCATCATAGAATAATTTTGTTTCACACATACCAGACGTTATGTCAAAGTCTTCCATTGATCCCTACAGCAAATACGTTGGGTTGCAAGGCTCATGTCTCAACCCATACCTTACCGAACTACTCACACATGGAGATCAGATCGCGAGAAGAAAACATTGAAGAACACATCTTGAGATTGATTGATTGCAATATGTCTTACAATGGATGCCTTGTGCGATGCACGATTACAAGTATGAACTAGATGGAAGAGCACTATGGTGGTGGTGCAGATGGCTATGGAGATGGCGGCGGCTAGGGTTTGTGGATGATGAAGAAGAGGTCCCGGCTGCTGTGTTCGTCACTCTCATGCTCGTTCTGTTGACATTTCGATGGGGGCCCTTTAATAAAAGTTGTTCACGTAGACGAGCTGCCTTGGAATCCACGCCAAACGGGCACTCATACGGGCGCTCGCGCCCGTATGGAACGCCGTCTTTTGTTCTGTTTTCGCAGGGACGCCACCTGTTGATTCCTTCTTTCTTCATTCTTCTTCTCTTCCATCTCCACACGTGATTTCTTCCCTGTTTAGCCCATTTCCTATGGAAACACATCAAAGAGAGGATTTGTGGAATCCTTTGCATTCATTAGTCATTAGTGGCAATATCGGAGCGAATACCTCTTTTAAATGAAATATCTCGGTTTAAACAAAGGTGAAATGAGTGTAAAAATATCACTCATCAACTCCCCCAAGCTTATGCTTGATCATCCTCGAGCAACATAAAGATAAATCCGAATCATAAGGAACTCAGTTGTTTAAACCGAAATAACGACAAGGTTTTGGTTCACTTACGATCGGTACGCCTAGATAGCCCTCCGCTTCTTGACCTGAAAACTTAGCATAGCTGTAGTGGTGGCATGGTTATAGTGCAAGTGTTAGTGAAGCAAAGATAATCAACACAAAGTTCTTGGTCTACAAGATAAAATAACTTTTCAACACTCTATTTTATTTATTCTAGACAACACTTGCTTGCCAGGAATGCACGGAAGAGTTTTCTTTGATAGAGCCATTAAAACATAAGTTAGGGAGTGAAAAGCATGTAGTAAAATATGATGATCTAATGCTCATAAGCATACCCACAATCATTTCCTCCTTAGGGCTCTCAAGCACTTTATTTCAATCATTGTTTGCTGGAACTTTGATTGTCACGTGAAGGGATTATGCCAACTAAATGATCATGCATAGGTTTTCGCTGTGGCTTAATGTATGGGAACTATGGACCTCTGATATATGTCTCTTTCGAGCTCTATTGATCAGTCCCATTTATTTACCACATACACACCATTTCAAGAGAAAGTCAAATAATATGCGTTTGTAGTGTTGCCACTACGTACGGTAACAAACTCATAGCCGAAATCTGAGCTATCGCTCTTGGTGGATGTTCATTGGCCAGCGGAATCCTCAGCAAAACATCAAGAAAGGTGATGAAGCCACATTTACACACGTACACGTGCATATAGTAGCAGGGCCATAGCACCAGCAAGGAGCTGAAGCACCATGTAAGAGATACAACACAGATTTTTGGCATAATCTCGTTCACCCTTCAACTAAGTTCCTCTAGACAATTTAATCCACAAGTGCTATTAAGTCTATTAAAACTAACAACATGGGGTTGAGCAATTCAAACATCACTTCTACTACAATTTTCTCAGCTCCCAAGTCTTGAAAGACTTTCTCTTATGCTTAGTTATTCTTGGTTAATATCATTTCATTTAAAAACAGTCCCACGGCAAGTCTTGATTGTCTAAACTAAATAGAACAAAGGCTACAAAATTATTTCAGCTACTAGAACAAAACCTTTGTCATAATTATCAAGACTTACTCCCATATGCACATATCCCACATACTGCTACTACATCTACTCTAAGTATTTCAAGTGCAAAAGACGGGGGTCGTAGGACATACCTTCACGGTTGCGAATTTACACACTTCTCTTCCTTACTCTTGCATTCCTCATTGTCTGGCGTTGATCAACCCCTCTGAAAACAAAATGCAAACAAACTCCAAAGGGCTAGATAAAGAGCAAGAGCAAAGCTTATTCTAATTTTTTTTTGATATTTGGGTTTTTGAAAACTAACTTGCAACAGAAAAATTGCAAAGGCAAGAGAAAAATAAAAAGGAAAAGCAAAAGCAAATAAAAGAAAAGTGTTGGAACAAACCAACACTAGTGTTTTGAAGCTCCATGGGCTTAAGTACAACCTCATTACAATTTATTCAAATACCGCCACATCTTGATATAGAAGTGGTGATGACTTCCCCCAAGCTTAGGCTTTTGCAAGCCCAAACCGGCGAGATCATTGTGGCAGTTGGTCAGGAGCCCATCCTTGGCTCCAGTTGAAGAAGTTCATGTTCATGTAGGCGGACGTGCCTCGAAGGGACGTGGCGAGGTTGCTCATATCATCAATAGAGCCCTAGAGGCTGTTGAGGTCCGCATAGGTGGTGTAGTCTCCTTGTGGCTACTCTTGGGGCTGCTCCTCTTCTTCGTCAGTGGCGAGTTCTTCCTCATCTACTTGTTCTGGTTCTGGGCCTTCTTGGTCTCCTTCCTGTGCAACAAAATGCAATTGTCCATGCTCGATGGAAAAACGGTTAGGCATAGGAGTAGGCAACAAGTGTGCCACTCCAGGAATTCTAATGCAATGATGGCCATTACAAACTACTACCATTCCAGCGCTAGAGAACACGAATATTAACAAGGATGTTACCGACAATGGGGCAAAGATGATTGTAGTTGAGACCAATGGAGTTGGCCAACATGGTGATCACTCCTCCACACACGATATCTCCTTGTGCATGAGTTGCTTGATGCGCGAGGTGTAGCAAAAGTATTGCCCCTAGGTTGGGCGAATAACCGACGTCAAGGTTTGCTGCTTTCCCGAGAACTAGCATGTTCTCATCATTCACCTTAGAAACTTCTCCTCGTGCACGAGTTAGTGATAGAAATAACGTATAGCAGGGCTTTCAATGTAGCTAGCTCTTGAGCCACGAATGCTCATCTTATTGAAGGATTGCCTCGGGTGCGGGTCAGTGAAATCATAAACATATCTAAGATCATCATCATTGTTGGTGAAGCCAAAATAATTACACCACTCATCAAGAGTGATGTTGAAGTCTTGGTCCAGGAGACGGAAAGTGATCCTCTCCTCCTCATCATAGGCATTTTTCACCAAACCAACATTATGCGAGAGAGTACTAAGAAACTCAAGCGTCATGCGTTCATATGTCTAACATCCCTGATAAACAAAATGATGCAACCCGGCATTATGACAAAGCTAATTGAAATCATTAGTAATACCTAGCTTGGCAAGTGTGGTCGCGCAAGACCACTTGGTTGCTTTGATCTTCCTTGAGCTTAGTTGCCTAAACTTCCTTCTTGCTTCACGGTCGGTGAATACGATCCCCTGGCTGAAAACTTGTTGTGGCGGTGCAGTGGATGAACTAGAAGCACCGCGTACGCGAGATGACCTCCGTGTAAACATCTACAAAAAAAATTCAGTCCAATACAATTAAAAAATATTGATCCTACAGTAGTCACAACGTCATACTCCTCTAAAAACTTCAACAAATCCAAGCCAAACTCAAATTTGGATAAAAAATATGCATCTCCTAGTCATGGCAATGCTGGGCATGTAGAACATGGATTTGCGAAAAATAACTTGGGGATCGGAGGAGAAACATACCGTAGATCGATCAAACGGAAGGATTTGAACTGAAATTGAGTGAATAGAGAGATCGGGCGTAGTTTTGCTAGGGTTCGGAGAGGTTTGGAGGAAGAAGAAGAAGAAAAGAGAGAGATGGGGGTGATTTACCTTCTTCCTTGGGATTATTGTGGCAGCCAGGGTTTGAAACGACCGCTCATACGGGCGCAAGCGCCCGCATGGAACGCCGTCGTTCTCCCTGATAGCTTACCTGCGTCTGTGCACATATCAAACGGCCGCTGAAACGGGCGACAGTGTCCGTTTGGAACGCCGTCGTTCGCTTTGTTGTTCTCTTCTTCTGGTCGAAGGTGTCAAATGACCGCTCGGACGGGCGCATGCGCCTGTTTGGAACGCCGTCGAACGCTCTGGAATTTTTCTTCATTTTCTGCAAAGAAGTGAAATGACCGGTTGAACGGGTGCATGCACCCGTTTGAAATGCCATCTTTCTCCCCGTTGTCTCTGGTTGCTATGAATAACATCATAACTATGCACTTCTATCAATTGCCTAACAGTAATTTGTTTACCCAACGTATGCTATTGTTTCGAGAGAGAAGCCTCTAGTGAAAGCTATGGCCCCCGGGTCTATCTTAATCATATTACTAAAACCCAAAATACCTTACTGCATTTTATTATCTTTTATTTTATTTTGCAATTTATTTATCTACCACTACAAGATTTAATCCTGGCAAGTAACGAGTTCAAGGGGATTGACGACCCTCTTGCCCACGTTGGGTGCAAGTATTTGCTTTTGTGTGTGCAGGTGCTGACGATGGGAATTTGCGTGATTCTCGTTTTGGTCCGATAAACCTTGGTTCTCACTAAGGGAAATACTTATTGATGTCTACTACACAACTTCTTCTTGGAGACTCGTGTTGGGCCTCCAAGCGCAGAGTTTTGTAGGACAGTAGCAATTTTCCCTCAAGTGGATGACCTAAGGTTTATCAATCCGTGGGAGGCGTAGGATGAAGATGGTCTCTCTCAAACAACGCTGCAACCAAATAACAAAGAGTCTCTTGTGTCCCCAACACACCCAATACAATGGTAAATTGTATAGGTGCACTAGTTCGGCGAAGAGATGGTGATACAAGTGTAGTATGGATAGTAGATATAGGTTTTTGTAGTGCGAACAATAAAAAAATAGCAAGGTAGCAAGTAACAAAAGTGAGCATAAACGGTATTGCAATGCTTAGAAACAAGGCCTAGGGTTCATACTTTCGCTAGTGCAATCTCTCAACAATGCTAATATAATTGGATCATATAACCATCCCTCAACATGCAATAAAGAATCACTCCCAAGTTCCTATTAGCGGAGAATATAAGATAAAAATAGTTTGTAGGGTACGAAACCACCTCAAGTTATCCTTTCCAATCGATCTATTGAGCTATTCCTATAAGTGTCACAAACAGCCCTAGAGTTCGTACTAAAATAACATCATATGATACACATCAACCAACTCTAATGTCACCTAGATACTCCAATGTCACCACAAGTATCCGTGAGTTGATTATATGATATGCATCAAACAACTTCATAATCATAATATTCAATCCACACAAAGAACTCCAAAGAGCACCCCAAAGTTTCTATCAGAGAAAAGATAATGAAAACGTGCATCAACCCCTATGCATAGATTGCCGCAATGTCACCTCAGGAATCCGCGAGTTGAGTGCCAAAACATACATCAAGTGAATCAATATAATACCCCATTGTCACCACGGGTATTCATATGCAAGACATACATCAAGTGTTATCAAATCTGAAATATTCAATCCGACAATAATGAAATCTCAACGGGAAAAGATTCGATTCATCACAACAAGGATAGAGAGGGAGGAAACACCATATGATCGAAATATATTAACAAAGCTCGCGATACATCAAGATCGTGCCAAATCAAGAACACGAGAGAGAGAGAGAGAGATAAAACACATAGTTACCGGTACAAACCCTCAGCCCCGAGGGTGAATTACTCCCTCCTCGTCATGGAGACCGCCGGGATGATGAAGATGGCCTCCGGTGATGATTTCCCCCTCCGGCAGAGTGCCGGAAAAGGGCTGTAGATGAGATCATGGAGGTACAGAGGCTTACAGTGGCGTAAAAACTCATCTAGGCTAACTTTCAGGGGTTTCTGAATATATAGGATTTTTCAGCGTTGGAATCACGCAAAGAGGTGCCACAGGGGGCCCACGAGGCACCAGGGCGCACCTGGTGGGGCAGGCGCGCCCAGGTGGCTCGTGGGTCCCCTGTGGCTCTTCTGCTGCTCCTCCAAAGCTTCCTGGGTCTGTTCCCTTCCAGAAAAAATTGTCAAAAAGTTTCACTGCATTTGGACTTCATTTGATATGGATTTTCTGGAAAACCAAAAACAAGCAGAAAACAACAACTGGCACTGGGCACTAGGTCAATATGTTAGTCCATGAAAATCATATAAAACCCATATAAAAGTGCACCAAAATTATACAAAACTATAATAAACATGGCATGAATACTTCATAAATTATAGATACATTGGAGACGTATCAGCATCCCCAAGCTTAATTCCTGCTCGTCCTCGAGTAGGTAAATGATAAAAGAAATAATTTATGAAGTGTGAATGCTAGCATAGTGCATAAGTTTGATCAATGATAATTTCAATCACTTTTCCTAGCATCATAATAGCAACTCTTTCTCATAAAACTCATCATGATAAAGTAGCAATCAATTCACATGTTATGGTTCAAACAATGCAATCTCTTGAAACTTAACAACCTATGTTCTTAGTCACCAAACAATTGCAATTCAACTTAATTTCAACAAAGTCTAAGTAAGAGCTCCACATACTCAATTATCATATAGTCTTCTATGATTGCTAGTACTCAAAGCATATTTTTAGAACAAATGGCATCCATCGAACACAGAGAAAGATAGGGCATAATTTTCGCCTCCCAACTCATTTATCATAGAGATAATTGTCAACAATAATAATTCATGATCAAATATATTTGACTGGCCATATGTGCATGGATCTTTCCCCACCACATGATGCTTACCAACTAGAGAATAATTGAGGTTGAAATGCAAATGAATACTTATTGACTCTTGCATAAAAGTAAATGCATAAAAGTAAAAGATAGGCCCTTCGCAGAGGGAAGCAGAGGTTGTCATGCGCTTTTTATTTTTGGATGCACAAGCCCTTAATGCAAAGGAACGTCACGTTATATTTTCCCTTGTGATAGCAATCTTTATTATGCAGTCCGTCGCTTTTATTTCTTTACCATCACAAGTTTGTACAACACTTATTTTCCCTTACAATAAAAGATCATACATATTTTAGGAGCAATTTTTATTGCTTTTTGCACCGATGACAACTTACTTGAAGTATTTTATTCAATCCATAGGTAGATATGGTGCACACTCATGGCAAGAAACTGGGTTTAAGGGTTTTTGGATGCACAAGTAGTATCTCTACTTAGTACGAATTTTTGGCTAGCAAAGGATCCTAAACAAGCACCACATGTTGGAGGATCGATAACAATATAAATTCTATGCAAATATACCCAACCATAACTCATACGTTGTCTTCCTTGTCCAACTTCAACTAATTTGCTCAAGTTTGAAAATAATTAATGGGTATTCACAATCATAAAAGATGTCCAAGATAGTATATTTATATGTGAAAGTTCTCTTCCTTATACTAATCATTCATGAATTGCTTGTATGACCAATATTGTGGTTGTCAAACTTCAATAGATTTTACTTTCTAAACCCAATGTGAAGCTACTACTAGGCATGATACAAGCATATGAAGCTCATATTATTTCAACTTTATGATATTCAATTCTTTCACAATTTACTCATAGGATATAAGTGAAGCACAAGAGTAAATGACAAACTACTCCAAAAAGATATAAGTGAAGATCAAATGAGTAGTTAAGTAATTAAGTAGCTATGTGAGGATTCTCTCTCATTTAAAAATTTCAGATCTTACATATTTTATTCAAACAGCAAATAAAACAAAATAAAATGACATTCCCAGGATAGCACATATCATGTGAAGAAACAAAAACTTAGGCTCAACCAAAACTGACCGATAGTTGTTGAAGAAGAAAGGTGGGATGCCTACCGGGGCATCCCCAAGCTTAGATGCTTGAGACTTCTTGGAATAATAACTTGGGATGCCTTAGGCATCCCCAATCTTGAGCTCTTTTGTCTCCTTAATTCCTCTCATATCATGGCTTCTCCTAAATCTTAAAAACTTCATCCACACAAAACTTAACAAGAACTCGTGAGATAAGTTAGTATAAATCAACTCAAAACGTTAACATTCTCTACTGTAGAAAATTACTAAAATTATAATTAAACATTGCATACTAAATGCCTCTTCATATTTAATACTCCTATCCACAAATAGAAACATTAAACACGCAAACATATGCAAACAATGCAACTATAACAGCAATCTGCCAAAACAGAACAGTCTGTAAAAGGGGAATAAGAATCCATACTTCCCTAACTCCAAAAATTCTGAAAAATTACCACATGACAGAGAAATCATGCGTGCTTTCTGTGTAAAAATTTCAGATTTTTATCATGTCCTGAATATTCAGGAATATTCTGGACATAACAGAAAACTTTCTGTTTTCAAACAGCAACACATGAACTTGCAAACTGAGCATGGTAAAGGCTATAATTGGCATTTTATTGAACTAAAATATACAAAACATGATTATTGATAACAGCAAGAAAATATAAACAGAAGAAAATAACGCTCTAAGCAAAACTCATATTATGTGATGAATAAAAATATAGCTCCAAGTAAGGTTACCGATAATGTTGAAGACGAAAGAGGGGATTCCTTCCGGGGCATCCCCAAGCTTAGTTGCTTGGGTCTTCCTTGAATATTACCTTGGGGTGCCTTGGGAATCCCCAAGCTTAGGGTATTGCCGCTCCTTATTCTCCTCATATCGATGTTTCACCCAAAACTTGAAAACTTCAATCACACAAAACTTAACGAAACTTCATGAGATAGGTTAGTATGATAAAAATAAATCATCCACTTAGGTACTGTCAAGATGAGATTCATAATTGTCCTCACATAATACCTACTGTAGTCTATCATTTCCACAATTTATATTGCTCAATATAAGCTATGGAAACACTAAAACAAGCAAACTATGCATCGAAAACAGAATCTGTCAAAAACAGAACAGCGTGTAGTAAGCGATTTAGAAACCATACTTATGTAACTCCAAAAATTCTGAAAAATGAGGAAAACGTAAACAATTTGTAACCCAATACTGTGTAAAAATTTCAGAATTTTCTCACGCTCCAGTACAGAATAGAAATTCCAGCAATGGACGCAAAAGTTTCTGTTTTTGCACAGAATCAAATCAACAAGCATCCACACTATCCCAAAGGCTTTACTTGGCACATTATTGAAAGAAAACATATAAAACATGACTACTAAAGTATCTTAATCATGTGAACACACAAAAACAGTAGGTATAAATATTGGGTTGTCTCCCAACAAGCGCTTTTCTTTAATGCCTTTTAGCTAGGCATGATGATTTCAATGATGCTCGCATAAAAGTAAAGAATTGAAACACAAAGAGAGCATCATGAAGCATATAACTAGCACATTTAAGCCTAACCCACTTCCTATGCATAGGGATTTTGTGAGCAAACAATTTGTGGGAGCAAGAATCAACTAGCATAGGAAGGCAAAACAAGCATGACTTCAAAACTTTCAACACATAGAGAGGAAACTTGATATTATTACAACACCTACAAGCATATGATCCTCTCTCATAATAATTTTCAGTAGCATCATGAATAAATTCAATAATATAACTATCACACAAATCATTCTTTTCATGATCCACTAGCATAGAAATTTTATTACTCTCCACATAAGCAAATTTATTCTCCTTCATAATAGTGGGAGCAAACTCAACAAAATAACTATCATGTGATACTTGATTGACATAATCTAATTGAAAATTAAAATGATGAAAAGTTTCATGGTTATCATTATTCTTTATAGCATACATGTCATCACCATAATCATCATATATAGCAACTTTGTTGTCATAATCAATTGAAACCTCTTCCAAAATAGTGGAATCATCATTAGATAAAGTCATGACCTCTCCAAATGCACTTTCATCAATATAATCATCATAAATAGGAGGCATTCTATCATCATAATAAATTTTCTCATCAAAACTTGGGGGGCTAAAAATATCATATTCATCAAACATAGCATCCCCAAGCTTATGGCTTTGCATATCATTAGCATCATGGATATTCATAGAAAGCATACTAACAACATTGCAATCATGCTCATCATTCAAAGATTTTATGCCAAATATTTTATTGAATTCTTCTTCTATCAATTGAGCACAATTTTCCGCTCCATCATTTTCAAGAAAGACATGATAAAGATGAATAATATGTGGCAACCTCAATTCCATTTTTTGTAGTTTTCTTTTATAAACCAAACTAGTGATAAAACAAGAAACTAAAAGATTCAATTGCAAGATCTAAAGAGATACCTTCAAGCACTCACCTCCCCGGCAACGGCGCCAGAAAAGAGCTTGATGTCTACTACACAACTTCTTCTTGTAGACTCGTGTTGGGCCTCCAAGCGCAGAGTTTTGTAGGACAGTAGCAATTTTCCCTCAAGTGGATGACCTAAGGTTTATCAATCCGTGGGAGGCGTAGGATGAAGATGGTCTCTCTCAAACAATCCTGCAACCAAATAACAAAGAGTCTCTTGTGTCCCCAACACACCCAATACAATGGTAAATTGTATAGGTGCACTAGTTCGGCGAAGAGATGGTGATACAAGTGTAGTATGGATAGTTGATATAGGTTTTTGTAGTGCGAACAATAAAAAAACAGCAAGGTAGCAAGTACCAAAAGTGAGCATAAACGGTATTGCAATGCTTAGAAACAAGGCCTAGGGTTCATACTTTTGCTAGTGCAATCTCTCAACAATGCTAATATAATTGTATCATATAACCATCCCTCAACGTGCAATAAAGAATCACTCTCAAGTTCCTATTGGCGGAGAACATAAGATAGAAATTGTTTGTAGGGTACAAAACCACCTCAAATTTATCCTTTCCGATCGATCTATTGAGATATTCCTATAAGTGTCACAAACAGCCCTAGAGTTCATACTAAAATAACACCATATGATACACATCAACCAACTCTAATGTCACCTAGATACTCCAATGTCACCACAAGTATCCGTGAGTTGATTATACGATATGCATCAAACAACTTCATAATCATAATATTCAATCCACACAAAGAACTCCAAGGAGCACCCCAAAGTTTCTATCGGAGAAAAAATAATGAAAACATGCATCAACCCCTATGCATAGATTGCCCCAATATCACCTCGGGAATCCGCGAGTTGAGTGCCAAAACATACATCAAGTGAATCAATATAATACCCCATTGTCACCACGGGTATTCATATGCAAGACATACATCAAGTGTCCTCAAATCTAAAATATTCAATCCGACAATAACGAAACCTCAAAGGGAAAATATTCGATTCATCACAACAAGGATAGAGAGGGAGGAAACACCATATGATCCAACTATATTAACAAAGCTCGCGATACATCAAGATCATGCCAAATCAAGAACACGAGAGAGAGAGAGAGATAAAACACATAGCTACTGGTACAAACCCTCAGCCCCGAGGGTGAACTACTCCCTCCTCGTCATGGGACCGCCGGGATGATGAAGATGGCATCCGGTGATGATTTCCCCCTCCAGCAGAGTGCCGGAAAAGGGCTGTAGATGAGATCGTGGAGGTACAGAGGCTTGCAGCAGCATAAAAACTCATCTAGGTTAACTTTTGGGGGTTTCTGAATATATAGGATTTTTCAGCGTTGGAATCACGCAAAGAGGTGCCACAGGGGGCCCACGAGGCACCAGGGCGCGCCTGGGGGGGGGGGGGGCAGGCGCGCCCAGGTGGCTCGTGGGGCCCCTGTGGCTCTTCTACTGCTCCTCCGAAGCTTCCTGGGTCTGTTCCCTTCCAGAAAAAATCGTCAAAAAGTTTCGCTGCATTTGGACTTCATTTGATATGGTTTTCTAGAAAACCAAAAACAAGCAGAAAACAGCAACTGCCACTGGGCACTAGGTCACTATGTTAGTCCATGAAAATCATATAAAACCCATATAAAAGTGCACCAAAATCATACAAAACTATAATAAACATGGCATGAATACTTCATAAATTATAGATACATTGGAGACTTATCACTTATCTCTACTATATTGCTTCACCCTTCCTCTTCGGGGAAAATCCCAACGCAGCTCACAAGTAGCAGGTAACCTCTCTCGTTGTCGGTCGAAGTGATGGACGTCCACGCGGGCCCATGAATGGGCTTGCCACCGATAACCACACGAGGGAGTGTCCGAAGACAACCACCACGTGCATGTGGCCCAAACATATGTATGGAAGTGTTGTGTGGTGTTTAAATACCCAATGCACAACTTTGATGTGGGACCTGCTAATTTGGAACCGGGAAGTCCCACACGGAGCGAGGGTTCACAACGCGTAGTGTACGCCCCCCCCCCACTTCGAGCCGGTGAGAGGGATTCATGCATGTGTACGTGTGCACTCAAACTTTGGTCTGGAATATCACCATGACCTACCATAAAATGAACCAAGAAGAATCCACCTTGGTAACCTCTCTCGTTGTCGGTCAAAGTGATGGACGTCCACGCGGGCTCACGAATGGGCTTGCTGCCGATAACCACGCGAGGGAGTGTCCAAAGACAACCACCGCCTGCATGTGTCCCAAACATATGTATGGAGGTGTTGTGTGATGTTTGAATACCCAATGCACAACGTTGATGTGGCACCTGCCTCGGAAACCGTAAAGTCCCCACACGGATCGAGGTTCACGACGCGCCGTGTGCTGTGATACGTCTCCAACGTATCTATAATTTATGAAGTATTCATGCCATGTTTGCAATAATTTTATATGGTTTTGGTGCACTTTTATATGACTTCTATATGATTTTCATGGACTAACATATTGACCTAGTGCCCAGTGCCAGTTGTTGTTTTCTGCTTGTTTTTGGTTTTCCAGAGAATCCATATCAAATGAAGTCCAAATGCAGTGAAACTTTTTGACGGTTTTTTTCTGGAAGGAATGAGACCCAGGAAGCTTCGGGGGAGTACCAAAAGACCCCCAGGGGCCCCACAAGGCAACAGGGCGCGCCCGGGGGGCGCCCTGATGCCTTGTGGGGCCCCTGAGGCACCTCTTTGCGTGATTCCAACGCCAAAAATTCCTATATATTCAAAAAACCCCAAAAGTTAACCTAGATGAGTTTTTCCGCCGCCACAAGCCTCTATTCCGAAGCGATCCCATCTGGAGCTCCGTTCCGGCACCCTGCCGGAGGGGGGAAGTCATCACCGGAGGCCATCTTCATCATCCCCGCTGCTTCCATGATGCGGCGGGAGTAGTTCACCCTCGAGGCTGAGGGTTGTTGGAAATATGCCCTAGAGGCAATAATAAATTAGTTATTATTATATTTCCTTGTTCATGATAATCGTTTATTATCCATGCTATAATTGTATTGATTGGAAACTCAAATACATGTGTGGGTACATAGACAACACTGTGTCCCTAGTAAGCCTCTAGTTAACTAGCTCGTTAATCAAAAGATGGTGAAGGTTTCCTAGCCATGGACATGAGATGTCATTTGATAACGGGATCACATCATTAGGAGAATGATGTGATAGACAAGACCCAAACTATAAATGTAGCATATGATCGTGTCAGTTTATTGCTATTGTTTTCTGCATGTCAAGTATCTGTTCCTATGACCACGAGATCATGCAACTCCCTGACATCGGAGGAATACCTTGTGTGTATCAAACGTCGCAACGTAACTGGGTGACTATAAAGATGCTCTACAGGTATCTCCGAGGGTGTCTGTTGGGTTGGCATGGATCAAGACTGGGATTTGTTACTCCGTGTGACGGAGAGGTATCTCAGGGCCCACTCGGTAATACAACATCATAATGAGCCTTGCAAGCAATGTGACTAAAGTGTTAGCCACGAGATCTTGTATTACGGAACGAGTAAAGAGACTTGCCGGTAACGAGATTGAACTAGGTATAGAGATACCGACGATCGAATCTCGGGCAAGTAACATACCGAAGAACAAAGGGAACAGCATACGGGATTAACTGAATCCTTGACATAGAGGTTCGACCGATAAAGATCTTCGTAGAATATGTAGGAGCCAATATGGGCATCCAGGTCCCGCTATTGGTTATTGATCGTAGAGGTGTCTCGGTCATGTCTACATAGTTCTCGAACCCGCAGGGTCTACACACTTAACGTTTGGTGACGATTAGTATAGTTGAGTTATTTTGTTGGTGACCGAAGGTTGTTCGGAGTCCCGGATAAGATCCCGGACATGACGAGGATCTCCGGAATAGTCCGGAGGTAAAGATTGATATATGTGATAATAGTGTGTTGATCTCCAGAAGGGTTCCGGAATTCACCGGAAGGGGTTCCGGATGTTTACCGAAGTGTTCGGGTGCAGCAACACTTTATATGAGCCAAAGGGGTAAAGCCCACGAGGTATTGGAAAGTGCAAAAGGAAGTTTTGCTGCTGCCTTAAGCGGTACTACCGCTGGTAAGGCAGTACTACCGCGTAAGCGGTAGTACCGCTTGTGTGAAGCGGTACTACCGCTCGTGAGCGGTACTACCGCTTGTACGCGATACTGCTGGAATCCGAGTTAGACTCTTTCCGTGCGGGCCAAACCGACCTTGTGCGGGAAAAACCGACCTTGTGGAGGCTTTTTCTCCAAGTTTAGACCCCAGGGCTCAACATATAAATAGAGGGGCAAGGCTAACACACATGACACATCAAGATTTCCCAAGCCGTGTGCCGGCAACCCTAACCCTCTAGTTTCTCCCATCATAATCTCCGTAGTGCTTGGCGAAGCCCTGCAGAGATTGTTCCTCACCACCATAACCACGCCGTCGTGCTGCCGGAACTCATCCACTACTTCACCATCGCTCGCTGGATCGAGGAGGTGAAGGCGTCATCAAGCCGTACGTGTGTTGAACGCGGAGGTGCCGTCCGTTCGGCACTAGTTCGTGATTGGATCGAGGGACGACTTGCGATTTGGATCGCGGAGACGTTCGACTACATCAACCGCGTTTCTTAACGCTTCCGCTTAGCGATCTACAAGGGTATGTAGATTCACTCTCCCTCTCGTAGATGCTCATCACCATGGATAGATCTTGTGTGTGCGTAGGAAAAATTTTGTTTCCCATGCAACGTTCCCCAACAAGGGTATGTGCCAGTAGCTATGTGTTTGATCTCTCTCTCTCTCTCTCTCTCTCTCATGTTCTTAATTTGGCACGATCTTGATGTACCGCTAGATTTGTTAATATAGTTGGATCATATGGTGTTCTTCCCTCTCTATCTTCTTGTGATGAATTGAGTCTTTCCCTTTGAGGTTTCGTTATTGTCAGATTGAATACTTTGGATTTGAGAACACTTGATACATGTTTTGCATGTGGATACCCGTGGTGACAATGGGGTATTCTATTGAGTCACTTGATGTATGTTTTGGTAATCAGCTCACGGATTCCCGTGACCTTGGGGTAATCTAGGCATAGGGGTTGATGCACGTTTTCATCTTCCTTTCTCCGATAGAAACTTTGGGGGTACTCTTTGAAGTTCTTTGTGTGGATTGAATATTATGAATCTGAAGTTGTTTGACGCATATCGAATAATCAACTCACGGATACTTGTGGTGACATTGGAGTATCTAGGTGACATTAGAGTTGGTTGATGCGTATCATATGGTGTTATTTTAGTACGAACTCTAGGGCTGTTTGTGACACTTATAGGGATGGCTCAATAGATTGATCGGAAAGGATAACTTTGAGGTGGTTTCGTGCCCTACAAAAATGTCATCTTATGTTCTCCGCTAATAGGAATTTGGAGTGATTCTTTATCGCACATTGAGGTATTTTTATATGATTCAATTATGTTAGCACTGTTGAGAGATTGCACTAGTGAAAGTATGAACCCTAGGCCTTGTTTTGAAGCATTGCAATACCGTTTGTACTCACTTTTATCACTTGTTACCTTGCTGTTTTTATTTATTTAGATTATAAAAACCTATATCTACTATCCATACTACACTTGGATCACCATCTCTTCACCGAACTAGTGCACCTATACAATTTACCAATGTATTGGGTGTGTTAGGGACACAAGAGATTATTTGTATTTGATTGTAGGGTTGCTTGAGAGAGACCATCTTCATCCTACACCTCCCATGGATTGATAAACCTTAGGTCATCCACTTGAGGGAAATTTGCCACTGTCCTACAAAACTCTGCGCTTGGAGGCCCAACAGAGTCTACAAGAATAAAGTTGCGTAGTAGACATCATGCTGGTCCCCTCCCCCCCACTTCGATCCTATGGGAGGGATTCATGTGTACACATGCACTCAAACTATACTATATGTAATCTCAGCATGACCTACTATAAGACAAACCAAAAATTAATCCTCCTAGGTCAAATTAACCTCTCTCCCTGTCGGTCAAAGTGATGGACCAAGCGGGCCTATAGATGGAAGCGTCGCCGATTACCGTGTGAGTGAGTGCCAGAGGACAACCACCACTTGCATGTGGGCTAAACATATGCATGGAGGTGTTGTGTGATGTTTGAATACCCAATGGACAACTTTGATGTGGCACCTGCCTCAGAAACCGTAGAGGCCCCACACGGAGCGAGCTTCACGACGCGTAGTATATGCTGGTCCCCTCCCCCCACTTCGATGCGTACTATATATATTCCTACCATAACACAAACCAAAAAGAATCCTCCTTGGTCAAATTAACCCCTCTTGCTGTAGGTCAAGTGATGGACCTCGCGGGCCCACGGATGGAAGCGTCGTCGATAACCGCGCGAGTGAGTGTCCTAGGACAACCACCGCCTGCATGTGGCCCAAAGAGGTGTTGTGTGATGTTTGAATACCTAATGCACAACTTTGATGTGGCACCTGCTTCGCAAACTGGAAACGCTCCACACGGAGGTTCACGACGCGTAGTCCCCTCACTTCGAGCCGGTAGGAGGGAGTCATGTGTGATACGTCTCCAACGTATCTATAATTTTTTATTGTTCCATGCTGTTATATTATCAATCTTGGATGTTTTTTAAGCATTTACAGCAATTATATATCATTTTTGGAGACTAACCTATTAACTTAGTGCCCAGTGCCAGTTGTTGTTTTCTGCCCTATTTTTGTTTTACAGAAAATCAATACCAAACGAAGTCCAAATGCCACGAAACTTTTTGGAGATTTTTTATTGGCCAAGATAAACACTACAAGCTTCAGGAGGAGGCCAGAAGACCCTGGTGGGGCCCACGAGCCACCAGGGCGCGCCTGGGGGGGGGGCAGGCACGCCCTGGTGCCTCGTGGGGCCCACAGAGCTCCGTTTGACCTAATTCCAACACTATAAATTCAGAAAAAAAATCAGAAACCCTCAGGGGAGTCCACGAAATACTTTTTCCGCCGCCGCAAGTTTCTGTTCCAGAGAGATCCCATCTGGGGTCCTTCTCGGGTAATCTGCCGGAGGGGGAATCGATCACGGAGGGGCTCTACACCAACCTTGCTGCCCTTCCGATGATGCGTGAGTAGTTTACCACAGACCTTCGGGTCCATAGGCATTAGCTAGATGGCTTCTTCTCTCTTTTTGATCTTCAATACAATGTTCTCCTCGATGTTCTTGGAGTTCTATCCGATGTAATCTCTTTTTGCGGTGTGTTTGTTGGGATCCGATGAATTGTGAGTTTATGATCAGATTATCCATGAAATTATTTGAGTCTTTGCTGCACTCTTTTATGCATGATTATTATAGCCTCATATTTCTTCTCCGATCTATTGATTTGGTTTGGCCAACTGAGTTGATTTATCTTGCCATGGGAAGAGGTGCTTTGTAGTGGGTTCGATCTTGCGGTGCTCAATCCCAGTGACAGAAAGGGACATGACACGTATGTATCGTTGCTACGATGGGTAAAAAGATGGGGTTTATTCATACGTGAGTTTATCTTGTCTACATCATGTCATCGTTCTTAAGGCATTACTCCGTTCTTTATGGACTTAATACACTAGATGGATGCTGGATAGTGGTCAATGTGTGGAGTAATAGTAGTAGATGCAGGCAGGAGTCGGTCTACTAATCTTGGACGTGATTCCTATATACATGATCATTGCCTTGGATATCGTCATGATTATTTGCTTTTATATCAATTGCCCAACAGTAATTTGTCTACCCACCGTATGCTATTTTCTCGAGAGAAGCCTCTAGTGAAAACTATGGCCCCCGGGTCTATCTAAATCATATTACTAAAACCCTAAAAATATTGCTGCCATTTTCTTTTATTTATTTTATTTTGTATTTTTGTTTCAATCTATCAATATATCACATACAATTTTGTTAGGACCGAGAGTATATCGACCAGAGGGGGGGTGAATGGGAGATTCAAAAATTCTTGCGGGAAGTTTTGAACCGATCCCAAACACAGCAGCGGAAAATATGGTTCGGTAGACTAACACTTGAAAGAGCTCTCTATAGAATGATAAATCTATCGAAGTATAAATCAGTTATCATTCGAACACAAGTTCGACAGATACGAAGGTAAAGCAATATAAGAACAGATCCAATAGCACGAGGAAAAACAGTGTATGGACTACGATGGAAATGCACGAATATTGATAGCAAGATAAAGATTCGGTAGTGAAAGTAATTACGCAGGTATACAGAGATACGAGGAGAATTAAACTAGCCTGAGACGATGGAAAAACAAGGAACGATGAGAATGAGATAAACAATTGATAAACTAAGATTGATGAGATACAACTATCGGCACCAAGCACGAATGTAAACTGCTGAAGGAAATGCAGTAATGTAAAGCGAACCAGTGGTGCTCGATGGCGACAGGAGAATTTGGTAGACCAGTTCGCCCTTCTGCCAAAGGACTACGTCTGGTTGGAGGGGTTGTGATTTAACACAGAGGATAAACTCTCCTCGCCCTATTCTCCTTCAACTCGGAGCTGATCAGACTCCAGTTGATTTCACTCGTGGTAGATACTTGTCGACGATCTCCAAACCTTCGACAGACTTCTTCGCGAACCACAATGACTCTTGGTTGCTGAAGATGTTGCTCGGTGAAGACAATTACTCTTCGACACTCGAGCCGACACCTATCCGTCTAGAGAGTGCACATCTATCAAGAGTAATAGGTACAAGAACTCTAACTCAGAACTACTGTGATGCTCAACCACTTTCTAAGTTTCGGCTCTTGATTTTTCTCTCGGTGGATCTTAAACTCAAATCACTCGGAGAGGGGTTGCTCAATCAATCTTCTCAGAAATCTTAAGCGGAGCAGCCACCGGACAACGCCGGTGCGGGGTGGCTATTTATAGCCGTAGCCTTCCCGGATGGGAAATGACCAAATTGGACATGTGGAGCAGCCAATGGCCGAATGACACGAGTCCAACGGTTGGAATTGAGCATAACGGTAACATTACGTGCGGAGCAAGTAATGCTAACTCCTCAGTTCGAAAGATATCTCCTACAGCGACGAAGAACAATGTCTTCTGCTGGTAGGTAATCATTCGAAGCATAAAGAGATTTCTCTCTGTCTCGCATAGGTTTGGGCTAAGCATCACAGCGGATCTAAGCTTCGAGAACCTATACCCCTCTTAATAGTACGGAGGTCCTATGACTCAAATGAATGAAAGAGGAACAACGAAAAGAATGCTACATCTTCACTTCGTCTTTATCTTTCATTGCTGCAGTCAATTTCTGAGGACAGAATCACCGAACCAATTGCTTCGCGTCAGCAATGAAATTTTCGAGGAGTCAACTCCTTCACTTCATTCTTCTCGTCTACAAGTCTTCACAGGACGTACCTCGTACTTCTCTGCAGCGCAGATATTCTTCGGTGAAATTCCTCGAACTGTACACCGGAGACATCATTCTCTTCGGTACTGCATGGACTATTTCTCTCTGTGTGCACTAGCAAACAAATCAGTCCATGCCTATTTCTGTCAACAATCTCCAAAACATACGAGGGCAAGTATTGCACCAACAAATTCAATCTTGCAATTTACTGCCGAGGGATTGACAACCCCTCGTTTGCGTTGGGTGCAAGGGTTTGTTGTTTGTGTGCAGGTACTGCCAACGAGGTGTTGTGTGATTCTCCTACTGGTTCGATAACCTTGGTTTCATAACTTAGGGAAATACTTATCTCTACTGTGATGCATCATCCCTTCCTCTTCGGGGAAATACCAACGCAAGCTACAAGTAGCAGGAAGAATTTCTAACGCCGTTGCCGGGGAGACATCATCAACATGTATCAAGTATCTTTGCATAAACTCTCATCTCCTTGCATTTACTTTATTTGCCATTTGCATCTCGTTTTCATCTCCCCCACTTCTAAAACGTTTTTACAAAAATACAAAAATATTTTTCATTTGCCTTTTTCTCGTTTGCTTGTTTGCTTGATTGCTATCTTGTTTGCGTAGTCACGATGTCTCAAGAAAATACAAAATTGTGTGATTTTTCTAATACTAATAATAATGATTTTATTAGTACTTCGATTGCTCCTCCCGCCGCTAGTGCGTAGACTTGGGATATTAATGCCGCTTTGCTAAATCTTGTCATGAAAGATCAATTTTCCGGTAGTCCTAATGAAGATGCCACATCCCATCTTAACACTTTCGTAGAATTGTGTGACATGCAAAAGAAAAAAGATGTGGATAATGATATTGTGAAATTAAATTTATTCCCATTCTAATTTGGTTTTCATCTTTACCACGAAATAGTATCGATTCTTGGGATAGGTGTAAAGATGCTTTTATTACTAAGTATTTTCCTCCCGTGAAAATTATTTCTCTTAGAAATCAAATTATGAATTTTAAGCAACTTGATCATGAACATGTTGCCCAATCTTGGGAAAGGATGAAATTAATGATAAGAAATTGCTCTACTCATGGCTTAAATTTATGGATGATCATACAAAAAATTTATGCGGGATTGAATTTTGTTTCTAGAAATCTTTTAGATTCCGCCGCGGGTGGTATGTTTCTGGAAATTACTTTGGGAGAAGCTACTAAATTGCTTGATAATATTATGGAAAATTATTCACAATGGCATACAGAAAGAACTCCTACTAGTAAAAAAGTGAATTCTGTTGAAGAAATTAATACTTTGAGTGACAAAGTTGATGCGCTTATGAAATTGGTTGCTAGCAAAAATACTATTATTGATCCTAATGATGTGCCATTGTCCACTTTGATTGAGCAAAATAATGATCCCGTAGATGTGAATTTTGTCTCGCGAAACAATTTTAATAATAATGCTTATAGAGGTAATTTCAACGCTAGACCATTTCCTGGAAATTCCTCTAATAATTATGGCAATCCTTATTGTAATTCTTATAATAATAATAGGATGCCCTCTGATCTTGAAAGTAATGTTAAAGAATTTATTAATGCTCAAAAAGTTTTCAACACTACGATAGAAGAAAAATTGAGTAAAATTGATGATATGTCTAGGAGCATTGATAGAATTATTCATGACGTGGAAAATCTTAATACTAAAATTTTGCCACCTAAAATTGATATTAATGAATCAATTAAAGCTTTATATGTCTCCATGGATGAGAGTAAGAAAAGAACCGCCATGCTAAAAGCTAAACGAGAATTTTTAGAAAAAGCGACTCCTACTGATTTTTATCGTAGTAATGATGATGATATTAAAATGATTGGTGTTTCATCTATTGATTCTTTGTTTAGAAATATTAAAATTGATGAAAAGGGAACTAAAGACGACTCAACTTTAGCTAGTAGACGTTCCCATAATTCGGAGGGTGAAAATTTTGATAAGAAAATTGATAAAAGTGGGTTTGGAGAGGTAAAAACTTTAAATAGCGATGTGCCCACTCTTTTGGATTACAAAGATTTTAATTATGATAATTGTTCTCTGAATTAGTGCATTTCTTTGTTACAATCCATGTTAAATTCAGCCAACGCTTATGAGCAAAACAAGGCTTTTACTAAACATATAGTAGAAGCAATGATGAAAGCGTTAGAAGAAAAGCTTGAACTAGAAATTTCAATTCCTACAAAATTATATGATGAATGGGAACCCACCATTAAAGATAAAATTAAAAATTATGAGTGCAATGCTTTATGTGATTTGGGTGCTAGCGTTTCCACAATTCCAAAATCTTTATGTGATGTGCTAGGTTTTACCAATATAGATGAGTGCTCTCTTAATTTGCATCTTGAGGATTCTACTATTAAAAAGCCTTTGGGTAGAACTAATGATGTTCTTATTCTTGCAAATAGGAACTATGTGCCCGTTGATTTTATCGTTCTTGATATTGAATGCAATTCTTCTTGCCCAATAATACTTGGTAGACCGTTCTTATGAACCATAGGTGCCGTTATTGATATGAAAGAAGGGAATATAAAATTTCAATTTCCATTAAAAAATGGTATGGAACATTTCCTTTGGAAGAAAATTAAAGCACCTTATGAATCCATTATGAGGGTCACTTATGGAATCAATTTGAAGGATGACAATACTTGAGATTTAGCATTATGCCTAGCTAGGGGCATAAAACAATAGCGCTTGTTGGGAGGCAACCCAATGAATAAAATAATTTTTTGTTATAAGTTTCTGTTATTGTGTGTTTTCACTGTCATGCTACTGGTATGATTGTGTTTTGTGTTTTTAATTAGTGTTTGTGCCAAGTAGAACCTTTGGGATGATTTGGAAGATAATATAATTGATGCTGTTTGGAAAACAGAAAGTTTTGCGTCTAGTGCCCGAATTTTTTTTCTGTACTGGAGCGTCAAAAAAATCTGAAATTTTTACACAGTATTGGTATATTAATTTCCCACGTTTTACTAATTTTCAGAATTTTTGGAGTTACAGAAGTATGGCTTTTAAATTGGTTGCTACAGACTGTTCTGTTTTTGACAGATTCTGTTTTTGATGTGTTGCTTGCTTGTTTTGATGGAACTATGGATTGTATCGGGGGGTATAAGCCATAGAGAAGTTAGAATACAGTAGGTATAATGCAAAAATAAAATATGAATGGGTTTGCAACAGTACCTAAGTAGTGATTTATTTTGTTATACTAACGGATCTCACGAAGGTTTTGTTGAGTTTTGTGTGATTGAAGTTTTCAAGTTTTGGGTGAGATCACGATGGATGAAGGAATAAGGAGTAGCAAAAGCCTAAGCTTGGGGATGCCCGAGGCACCCCAAGGTAATATTCAAGGAAGACTCAAGCGTCTAAGCTTGGGGATGCCCCGGAAGGCATCCCCTCTTTCTTCTACCAACCATCGGTAATTTTACTTAGAGCTATATTTTTATTCGTCACATGATATGAGTTTTGCTTGGAGCGTCTTGTATTATATGAGTCTTTGCTTTGTTTGATTTTTAGTTTGTCACAATCATCTTTGCTGAACACACCTATCTTGAGAGAGCCACACGTTTATCATCATAATTTGTTAGAATACTCTATGTGCTTCACTTAATTTTTTTGAGCTAGGCAGTTGCTCTAGTGCTTCACTTAAATCTTTTTGAGCACGGTGGTGGCTATATTTTGAAGAAATAGAATCTCATGCTTCACTTATATTATTTTGAGAGTTGATTAAAATTTTGAAGAAATGAATTCTCATGCTTCACTTATATTATTTTGAGAGTTGATTAAAATTTCGAAGAAATGAATTCTCATGCTTCACTTATATTATTTTGAGAGTTGATTAAAATTTTGAAGAAATGAATTCTCATTCTTCATTTATATTATTTTGAGAATTGACAAGATTGAAATTTTGAAGAAATATTTTCACTCTCATGCTTCACTTAAATCTTTTTGAGAGTTGATCAATAGTAACGGTAATTTGCACAAGATATGAATTTGGTCCCAAAGTGATGAATATTCAAGAGGGATATAATAAAAACTTTCATATAGATCATTGGATATGATAAGTGTGATTCCTTGCAATAGTTTTGCGATATGGAGATGATGATATGTGAGTCATGTTAGTGAGTAATTGTGATTAAGTAAAAATATTAGTGTTAAGGTTTGTGATTCCCTATGCATGCACGTCAAGTCAATAGTTATGCAATGAAATTATATCCTACTTATGGTGCATTATTCGGTGTTAGTTGTGTTCAATGCATGTTTATGACCGTTTTCGTTTTTTCGTTGGTTTCTTCTCAATCTTTTGCTAGCCTTCATTTGTACTAAGCGGAAATACTGCTTGTGCATCCAAAATCCTTAAACCCAGTTTTGCCATATGAGTCCACTATATCTACCTATATGCGGTATTTCAATGCCGTTCCAAGTAAATTTGCGTGTGCCAATTCTAATTTTCAAAATAATTTTTCTGTTTTGTGTGCCCGTACCGCTCATGAAGCGGTAGGGGGTGGCCATTATTTTCCATGCTAGGTGTGTTATTCTCATGATGAGTGTTTATTCACTTGTCATTGCACGAGAGAATGGTTGGTAATAGGGATGCCCAGTCCCGCATGAAATCAAAATTAATAACAACAAAATTCCTTGGAAAGTGATGGTATGGAGGGCACCCGTGGATACGGCTAGCCATGGATTGTGAAAGAAATGGTGGAAAGGAAATAAACTTTACTTTCTGTTTGGGAACCACCTATGATGTGTCTAGCATGGAAAATATTGGGAATTCTCGGTCATTTTCGTTGACAGGAAAAGCATGCTCTCAAAATATTTTTATCTCTTTAATTTCAAGCTTTGAGCTTTGGCACATTTGACAAATCTCTGCTTCCCTCTGCGAAGGGCCCATCTATTTACTTTTATGCAATTTTTATTTTTTATTTGAGTCTCCATCTTCTCTTACAAAAGCGCCAACTAGAGAGCACTATTGTCATACTTGTGCATTGGATGTAGCTAATATTTGAGTGTGTTTCACGAATGGATCAATGATTTAGCATAATGGGCTAGGGATAACTTTCTTTAGCGTTGATATTTTGAAAGACATGGTTGCTTGTTAGTATGCTTGAGTATCTATGTTTTCATGTCAAACTATAGACTATTGCTTTGAATCATACAAGTCCAGTGTCCATGCTATAAAAGAAAAGAATATGTGATGAATATGTTAGGCAGCATTCCACATCAAAAATTATGTTTTTATCTTTTACCTGCTCGAGGATCAGCAGGAATTAAGCTTGGGGATGCTAATACGTCTCCAACGTATCTATAATTTTTGATTGTTCCATGATGTTATATTATCAGTCTTGGATGTTTTTATAAGCATTTACAGCAATTATATATCATTTTTGGAGACTAACCTATTAACTTAGTGCCCAGTGCTAGTTGCTGTTTTCTGCCCTGTTTTTGTTTTACAGAAAATCAATACCAAACGAAGTCCAAATGCCACAAAACTTTTTGGAGATTTTTTATTGGCCAAGATAAACACTAGAAGCTTCGGGAGGATGCAGAAGACCCTGGTGGGGCCCACGAGCCACTAGGGCGCGCTTGGGGGAGGGCTCGTGGGGCCCACAGAGCTCCGTTTGACCTAATTCCAGCACTATAAATTTGGGAAAAAAATCAGAAACTCTCAGGGGAGTCCACGAAATACTTTTTCCGCCGCCGCAAGTTTCTGTTCCAGAGAGATCCCATCTGGGGTCCTTCTCCGGTAATCTGCCGGAGGGGGAATCGATCACGGAGGGGCTCTACACCAACCTTGCTGCCCTTCCGGTGATGTGTGAGTAGTTTACCACAGACCTTCAGGTCCATAGGCAGTAGCTAGATGGCTTCTTCTCTCTTTTTGATCTTCAATACAATGTTCTCCTCGATGTTCTTGGAGTTCTATCCGATGTAATCTCTTTTTGCGGTGTGTTTGTTGGGATCCGATGAATTGTGAGTTTATGATCAGATTATCCATGAAATTATTTGAGTCTTTGCTGCACTCTTTTATGCATGATTATTATAGCCTTGTATTTCTTCTCCGATCTATTGATTTGGTTTGGCCAACTGAGTTGATTTATCTTGCCATGGGAAGAGGTGCTTTGTAGTGGGTTCGATCTTGCGGTGCTCAATCCTAGTGACAGAAAGGGACATGACACGTATGTATCATTGCTACTAAGGGTAAAAAAGATGGGGTTTATTCATACGTGAGTTTATCTTGTCTACATCATGTCATCGTTCTTAAGGCATTACTCCGTTCTTTATGGACTTAATACACTAGATGCATGCTGGATAGCGGTCGATGTGTGGAGTAATAGTAGTAGATGCAGGCTGGGGTCGGTTTAGTAATCTTGGACGTGATACCTATATACATGATCATTGCCTTGGATATCGTCATGATTATTTGCTTTTCTATCAATTGCCCAACAGTAATTTGTCTACCCACCGTATGCTATTTTCTCTAGAGAAGCCTCTAGTGAAAAGTATGGCCCCTCGCGTCTATCTAAATCATATTACTAAAACCCTAAACATATTGCTGCCATTTTCTTTTATTTATTTTATTTTGTATTTTTGTTTCAATCTATCAATCTACCACATATAATTTAATCTTGCAATTTACCGCCGAGGGATTGACAACCCCTCGTTTGCGTTGGGTGCAAGGGTTTGTTGTTTGTGTGCAGGTACTGCTAATGAGGTGTTGTGTGATTCTCCTACTGGTTCGATAACCTTGGTTTCATAACTGAGGGAAATACTTATCTCTACTGTGCTACATCATCCCTTCGTCTTAGGGGAAATACCAACGCAAGCTACAAGTAGCAATGTGTACGCATGCGCTCGAACTTTGGTCTGGAATCTCACCATGATCTACACCGTAACACACGTTGCTACTTGTGAGCTGCGTTGGGATTTTCCTCGAAGAGGAGGGGAGATGCAGTACAGTAGAGATAAGTATTTCCCTTAGTGAGAACCAAGGTTTATCAAACCAATAGGAGAATCACGCAAAGCCTCGTGAACAACTCCTGCACACACAAAAGCAAATACTTGCACCCAACGCGGGCAAGAGGGTTATCAATCCCCTTGAACTCATTAATTGCAAGGATCAAATCTTGTAGTGGTAGATAGATAAATTGCAAAACAACATAAAAGAAATAAAATTGCAGCAAAGGTATTTTGGTTTTTATATATGATTAAAGTAGACCCGGGGGCCATAGTTTTCACTAGAGGCTTCTCTCATGAACACATAGCATACGGTGGGTGAACAAATTACTGTTGGAACTTGATAGAAAAGCGCATAGTTATGACAATATTCAAGGCAATGATCATGTATATAGGCATCACGTCTGAGACAAGTAGACCGACTCCTTCCTGCATCTACTACTATTACTCCACCAATCGACCACTATCCAGCATGCATCTATAGTATCACTACTGCAGGCGACCGCTAACGCGACACATGAATCAGAGACCCCGTGACCAAACTGTGTGCGATGCATGAATCGCAAATGGTGTAGTAATAAAACCGTCGCCAATAAGACGAAATGTGTGCGATGGCGGAGACATCAAGCACAATTCAGATTAGAGACGCGTGTGCGATACGTGGCATACAGTTGATCCATACGAACTGTTTGCGATAAGCCAGAACAACAAGCACGGTCAGCCAAATCGAGGTGTGTGTGATACACGGCATACAGTTCACTCGGATGAACTGTTTGCGATTACCCAACACAACAGAAACGGTCAGGCAGATCAAGGTGTGTGCTATAGACGACATATAGTTCACTCGGATGAATTGTTTGCGATGAGCCAAAACAACAGAAATGGTTCAACTTAACAAGATGTGTATTACCTTTTGGAGAGTGGTGTCTCCTAGATTGGTTAGGTGTCACTTGGGAGCCTCCGACAAGATGTGGAGTTGAACCAAGAAGTTTGTAAGGGAAAGGAGATCGCCTACTTCATGAAGATCTACCCGAGTGAGGCTAGTCCTTCGTGGACGTAAGCCATGGTGGAATAGACAAGGTTGCTTCTTCGTGGACCCTTCGTGGGTGGAGCCCTCCGAATACTCACGCAGCCGTTACCCTTCGTGGGTTGAAGTCTCCATCAACGTGGACGTACGATAGCACCACCTATCGGAACCACGCCAAAAATCATCGTGTCTTCATTGCGTTTGAAATCTCCGATCCCCTCCTTTACTTACATGTGCAATTGCTTACTTTCCGCTGCCACACTCTTAGAATTGCAAGTGTAGGGTGTTACTTGACTTGTGTACTTGCTAAAATCTGCCCACAACTAAAATTGGGATAAGGATAGATTTTTATTTGGTCAAGTAGTCTAATCACCCCCCCTCTAGACATACTTTCGATCCTACAAGTGGTATCAGAGCTTTGGTCTCCGTAAGCCTTGATTTCCATTGCTTTGGTGATCATAGCCTTGGTTTCACAACCCAGGAGAGTATGGCGTCTAGTGAGGGTAATTATCACCGTAGAGGTCCATATTTTGATGGTACAAACTTTGCTAGTTGGAAACATAAGATGAAAATGCATATTCTTGGTCATAACCCCGCCGTTTGGGCTATTGTTCGTGTTGGCTTGCAAGGTGAATTCTTTGAGGATGGCAAGGAACCGGATCGTGAAGCAACCGCGGAAGAATTGAAGATGTTGCAATACAATGCTCAAGCTTGTGACATTCTCTTCAACGGTTTGTGCCCCGAGGAATTCAACAAAATCAGCCGCCTTGAGAATGCAAAGGAAATTTGGGATACTTTGGTTGATATGCATGAGGGTACCGAGTCCGTCAAGGAATCTAAGTTGGATGTGCTTCAAAGTCAACTTGACAAGTTCAAGATGAAGGATGGTGAAGGAGTCGCCGAAATGTACTCTAGGCTTGCTCTCATCACAAATGAGATTGCTGGCTTAGGAAGTGAAGACATGAACGACAAATTCATCATCAAGAAGATCCTTAGAGCTTTGGATGGAAAATATTATACCGTTTGCACATTGATCCAAATGATGCCCAATTACAAAGATCTCAAGCCCACGGAAGTCATTGGAAGGATTGTTGCTCATGAAATGTCACTCAAGGACAAAGAGGAGCTACACAACAAATCAAGTGGTGCTTACAAAGCCTCAACTGATGCTCCAACAACTTCAAGTGACAAGCTAGTATCCAATGAAGAGATAAGCCTAATGGTGAAAAGATTCAACAAGTTTTACAAGAACAAAGGGAAAGAAAGAAGCTCTAGCTCAAGACACTATGAGAGAAGATCATCAAGTCGTGACCGAAATTGTTACAATTATGGAAAACCCAGACACTATTCCAATGAGTGTACGACTCCCTACAAGAAAAGAGACAAATCACCAAGAGGAAGACATAGAAGAAATGAATCACCTCATAAGGAGAGAAGGAGTAGAGATGATCGTCATGAACGAAGACCCTCTCGAAGAAGCAAGGATTCGAAAAGTAAGGACAAGTCATCCAAGAGCTACACAAGAAGAAGACATCAAGCTCATGTTGGTGAATGGATATCCGACTCTGACTCTGACAACCAGTCCGAGAGAAGCTATCACTCCAAGTCCGACTATAGTCAAGATGAAGGTGTTGCCGGACTTGCTCATGTGTCATCCAACTCCTATGATCTCTTTGATTCACCAAATGAAGGAACTGGAAGATGCTTCATGGCAAAAGGCCCCAAGGTATCACACCTCGAGTATCTTGATTTCAATAGTGATGAAGATGATTTGCTTGGTGATGATGATTTACTTGTTGATAAGGCTAGTGATGTGAGCTATAATGAAAATGCTAGTAATCATGATAGTCAAGAGGAAACGAGTGACAATGTTATGAAGGAGATTGAGCGTCTAACTAAAGAACTAAATGCTCTTAAGTTAGCTCATGAAATAACTCAAGAGGATCATAGAGGACTTCTAAGAACTCATGAGAAGCTACGCTTCGAGAAGCTAAATTTAGAGCAAGAGCATGAGTTTCTTAAAGCTATCAATGATGATCTTCGAAAGAAGAGTTTGCAACACCCCAAATTTTGGCCCTTTCTTTTTCTTTTGAATTTCTTTGAATTTGCATTTGGAGTTCCTTTTTCCATGGCTATGTGGTCTTGAAACCTGGGAAGATCTTCTCTCCTGCCACTTCCAAGTGGCTTGTCACTCTAATCTTTCCAAAGATCATGTCATTTCCAACTTAGTCCAATCCCAATTTTTATTTCTTGGGAATATTCCTTTTTCTATTAAAGGAATAACCCTGTTAACTCTAGGTTGTGAAGCAACCTATATTTCTGTCATTCCAAAAATTCCCACAAAATTCTCATAAATTCTTTGGATCATATATTCCACTAATATGTCAAAACCCATCCTTGCCTAGTTCAAAGATAATTCAGGAATATTCATTTCCTATTCTGTCCAGTATGGCACTTTGTGAAGGAAGTGACATTTATCTTTCCTTGATTGCCCTCAAACTTTTTGGGAACTCTCTCATATCCAAATAATTTCCACAGGCCAAAATTTAGCTTCATTTGCCTAGTAAATCTTCCTCAGTAAATTTCCAAAGTTTCTGACCAGAGACAAGCTTTGTAAAGGAAGTACTAGCTAGGCTAATCCAAATGAGTTGAAATTTTAGTAGATCATTCATATGATCAAATAGTTACACTCCACCAAATTTCATCTCCATCCAACAATCTATGTGAGCACACCTTCAAATTATTGCTTCTGATCACGATTTCAGTTTGTGAAGCAACTATATTTTATATTACTTCAAAAATTCTGAAATTAATCCAGGACCTATATATCCCTATATCATTTGAGTATGACAAAATTCACATTATTTTGCCAAGCCATTTTATCCACAAAATTGCCCCAAGTTTCTGTCCAGAGGAAAGCATTGTGAAGGAAGTACCATTTATATTTATCTAAATGGTATGAAATTTTTGCAGTGCCTTCATATGACCAAATAAGCATTCCTCACCAAATTTCAGCTCAATCCAATACTAAATGTGAGGGCAGCTTCATGATCTTGTTTCCTAGACCAGATTGGCAGTTGTGAAGCAACCATGCTAAATCTTGGTCCAAATCTTTTCAAAATCCACACGATCATAGTCCTTCCTACCCTAAACCTCTGTGACATCCTGGTTATCACTTATCCCATTCAGTTTGACCACAACTTGATGATCAAGTTTGCTACAGCAAACTTCTGTTGATGCTACCCATTAGCACAAAGTATCTTTCTTCATTCTATCACTTCAGAGAGGTCCTACTTTGGAAGGGCTACACGCTAGACATGTTTTTACTGGCCAGAGCGCACGGCGTGCGCCTGTGCACGCGGGGACCATGTGGCTGGGAGGCCATTGTCGCGCTCTGCTCGTCGTTTAGCTTCGGGCACTCCTCTCCTAGCCGTTTCCGCGCATCCCAGCGTGTCCTCGAGCTCCGCAGTAGCCACGCGTTCGCTCCCCAGCCCTGGCCCCCTCCTCCTGCGGCCTCCTCGCGCCACGGTAGCTCCGGCCACGTGCGCACAGTGCCTCGGTGGCCGGCCGGACTTCGCCCCTCCCACGTCTACCCTCCTCTGGCGCACCACTACCCCTCTCTCATCACCGTCAACCTCTCCTCGCTTGCGCACGCGTACGCGGTCGTGATAGGGCATCAACTCCGCGCTCCCATCGGCATTCGGCGAGGGCATCACCACCATGGCTATATAAGCCAGCCTCGAGCCTCTCCGACCTCACCAAGCTCCCCTCCTCCCTCCTCCAGCCTCCCCGACCTCTCATACGAGCTCGAGGAGCCCCCCTGCCCACCCACAGCCGCCATGGCCGTCACCTCCCTCGGCTCAAATTCGAGCATGCCCGAGCCCCTCAATGACATGGCCTTGGGATAGATTTGAGAATGACAAGCCACTTGGAAGTGGCAGGAGAGAAGATCTTCCCAGGTTTCAAGACCACAGAGCCACGGAAAAAGGAATTCCAAATAAAAATTCGAAGAAATCCAAAAGATAAAGAAAGGGCCAAAAATCAGGGTGTTACAGCTAGCATAGAGCTCCCTTAGCAGGCGTAGTGTCGCCGTGGCAATGTAACCTTTGTAATATCGGACCCTTGTACCCCGATTATTTGTAATAAGAGTTGATTTGTTCTATGCTAAACAATGCCATATTCCAGAAGACTTGATCTCTGGGCTGGAATACGGGGTGTTCCGGTCTCTCTGAGCCGGGGTGCCACAACGCTTGGTATCAGAGCAGGTCTGGCTGTAGGACGCCCTAGTCCGCGCGAGCGTTAGAAACTAGTAGTATAGAGTCTAGTCGGTTTGCTGCATTTGATTGTTGCATTTGTTTGCTGCATAGCATGCATATAGAATTATTATCTTGTCACTAACGGTTGATCTTGTGAGTGTAGGTGGCATCGTTTTCGATCCACTACCTGCACCCTCCAGTTTTGCATACCTGCTTTTCGGTGTTTGACGTCATCTCCGTCCCAGCGGAGTGATGCCGAGGTACCAAGTGTTCCAGACACCACTTGCAGGTATCGTGCAGATATCTTTCCGCCAGCCACCTATCGTTTCGGTGGTAGACATATTTCTACCCTAGATCTGGCCATCCAACACGCCGCTTTGGTGACCCTTACTGATCTTTGATATTAGAAAAGGGCAATGCCAGCAGATCCGGTCTTCCACCAACACTCTATCACCCATTCTCTGGACGAGTACGGTTCCCTTCCGTCCGCTTGATGATGATGTGGCCATGACATCCGTGTTACGCTACATGATCACCGAGTCCATCCTCATCCCTAAACCCGTCCAGATGCAACCGGTGCTGAGCCAACATTTGGTGTAGCTCTGTTTACACCAACCTCTCCACACGTTGATTCACTTTCGTGCACACCGCCACAGCATATTAGATCATAGTACCGGAGTTTCCTCGAGAATTGTGTGCTTAAGTAGGCATGCATAGTGAGGTGAATAGCAATAAAATGTGATGTTGCTTGTTTGTAATCTTGATGCCTTGTGTGCTTTTGTTCAGTCGTTTCTTTTGCTTCTTTCTTTGGGCCTTCGGTGTTGCCTTATTTCCCCTTATGAAAGTTTCTCAACAACCGACACCGGACTCGAAGAATCAGTGAGGATTTCAAATATTTGGAAACTCAGCTAAGCATTATGGACTTCT
This sequence comes from Elymus sibiricus, assembly GCA_039707655.1. Taxonomy (NCBI): domain Eukaryota; kingdom Viridiplantae; phylum Streptophyta; class Magnoliopsida; order Poales; family Poaceae; genus Elymus; species Elymus sibiricus. Next base: position 278,699,537 of record CM077672.1, read on the forward strand.
CAGCCGACTGCATTATATTGGGAATATCTGGTTTGAATACAAAGGATATTTTGATTTCACTACCAGCATCAAGTGTACATCAGGGTGCAACCATCACAGCCATAATGATTAAACCAGCAGGAAGACAATTTGTGTGCAAGACCATAGTATATTTCCAGTCATAGGAATATCAAGAGTATATATATATATATATATATATATATATATATATATATATATATATATATATATGGCATTCAGTCCGCATATCACAGAAAGAAGCTTCTGGTGTAAGAAACCCAGTCTTCCTCCGCACGCTACCAGAGAAGCTTAAGATGCAAGGTTCCTCGGTCTTCCTCAGTACGATACGTGGATAACTTCCGGCATAAGGCACCGAATCTTCCTCAGTAAGCAACCGGAGGAAAAGCTTCTGGAGCACGGTACCCAGTCTTCTTCAGTAAGCTATCCTAGCAAAAGCTTCAAGCATAAGCTATTCAGTCTTCCTTAGCACGATACTCTCAGATAGCTTCCAACACAAGCTATCCAATCTTCGTCTGTATGACACTACCAACAGTCATCGTCATTGGTACAAGATGTTACACAGTGATTTGGCAGTATATGGCAGTGCCTCTCAAGAATCAGATCCGCAACAGTTTTGTCAGAAGCAAGAATCAGTTAGGACACAAGTCTGCCTCGGGAATCAAATGCTCAGATACACATGATCCCATATATATTGTGAACATGCTGCCAAGGTCATGCAAGTCACTCGAACGATGATGCCAGCATGGTGAGAATCCGACAACCACATGAATTATGTAAGAGGAAGAAAGCCAGTATACCCCTCAGTGTGTTGCAAGGACTGACAAGCTATGAAGTAGGACAATTTGGAACAACAATCTTGATAGTGGATATCAAGGCCAGTTTCCTCACACCCAACAAAGTGATATCATTGACCTCTGTCACTGCCATGTATGATTGACCACAATGAGCTCTACACAAGTAACTGTGAACCTGGTATATGATCCTGATGAACCCTTGCTTACCTTTCCCTGGTAACGGCACGATGCCTGTGTTCTGAGCTGCTTTCGGCCGTCCAGGGTGGATGCCGACTTTATATTTCTCTTTTCAACAACTGGCCCGTGTTTTGAGCTGCTTTTCGGCCGTCTTGGGCAGCTGTTGAGTTTCTTTTTGTAGCAGTGACCCTATGCTCTGAGCTGCTCTTCGGCCGTCTTAGGGAACTGCTACATTCTTCTTATCAACACTGCCTCATGCTCTGAGCTGCTTTTCAGCCGTCGTGAGCCATGGTTGAGTTATTTCAGTAATGTCCCAGATCTGAGTTGTAAAGACCGTTCTGGTGGCTACTGATTTATTTGCTGATTTCAAGCAAAGGTTCGGATGATCATTGCCCTACAGTTAGAGCTTGTGAGATGATAAACTTGCCATTTAAAAGTTGTGGTACTGTCATAGGTTAAGGATAAGGTATGTTTGCCGGAATATTGCACCTGATAGTACCTATGGTCACACAAAGAATTAAGGGTATATAAGGCCAAGTTATTTCGGTAAAAAATTCAGAGAAAGAGAACAATAATGAAGAAGCAAGACCGGCGATACAAGTGTGATAATCGTTACCCGAACGACATGGTACGGATACCCAAGACAGTATGATTCCGTATCGATCACCATGGATATATACCCAAGAGGGTTATGATTCTCCGCATTGTTTTGAACCCGAAGGACATGCACCTACACTAGTAACCCAATGCAATGATTAAAAGTTTCATGTCCACCGAAGAAAATTGTTCACAACTCCATTGATACTATCGGCTGTGGATAAAAGAATGTCACGTCAATTGGAAATCACTCCCGGACTTATGGAAATTCTAGTCATGATAATCCCAGATAAGCCAACAGACATAAAAGAATTGGAGTCAGAGTAAGGATGAACATATGAAGGAAGACCTGTCAGAATGTGGAATATGGTGAAGCAAACCACCCCAGAGCAAGGCAGTTAGGCAGATGCAATTCAGTGGGGACAATTTATAAAGAAAGAGGATACCCGAGTGGAAAACGGTTTCCTTAGGTCAGAATATTCATCCTTGTTCCCTGAGCAATCAAATCTCGAGGGCGAGATTTTTGTAAGGGGGGTAGGTTCGTAACACCCTGAATTTTGGCCCTTTCTTTTTCTTTTGAATTTCTTCGAATTTGCATTTGGAGTTCCTTTTTCCGTGGCTATGTGGTCTTGAAACCTGGGAAGATCTTCTCTCCTGCCACTTCCAAGTGGCTTGTCACTCTAATCTTTCCCAAGATCATGTCATTTCCATCTTAGTCCAATCCCAATTTTTATTTCTTGGGAATATTCCTTTTTCTATTAAAGGAATAACCCTGTTAACTCTAGGTTGTGAAGCAACCTATATTTCTGTCATTCCAAAAATTCCCACAAAATTCTCATAAACTCTTTGGATCATATCTTCCACTAATATGTCAAAACCCATCCTTGCCTAGTTCAAAGATAATTCAGGAATATTCATTTCCTATTCTGTCCAGTATGGCACTTTGTGAAGGAAGTGCCATTTATCTTTTCTTGATTGCTCTCAAACTTTTTGGGCACTCTCTCATATCCAAATAATTGCCACATGCCAAAATTTAGCTCCATTTTCCTAGTAAATCTTTGTCAGTAAATTTCCAAATTTCTGACCAGAGAGAAGCTTTGTAAAGGAAGTACTAGCTAGGCTAATCCAAATGAGTTGAAATTTTGGTAAATCGTTCATATGATCAAATCATTACTCTCCACCAAATTTCATCTCCATCCAACAATCTATGTGAGCATACCTTCAAATTCTTGCTTCTGGTCACAATTTCAGTTTGTGAAGCAACTATATTTTATGTTGCTTCAAAACTTCTGAAATTAATCCAGGACCTATATATTCATATATCATTTGAGTATGCCAAAATTCACATTAGTTTGCCAAGCCATTTTCTCCACAAAGTTCCCCCAAGTTTCTGTCCAGAGGAAAGCATTGTGAAGGAAGTACCATTTGTATTTATCTAAATGGTATGAAATTTTTGCAGTGCTTTCAGATGACAAAATAAGCATTCCCCACAAAATTTCAGCTCAATCCAATACTCCATGTGAGGGCAGCTTCATGATCTTGTTTCCTGGACCAGATTGGCAGTTGTGAAGCAACAATGCTAAATCTTGGTCCAAATCTTTTCAAAATCCACAGGATCATAGTCCTTCCTACCCTAAACCTCTATGACATCCTGGTTATCACCTATCCCATTCAGTTTGACCACTACTTCATGATCAAGTTTGCTACAACAAACTTCTGTTGATGCTACCCATTAGCACAAAGTATCTTTCTTCGTTCTATCACTTCAGAGAGGTCCTACTTTGGAAGGACTACACGCTAGACATGTTTTTACTAGCCAGAGCGCACCGCGGGCTCCTGTGCACGCGGTGACCACGCGGCTGGGAGGCCATTGTCGCGCTCTGCTCGTCGTTTAGCTTCGGGCACTCATCTCCCAGCCGTTTCTGCGCGTCCCAGCATGTCCTCGAGCTCCGCAGTAGCCACGCGTTTGCTCCCCAGCCCTGGCCCCCTCCTCCTTTGCCCTCCTCGTGCCACGGTAGCTCTGGCCGCGTGCGCACAGTGCCTCGGTGGCTGACCAGACTTCGCCCCTCCCGCGTCTGCCCTCCTCTGGCGCCCCACTAACCCTCTCTCGTCACCGTCAACCTCTCCTCGTGTGCACACGCGTACGCGGTCGCGCCAGGGTATCAACTCTGCGCTCCCGTCGGCATTCGGCGAGGGCATCACCGCCATGGCTATATAAGCCACCCCCGAGCCTCTCCGACCTCAGCAAGCTCCCCTCCTCCCTCCTCCAGCCCTCCCCGACCTCTCATACGAGCTCGAGGAGCCCCCTACCCGCCCACAGCCGCCATGGCCGTCACCTACCTCGGCTCAAATTTGAGCATGCCCGAGCCCCTCCCCTTCTCATTTCTTCACCAGAGAGACCACTAGGACCAGGCGAAGCTCCGGCGCTCTTCTCTTTCTCCTCTCCATGGCCGTAGCACAGTGACCAACCACGTCGTCGCCGCCGTCCGCCGCGGCTGTGGCCTTGCTCGGCCCCATGCTCCATGGCAAGCGTGAGGCACCCAGGAGGGTGCGCCTCATCTTCCCGGTCACTTCGGTAGTCTGAGCTCCACCGGAGGCGGCCGGAGTCGCCCGGGACGGCCAACGGAGCACGCGGTCTCCTTTGCTGCGCGGGCGAGCGCGAGGGAGGAAGAAGAAGGCCGGGACAGGCGGGCCCCACCTCCCCGCGACCACACTTGTCAGTGACCTAGCGGCTGGGCCCGCAAGTTTAAGTGGAAACGTCTTTTCTGAAAGTACGCTTTCAGCCGGAGAAAGCGCATTCTGTGCGGCTTCGGTTGAAAATGCGTTTTCCCTACGGGAAGGCGTATTCTCGGAGAAGGCGCTTTCTGTTTAAACCCCGCTGGCCGAAACCTCTAATTTGCGGGCGTTCGCCCATTAGCAGCAGAAAAGCTCACTTTTTAATTATTTTTCTGCCTAACGAACGAACGGCCACAACTTTTTAACCGTGACTCTGAATCAGGTGATTCCAAAGTCCACGTTCTCTATTCGTTGAGCCCGTTCTGTTGACATCATTTTCACCATGATGTAACACTCTGAAAATGACCATTTTGCCCCTGCCCTTATTCAGCCCCCCTTCGAGAGGGAAACATTTCCGGCAAATTTTTCCGTGAGTGCCTCGCACTTCTCCCCGGTGAATCCTTCATCCCCAGGCAAGCCACAACAGCCACTTGCATGATGGCATTGCAGTAGCCATGGTTTCCACTAGAATATTTAAATAATTGCTTGTTCATTTAATGATTTTGTTAATACTTCGAATATGCTTGTGAATCCATGTCTATGCTTATGCCATGTTCATTTTCATCTAGTAAGTGAAATGATTAATTGCTAATGTTATTATTATCATGTTTCATTCTTGTAATCATTTCCGATGCTAGTGATAAGGATAGGCTCATATGGATGGTTTGATATGAAATACTTGTGATGTTCATGACCATCGCTATGCCATGCTCATTTGCATCCCGTAGACTAAATGATTTATCATTGTTGATGTTATGTTGTTAAATGGTTATGTTGCCCATAAATGGTTACACTGATATCATGCTCATATGCATTGTTATTTCCTTATGTTATTATGACTCAGCTCATCACCATTCAAGTTGAACCTGATATTAATCGAACTTGAAAAATCTATTGGCTGAGTCATGGTGCCACCGAATCGAGTTGACCAGTGCAGCCACACTTGCCTTATGGGAGGCCCTAATTCGGTCTGTTGTCATGCCTCTCGCCGGTGCCTCCAACTAGGGAAGGTTATGTGTGCGCGTTACCCTAATCAGGTAGGCGGCCATAAGCCTTGTGTGCCCGAGTTGTATGGTATACCGAGGTCCCCGTTTGGGACAATGTTTTGTTTTGGCCACGACGGTGGCAGCCACAAAGGTGGCGGATGTCACGAGTTGACATCGGGGCCACCCATGACATAGCCCAAAGGGGAGTTTGTTGGAGTGGCCGGGAGAGTGTCATGCAATAGATTGGTTTTGTCGGAATATCGTTGGTCCACCCGAATGGGAGCACGAGGCCATGAGTTCCGTGGTGTGCGTACAGTGTACTAACCTCTGCAGAGTGTATAATCTATCGATAGCCGTGTCCTCGGTCATGGACACAGTTCGTAGTAGGTCACACTATGGGTCAACAGTAATAATAATCTGAATAATAACAACCCCAGTTCAATGAGAAAAGAAGTTGGTGGATCTTTATGTGGTCACGAGATGATCATGATGGTTGATCATGAGGTGATCGTGTGATGATCACGGTGGTGAGTAAGATGGATATTTATGGTGGTTATGAGATATCCTCCGAGCAGAGTAAGTTGGTCCATGAGACCTTAAACGTCAACCCCCTTGCATGCTAGTGCTAGTATCATCATGTTCATATCATGAATTATATGTACATGCCATGCTCATGTTGTTCTAGTAGGATCGTGTTCATCATTGATGATTAACCTGTAAATGCCATGCTGTTGTTTGTCTTGATTGCTTTGGTTGCTGTGAGCTTGCGAGTACATTCAAAGTACTCACCTGGCGTGTCATGCCAGATTGCAGGTGATGCCGTGATTGATTGTTGTCAAGGATCCCGAGGTTGCGCTCTAGGATGCGTCCCAGCCAGAGTCCCTGCGGAGTTGAGTTTATCACCGTTGTTGTTGTTGTTGTTCCGCTGCTAGAATTTATTCCGCATCGAGATGTTCCGCTGCTAGCATAGAGCTCCCTTAGCAGGCGTAGTGTCGCCGTGCCAATGTAACCTTTGTAATATCGGACCCTTGTACCCCGATTATTTGTAATAAGAGCTGATTTGTTCTATGCTAAGTAGTGCCGTATTCCAGAAGACTTGATCTCTGGGCTGGAATACGGGGTGTTCCGGTCTCTCTGAGCCGGGGTGCCACAGAGTTCTTCATATCTTGCCAAACGTTTACTCTTATCTACCTTTATGCCACAAGTTAAACCTAAGCAAACTAGTAACAAGGGTAAAAAGGGTTCTACCTCTAGTAGTAACAATAACAATGCTATATCCAATGTTGTTGCTTCTAGTAGTTCTATTGATTCCACTAATGATTCTCTTAGCCAAGTTACACTTGAGCAAGAAAACAATCTATTGAAAGGAATTATAGAAAAAGGTGTCTACAAGAGCCTTGCCGGGAGTAAGCAATTTGAGGAAATTGTACGCAAGCAAGGAAGGCACCGGAAGAACCAAGGTGTTGGTTTTGAACGAAAGTTTAATGCCAATGGAGTTGAGTGGGAAGAAGATCAATACCCCAAGACAAAGTTCGTTCCTCAACAAGAGAAGTATGATCCTACTTCGTTCAAGGGAACACAAGCTCAAGATGATCTTCCACCACAAGACCACAAGTTAAAAGGCAAGGACAGGCTTCAAGAAGAGATTGATTCATTTGAAGAAGCACCTCAAGCCTTGGTCAAGTGGGCTCCCAAGACTTCATCAAGTTCTACTTCATCAAGTGCTACTACAACTCCAAGGATTCCCATCAAGTTGATGTGGGTCCAAAAGTAGAAGAACTAGAGAGTTCTTGAGGGTGACTCCGCCAACAAACTTCATTCACATTCATTTATGGCAAGAACTTGTGCAACCAACTTCAACATCTTGCACTAGTTCATGGAGTCACAAACCCTCTTGTTGGTAAGGCAAGGGACAAGGTATTCAATGCATTCATGGACATGATCATATGTGTATTTCACTCTATGTCTATGGATATTCTTGTATGTTCCTTGTGTGGGACTAACCCATGTAGGTATTAAAAGTGCAAAACTCCAAGGATTGCTCCCAACTCTTGATGGTCTACATCAACATTGAGCATCCACATCTTCAACATCTACATGACACTACTAGGAAAAGGCCTACTAGTGGCGCACCTGTTTTGCCTACTAATGGCGCACTACAGGTGCGCCACTAGCACCACGCCATTAGAATTTTTTTCTAATGGCGCACCAGTGGTGCGCCATTAGTATACCAGATACTAATGGCGCACCACTGGTGCGCCATTAGTATTGCCCACTGGTGCGCCATTAGTATCTGGTATACTAATGGCGCACCATGAGGTGATGCGCCATTAGTGTCATTTTTTCAGAATTTTTTTTTCAAATTTTTTTTCAGAATTTTTTTTCAAATTTTTTTTTTCAAATTTTTTTTCAGAATTTTTTTTCGTTTTTTCTTAATCTCGGGTCAATATGGCTTAATCTCGGGTCAAACTTCCCGGAAGGTCACCCATCCTACACTACTCCAGCCCAAGCACGCTTAACTTCTGAGTTCTATCCAACCCCAGCACCAGCTCACTTAGCAGGCACTTGTTGATATATCTATCATATCAATCCTATTAAACCTTGTTGATTTCCAGGAGTTGGTTCATGTTCATGAGTGTGATGAAATTTTGAAAAAATATTTCAAACTTCCCGGTCATTTTACGTATCATATTTTGAACATTTTTTCGAAAGAAAATTTTTTTTTCAAAATTTTTTTTTTTTCAAAAAAAAACATTTTTTTCCAAAAAACCATTTTTTTCAAAAAAAACATTATTTTCAAAAAAAACATTATTTTCAAAAAAAACATTATTTTGAAAAAAAAACATTTTTTTTCAAAAAAAAACATTATTTTGAAAAAAAAACATTATTTTCAAAAAAAACATTATTTTGAAAAAAAAAACATTTTTTTTCAAAAAAAACATTTTTTTCAAAAAAAAATATTTTTTTTGAATTTTTTTGCCTCCAGATCTTAAAAGCCCCGTATCTTTTTTTCTGTTGGGTTTTTGGGGATTCTGAAAATCTTCAACGAGGTTCCCCCGGTTGAATTCGGATGTAACTTTTCGAGTAGATGCTTTTTCATATAAAAAACTTTTTCATCGGAGGTCGTATGCAAAAGTTATGCCCATTTTACAAATTCTCATGAGATTTTGCAAAAAAAGTCGAAATTCATGTTTGTAAATTTTGCTAACAACTAGACCACAAATCATATAAGAATCTTATTTTTTTGAATTTTTTTGACATTTCTATCATTTTCGGTTATTTTTTTAAAAACTGAAAAGGCGATCCACGGGGGGGGGGGGGGGGTGCATTTGGTGAAACAGATCCCGGGGCTTCTAATGGCGCACCCCAAGCTGGTGCGCCATTAGTAACCCTGGTTACTAATGGCGCACCAGCTTGAGGTGCGCCATTAGTAGTTTAGTATTTTTTGAAAAAATTAAAAAAAAAACTGGACATTCTAATGGCGCACCGTGGGTCTGGTGCGCCATTAGTAACCCTGGTTACTAATGGCGCACCAGACCCACGGTGCGCCATTAGAATTTTTGGAAAAATAAAAAAAAAACTGGAGATTCTAAGATTCTAATGGCGCATCGTGGGTTTGGTGCGCCATTAGTAACCCTGGTTACTAATGGCGCACCAGACCCACGGTGCGCCATTAGAATTTTTGGAAAAAAAAAAAAACTGGAGATTCTAATGGCGCACCGTGGGTCTGGTGCGCCATTAGAATTTACACACTAATGGCGTACCAACACATGGTGCGCCATTAGAATATTCTAATGGCGCACCAGACCCACGGTGCGCCATTAGTGGCCATATCATCTATAGCCCTTTTCCTAGTAGTGTGAAGTCATCATCGACAAAACCCAAGGTTAGTTCATCCCTCTTTGGGGGGATATCACATCTAGGGGGAGCTTTGCTCTAAAAATTGAGCTAAAGCAACTCTAATGGTGTGAACACATTAATGCTTTATGTAAAAGTGGCAACCCCACTTGTGCTTAAACGATGAGTATGACCTATGATCAAATGTTCTCATTTGGCTCCTAAGTCAATATACTCATATATAGATGACCTAGTCATCGCCAATTGCTTGATAGATGCTAGAATTGGTTGTGCATGTTTGACACATATTTCATTTGCTATTTTATTGGGTGAGCATGTTGGTTTGCATGTTTTCTTCATTCAAGGACATCCATTTGTTGTTTTGATTGTCTTGGTTTTTCTGGCCAAGTGGATGTACAAGAATGCCTAAGTACCTTCTCTAGCTATCTATGCTTTCTTGTCTCAAACTCTATTCTTGCTACATCACAAAAATTGAACAAGTCATTTTCGGACCCTCCGGGTGAGGCGCACTCGGAGCCACCGATCTGAAAGGGTTGAACCTCCAAAACCTTCAAATTTGTTTCGGCGTGACCAATCCACTCCTACTCGGACTCACCAAAACAGTTTGATTGATCTAGGTTTCCATCTCGGTGTCACCAAGTTGAACCGTTTTGAAGCCACCGATGTGCTATACTACTTGCAGTTACACATATCGGTGCCACCGAGTTGTTCAACTCGGAGCCACCGACAGCACACGGGTATATATACTCCGTGGGCCCGAATGATTGAAATTTCTCAAACCTTTTCGTTCCCGCACCCCGTTGCTGCCGTCGCCCTGGTCTTCGGATCGTCGCCCTTGTCTCCTACGTGCCTCGCCACCGGAATCCGTCGCCATCAACGGGAATCTTCCCCGCCGTTGCCGCCGTAGAGGATCTCCACCAAGTTAGGGTGAGATTCGAACCCCTCTGTGCTCAAATTATGATTCAATGCACGGATGGATTTCCATTATTCTTGCCACGGATTGAAACCTTCCTTTACACTGCAGATTCCTTAGATTAGATTCGAGCAAAAAATTTAGGTTTAAGTTTCCGCCGAAAGCATCTCGGACCGACCGAATTGAAAATTTTGGAGTCACCGATTTGGCCCTGGCCATTGCACTAGTACATCTCAGTGCCACCGAGAAGTACAAATCGGTGAGACCGAAAGTAAAGTTTCAGTGAAACCCTAGCATCTCGGAGACACCGAACCACATCTTGGTCTGACCGAAATGGTGTGTTTTGTTTCTGTAAAGTGCTTCAGTATCACCGAGATGATCAACTCGGTGGATCCGAAATGCCTTCTGTGAAAACTTGAAACTAAGATTTGAACTCAATTTTTTTTGAAAAATATCTACTTTTTGTGATGACTCACTCATCTACTCTGCCCATACCCATCTATTCACAGGGTCAGCTTTGCAAGATGTCAGATGCAAGTGACAGCCATAATAGGTCAGAACAGCATGCAGATCTCAGTGAAGGATCAAGTCCTGAGGAAAGTTTTTATGAAGGAGAGAGAAGTTCTCCTGATCTTCCAAAAGCATCCAAAAACTAGGAAGAAGAGAACCTCAGATGATGAGGATGAGGATTTTGTTGCTAGTGAGGCCACATCAAAGAAGAAGAAAGTGATTGCTAAGGAGTATGGCAGAACTGCTAGCACAAGACCTGCTGCCAAGGACAAATATGCTATAAAGAAAGTTCAAAGGAAGACCATGACATTTACACTTGAGGAGTCAAGTGACTCAGAGACAGTAGCTGCAGGAAAGAAGAAGAAGAGGGAAAGGAAGACAACTGCTTATGTTGTGGGCAAACCCTCCATGATTGATGATGATGATGAGGAGGAGGAACCAGCAGCTAATGCACCTCCTGCTAAGACTCAGAAGCTCATGTCTGACGCTATGAGGTCTACTGCCCCCACCAAGTCCAAGCCCAAAGCTCCAGCACCCAAGAGATCTACAAGAAATATCACTGCTGCTGAGAAGAACAAGGCCCCAGTGCCTGAAGTTGATGCTGATGAAGAGCCACTAGTGCTCAGGAAGTTGAAGCCAAAGATTCCAGATCATGATAATGCTCATCCGGTTGTAGAGAACATGATGCTCAGAAAGGACAAAGGATTGCGTCAGTGGAGAATGACTGATCCATATCCTGCAAGGAGGAGGACTGCTTGTGATTACCGCTTCCACACCAGAGAGCAACAAGATTTCTATGAAACTGTGCTACTTGATAAGAAGCCTATTGTCAGTCATATGAAATGGGTGGATTGGAAGTACATTGATGCAAATGAAGACTACTTCCCCCATGTTCATGAGAGCTTCAGAATTGCAGGTGTTGATGATTTTGTTGGGAAGAAGCTTACCAAGTGGAATGATGAGATGATCATGCAATTCTACTCCACTGTACACTTTTATTCAGATGGCAGAATTGTGTGGATGACTGAGGGATCCAAACACCAGTCAACCATCTCTGAGTGGGCTGATCTTCTTGAAGCTCCAAAGGAAGAAGAAGACGACATTGATATATATGCCAAGCTCAAGATGGACCACAATTCCATGGCAAATATGTAGACAGCAATTCCTGAGAAATTCATTGAGACTCACAAGCTTGGTTCTGTGAAGCACTTACTGCCTGGTTTGGCCACCACCAATACAATCTTGAGGTACACTCTGTTGCCCAAGTCTGGAGATGACAAGATGATACGTGGCCACTCCATCAACCTGCTACACTTGTTTGACACACCGCAGAAGTCCAAAGTTATGAGCCTTATTGTTGAAACAATCAAGAGAACCGAAGCTGACCAGAAGAGATCTTGCGGATATGCTCCACACATTCAGATGCTCATCAACTCCAAGGTTGGAATGAGCACATATCTACTTGATCGCAAGCATCTCCCATTGCGTCCAGAGTTCGAGGACAATGTAGTGGTGATGGACCCTTCACACCCTACATCTACCCAAGCTCAAGAGAAGATTCAGGCAGCTGCAGCAGCAAAAGAAGCTCAGAAGGCCTCTGCTCCCAATGCACCTATTGCTAACCTCAAGTCAAAGAATGATCAAATGACATATCTACTGGAAGCCACCCTGAGGATTGAGCGATGTCTGGCCAACCTCACCAAGAACCAGGCGAGCCTAGAGCGGATAGTCGAGACAAAGATTCATGATCTTGATGTGAAGATCACTGAGGTACAGACTATTGTGGAGAAGCTGAAAGATGATGTTGACGCAGCCAGAGATGCTACTGATGACAGTGGAGATGACAGACCGACGACTGACAGGTTCCAGACAGTGCCTAGGGCATTCAGGTCTGCTGCAGTGCCTGTTGCAGATATGAGGACTACAGTTTCTGCACCTGCTGCTGTTGCTATAGTGCCACCTCCAGTCTCTACTCCACTAGCCCAGCAGACGTCAGCTGAAGCCTTCGCAGATGCACTTCTCTCAACGCCATCTACGCACACCGGAGCTGCCAGCCAGAGATCACCTTCAGGAGCTGCCGAGGATCGTGCCTAGAGAGACGTATAGCTCTATACCTATTCGAACTTTTTGGTACTTGTTGCCAAAGGGGGAGAATTTGTATAGATCATTAGGCTTCGAGAGAGAGTGTCTCGCTTTTTCTCGTTGGTTTTTTCTCGAGTTGTTGCTACTATTTGATTTTTTGCTACTTTGGTGTGATGTGCTTGTGAGATACTATGTGCCTGTAAGATACTATGTGTGTGATTGATCATACTATACTTCATGTGATGCTTAATGCTTATCCCTATCATTATCTTTGTATGATCATTCACTTGAGTTTTTGGTGATGAGTGCCAACTATTCCATTCATATCATTTTACGCGCTACACCAAGTCGTATGTGACATGGAAGAGTGACCCATGATCCTAATCGATTATGCATTTGCATTCAAACACAAATTTTCTAATAATGCACAAATTTAGGGGGAGCTCTTGCTTATCACATACTTCTCAAAGCGACGATGTACTTCATTCATTTAATCATTTGTCGAAGCTTTGATATATATGTTGTCATCAATTACCAAAAAGGGGGAGATTGAAAGTGTAACTAATCCCCGGGTGGCTTTGGTAATTCATAACAACATATATCTCATTGAACTAATGTCCATTCAAGTTAAATATTTCAGGATGTTCAATGATTGGCATGGCAAGGACTAGAGATGTGGACCCCTCAAAATGCTAAGGACATGGATTGGCAAAAGCTCAAGACTATACATTTTTGTTAAGTGGTCCAAGATCACATTGAGTCCATAGGAAAGCCAATACTATTAAAAGGGGATGAGGTGTTGCTTAATGATCTATTTGCTCAAGTGCTTAGTGACATTGCTCCAAAATCCTCAACCACTTTCTCCATCCAAATATGTCCAAAACCTACATTCCAACTCGGCCACAATGATTCATTCCTATCCGGAGCCACCGAGTTCATTTGGACTTAGCCACTGCCAAAACCCTAACAAATCGGATCCACCGATATGGATCTCGGTCCCACCGAGATGGCCTTGCCAACTCTCTGTTACTTGTTGCAATTATTTCGGTCCCACCGAGAATTGCAATTGGTACCACCGAGATGGCTTGCCAACTCTCTGTTGCCTTATTGCTTCACTTCGGTCCCACCGAGTTAATGCAATCGGTGCCACCGATACGAGGTTTGCCCTAACCATTGCACATCGGTCCATCCGAGTTGTTCCAATCGGTCCTACCGAGATTCCTAACGTTCATATCTTTTACACAGGTCAGTGCCACCGAGATTTCTGATCGGTGCCACCGAGTTGGGTCAAAAGTGTGTAACGGTTGGATTTTGTGTGGAGGCTATATATACCCCTCTACCCTCTCTTCCTCGGTAAGGAGAGCCATCAGAACATGCCTACACTTCCACCATACATTTTCTGAGAGAGAACCACCTACTCATGTGTTGAGATCAAGAGATTCCATTCCTACCATTTAAACCTTGATTTCTAGCCTTCCCAAGTTGCTTTCCACTCAAATCCTTCTTCCACCATAGCCAAATCTGTGAGAGAGAGTTGAGTGTTGGGGAGACTATCATTTGAAGCACAAGAGCAAGGAGTTCATCAACAACACACTTTCTATTACCTTTTGGAGAGCGGTGTCTCCTAGATTGGTTAGGTGTCACTTGGGAGCCTTCGACATGATGTGGAGTTGAACCAAGGAGTTTATAAGGGCAAGGAGATCGCCTACTTCATGAAGATCTACCCGAGTGAGGCTAGTCCTTCGTGGACGTAAGCCATGGTGGAATAGACAAGGTTGCTTCTTCGTGGACCCTTCGTGGGTGGAGCCCTCCGTGGACTCGCGCAGCTGTTACCCTTCGTGGGTTGAAGTCTCCACGAACATGGATGTACGATAGCACCACCTATCGGAACCACGCCAAAAATCATCGTGTCTTCATTGCGTTTGAAATCTCCGATCCCCTCCTTTACTTACATGTGCAATTGCTTACTTTCCGCTGCCACACTCTTAGAATTGCATGTGTAGGGTGTTACTTGACTTGTGTACTTGCTAAAATCTGCCCACAACTAAAATTGGGAAAAGTATAGATTTTTATTTGGTCAAGTAGTCTAATCACCCCCCCTCTAGACATACTTTCGATCCTACACAAGGTCATTTCAGACATATCATGTCGGGTTGCTTCCTGGCTATAAATAGCCACCCCCTACCACCATAAATTGGTGGCTACTCCGTGTTAGTGCACGGCTTTTGTCGTTTGAGAGCAACCCACCTCGAAGCCATTGAGAGAGAATCATTGCGAGGACAAAACCCAAAACACCCAGAGCCCAAAGTGATTGAGCATCACTGAAGACATTCTGTTCCAAGTGAACCGAAGACTTATTACACTTGAAAACTGTGATATTCCAGCCGGTTAGGCGTCGCGTTCTGAGCATCCAAGAGTCATTGTGGATTGCTGGTGAACGAAGTCTGTGAAGGTTTGGAAGTCTACCTTGAAGACTTACCACAGTGATTGGGCGAGATCTGCGGATCTTAGATCAAGGGGAATAAGGTGAAGACGTGGTCTTCTGAGTTCAATCTCAGCCTCCCTAACCAAACGTACAACTGTCACAGCAGTTGGAACTGGTCAAACAAATCACTGTCTTTCCCGAGCTACTGGTTCTATCCTTTCACTTCCTTACTTACTGTTTTGAACTGTGAAGGCTTTGCATGCTTGTCTGTGTTTGAAGATATTCCTTGAAGCCATTCATCTGTTTACTCATTTATCTTCATGCTTCTTGTGCTTATGTTCAACGCATGCTTGTATGTATGATGTCTATGCTATTCATATCTGTTCATCTTATTCATAGGCTTTGCTAGTTCTCATCTTGCTTCGGCTTACTTTGAAGACATTGCCTGTTTTTGAAGCCTTTCATAAAAATCGCCTATTCACCCCCCTCTAGTCGATAACTAGCACTTTCAGTGATGCGATTCCTTTGGTGCCGCTTGGAATCGGGTACACATGCAAATGCTAAGCATTATATTTGGCCTAGATGCACATAAGTACAATAAAGAACCAATCATGGAGCGGTATAACTTTTGATCGAACTCTTTACCATTGTCGTCAGAACTCAGATGACCATTGGTTGGCATTGGCGTCTTGTAGCCCTTGCAATCTTGCATACCAAACTTCTTCAAGCAGTCCTTGAGATACTTCTCTTGTGATATGAAGATGCCATTGCGTTGTTGACGAATTTGAAGACCAAGAAAGAATTTCAGCTCTCCCATCATGGACATTTGATATTGCTCTTGCATCATATGACTAAACTCATCACTGTATCATTTGTCAATGCATCCGAAGATAATGTCATCCACATAGGTTTGGCATACAAATAGTTCACCATCATATGATTTGGTGAAGAGAGTGGGATCAAGTAAACCAGGTTTGAAGCCTTTGCTTTTCAGAAATTCCTTGAGTGTGTCATACCAGGCTCGTGGAGCTTGTTTGAGGCCATACAGTGCCTTGTTGAGCCTATAGATCTTGTCAGGGTTCTTTGGATCTTCAAAACCAGGTGGTTGAGCAACATAGACTTCTTCTTCAATTTTGCCATTGAGAAAGGCACCCTTCACATCCATTTGATATAAGAGGATATCATGATGATTTGCGTAAGCAAGAAGTATGCAGATGGCTTCAAGTCTAGCCACAGGAGCAAAGGTTTCATCGAAATCAATTCCTTCCACTTGTGTGCAACTTTGTGCAACAAGACGGGCTTTGTTTCTGACAACTTGACCATGTTCATCTTGCTTGTTGCGGTAGATCCATTTGGTTCCAATTATGTTATGCTTGCGAGGGTCAGGACGCTTGACGAGTTCCCACACATTGTTGAGCTCAAATTGCTAAAGCTCTTCTTGCATAGCCTGAATCCATTCTGGTTCCATGAAAGCTTCAGTGACTTTGGTGGGTTCTGTGATGGAGACGAAAGAGAAGTGTCCACAAAAATTTGCCAGTTGTGTGGCTCTTGAGCAAGTGAGAGGACCAGGTGCATTGATGTTGTCAAGTATCTTCTCGATGTGAACTTCATTGGCCACACGAGGATGTACAGGGCGAAGACTTTGCTGTTGCTGAGCATTGTCTTTAGGCTTAGCGTTATCTTTAGGCTGACCATTGTCTTCACGCTGGACTAGAGCAGGTATAACGACCTCTTCATCTCCGGGTTACTCAGTGGGTATTATCTCTCCAGCACCCATTAGCTTGATGGATTCACTTGGAGGGAGTTCATCTATCACATGTGGCAGGTGCTCTCTTTACGAGCCGTTAGTCTCATCGAACTGCACATCTACAGTTTCAACCACTTTGTGGTGAAAGAGGTTGAACACTCTGTAGGTGTGCGAATCCTTTCCATAGCCAAGCATAAAACCCTCATGTGCTTTCGGTGCAAATTTGGAAGTGTGATGTGGATCGCGTATCCAACACCTAGCACCGAATACTTTGAAATAACTTACATTTGGCTTCTTACCAGTGATAAGTTCATAAGATGTCTTCATGAAGAACTTGTGAAGATATACCCTGTTGATGATGTGGCATACAGTATCAATGGCTCAGGCCACCACTTGCGTGGTGTCTTGTATTCGTCGAGCATAGTGCGAGCCATCTCAATGAGAATTCTGTTCTTGCGCTCCACGACGCCATTCTGCTGTGGAGTGTATGGAGCTGATAACTCATGAGTGATGCCAAGAACGTCAAGATAAGTGTCGAGCCCAGTGTTCTTCAACTCGGTGCCATTGTCACGCCTAATGTGCTTGATCTTGACGCCATAGTTGGTCATGGCCCGGTTGGCGAACCGCCTGAAGACATCCTGCACTTCATTCTTATACAGGATTATGTGCACCCAGGTATATCGAGAATAATCATCAACAATCACAAAGCCATATAGATGT
This sequence comes from Elymus sibiricus, assembly GCA_039707655.1. Taxonomy (NCBI): domain Eukaryota; kingdom Viridiplantae; phylum Streptophyta; class Magnoliopsida; order Poales; family Poaceae; genus Elymus; species Elymus sibiricus. The sequence continues at coordinate 278,717,142 of CM077672.1, forward strand.
GCAGAAGTAGTAAGAGTGGAGTAATGAGTAGGGCCAAATAAGTCCATGTGTAGCAGCTCGAAGGGCCGAGTGGTCGTCATGATTGTCTTCGAGGGGTGTTTTGCCGTAGTCATCTTCCCAGCTTCACATGCTCCACATAAATGATCCTTCTTGAACTTGACGCCCTCGATCCCAATGATGTGCTTCTTCTTCACAAGGGTGTGCAAGTTCCTCATGCCAGCATGCCCTAGCCATCGATGCCAAAGCTAGCATTCTGAAGCTTTTGCTAGAAGACACGTGGCAAGCTGTGGTTCTCTGGTGAAATCTACCATGTACAAGGCACCACTTCGATAACCTTCGAAGACTTGAGTTTTGTCAGAAGCCATAAGCACAAGACTGTGAAATTTGCCAAAGATGACAATCATATCAAGATTACAAAGCATTGAGACGGACATGAGATTGAATCCAAGGGAATCGACAAGCATCACTTTATCCATGTGCTGATCCTTTGAGATTGCAACCCTACCTAGACCCAATACCTTGCTTTTCCCAGTGTCAGCAAAAGTAATGTGTTTTTGTGTAGATGGACGAAGTGTAGAGTCCATGAGCAAGGTTTGGTCACCAGTCATATGGTTGGTGCAGCCACTGTCCAGGATCCATTTAGTAGCTTTCAGAAGTGTACCCTACAGAGCAGTTAGTAGGATAGTTGTGAAGTGCAAACATTTGATGATGAAGACTTTCAGAGAATGTATGTTTCTTGGAGGATATAGTAGGATGATCATCAAGAAATCCATGGACGAAATAAATGGTAAGACCATTTGGACATTTTATCTTGCGTATGACAAGATTTTTCAGGTACCCAGCATTGTCTTCAGAATCCAATGCTTTTCGGCTGGAGACCTGACCCTTCAAGAAAGATCAGTTCTTCTTAACCACCCACATCTGAATGGGTGCCTTAGAAGCAATGAGTCTAAGTGCAACATCTGAGAACTTTGGCTTTGAAGCCCTAGCAAATAGCTTCACAGGGGGGTTAGAGTACTTGAATGAATAAGCAGAGAAATTCTTTGATTTGTGAACATAATGGTTTGAGGAACATCTCTCATATTCATGAGTCTGATCATTGTAACCCTGCAAAACATAAGTGTTAGCACGATCATACGAAGACCTTCGTATGTATGGAGACTTTGGTCCATATGAAGCTGTTGATGTGGGGTTTGTCTTCTTCCCAAGTGGTGTCATGATGACATTCACGGGAAGTCTTTCCAGAAAACTTTTGGGAAACCAGATCTTCTTCATAGGCGAACCATTCCTGCAGTTAGTTCCAATAAACCTGGCAAACACTTCACCATTCTGGTTTTTAAACAGTTTATAGTTTGAGTCGAAGGACTCATCAATGATGATGGGGTTAGCACAGGTATAGCCAGATAATGTGGATGAGTCTACTGGAGGGCCTGTTGCAGCAACCCAAGTGGTTTTGGGGTACTACTCACGCTTCCAATATGTACCATCAACATTTATGTTTCTCTCGAAGCCAATGCCTTCTTTCCTAAGGTTCCTGTTCAGGATCTGTTTCTTGAGGACATCACAAAGAGTCTGATGCCCTTTGAGACTCTTATACATGCCAGTCTCAAGCAATGTCTTCAACCTGACATTCTCATCAGTAAGAGCAGTGGCTTCCTCAGATGAGGGGTTAGTGGCCACATCAACATTTGAAGATATTATAGATTCAGAAACAGTGGAACATTCGGCAGAAGAATTAGCGTTATCATGCTCTAGGCATTTCAAGTAAGGTGGCAAAAATTCATCCTGAGCGGTACTGATCTGTTGAGCGAGTAATGAATCGTTTTCAGTTCGAAGATCATCATGAGACGCTCTCAGCTTCTCAAGCTTTTGCTTCCTTTGAAGATATTCATAGGAGAGCTTCTCATGATCAGATGAGAGGGTATCATGATGACTTAGGAGCTCGTCATATTTAATTTGAGATTTTTTATGTCTTCAATTAAGGATTGACTTCGATTCATTTCCTCGTCCAATAGATCATCGCTTTTGTCTAGCAGTTTTTGAATCTTTTCCATAGCAGTTTGTTGCTCAGTTGCAATTTTAGCAAGTGTCTTATAGATAGGTTTGGATTCACATTCAGAGTCATCTTCACTTGAGGTTTCAAAGTAGGCAGCGCGTGAGGTTACCTTAGCGCCTCTTGCCATGAAGCAGTAGGCAGGAGGAGAGTCGTCATCGTCGTCCTTAGTGTCGGTGATGTGACCATTGTCTTTAGTGCTGAAGATGGACATGGCGACGAATGCTGAAGCCAAAGCCAGGCTTGCCACGCCTGAGTCTGATTCCTCCTCTGACTCCTCCAACAACTCCTCTGAAGCAGATTCCTCCTCTGAATCCATTTCCTTGCTGATGAATGCACGAGCTTTGTTGGAGGAACTTCTTTTGTGCGATGAAGACTTTGAGTGTTTCTTCTTCTTCTCATCAGAGTCAGAGTCCTTGCTCTTCTTCTTCTTCTTCTTCTTTGATTCCTTTTCCCATTGAGGACATTCTACCATGTAGTGGCCTGGCTTCTTGCATCTGTGGCAAGTTATCTTCTTGTAGTCACGAGTGGAAGCTTCAGCCTTCTTGGAATCATACTTTGAAGACTTTCCGAAGCGGTTTTTCTTGGTGAACTTCTGGAACTTCTTCACAAGCATTGCAAGCTCTCTGCCAATGTCTTCAGCACCATCGGAACAATAGTCAGAGTCTTTAGATGAAGATACAACCTTTGCTTTCAAAGCACGAGAACGTCCATAGCTAGGACCATAGATATCTCTCTTCTCAGATAGCTGGAATTCATGAGTATTGAGCCTCTCAAGTATATCGGCAGGATCTAATTGCTTGAAATTAGGGCGCTCTTGAATCATCAGTGATAAGGTGTCAAATGAACTGTCAAGAGACCTCAATAGCTTCTTCACAACTTCATGCTTGGTGATGTCAGTGGCGCCATGAGCATGAAGCTCATTGGTGATATCAGTGAGACGATCGAAGGTGAGCTGAACATTTTTATTCTCGAGTCTCTTGAAGCGGTTGAAGAGACTGCGAAGTACATCGATTCGGGAGTCTCGTTGAGATGAGATGCCCTTGTTGACCTTGGAGAGCCAGGCCCAGACTAGCGTCGCAGACTCCAGTGCACTCACACGACCATACTGTCCTTTGGTCAGATGACCACAGATGATGTTCTTGGCGGTCGAGTCCAGTTGCGCGAACCTCTTCACATCAGCAGCGGTGATACCTTTACCGACCTTGGGAACACTAGTCTTGAAGACATACCAGAGGTCATTGTCAATGGCTTCAAGATGCATGCTCATCTTATTCTTCTAGTAGGGATAGTCAGTGCGCCATCGAAGACGGGGCACTCAGCGGAAACCTTGATTATCCCTGCAGTCGACATAGCTAAAACTCCAGGTGGTTAAACTGAATCAAACAGAACAAGGGAGCACCTTACTCTGATACCAATTGAAAGTGCTAGTTATCGACTAGAGGGGGGGGTGAATAGGAAATTTTTATGAAAGGCTTTGAAAATAGGCAATTTCTTCGAAGTAAGCGGAAGCAAGATGAGAACTAGCAAAGCCTATGAATAAGATGAACAGATATGACAAGCATAGACATCATACATACTAGCATGCATTGAACATAAACCCAAGAAGCATGAAGATAAATGTGTAAACAGATGAATGGCTTCAGGGAATATCTTCAAACACAGACAAGCATGCAAAGGCTTCATAGTTCAAAACAGTAAGTAAGGAAGTGAAAGGATAGAACTAGGAGCTTGGGGGAGACAGTGATTTGTTTAACCAATTCCAACTGCTGTGACAGTTGTACGTCTGATTAGGGAGGCTGAGATTGAACTCAGAAGACCATGTCTTCACCTTATTCCCCTTGAGCTAAGACTCGCAGATCTCGCCCAATCACTCTGGTAAGTCTTCAAGGTAGACTTCCAAACCTTCACAGACTTCGTTCACCGGCAATCCACAATGACTCTTGGATGCTCATAATGTCACGCCTAACCGGCTGGAAGATCACAGTCTTCAAGTGTAATAAGTCTTCGGTTCACTCAGAACAGAATGTCTTCAGTGATGCTCAATCACTTTGGGCTCTGGGTGTTTTGGGTTTTGTCCTCGCAAGGATTCTCTCTCAAAGGCTTCGAGGTGGGTTGCTCTCAAACGACAAAAGCCGTGCACTAACTCGGAGCATCCACCAATTTATGGTGGAGGGGGTGGCTATTTATAGCCAGGAGGCAACCCGACATGATATGTACGAAATGGCCCTGGGTCATTGGGGAACTGACACGTGTCCAACGGTCAGAATTTGAACACACGTGGCAACTTTACTTGGGCTCCAAGCAAAGCTGACTCAACCAACTCTGGAAGAGATTTTCTCTCATTTGTCTTCACTCAAAGACATAGGATTTGGGTTGAGCATCACGTCAGTTTCTGACTTCGTTTACCTTGACCCCACTTAACAGTATGGTGGTTCCTATGACTCAAGAAAGAAGAAAATGAAACTACCAAAAGACTAAGTCTTCGTGTTCCATTGGCTTCAAGTGAATGTCTTCGTGACCCATTAGCTTCAACACGAATGTCTTCGTGAACCACCATTGTCTTCAATGTCTTCATACATTTTTAGGGGTCATCTTTGATGGGTAAACCGAATCAATAGGGACTTCTACCTATGTTCTCCTGTGAATCTCACAAACACATTAGTCCCTTCAACCAAGCTTGTCTTCAATACTCCAGAACCAACAAGGGGTGGCACTAGATGCACTTACAAACTTCTTCGTAATAAACTTTAAACATGCAATTTGATGCAAACGACAAAAATAACAGCAGTTGTAGTCATAGCTATCCAAATATACACAACAAAGTTTGAAGGCTCGAGAAGGACAAACTTATGTTAGGAGTGAAGACCGGCTCTATAAAGCCCTTGTCCATGTTGATGGGGGGGGCAATTCAAGAAGTTTACCACAGAGTCTTCTTTATAAGCATTGCATTTATTCTACATTTTGTTAAGAGTAAATATAGATGTGATAATAAAGGAACAAATGGAGATTATTTAAGCTAAGATGCAGAGTGATGCTACATAATCAACTAGCTATAAATGTAAGTACAACATACAGGCAAAAGGTACTGACAAGAGCAATGCAGAGCTAAACTTCTTTAGTAGCATTGGTTTTATTCAACATTTTGGTAAGAGTAAATATGGATCTGATGTGCAAAAAATGGAGGGTAAGGGAAAATAAGCTGCAAAGTGATGGTACATGAACAACTAGCCGACAATATAAGTACAGTGATAAAGGACAACAGATACTTACAAGAACAATGGAGAGCTAAACTTCTTCATAAGCATTGGGTTTATTCTACATTAATGTAAGCATTAATATAGATCCGATAATTTGGAGCGAACAGTGGATAAGCAAGCTATCATGCACACTGATGTCACATAATCAACCAAGTATGAAAGTAAGTACAACAATACAGGACAACATGTACTAGCAAGAGCAAAGCAGCGAGGAGCATAGTTGCGATATCCTAGGTTTTGTGGCGCTAGTTCTATCGCCAATATAAGAGCATCTCTAGCAGACCCCGTATAATGCCGAAAAAATTGTTTTGCGGGCCGACGCGGGCTGCGGCCGAGCAGACCCCGCGTAGCCGACTCGTAAAATAGCATATTCGCAGAATATGCTGTTTTACGGGTCGGCTACGCGGGGTCTGCTCGGCCGCAGCCCGCAAAACCTAAAACCCCCGATAAGCGATTCCGATGAACGAGTTCAAATTCGAAGAATAAAACTTAGTTCGCGCGCAAATAAAATCATAGTTTTCAACGACAAACACAAATGGACTTAATGCAAAAGCAACGACCACGTCCATCATCATCTAGGTCGCTCCGTCGTCGTGATCTTCACTCTGCACCACCACCGAGTCCATCACCGGCACTTGTTCCAACTCCGGCACCGAAAGCATCGCCGGGCGCACTGAAAGCATCAGCGATACTGGTTCCAACACCTGACGGAAAAACATCACCGGCACCGAAACATCCACCGGATGCCGCAAGCATCCTCCTCTTCAAGATGTCTCTCCCTGCCAAATCATGCCATTCTTTGGTGATGTCGTCCATGTCATCCCGGTTCAACATCATGATCCTGTTCTCCTCGGCAAGAAGCTTGGCCATGGCTTTGGTCTCTATGGCAAAGACTCTTCTCTCCTCAATTGTCGCCTTGTGCAACCCCTCATCCTTGGGCAATTGCCACTTCTCTTGCTTCTCTCGTGCTTTCTTCTCGGCCAATTCTTTCTTTGCCTCCAATGTCTTCGCCAACATCAACTCATTTGATTGCACCATGGCATCTATCTTGTCCCGCAAGCTCGATGCCTCGTGTTCCCTCCTGATCTTCTCCCTTGTCTTCTTGTCTCCATCGGGCTTGTTCAAGTTACGTGGGCCATCATCATCCATGTTCATAAGTGAACCCCTCTTCGGTGGGGATTCTTTCTCAATCAACTTCCACTTCTCACACTCTTGTAGCAATTTCCAAAAATCTCTAGTTTAAATGGTTTGCCTTCGGAAGCTTCCATGTCTTTGTATCTTTGTTGGACAATTTTCTCCTACACAAAAAAAAACAAATGTCAAATGATGCAATCACTTCAACGGCTACAAATGATTTGCACAACTTGGGACGTGAAAACGAACTCACACAGTCGGATTCCACGGTTCCACTTGGAGGTGCATTGCGAACTTGTTCCAAGCAAGCAGCCCAACGGCTACAAATCGGCTTGATCACGTCCCAACGACCTTGGAGTGACCGAAAGGTGCGTGGAATCCTACCGGGATGCCATGCCATCATGCGGAAGTATTGATCTTCGATCCTTTGCCAATACCTCTTGGTGGTTTGAGATGTGCCGGTCCACGCATCAAGGGACACCGCACTCCAAGCCTTGATCAAAATTTGGTCCTCCAACACCGTGTAGTTCTTTGATCTCGTGCTCTTTTTTTGCTTGTGCTTGGTCATACGCCTCCTTGTCTATCTCCTCCACCTCATCTTCACCACCGTTACCATCCACGCCATCATCCATTTCATTGTAATCAAAACCAGCGATCGGGGCTTGATCGATGTCGACGATGTTGGTGTCCAACAAGTTGACGAACTCGGCAGTTGCATCGTTCGAACCGGCGCTACAGCGAGTGTAATCAAGTCACGGGCTACCGCAATGGCGAAAAGCGAAGCAACTAGAAGAGATCGAAGAAGCATACCTTCCGGCCATTTCGTTGAACACCTCGCTTGCGATGGAAGCAGCGCCGTTGTAGGGCATCGACAGGGTATCTCTTGCCGGGGCGGAGGGAGAGGATGAAGTCGTCAGCCTTTTCGTAGGAGCCTTCTTGCGTTTCATGCCCGAAACCTTGCCCTTCTTCTCCGACGGTGGTCGGACAGATCGCGGAGGGGTGGCTGCGCCGGGCGCGCGTGCCTTCCCGGCGGGGCCAGCCAGATATCCGCCCTGCACGACCACGTTGCCCTGCCGCTTGCGGGCAGGCACGGTGGTGCCTTGAGCGACGGCGGGGGCGACATGGCCGGCGACGAGATCTGCCGGAGGGGATTGCCCGTGCGCGACATCCACGGTGACGGGGGACGGCTGGGAGGCTTCCATGGCGGTGAAGGATGGCCGGGGAAGATGGGCCGGAGCGGGGAGAGGCGGGGCAATGGCGGCGAAGTGGGTGTGAAGCAGGAATGGCTGCGTGGAAAGTTCCCTCACGCCAAATCTCGCTGCGGATAGGGGGCGAGCTTGGGTCAGCCTCCCACCCCGTGAATCTAAAGGTTGAGGGCGAACTTTTGCCGCGCCCCGCAAATTTTTTTACAGGCCGCGGCCCGATACGGGGTCTGATCGGGCAGGTTTTTTCGCGCGGACCTATATTTTGGCGGTTATTATGCGGGTCAGGGCATTATACGGGGTCTGCTAGAGATGCTCTAAGAGTTGTTCTATCTGATTTCTCCGGTACCACCACCTTTTTCAAGGACTTTGCTTGTACTCCTTCAGGTTCTGCAATCACCCTCTTCCTTTTGGATGTCTGTAACATCCCAAAATTCTAAATTTTGGAATGTTATATTAATTAAATAAATATGATTGATTGTTTGATTGTTTGTTTGATTGACTGACTGAAAGTGAGTGAAATTTGAAACTTTTTGAAAGTTTAATGAGAGGGAATGAAATGACTTTCCCAAAACTTTCATTCTTGCAATTGATCTCCTTGAATTCAAATTCAATTCAAATGCAAAACCCTGGAGTGAAGATGACATGACTTCTTCCATTAAAGAAATCTAAAGGGTTTTTGAAAAGATATGAATTCCACTTGAAAATATTTCAAATTCAGAAACTTTATGCAACTCAATGATTTTCATGAGAGAAGACAAAATGACTTCTTCAAATTATATGAAATATGAGTTGGAAGTTTAAAAGAAAGAATTCCAAATGGTTTGAAATTCAAATTCAAATTCATTTGATGGTTTTTATCAAATCATTTTTCTCCAAAAAGAAAATATATGGAAAATAGGATAACATGATTCCCTTCAACAGAAAAATGGAGAAAAATAAATTTGAAATCATTTTGATATTTTAAATTAATTTTATTTGCATTTTAAATGCAACAGTAGCACTGTTTGAATTTTGAGTTTTTGTGTGAATTTTATTTGGCCCTGAAAATTGTTCATATTTTAGGAAATCTTTTTCTGATCATTTTGATATATAATATGTCTATATTTTATTTTTATTTTCTTTTCCTTTAACCTTTTTTGTTTTCTATTTTAATTGAAAAAAAGGGGAAAGCCCAGCCACTAGGCCAGGCGCTATCCGCCGGCCCAGCTCATCGAAACGGCCCAAGACCCCTCCCTCACGCCGAAGCGCTAAGCGCCGGCCGCCCGCTGCCTCGCTCGCTCGCCTCTCCCGCTGACCGCTGGGCCCCGCACTTTCTTCTCCCCCTCGCCCACGCAACACCGCGCCAGAGCGCGCCCGTCGTGCCGCCGAATCCCGATTCTTCAGGGATTCGATCCCCAAGCTTTCCCCTCACGCAAGTCCATGCCCTATATAAACCAGCTGACCCTCTCGTCCGATCCTTTTTCAAAATTTCGCCCGAATCCTCCTCTACCGCACGCCCTCGCCATTTGGATCTCCGCCACCGAAGCTTCGGCCACCGTCATTTTCGTCGCCGGTGAGCCCCGTTGGGACCTTTTCCTTTACTTCCCCAACTCCCCTCGACTTTCAGCTTCGGTTTGACATGCTTTTGACCCTCCGTTTCAACTGCAGCCACCTCCCCAACCTCGCGCGCCCTCGCCGGAGCACGGGAGTTCACCGAAGCTCCGCCACCTCCATCCTCTCCACCACCGGGATCCCCTCTCCGAGCCACATCCGCCAGACACCACCGCCGCCACCCACGATCACCGGAGGGCCGTAGCTGGCGACTCCCGAGCCGCCCTCGCCGTCGTCTGCCTCACTCCGATGCTGCGGTAAGCCGCCTCCATCTCCATCCGTTCGATCCTAGATCAAGGGCCTCGATTAGATCTGATCATTTTTTTTCTATTTGCGAAGCGGTATCCATTAATTGCCGGCCGTTCGTTAGTTAGACTACGCGGCGGACAACCCAGGACCGTCCGATCGAGATCTAACCGCCTAGGTTAGATCTATTTTTTTTATTTTGCTCACTGAATCATTTTCGTTAAGCATCAGCCGTCTGCCCCTATGCTCTGCAGCAAACAGCCCACAGGCACCCACGTTCTGCCACGTGGACACTGGCCGATCTGAAGTTTTGTCTTTATTTTAGTTTCTATTTTAAAATAGAAATAGTTTCAATCTTAGATCTTTAATATCTTTTAGGATTTTTAATATTTTTGAGTGATTCCAATTGCTCTATGTCACAAATTTTATGTAGTTTCTGTTTGCGCCAATAGTTTTCAAATTTGAATAGCTTAAATTAGAATTTGCATGAATTTGCTTCAAACATTGTTTTGTGAATATCTTGATTTTTAAAATATATTTTTGATTGATTCTTTTTGCTACTGTTTTGTTATTGTTTTATTTATCCAGTAGCATGTAGTGAATTATTTTTGGTTTTATTTAAATTAGTTTTTTAGCAAAAACAGTACTATTTTGCTTATGTGGTTGTTTTAGTCATTAAATTATTGTTTTTAATTATTTTTAATTAAGATCTTTTTGTAGATTTTTAATTGTTGTCATAGTCTTCTGTAAACTATAGTAGATATTTTTTTACACTTAATTATTATTACTTAGCTATTGTTTTGTGTTTAGTTTGCTTAGATCATAATTATAGTTCATAGAAAATAGTTTTATTAGTTTCAAATGTAATTCTTTTTGCCCCTTTATTATAATAGGTTATTGTTTCTGTTAAGTAGCACTAAATTAGTTTTTGTAATTAATTAGTATTGTTTTAGTGTTTTCTTGGTTGTTATAATTATTTTAGTGTTAACTAGATAGTTATAATAGCTTTTAAATTAGTTCTTTTTACTATTTAATAATTTGGTAAAATACTTTCTGTTGTTTTATTAAAATTGTATTTTCTTTGCGGTAGAAAAGTTATTTAGAATAATTTAGTGCTGTTATGAGAGCTATTGGTTGTTATTGTGTGAGTTGGTTTCCCTTTGGATTTCTTTGAAGTTTTCTTTGGATTTTTATTTGGTTTCCTTTGATTTCATTATTGTTTTCTTTTCTGCTTTTTGATTGTTAGTATTGATTGCTAGAATTGTTTGCTTATGTGAATACTATGTTTGAATTACATAGATTTTTCCGGAGTGACGAATAGTCTTATCAAGTTTTCTGAGAGCCTTATAATCTTCAACAACTTACCAGGCAAGTTCACTTTGTTGAATCGCTCTAGTAGTGATTGAATCTTGTAGTTGAGTAGAATGCATGAGGTAGGAACCCACTCCCCTGTTACCAAGCCCGGGAACGTTATTTATTTTAATGCTACGCTATAAGTAGACGGGGTTTGGTATGAGTGTTTCATGAGTGGTGTGAGATGGAGGACTCTGCGTCATTGACGACAACTTCATGAAGACTCTACGTCAATGACGACAACTCCATGATGGCATTTTCATGGCCTGCATCTTCAAGACCTCAAGACTTCAAGACTCGAGACAAGATTTCAATACACACTATTGGGTGGAAATTGGACCGTGCGGCACCTTGGAGTACCCAGTGGATGCGTTGTGAGCTGGAGTAGGCCAGTACTCATGTGGAAAGTTCCACCCAGACTCAAAGAGACGGAAGAATACTTCATGCCCGGAAGCTTACCTGTGCAACCGCAAGTCATTATGGGCTCTGGCTTGGTTGACCTTAGTGGTGACTCTGGCTGGGACGGTGCTAGCAGATGTAGAACTACGGTAGGATTGGATGAGCACCGGATAGTGGTCAGAGGAACTCTTCGGAAGACCATGTTTCGGTCGTCTTGTTCTCAAACACCGTGAAGTGCGAGAACGTAAAAAGAGGGATCGAATCTTGTGGGTAAAGTGCACAACACTCTGCAGAGTTAAAACCTAATCGATTAGCCGTGTCCCCGGTTACGGACAATTTGAGCCTCTGGACTTGGATCTATCTCGGAACTCTCAACACTGGATTGATAACTAATTGTGGGCCACTTATAATGATTTGGGCTATGAGACATCGGTTGGCGGAACCATGTCATAGTAGATAACTCTGTAGTAAAGACTCCTGTTATTCCTTTGATGTAGGGAAAATAAAACCAGCTTTTACGCAAAAACTCAGACACAGAGCCACAAAGCCACATTGCATATAGAATAGTTTCATCATCAGTTTTTCTTATTGTGATCTTGCCGGTACATTCAATGTAATGACCTACACTGCTGCAACGTCTCATGTTGCAGATATGTCTACGACGAGTAAGAGTAACGATACAGGGTTACGGTCTACACTCAACTTGCCGATGGCGTTGATGGGACTCCACACCCGTTTGATTGTTTCCGCTGAGACTTTTGAGGTATATTGTGACACCCTGGTTTTTGGCAACTTTTTCTTTTCAAAATCTTTCTGGCTTTATTTGCAATTTGGTTGGATTTTGAACCTTTTCAGTTGACTTTGGACTTATGAATTCCTCTGATTGATCCAAAGCCCTCAGCATCTTGCCAAAATCTTGTCATTCACCATCTGGATCAATTTCCAATTCTTTATCCTTCCCAATTATTCATTTTCTTCCATTGGGAAAATCTGTCATCACTATGGGTTACAAAGCAACCTATAGTTCTGGTGATCAGAAAGATCCCAAATTAATCCCAGACCTTATTGTCATCATCTACTCCCACAATATTCAAAAACATCTCATGGTCCAGTACAAAATTTTGTCCAGAAAACTCCATTTGCTCTCTGGACAGTACTGGTCATTTGTGAAGGAGCTCATATTTTCCCTACTCAGTTAATTCCCAGAAAATTCCCTGAGGGGAACCTATCTTTCCACAATATCCAAAAATATCATCTTGTCCAGTACAAATTTTCACCAGCAATATTCTGCCAAGTTTCTGTTCAGTTGGAACCTCTGTGAAGGAAGTACCAGCTAGAGGTATCCAATTGAGCTGAAATTTTTATGACCTCTTCTCCTCTCCAAATAACCCTGCCACACAAAAATTCAGCTCCAGCAGATCAACCAGATGAGTGCTACAAGCTCATCTCTATTTCTGGTTCAGTACAACAGTTGTACATGAACTACCTTCAAATCTTGAAGAAATCCTTTCAATTTTGGCCAGATTGGAGTCCTTCCAACATAGATCCTCCCAGACATCTCCACTGGATCCATGTCCAGCTCACCACTCCTCTAGATCTCTCTCAAGTTCTCTGTCAGAAACTGTAGTTGAAACTACACTTCACCGCAGAGTGAACCTAGCCGAAACAGAGGCACAGAGAGGCTAGATGACCAAAGGAGAAGGCACTAGACATGACGTGCTGGATTTGGACGGCCTCGAGACATCACTTCCCGTGGTGAGCACGGTACTGGCATGCCAGTACGCGTGCTCTGCATCTCGCCGGCGATAACCGAGGTCATTCCAGAGGCCCCGTGCTGCCATTTCATGTCTGGGAGTGCCGACATCGCCGATGCCATCCACGTACCCCTTTCCCGAAGCCTCCCCTCGCCAGAATCGCCCTCAACGGCCACCACGGCAACCGGGCACTGTGCCGCCCGTGGCTGCACTGTGGCGTGCGGCGCGTCTTCTTCCTCCACTACCCGCCACTGGCCGCCTTAACTCCCCCTGCTAGCTCCCGTCTCGTTGCTCGCGTCGCGCCAGCTAGTGCGGCGTACCCTCGCCGGCGACGTGTCCCGATTCCTGCCGCTTCCAGAGAGCTCGCCCGAGCTCGCCTCCTCCTATAAATACTCCTCCCCGGCCTCTCCCGAGCTCCTCACCCCACTCCTTCTGCCTCCTATTGAGCCCCCGAGCACCGAGCCACGGCCGAGAGGCCCTCTGGCCTCGCATCTCGCCGGAGCACCGCCGCCACCCGAGCTCTGCCTCCCCGCCGTTCTACTCCTCCCCGAGCTCCACCGACTGCACCCACGAGTTCACCTCGCTCCACTGCCCCTGCCCAAGCCCTTGCCCGGTCAAATTGCTGCCTGAGTCGCCGTCTCCAATGACACCCGAGCGCCGCCGCCGCCGGAGGAGAAGGGGACGACGCCGTCCGGCCACCTCTCGTGATGCCACGGGTACATGCGTGTTGGTCTTGGAGTGCTCGATCCATTCCCTCTCTCTCCCGACCTCGCCACCGTCTTTATCGCGGGCGAGCGTCGCCGGAGCTCCGCCATCTCTGTTTCCCTCCCCTCCCCCTTTTCAATCTGACGCTGGGGCCCGCCAGTCAGCGACACGCCGAAGCGGTAAGTGGAGGCGCCCCTCCACTTTATGCCTTCGACGTGGCCCCCTGAGAGATTTTCTGATTTTTCTATTTAATCCAGATTTTGACCAGAACTTTGACCATCAATAACTTTTAAACCATAAGTCCAAATCAATTGATTCTTTTTGCTCTGAGTTTGTCTTGAGCTCCTCTATTTTCTTGCAAAATTTGGTATTTTTTCCATGCACACAGAATTTCTGGTGAGCAAAACAGTAGCATGTGACATTTTCTATTGCATTTTAAAAATATTTTCAGAGGGAAATAACTTTGGATTTGAAGCCCAGGAGTTTGTGGACAACCCAACAGAGCAAGGCAATCCATGCCATCCATTGCATAAAGCATTTCAATAGTGTTGGTTATTTAATTGAATTTCATGCATTATTTTAACATGTGAAATTCATAGTAAATTATTTTGATGCATAGTTACTGCCATGTTAATTTACTTGCAATTAAATATTCATACTGGTTCAATTATTGACAACACTAAACTTAGTTGGTTGATCAAGAGCCACCTACCCGGACTTTTCCGTGCAGCCACATTTGCCGCTATGGGACGGCCTTAACTTGGTCTGGCTTTGTGCTCTTTTATCGGTACCACCAAACTAGGGAGGGTTATGCGTGCGTGCTGCCCTGATCAGGTAGACGACGATAATCCTGTGAGCCCAGTAGAGTTATTTTGCCGGCGTCCCCGTTTGGAACAGTTTGTGGCCACGACGGTGGCAGGTGTCACGGGGTGACACTGGGGCCACCCAGGACATGACCCTGGGAGGGTATGATTGTCGTTGGTATGATAGAGGGGTCACGGGTCAGGTAGGTTTCGTTGGAGCACCACCGGTCCACCCGAATGGGATCACGAGGCCATGTACTCCATGGTGTGGGTAAAGTGCGCAACCTCTGCAGAGTGTAAAACCTATTCGAATAGCCGCGTCCATGGTATTGGACAGTCCGTTTAGGCCTCTCTAGGATGGTCAACCGTAAAGATAATAATGATGGAAGAACTTGTCTTATGTTCGGAAGTGCTCTGTGGACTGTGAGCATTCCGAGGGTTGCGGGACAACCCAGATGAGAGTAAGTTGGTACTGGGTACCAGTAAGTGAGCAACCTAATCACTTAATTTGTTAATTGCCATGCTATTGTTTGCTGCATTGTTTTGGTTGCCATGAGCTTGCGAGTACATTCCAAGTACTCACCTAGCGTATCATGGCAGATGCAGGAGAAGCCGAGGACGGAGGTCCCGAAGGTTCGTGCTATGCTAACTAGGTCGTGTCCACAGCAGTGTCCCTGTGGATGGAGTTTCCCGCGCTATGTTCCGCTACGCCGTAGTCTACCCAGTAGTATCGAGGCCCTGCTATGTTCCATAAATAATGTAGATATTGTCTTAGCATGTGCAGTGCTTCTGTCCTCGCTAGCATGTAAATTATGAGCTTGTACTCGAGATACTTTAATAAAGTTCAGTTCAGTTCTATTCCAAGTTGTTGTGTGTTTCCAGAAGACATGATCTCTGGGTTGGAAACACTGGTAAACCGGTTCTCTGAGCCGGGGTGCCACAACGCTTGGTATCAGAGCCGCGCTGACTGTAGGACACCCTAGTTAACCCTGCGCTAGAACCGCGAGTAGTTAGAGTGTTTTGGTGTGTCTTGCTTGCTGCATCTGATTGTTGCATTTGATTGATGCACTGCATGGCATGCATATAGTTTTTTTGTGATAACCGCTGGTTTGATGAGTGTAGATGGCACCAATTCCGTACCACTACAATCATGAGCCGGCACCGTTCACTTTTCCAGTACTGCTTCGTAGTGTCTTGCTTCGGCTGTATCCCAACGGCGAAGACCCAGTGTATCAGGTGTTCCGAGAGAAGCTTGCTGGTTTAGTATTCGAGTACCACGCGGAAGCCTTTCTCACTATGAGTTCAGATATCGGCAGCTACTCCCGTTCTTCCAAGGGCGGAACTGCTTCTACTCCGGAGTTGGCGATCCAGTTTGCTGCGATGGAGGCTCTCACTGACTTGCGCTTCCATGAGGTCGAGATGCAGACTCATCCAGGTTTCTTTCACTATCCCACCCTGTCGCCTACGACAGGGTGAGTCCTTTTCGCACCCGTTGATCCGGCGAGTGATCGTGCTACTGGTGTTTTATCTCGTTATCTGAACGCCAGTTACCGTATGATCACTTCTCTAGCCGAGGAGCTGACTTCTGCTCGCGAGGCACTTGCGGCTGTTGCGGCAGCACAGTCTCCTCCTCCACCTCCGTTTTCACCGGTGTATACTATACCCATTCCACCTTCCGACACTCCTTCTAGTTCGTTCGGACCGCCAGGCTTTTCGTCTGGTAGCCGACGTGAGACCCCGTCAGAGTGGGCCTCACTCCTAGCTACTCCAGCTGCCCCAATGCTGCGGCGTCGTGCTTCTTCTCCTTCAGAGGGAGAACCTTCCCGTCAGCGTCGTCGTGTTTCCTTTGATCCGGAGGCCGAGGTTCACATCATTAGCTCAGATTCCGAGTCAGAGTTAGACGACGAGGAGTCTTTAGTGTACCAGTGTTCGTGCCACCGGCGTCACTAGAGTGGAGGCTTGAGTCTCAGTGCATGCATCATAGCATCCCTGCATATGTCAACTGCCGTCTGAGCAGTCTAGTCATGATCATCCCCCTACTAGCTTGTCATGTATGATGTTGGGTTGCCTTGTATAATTATGTTGCTTTCTTTATTCGCTCTTTTTATTTGGCTTCTTTTCTGGTGTCATACTACCCTGCTTTTCCTCATCGATTCGATATTTTGCAATGGGAACAAATTTAGGATGAAGAGGTGTAGTACTCAAGGTGGCGATGGAACTCCCGTTCGTCGATCCGCCAGACAGGCAGGGCAGCCACCAGAAGATTTGCCACCTCCACCACCACAATCACCTACCACTGATCAGATCATGAGAATGTTTGAAGAGAAAAGAAACCAAGATCTCATGGAATTTCTGAAAAGTATGCAGACTATGGTGGGTCAGAACAACCACAATGGGACACACTCTAAGCTGTCTGATTTTCAGCGGACAAAGCCACCCAGTTTTGGTCAAGCTGTGGATCCGATGGAAGCTGATGACTGGCTGAGGACCATGGAGAAGAAACTGGACATAGCCCGGTATGATGAGGCAGATAAGGTTCCTTTCGTCACTCACTACCTGGAGGGACCAGCAGCTATATGGTGGGACAACACAAAAATATTATGGCCCTCTGGAGAGGATATTTCTTGGGAAAAATTCAAAGAGGCATTCCGCAAGTATCATATTCCTACTGGCATAATGAAGGTGAAGCAGAGGGAATTTCTGGCTCTTACTCAAGGGAATATGTCAGTGGGTGAGTATCTGAACAAGTTCAATAATCTGGCACGGTACTCTACCCATGACGTGTCGACCGAAGAAAGGAAGATTGACCGATTCCTCGGAGGGCTGAATCATACCCTCCGTTGTCAGCTTTGTATGCTGGACTTTCCTGACATCCAGACTCTAGTAAACAAGGCCTTCATAGCTGAACGCGAGCATAAGTCAGGATATAATGATCACAAGCGGAAGTTTGAACCCAAGAAGGACAACCGTGAGCAGTTTGTGAAGAAGCCGCGTATCTGGCAACCAAGTTCATCTGAATACAGGCCTGCATGGAACAATGGCAACAACAACAACAAGCCTGTCAGCCAGGACAGGACCTTCGGCAAACAGCCAGTGCTGGAGGATTGCCGCCGCAACAACACATGCTTCACTTGCGGCCAGAGCGGGCACTACTCCAAGCAATGCCCCACAAGAAATGGGAAGCCATCATCTGACTTCAAGCCACAAGTCAACAGCATTGGACGCCGCCCCAATACGAACTTCTATCACGGCCAAGTCCATCATATCTCCGCTGAGGAAGCCCGCGAAGCACCAGATGTGGTCCTTGGTATGTTTTCTGTTAACAACATACCTGCAATAATTTTAGTTGACTCTGGGGCTTCTCATTCATTTATTTCGCGGAGTTTTGCCACCTTGCACAAATTTTCTTCTTCCCTTTTGGACAAAATCAAGGTGGTGCAATCCCCTGGCTCCATGCTCAGAACAAATGTGATATACAAGAATCTGGAAATCTTGATACACAATGTGAAGTTTCCAGCCACTCTAGTTGCCATTGAATCCCTGGGACTGGATATAATACCGGGAATGGATTGGTTGGTACCACACCAGGTGTGTATCAACTGTGCCACCAGGAAAGTGACACTGGTTAACCCGGCAGGCCAAACAGTGCAATTCACTGCTAGCAGAGTGATGTCAAAGAAGGGCATGGCATTCAAAGCCACAGCTACAGACATAAGTCTGATTCTGGTAGTCAGTGAATTTCCGGACGTATTTCCAGAAGAGATACCTGGAATGCCACCTGACCAGGAACTAGAGTTTGCTATTGAGGTTGTTCCCGGAACTGCTCCAATATACAAGAAGTATTACCGCATGGCTTCCCCAGAGCTGGTGGAATTGAAGAAACAGTTGGATGAATTATTGCAAAAAGGGTATATTTGTCCAAGCACTTCACCATGGGGATCACCCGTGATGTTTGTCAAGAAGAAGGATGGCAGCCTACGAATGTGCGTGGACTACCGCCAGCTGAATGAGGTCACCATCAAAAATAAATATCCGCTCCCCCGCATTGATGATCTGTTTGACCAGTTGAACGGAGCCCAGGTATTTTCTAAGATTGACCTTCGAACGGGGTATCATCAACTAAAAATCAGAAAAGAGGATATCCCCAAGACAGCCTTCACTACCAGATATGGTTTGTATGAGTTTACAGTCATGTCGTTCGGGCTGACCAATGCTCCAGCATATTTCATGAGCATGATGAATAAAGTCTTCATGGACTTTCTGGACAAATTTGTGGTAGTATTCATCGATGATATTCTCATCTACTCCAGAGATGAAGAGGAGCACACGCAACATCTCCGTACTGTCCTGGAAAGACTAAGGACCCATCGCTTGTATGCTAAATTCAGTAAATGCGAATTTTGGCTAAAAGAGGTGGGATTTCTGGGACATATTCAGTCAGAACAAGGTGTGGCTGTCGACCCCAGTAAAGTGACCGCGGTATTAAACTGGAAAACCCCAGCCATAGTAACGGAAGTCCGTAGCTTTCTAGGATTGGCAGGCTACTACCGTCGCTTCATCGAAGGCTTCTCAAAAATAGCCAAGCCATTGACTGAACTGCTGAAGAAGAACCACAAATTTGCCTGGACGGAAGAATGTGACAGTAGCTTTATGGAGCTAAAGACGAGGCTAACCACCGCCCCTGTCTTAGTTCTTCCAGACATTCACAAGAGCTTCGACATATATTGTGATGCTTCCAGGCGTGGAATCGGCTGCGTTCTAATGCAAGAAGGAAAGGTTGTGGCATATGCATCCAGACAGCTACGACCTCATGAAGATAATTATCCCACTCATGACTTGGAATTGGCAGCCGTGGTACATGCACTAAAGATTTGGAGGCATTATCTCATTGGTCAGCGATGTGAGATATACACAGACCACAAGAGTCTTAAGTATATTTTCACTCAGCCTGATCTGAATCTCAGGCAGAGAAGATGGCTTGAATTGGTCACGGATTATGACCTTGGGATTAATTATCATCCGGAAAAAGCCAATGTGGTCGCCGATGCCCTCTGCAGAAAGCAAGGTACCCTGAATGCACTCATGGAGGGAATGCATCCGAGGCTGCGAGAAGAATTTGCCAAGTTGAATATGGTGTTATGCGGCCCAACCAGCCCGGATACAATGGAAATTACTCGAACACTTATGGAAGAAATTAAAGCAACTTAGAAATCAGACCAAGAAATATAAGAGATCAGAGAGCGCATTCCGCTAGGAAAGGCCAAGTCCTTCCGAATTGATGACCAGGACACTTTATGGTTTGAGAACCGAATATGTGTGCCTGATCAAGACAACTTGAGACAGCAAATACTCAGAGAGGCCCATGAATCCGCATATTCGATCCATCCGGGAGGAACAAAAATGTACCAGGACTTGCGAGAAACCTTTTGGTGGCCAGGAATGCGAAGGGACATTGCCTACTATGTTGCCTGTTGTGACATCTGCAACAGAGTCAAGGCTGAGCACCAGAAACCCGCTGGGCTACTACAACCTTTACCAGTTCCCCAGTGGAAATGGGATGACATATGCACGGACTTCATTGTTGGACTACCCAAGTCAACAAGAGGCCATGATGCTATCTGGGTCATCGTGGATATACCTACGAAAGTGGCTCACTTGCTTCCGGTAAAGACCACTTTCAACGCGAATCAGCTCGCACAGCTCTATATGTCCCGGATAGTCAGCCTTCATGGAGTACCCAAGTCTATCACATCAGATAGAGGCTCCCTGTTTACCTCAGCATTTTGGCTGGGACTGCATCAAGCCCTGGGAACTGTGCTAAAGCATAGTACGGCATATCATCCACAGACAGATGGGCAGACAGAACGTGTGAATCAGATAGTGGAAGATATGCTTCGGTCCTGTGCTCTCGCCCATGGACCCAAATGGGAGGATAGCCTACCTTATGCAGAATTCTCCTACAATAACAGTTATCAGTCAAGTCTAAAGATGTCACCATTCGAGGCTTTGTACGGACGGAAATGTCGCACTCCTTTAAATTGGTCTCATACAGGAGACAGTCGTATCTTCGGCATGGATTTGATGCTCGAGGCTGAGAAACAAGTCAAGGATATCCAGGAGCATCTTCGAGCAGCCAAGTCTCGTCAAAAGAGCTACTATGACCCGAAGCATCTGGAAGTAACTTTTGAGCCCGGAGAATATGCGTATCTCCGAGTTACCCCCATGAAAGAAATAAAAAGGTTTAACACCTGAGGAAAGCTTGCACCGAGATACATCGGACCCTTTCCAGTCATGGCTAGAAGAGGCAGAGTGGCATATCAGCTAGAGTTACCACCAGAGTTGTCGGACATTCACGACGTCTTCCACATATCACAGCTGAGAAAGTGCATTGCACCCCCGGTCAAACAAGCAGATATGAGTGAGGTGGAATTGATCAAAGATCTGACATACGAGGAAAGACCTGTCAGAATATTGGATGAGATGGAAAGAACTACCAGGAGTAAGACAATTAAGTTTTACAAGGTACTGTGGGATCATCATACTGAGGAAGAGGCTACCTGGGAAAGAGAAGATTTTCTAAGATCAGCCTATCCACACTTGTTCCCTGAGCAACCGAATCTCGAGGACGAGATTCATTCTAAGGGGGGTAGGTTTGTGATACCCTGGTTTTTGGCAACTTTTTCTTTTCGAAATCTTTCTGGCTTTATTTGCAATTTGGTTGGATTTTGAACCTTTTCAGTTGACTTTGGACTTATGAGTTCCTCTGATTGATCCAAAGCCCTCAGCATCTTGCCAAAATCTTGTCACTCACCATCTGGATCAATTTCCAATTCTTTATCCTTCCCAATTATTCATTTTCTTCCATTGGGAAAATCTGTCATTACTATGGGTTACAAAGCAACCTATAGTTCTGGTGATCAGAAAGATCCCAAATTAATCCCAGACCTTATTGTCATCATCTACTCCCACAATATTCAAAAACATCTCATGGTCCAGTACAAAATTTTGTCCAGAAAACTCCATTTGCTCTCTGGACAGTACTGGTCATTTGTGAAGGAGCTCATATTTCCCTACTCAGTTAATTCCTAGAAAGTTCCCTGAGATATTAGGGAACCTATCTTTCCACAATATCCAAAAATATCATCTTGTCCAGTACAAATTTTCACCAGCAATATTCTGCCAAATTTCTGTTCAGTTGGAACCTCTGTGAAGGAAGTACCAGCTAGAGGTATCCAATTGAGCTGAAATTTTTATGGCATCTTCTCCTCTCCAAATAACCCTGCCACACCAAAATTCAGCTCCATAAGATCAACCAGATGAGTGCTACAAGCTCATCTCTATTTCTGTTTCAGTACAACAGTTGTACATGAACTACCTTCAAATCTTGATGAAATCCTTTCAAATTTGGCCAGGTTGGAGTCCTTCCAACATAGATCCTCCCAGACATCCCCACTGGCTCCATCTCCAGCTCACCACTCCTCTAGATCTCTCTCAAGTTCTCTGTCAGAAACTGTAGCTGAAGCTACACTTCACCGCAGAGTGAACCTAGCCGAAACAGAGGCACAGAGAGGCTAGATGGCCAAAGGAGAAGGCACTAGACATCATGCGCTGGATTTGGACGGCCTCGAGACATCACTTCCCGTGGTGAGCACGGTACTGGCATGCCAGTACGCGTGCTCTTCATCTCGCCGACGACGGCCGAAGTCATTCCAGAGGCCCCGTGCTGCCATTTCATGTCTGGGAGTGCCGACATCGCAGATGCCGTCCACGTACCCCTCTCCCGAAGCCTCCCCTCGCCGGAATCGCCCTCGATGTCCGCCACGGCACCCAGGCACTGTGCCGCCCGTGGCTGCACTGTGGCGTGCGGCGCGTCTTCTTCCTCCACTACCCGCCACTGGCCGCCTTAACTCCCCCTGCTAGCTTCCGTCTCGTCACCCGCGTCGCGCTAGCCAGCGCGATGTACCCTCGCCGGCGACGTGTCCCGATTCCCGCCGCTTCCAGAGAGCTCGCTCGAGCTCGCCTCCTCCTATAAATACTCCTCCCCGGCCTCTCCCGAGCTCCTCACCCCACTCCTTCCGCCTCCTATTGAGCCCCCGAGCACCGAGCCACGGCCGAGAGGCCCTCTGGCCTCGCATCTCGCCGGAGCACCACCGCCACCCGAGCTCTGCCTCCCGGCCGTTCTACTCCTCCCCGAGCTCCACCGACTGCACCCGCGAGTTCAACTCGCTCCACTGACCCTGCCCAAGCCCTTGCCCGGTCGAATTGCTGCCCGAGTCGCCATCTCCGATGACACCCGAGCACCGCCGCCGCCGGAGGAGAAGGGGACGACGCCGTCCGGCCACCTCTCGTGAAGCCACGGGTACGTGCATGTTGGTCTTGGAGTGCTCGATCCATTCCCTCTCTCTCCCGACCTCGCCGCTATCTGTATTGCCGGCGAGCGTCGCCGGAGCTCCGCCGTCTCTGTTTCCCTCCCCTCCCCCTTTTAAATCTGACGCTGGGGCCCGCCAGTCAGCGACACGCCGAAGCGGTAAGTGGAGGCGCCCCTCCACTTTACGCCTTCGACGTGGCCCCCTGAGAGATTTTCTGATTTTTCTGTTTAATCCAGATTTTGACCAGAACTTTGACCATCAATAACTTTTAAACCATATGTCCAAATCAATTGATTCTTTTTTGCTCTGAGTTTGTCTTGAGCTCCTCTATTTGCTTGCAAAATTTGGTATTTTTCCCATGCACACAGAATTTCTGGTGAGCAAAACAGTAGCATGTGACATTTTCTATTGCATTTTAAAAAATATTTTCAGAGGGAAATAACTCTGGATTTGAAGCCCAGGAGTTTGTGGACAACCCAACAGAGCAAGGCAAGCCATGTCTTCCATTGCATAAAGCATTTCAATAGTGTTGGTTATTTAATTGAATTTCATGCATTATTTTAACATGTGAAATTCATAGTAAATTATTTTGATGCATAGTTACTACCATGTTAATTTACTTGTAATTAAATATTCATACTGGTTTAATTCTTGACAACACTAAACTTGGTTGATCAAGAGCCACCTACCCGGACTTTTCCGTGCAGCCACATTTGCCGGTATAGGACGGCCTTGACTTGGTCTGGCTTTGTGCTCTTTTATCGGTACCACCAAACTAGGGAGGGTTATGCGTGCATGCTGCCCTGATCAGGTAGACGACGATAATCCTGTGAGCCCAGTTGAGTTATTTTGCCGGCATCCCCGTTTGGGGCAGTTAGTGGCCACGACGGTGGCAGGTGTCACGGGGTGACACAGGGGCCCCCCAGGACATGACCCTGGGAGGGTATGATTGTCGGTGGTACGATAGAGGGGTCACGGGTCAGGCAGGTTTCGTTGGAGCACCACCGGTCCACCCGAATGGGATCACGAGGCCAGGTACTCCATGGTGTGGGTAAAGTGCGCAACCTCTGCAGAGTGTAAAACCTATTCAAATAGCCGCGTCCACGGTATTGGACAATCCGTTTAGGCCTCTCTAGGATGGTCAACCGTAAAGATAATAATGATGGAAGAACTTGTCTTATGTTCGGAAGTGCTCTATGGACTGTGAGCATTCCGAGGGTTGTGGGACAACCCAGATGAGAGTAAGTTGGTACTGGGTACCAGTAAGTGAGCAACCTAATCACTTAATTTGTTAATTGCCATGCTATTGTTTGCTGCATTGTTTTGGTTGCCATGAGCTTGCGAGTACATTCCAAGTACTGACCTGGCGTATCATGCTAGATGCAGGAGAAGCCGAGGACGGAGGTCCCGAAGGTTCGTGCTACGCTAACTAGGCTGTGTCCACAGCAGTGTCCCTGTGGATGGAGTTTCCCGCGCTATGTTCCGCTACGCCGTAGTCTACCCAGTAGTATCGAGGCCCTGCTATGTTCCATAAATAATGTAGATATTGTCTTAGCACGTGCAGTGCTTCTGGCCTCGCTAGCATGTAAATTATGAGCTTGTACTCGAGATATTTTGATAAAGTTCAGTTCTGTTCTGTTCCAAGTTGTTGTGTGTTTCCAGAAGACATGATCTCTGGGTTGGAAACACTGGTAAACCGGTTCTCTGAGCCGGGGTGCCACATATATATAAGTTTTACGTTATTTATACATGTGATTGCACTTTGATATATACATTGATGTAATGTGTGTGCCAGCATACTGATCCAGGGATGGCACAGATACACAGAGGCTTGACCATTTGAGGTCGGGTCGCTACAATGTCTGATACACAAGAACAACATTTGAATGGAAAAACTTGGTATGATGACAGATGGAATAGGTATTGATAATGGATGGGCATGGCATCTTCGCATAGCTGATGAGTAAACTAAGCAGATGGCGGTTCAACAAAGTATAAGAAATGCAAGACACCTTGTGCAAGATACGTGCAACCAATAAAACCTTGCCAAATTAGAACAGGCACCTTGTTGGGTGAACAGGATAGGCCATCTGCCTTTGACTCCTTGAGCTCAGAATAGTCATTAGGATCATATTCTGAACACGAATCTGTAGGTCGGGAGCGTGTGGGTTTCATTGCATCCAGAATGGAACTCAATCCCTTGATGCCAAGTTTGTTAGCCATTGCACTATTCCGCAATATTCTTCTAATGTACACATTCTCATATTCATTGTGATTATGTTGAATATCCGAGAAGCATGAAAACATAAATAGTAGTGAGATTATCTTTGTAATGCATAGGATATTCTAATATAATAGGGGCTCCCGGTAAACCCTTGTGTGCTATCACTGGATTCTGATGAGAGAGCCCATGTGTGCTGTAATTTGGGGCGTACATAAATATAATCTGGCACAAGTACACAAAAATTAGGCTCATTGTTGGGAGCTCCAGAAGTAAGGATAGTTGGCTGATGATATGTTCATAATATACTGTATAGAAAGTTTATTGCCAAACCATGATAACGAGAGTGCACAGAGAAATAGTATTCCCTCATGTCTCTATATGTGGCATACATGCATTTCAAAACTCACGTAGTAACATTAGCTGAACAATTAAATGTAAGCCTTGGAAATATGAGTGGCATGTAGTTTAGCTTGAAGGATGGAGTGTTGCTAGTATGACACAAAGCCAGTAGGCAGATCGTAGTGTAGATAAAAGGGGGACACCATAAGCATCATAAATAAATCGGGAAAGTGGAACTGGCTGGAAAATATGGGGTTGTATTGCCGCTACTAATCGAAAGCATATTGATCACCTACAGGCCAGCTCTATTCACTTGAAGGCGCACTACCATTACTATCAGCCTAGTCTCTCAAAGGCCACACAGCTCCCACCATTTCCTAGATATTATGGCAGACCAACTCGATGTGCTGAAAGCATCTAGCAGAAGCGACCCAATAGACCCGTCGACTGCAGATGTCCCTGCTCCCCTTCCTGACAAGGAACATATTGTACTTATTAAAGAAGAACAAAAGAGGAACATGTTAAAGAATAGAAGAGGAAGCATATTATGGAGATTCCGCTTCTTTCTATACAATGTTGGTTGCCCACCTGTTCGCACACGAACGCGTCACGCGTACCCGCGGCGCTGAGGGAGATGCTCCGCAGCTCGCACCGTGGGAGGCCTGCCGGAAGCGCGATACGCACGACAATCCGGCATCCGCTTTTGTAAGCCCGACGCATCGCTTCTCCGGGATGGAACCCGTCAGGAGTCACGGATGGACGATGGGCTGCCCTAGGTCGATTCGCTCGCCCCTAGGGCCTCAAGGATCGCCGCACTTCAATACGAAGAACGAACGAAGAACGAGAAGAAAGATACAAGGGAGAGGGATAAAAGTAGGGTAAAAGATATAGATGTGTTTGTTCGATTGTGTGTTGTTCAATCGGCCGTCACCCCCAACATATATAAGAGGCGGCTGGACTTCCCGTACAAATAAAGGATTCATCTAGGCTTTCCTTACAAGAAAATTACATCAATTTACGTCCTAGAGTCCTGGTTCCAGTCTAACTCGGATTTAGTCTGAATCTGACCTAGACTTCTGTCCTGCTCCTTGTTTTGGTCGTAGAAGTTGCATACTAACTTGGATGGAGACGAGTCCAACATCAAACTTGTCCGCATCGACAATCTGCATATGACAGCGCGGGCCACTTCTCCTTCTAAGGCCATCTTTATGACTTTTAGGGCCCATCTTTAACTGTGGGTCGGATTCAATCATGCAGTTTTCTTGACTGTCCGAGTTCTGTAGTAACTTTGCAGGCCGTATACTATCTCAGATGATGATGACTCCAAAAGTAAAGTTGACCGTTTCGACAATACGCACAACTTCCGTGTAGAACACTTTTCTATCCGAGGTCATCTAGATAATCTTTCGATCCCATCTCCAACTTCTGTTTGTATCTTCACTAAATCCTGCAAGCCCTCCAAACCGGTAAACATTCAAAATCGGCAAGCATTTAAGACCGGCAAGCATTCACAACGGCAAGCACTCAAGACCGGCAAGCATTCATAACCGGTAAGCCTTTTACTCCGACCCGGCAAGCCTTCTACCGGCAAGCCTCTCGCCGGCAAGCTCTTCTCACGCCGGCAAGGTTTCCACGCCGGTAAGCTTTTCTCTCGGCCGGCAAGCTTTCATGCCGGCAAGCTCCACACCGGCAAGGTTTTCACGCCAGCAAGGTTTCCACGCCGGCAAGCTCTTCTTTCAGACCCAGCAAGCCTTTCGCCAGCAAGCTCTTCTCAAACTGGCAAGCTTTCATGCGGCCGGCAAGCTTTATTCAGCCGGCAAAGGCCGAATAACTTACATGACTCATCAGACACCATCCAGGTGAGTGTCTGGTCCCCGCGTCACCTTTTTATTCAGGACCAGTCCACAAAGCGTTGCGTCTGACTTTTGGATACAAACTCAAAGGTCCTTTTTCATTTGAGGTCATCTTAATTAAGTTTTGACCATGCCAAAATCCGGTGTCAACACATGCCCCCCTGTTTTTCGGCAAAGCTTGCATGCCGAAAAATAATTTGCATGGAGCTTGCTCTAAGGACGATGTCAACACTCCATCGGCCATTTACATGTGCTTAGGGCGATAATCATATATCGGCCATGCTTGTGTTTAAGATGATAAGTATATATCTTGAAGTCGATTGCCACCATCCCGAACCGGCGTAGATTCAAAATCCTCCATCTCATCTTCATCTCCCAATGTGTATATTGGACTTAAAATTTCCTCAATAAAAGGGGATGTTTCAGGTGGCGTGGATGATGTAATAAGGGCTGCATCATCCTTTTTTGGTGGCGTAGGTGCTGTTGTAGCTAGTGTAGAGACATCTGCGTTTCCTTTTTGATTAGGCCTCCACACTTGTTTTCTGGGCACCACGGGCCGAATTTTATTGAACAATTCGTCCTTTTGCTCTTCTACTTCATGTGCCGCCTTCTCGCGGCTCCTCATACGTTGTAATCTCCTTTTTTGTGTCTTGGATAGACCGGGAGGACACCACTTAGGTTGAATATACTTGGGATCCCTAGATTCTGCTTCGCTTGGAGAATTTTTTGTTGGCCGATTAGTACCATGGCTTGAACGGCCTTGTGTAGGATAATAAAGCTTTTTGTGAGCAGGCCTTCTAGGTGTTGTCCACCCCATATGAAAAGCATAAGGAGCCATTGGGGGCTGCCCCCATCCTCCATTGAAGTCTCCCATGTAATATGGCGCATAGAGGGGTGGCGACATCCATGGTGCCGGTGCCCATGACCCATATGGCCTTGCATAGTGTCGAAACTCTTGCTTCGGAGGTGATCTTGAACGTTTTGAATATGATGGCCGATTGGAGCTAGAACCGGCCGCTTGACTTGCATATTTAGATAGCAACATATCAAAAGTTGGCTTGATTCGCTTGTGCTTAGCTTCACTCCTTTTACACTTGCCAACTTCTGAATTCTTGGGCTTGATAAATTCAACATGAGTATCCTCTTGTACTTGCGGTTGCCCCCCGAGTGCAGGATTTTTTATGGTGATCTTGATTACCTCTCCACCATCGGATTGCTTCTCAAGCACGACTTGCCTCCCCAAGATCTTGTCGCCATCTTTGTTCTTCCTGGGCTCACCAATGACAATATTGTCTTTATTAGCTAATTCGGATATGTTAGGCCAAATTAACATTTTCTTCCCCTCCAAAGTCATGGTATTCATTGGGAAGGGCTGTCTATCAACTTGCATCTCAGAAAAACTCAATCGTCCGTCATTAATGGCCGATTGTATCTGTCTCCGAAAAACATTGCAATCATTAGTAGCATGAGAAAATGAATTATGATATTTGCAATAAGCACGCCGTTTCAGCTCCTCAAACGGCGGTATGGTGTGTGATATTCTAATCATCTTTTCTTGCAAGAGAGCATCAAACATTCCATCACACTTGGATATATCAAAAGTAAATTTCATCTCCTCATCACGATTCTTACGAATCGGCTTAAGAGCATTGCATGCATAGGGTTTGGCCTTTGAGGACCAAACAAATTCAGTGGTACAGACATCAACCTCATCGTCCGAATATTCATCATTATAATCAAGCATATGCATTCTAGGACGATCGGTTGTTGACCTATGAATCTCTTTACTTCGGCTTTCTTGAGCCAAAGCTTTCTGCAAGACTTGGTTAATATTTAAAAATTCATAACTTTCTAGCCTCTCCTTAATGTGAGTTTTCAAACCATTAAGGACAAGATCCGCCAAGTCTCTTTCGGTTATCACTAAGTTATAGCATCGGTTTTTTATATGTCTAAATCTTTTGACATAATTGGTGACCGATTCATCATGCTTTTGCCTAACCGATGTAAGATGCGATAACTTAAGCTCATTGTCGCCACTATAAAAATGATCATGAAACTTTTGCTCTAGTTGCGACCATAAGAGAATTGAGCCAGGTGGCAAAGCAGCAAACCATGAAAATGCGGTGCCAGTTAAAGATAAGGGAAATAACCGCACTTTCAATTCTTCTATGGAACTTGCTTCACCCAACTGTGCTAGATACTGACTCACATGCTCCCAAGTTGTTTTTGTGCCCTCTCCACTAAATTTGACAAAATCAGGAACCTTATAACCTGGAGGGTACAAAACTGCGTCGAAGTGTTCAGGATAAGGCTTTTGATACACACGACTCTTTATTTTCGGCTCGTTTCCGAAAGTTTCTTGAAACATCTTATGCAAATCCTCCCTTAATTTGGCTAAAATTGGATCCGAGGTAGATGAAGATGCTTGTGGCAATGACATAGGAGCAACTTGGGAACTAGCTAGTGATGCAACTTGTGGAGTAGGCGCCGAAACATAATTCGGCGGGAGACCAAACATGCTTGTATTCATAGGTGATGTGACAAAGTAATTCAGCGTAGACGCCGAATTGGGCACACTCATAATAGGATTAGGGTATGCAGGTGCGGCCACAAGTTGATTGGTTTGGCTAGGATAAAAATTCATCGGCAAATTGTAATGTTGTTGCATGGGAGGTGCCGATGAAATAGGTAAAGTTGGATTAGGTTTTCCTGGGCTACTGGATACACCAACATTACCACTAGATGACGGCGGCATATTTTTCTGAGCATTGGTATTTGCCACGAAAGAATTGTACGCCATCACATTACCCTTACTAACAAGACTTTCAATCACAGTCAGTTGCTCAGGAGAAAAAACTTTGCTCATAGTGATTTCATCTTGTTCATCAATGGGAGGAGGTAACCTGATTTCTCCAATCGGAGTGATGTTGCCTTGGCGGTCCTTCTTGAAACTTGAAAGAAACGCCTCCAAATCCTCTTCCTCGCGCTTCTTCTTGAGCGCCTCAAAAGCCTCTTCACGCTTTTTCTTGAGCGCTTCGTAGGCCTAGCGATGTTCCTCCGATAGCTCATCAAGACCGGGCTTAATGATGTTATCGGCGCTAACTTCTGAGGGCTAGGGAAGATTTGACATGGTTGATGATGATTCTTGATCTTTCGTCCCTAGCGGAGTCGCCAAAAAGTGTGTTCGCACACGAACGCGTCACGCGTACCCGCGGCGCCGAGGGAGATGCTCCGCAGCTCGCACCGTGGGAGGCCTGCCGGAAGCGCGATACGCAAGACAATTCGGCAGGCGCTTTTGTAGACCCGACGCACCGCTTCTCCGGGATGGAACCCGTCAGGAGTCACGGATGGACGATGGGCTTCCCTAGGTCGATTCGCTCGCCCCTAGGGCCTCGAGGATCGCCGCACTTCAATACGAAGAACGAACGAAGAACGAGAAGAAAGATACAAGGGAGAGGGATAAAAGTAGGGTAAAAGATATAGATGTGTTTGTTCGATTGTGTGTTGTTCAATCGGCCATCACCCCCAACATATATAAGAGGCGGCTGGACTTCCCGTACAAATAAAGGATTCATCTAGGCTTTCCTTACAAGAAAATTACATCAATTTACGTCCTAGAGTCCTGGTTCCAGTCTAACTCGGATTTAGTCTGAATCTGACCCAGACTTCTGTCCTGCTCCTTGTTTTGGTCGTAGAAGTTGCATACTAACTTGGATGGAGACGAGTCCAACATCAAACTTGTCCGCCTCGACAATCTGCATATGACAACGCGGTCCACTTCTCCTTCTAAGGCCATCTTTATGACTTTTAGGGCCCATCTTTAACTGTGGGTCGGATTCAATCATGCAGTTTTCTTGACTGTCCGAGTTCTGTAGTAACTTTGCAGGCCGTATACTATCTCAGATGATGATGACTCTAAAAGTAAAGTTGACCGTTTCGACAATACGCACAACTTCCGTGTAGAAGACTTTTCTATCCAAGGTCATCTAGATAATCTTTCGATCCCATCTCCAACTTCTGTTTGGATCTTCACTAAATCCTGCAAGCCCTCCAAACCGGCAAACATTCAAAATCGGCAAGCATTTAAGACCGGCAAGCATTCACAACGGCAAGCACTTAAGACCGGCAAGCATTCATAACCGGTAAGCCTTTTACTCCGACCCGGCAAGCCTTCTTCAGACCCGGCAAGCCTCTCGCCGGCAAGCTCTTCTCACGCCGGCAAGGCTTCCACGCCGGTAAGCTTTTCACTCGGCCGGCAAGCTTTCATGCCGGCAAGCTCCACACCGGCAAGGTTTTCACGCCAGCAAGGTTTCCACGCCGGCAAGCTCTTCTTTCAGACCCGGCAAGCCTTTCGCCGGCAAGCTCTTCTCAAACTGGCAAGCTTTCATGCGGCCGGCAAGCTTTATTCAGCCGGCAAAGGCCGAATAACTTACGTGACTCATCAGACACCATCCAGGTGAGTGTCTGGTCCCCGCGTCACCTTTTTATTCAGGACCAGTCCACTAAGCGTTGCGTCTGACTTTTGGATACAAACTCAAAGGTCATGTTTCATTTGAGGTCATCTTAATTAAGTTTTGACCATGCCAAAATCCGGTGTCAACACCACCCATGATGAATGAGAGCGCCCAAAGAAATGCAATTCCCTGCTGTCTCTCTATATGTGGCCACATGCATTTGGAAACTCAAGTGGGAGCATTAGCTGACCAATTAAATGTGTGTCTGTTAACTAATATCATTATCATATCACATTCGTATTTGAACAACTAAGCTTTGGAATTATGATTGGTGTGTTGTTTAGCTTCAAGGGTGGACTGCTTCTAGTATGACACAAAGCACCTACACAGATCATAGTGTAGATATAATGGGAAAACCCTAAGCATCACGAGTAAAATCAGGACAGTGGAACTTGCTGGAAAATATGGGCTAGTATTGTCGGTACGGCTAGAAAGGCTTCGGGTACCAGCTCTCTTCAACTGAAGGCGCAGTACTGTTACTATCAGTCTAACTCTCAAAGGCGACACAACTCCCAGCATTTCCTGGATATTATGGCAGTCCAACTCGAAGAGTTGAAAGCATCCATCACAAATGACCGAATATACCTGTAGACTGCAAATGTCCCTGATCCTCTTCACTAAAAGGAACATATTGTACTACTACTATACTTATTAAAGAAGAACATGTTAAAGAAGAGCAAGCATATTTTGGATAATAAATGTTCGTTGCCCACCCATGATGAACCAGACCGCATAAAGAATGCAACTCCCTGCTGTCTCTCTATATGTGGCGCACGTGCTTATCGAAACTAAAGTAGGAACATTAGCTGACAATTAAATGTTCTCTGTTTTAGTAATATCAGCATCATATCAGATTCGTATTTGAACAACTAAGGTGGGAATTATGAGTGGCATGTTGTTCAGCTTGATGGGTTGAGGAGCAGTGCTAGCACATCACAAAGCACCTAGGATGATGGTAATTGAATGTAGCAGCCCGACCTCAAACGGTCAAGCCTCTGTGTATCTGTGCCATCCCTGGATCAGTATGCTGGCACACACAGTACATCAATGTATATATCAAAGTGCAATCACATGTATAAACAACGTAATACTAATATATACCTCATAAGTCTCAGCAGAAACAAACAAACGGGTGTGGAGTCCCATCAACGCCATCGGTAGGTTGAGTGTAGACCGTAACCCTACAACGAAACTCACTCATCGTAGAAAAATCCTGCAACATAATACGTTGTAGCCGTGTAGGTTAGTACATTGAATGTACCGGCAAGATCACAATAAGAAAAACAGATGATGAAACTATTCTATATGCAATATGGCTTTGTGGCTCTGTGTCTTAGTTTTTGCGTAAAAGCTGGTTTTATTTTCCCTACATCAAAGGATAGTCAAGGAAATCTTCACTACTGAGTGTCCTACCATGACATGGTTCCGCCAACCGATGTCTCATAGCCCACAAGTATCATAAGTTGCCCACAAATTAGTTATCAGTCCAGTGTTGAGAGTTCCAAGATAGATCCAAGTCCAGAGGCTCAAATTGTCCATAACCGGGGACACGGCTAATCAATTAGGTTTTAACTCTGCAGAGTGTTGTGCACTTTACCCACAAGATTCGATCCCTCTTTTTACGTTCTTGCACTTCAGGGTGTTTGAGAACAAGACGACCGAAACATGGTCTTCCGAAGAGTTCCTCTGACCACTATTCGGTGCTCATCCAATCCTACCGTAGTTCTACATCTGCTAGCACCGTCCCAGCCAGAGTCATAACTAAGGTCAACCAAGCCAGAGCCCATAATGACTTGCGGTTGCACAGGTAAGCTTCCGGCCATGAAGTATTCTTCCATCTCTTTGAGTCTGGGTGAAGCTTTCCGCAAGATATCATGGCACTTCTCCATGCATCCCGGCCATCCACTGGTTGCTCCAGGGTGCCCATCAAATCCATCCTTCACCCAGCAGTGTGTATTGAAATCTTGTCTCGAGTCTCGAAATCTTGTGGCCTTGAAGATGCAGTCTTTGCAGATGCCATCATGAAGTTGTTGTCATTGACGTAGAGTCCACCTTCTCACACCACTCCCGGGCACTCATACCAAACCCCGTCTACTTTAGCGTAGCATTCAAACTAAACAACGTCCCGGTAACAGGGAGATGAGTTCCTACCTCATGCATTCTACTCAACTACAAGATTTAATATCACTACTGGAGGAATTTTTGAAATGATGGTACAACATGCAAATAAAACTTAGGTAAAAATAGATGGTCAAAGTGAACTTGCCTGGTAAGTTGATGAAGATTATAACGTTCTCAAAAAAAGACTGGTAGAACTATTCGTCACTCCATTGAAAATCTATATAGTCAAACATTGAATTCACATAAGCAATCATTCTAGCAAGCAATTTCTAGCAATCATAATTATCAATAAACAATTAAAACAACAAAGAAATCAACTAATAAAACCCAAATAAAATCCAAAGAAACTTCAAGGAAAACTACGAGAAAAACTACTAAGGAAAAGTCTAAGACTTTACTACAAACAATAAAAATAATTTTGTCCTACATAAAACTTAATAGCAAAATAAAGCTCTAAACTAATAAATTAACAGAAAATAAAATATAAAATAACTAAGTTAACAGAAAGTATTTTTCGTAAAATTTTACTAGCAAAAAGAAACAAATAAAAAGCTTTTATAAAACCCTATTTATGACCTAACAAAGTCTTACAACAAAACTAAAGAAAATAAATTTTTAAAATAAAAATAAAATTGTCTACTGTTAACTAACAGAACAGAACTAAATTTTTCAAAAAAAACAAAAGGTTTTGGTTAAAAACAATTAAATAAGAACGGAAAATAAAAATAACACTAAACTATGTAAAACAGTACTGTTTCGCCTAAAACCCTAATTTAAAATAAACAAAAACTAATTTGCAAAAGCCTACTGTTTAGACAAAAGATCAAGTGATCACTAGCAAAAATAATTAACTAAATAGCTATTTTTAAACTCAAGATATTGCCAATTTAGTGTTTGAAGCAATTTTGGGCAAATTCAAATTTAAACTATTCAAATTTGAAATCTAATGGCACAAATAGAAACTACATAAAATTTATGACACAGTGCAATTGGAATCACTCAAAAATATTAAAAACCCTAATAGTTATAAAGGAAAAAAACAGAATCAAATCTGTGAGATAAAACAAAACAGAAAAAAAACTAAGCTACGGGTCGGCTACAGGACACGCGGCAATATATGAGTGGCCGGGGGTGGGCGCTGCGGAGCTAAGCGGCGGACGGCCGGTAGTTAACAGAAAACAATTCGAGGATAAAAATAAAAAAACAAATCTGCCCTGACGGTCAGATCTAGATCGGACGGCTGTGGAGGTGTTCGTTGCTTGCCCTAAACGGCGGACAACCGCTAATTAACCATACCGGTTCAAAATAAAAAAAAACATGCGCGATCTAATCTAAACCCTCCGTTCCAGATTGAACGGTGGAGAGCGACAGCATCTTATAGCGAGGGTGGTCGTCGGCGAGGCGGTTTGGACGTCGTCGGCGGCGGTGCTCCGGTGGTTGAGGGCGACGGTGGACGCGTCCTGGTGGTGCGGGGAGCGAGGGGGTCCCACAGATGGTTTTGGCGTGGCTTGGTGTAGACCGGACGAGGCGGGGTGAGCTCGAGGTAGCTCCGGTGGCCTGCGTGCTCTGGCGGGAGCGCGAGAGCTCGGGGTAGTCATTGTAGAGGGAGAGAAGAGGCATGACCATGTCAAATAGATGAGCAACGGTGGACTATTCCGAAGTACAGAGGAGGGGGTCGCTAGGATGCTCACCGACGATGGAATCGACGGCGAGGCGGCTCGGGTGATCTAGGGGTGGTGACTCCGGTGGTTCCCGGGCATCGAAACCATGTCAAACGTGATCGCAAATAAGAGACGAGACGATAGCCGGAGATTGGGGATTCGAGGGTTCTCACAGACGTCGGATTGTTCCGTCAAACTCGCGTCGGCCGACGAGATCCAAACAATGATGGGGAGCGATGGGGTGGCCTCGAGCTAGGGTTTTAGGGGGGGGGGTCAGTCGAGGAGAGCGAGGGGTTTATATAGGACATAAACTTGGGGAAGGGGTTGGCCTCGGAATCGAATCCCGTGAAGATCGGACGCGGTGGCGCTCTGCCGTGGGCGTGCGGGGCTCTGGCGCGTGCGTAGGGAGGAAGACTAGGGCGGGGCCCGCTTGGCAGCGTGCGCGGAAGAGGGATGGAGGGAGCAGGCGGCCGGCGCGTAGGGGATTCGGGTGGCGCACGCGGCACTGGGCCGACCTGGCCAGTTGGGCCACAGTGGCTAGGGTGGCTTCGGCCTAATTTTTCCTTTTAAAAATAAAGACAGACAAGAAAAGTAAAATATAACAAATAACATAAAATATTATATAGACATATTATATATAAAAAAATTAGAAAAACATTTCCTACAACATGAACTATTTTTTAAGTTCAAATAAAATTCACACAAAATCTAAAAATTCAAATAGTGCTACTGTTGCATTTAAAATGCAAATAAAATTATTTTCAAATACCAAAATCATTTCAAATTTATTTTTCTCCATTTTTTCTGTTGAAGGGAATCATTTTACCCTAATTTCCATTTATTTTATTTTTGGAGAAAAATAATTTGAATAAAAACTCAAATATCCAATATTCATTGAAAAGGCTTTGCAAATGAATTTCAAATAACTCGATGATGGAAACTTTCCAAAAGTGATTCAAATAACTTTTGAAAGTTGATCATCATTACTTCCCACTCTATTCCATTTGATTTGAAGAAGTCATATTATCTTCTCTCATGAAAATCCTTGGGTGGCTTAAAGTATTTCATTTGGATTGTTTTCAAATGAAAATTCAAATCTTTTCAAAAGCCCTTTTCAGTTCAAATGGAAGAAGTCATGTCATCTTCACTCAAGGGTTTTGTTATGAAATGAATTTGAATCTCTGGGGATCAAAATGCAAGGTGAAAGTTTGGGAAAGTCATTTCATTCCCTCTCATTAAACTTTCAAAAAGTTTCAAATTTCACTCACTTTCAGTCAATCAATCAAACAAACAATCAAACAATCAATCCTATTTATTTATTTAATATAACATTCCAAAACTTAGAATTTTGGGATGTTACATTGAATATAAAGGGAATGTCTACATGCAAGTCGCCTGACTTTCCTCATTTGGGTCAGTTAACCATTTCAGGCTGTTGGATGAAGATCCTACGTCTCCTAAACCTTCTTCTTCCTCACCTCTTCTTCTTCCCAATAGACCACTGCACGGGCCGTCGGCCGAACCACCGGCCCCTGCCCCCCACGGCCGGTGGCGCTCCCGCGACTACCTCGCCCTCCCCTGAACTGCCCCCACCGCCCGTCTTCCGTCGGCCCCGGCCATCCCTCTACCCCCCCCCCCCCCGCACGCCAAGTTTTTCCTCCGACGAGGCCCGACCACCGCCCCCACCACCACCGTCCACCAGCGCCCCCACCTGAAACCCTATGATAGATAATGGGGTAGCCCTCCGGCGAGCCCCTTCCCTCCCGCGAACTCTCAAAAATCGACTGACCCCAATTTAAAATTCAGTCAACTGTCATTTAGCTAATGTGGAATATAAAAGGGGAAAACCATAAGCATTGCGAGTATAGTGTTGAGCGTGCCATGGCGGATCTGAAGGTGCAAACCGGACAAAGGCAACTTCGCAACCAATGTTTGCTTTCAACTAACAAGTAAGATTCTAAGTGATGGACAAGAAATCACAGTAAAGCAGTGGAGATCTATTTTCTTGCTGAGATAAATAATTTGAGCAGATACGAAAGAGTACCACCTCTGGTGCGGTGCCGTGTAAACATCTGCTGAGACATTGAAGGTGGTGCAGTAGGGATGGCTGTCAGTGGCATGGAAGCAGATCTGGGAGGGCAGACGGTGCTGGCAGGGGAAATGTCTGCGTGCGGTGGACGAGACGGTCGTAGGAGTGGCCCCGGCAAGGTGGACAACGGCGCAGATGAAGCGATATGACACGATGCAAGGATCCTGGTCCGGAGCCATGGATGAGAGATGTTGATCTCTTGTAATGGACGACAGCGTCGGGGTATCATCTCCGACATGGTGGAGGAGGACGACGGTGGATGGGGTGGCGGACGGAGGAGGCTGGGGTGGAGAGGGTGTTTTGGTGCCCACGGAGTACAAATTGGGAAATGGAGGGAGAGAGGTGGGGGAACCATGTATTTGGGATGCGCTTGTCTCAAATGCGAGGAAAGTTACAAACTTAGCCTCCGTTTAAAATTTCAGACATCACAATAATATTGGTCGGTTGGGGATAGGACGGTAATCTCGCATACACCGAATATTTGCCAAGGGAGATTTCGGCCGAGGAGAGTTTGTTTTGGTGCCCACCGTTGGCGCTCACCGTGTAAGAATCGGGGTGAAAGGCGATTTCGGCCGAGGAGAGACTGTGTTTTGGCGCCCACCGTCTATGAAAATTCGGTTATGTCACGTTTGAGTGAAATTACAAACCTGCCCCTATCAAGACTTATACAAATTGAGCTCATAGGATTTCTGTGTCAGTGATAGGCAGTAATTTCCATCTCCCAAAATTTTGTTTCGAGCGGTTACGGCCGAGGAGGGACTGGATGTTTCACCGCTTCGTTCAAATTTTGGGAGAAAAAGCTTGCACGGTTACCGTGCCAACTCAATTCGAATCCATTTTGTAATTTTTTCGAGCAGGATCCATTTTGTATTCGAATACAAATCTATATACAACATTTTTTATATATACTTTCAAAAGCACAACACCCTTTATATATAAATATAGTTTACAAATGCCATGATCTCAGATTCATAAGGCTGAATCCATCTTAATTTGAATTCAAATATTTGAAATGACTTTATGTTGAAATGCAATGTATGCATTCCTCTCTAACTGTCTCCAATTAATGTGTGTTTCATTCGGGTTTTTTTTACTTCTCAAACACGTATAATGTGTTTGACACACGCAACAAATAGTGTAATCCCATTTAGACATGAATTGCATAAGCCATGCATTGTCCCTAATTAAAAAATCTATGGATCACTAATATTGATGTGGCACCCCGTCTCAGAGGACCGGTTTACCCAGCGTTTCCAACCCAGAGATCATGTCTTCTGGAAACACACAACAACTTGGAACAGAACAGAACTGAACTTTATTGATATATCTCGAGTACAGGCTCATAATTTACATCGATAGCAAGGCCAGAGGCACATCATGTGCTATGACAATATCTACATTACTTATGGAACATAGCAGGGCCTCGATACTACTAGGTGACTCTACGGCGTAGCGGAACATCACGTGGGAACTCCATCCCAAGGGACACTGCTAGGACACGGCCTAGTTAGCGTAGCACGAACCATCAGGACCTCCGTCCTCGGCTTCTTCTACATCTGGCATGATATGCCAGGTGGGTACTTGGAATGTACTCGCAAGCTCACAGCAACCATAACAATGCAGCAAACAACAGCATGGAAATTGACATATTAAGTACTTAAGTTGCTTACTACTGTTACCGAATACCAACTTACTCTCCTCCGGGTTGTCCCACAACCCTCGAGATACTCATGATCCATTGAGTACTTCCGAACATAGGACAAGTTCTTCCATCATTATTATCATTATTGCGGTTGACCACTCAGTGTGACCTAGTGCAGACTGTCCAATACCCTGGACGCGGCTATTCGAATAGATTCTTACACTCTGCAGAGGTTGCGCACTTTACCCACACCATGGAGCTCCTTGTCCTATACCTCGGTACACTTCCCTCTTGGGTGGACTGGTGCTGCTCCAACGAAACCTGCCTAACCCGTGACTCTTCCATCGTACCACCGACAATCATACCCTCCTAGGGTCATGTCCTGGGTGGCCCCTGTGTCACCCCGTGACACCTGCCACCATCGTGGCCATCTAAACTGTCCCAAAGGGGGACACCGGCAAAAACTCAACTGGGCTCACAGGATTATCGTCGTCTACCTGATCAGGGCAGCACACACGCATAACCCTCCCTCTTTTGGTGGTACCGACAAAAGAGCACGCAGACAGACCAAGTCAAGGCCGTCCCATACCGGCAGATGTGGCTGCACGGATAAGTCCGGGTCGGTGGCACTTGATCAACCAATTAGGTTTAGTTTTGACAAGTACTTAGCAAGCATGGTTATTTATCATGAATAACTTAACATGGCAGTAGCTATGCATCAAAGTAATTTACTATGAATTATCACATATTAAAATAATGCAAATAATTCAATTAAATAGCCAACACATTTGAAATGCTTCATGCAATGGATGATGTGGCTTGCCTTGCTCTGTTGGGTTGTCCACAAACTCCTGGGCTTCAAAACCAAAAGGATTTTCCTCTGAAAATATTTTAAAAAGGCAAAGGAAAATGTCACATAACACATTTCTGTGCACCAGAAATTCTGTGAGCATGAGAAAAATACCAAAATTTACCAGAAAATAGAGGGGCTCAAGACAAACCCAATGCAAAAAGAATCAATTGATTTGGACTTATGGATAAAAAGTTATGAGGGGTCAAAGTTTCTGGTCAAATCTAAATTAAAAACAGAAAATAGAAAAACTACAGGGGGCCACGTCGAAGGTGTAAAGTGGAGGGGCGCCTCCACTTACCTCTTCGGCGCGCGCGGGTGAGCCGCTGACGTGCGGGCCCCGCTGTCAGATTTAAAAGGGGAGAGAGAACAGGGAGCTGCAGCTCTCCTACGATGGTCGCCGGCGATGCAGTCGACGGCGAGGTCGGGAGAGAGCAGGGATGGGACGGGCTCACGGAGGCGAACACGTACGTACCCGCAGCGTGATGAGAGATGGCTGAACGACGTCGTCCCCTTCCTCTCTGGCGGTGGTGGTTTTCGGATGTCGCCGGAGACGGCGTTCCCGGCAGAGTTTCGGTCGGGGAAGAGGTTGGGCGGGGTTAGGAGAGTGTGTGGAGCTCGCGCGTGTAGTCGGTTGGCAGCGGATCTCGGGTGGAGTGAAACAATGGGGTGGCAGAGCTCGGGTGGCAGCGGATCGCCGGCGAGATGCGAGGCCAGAGGGCCTCTCGGCCTTGGCTCGATTCTTGGGAGGTCGATTGGGAGGTGGTGGAGGGCGGTGAGGACCTAGGAGGGCTGGGCACGTCCTTTTAAAAGCGGGGTCGAAGCTTCTGGAGCGAGCGGAGCTCGGGCCACGTCGCCGGAGTCCGGACGCCGCGCTGGCAGGCTTGGCGCGGGCGACGGGATAGGAGAGGGCAGGAGAGTTAAATGCGGCAGTGGCGGCTTGCGGAGGAAGACGACAGCCAGCAGGGCCACTGTGCCCGCACGGGTGCCACAGTGCCCGTGTGCGGTGGCGGTCGCCGGGGACGATTCCGGCGAGGGGAGAACTCCAGAATGGCTAGGTGGTTGGAGGAGAGGATGTCGGCGAGCTGAGACAAGGCATGGTCACACGGGGCAGCCGGATGCATCGCATCAGACGCGGGCGCGGTGCAGAGCGCGTGCATTGGCATGCCAATGCCGTGCTCACCATGGGTACTGGCATCTAGAGGCCACGCAAGTCTGGCGCATCTTGTGCAACACGTCGACCCTCGACCATTTAGTCCCCCTCTGCCCCTGGTTTGGCTAGGTGCAATCTGATTCGAAGGGTAGCTTCAACTACAGTTTCTGACAGAAACTTTGGGAGAGCTCTAGAGGAGAGATGAGCTGGAGATGAAGCCAGTAGAGATGTCTGGGATGATCTACTTTGGAAGGACTACAAACTGGCCAAATTTGAGAGATTTGCACCAAGATTCGAATGCAATTCATGCACAACTACTATTACTGGTCCAGAAACAAGATGAGCTTGTTGCACTCACCTGGTTGATTTGCTGGAGCTGGAATTTAGTGTGTGAGGGTTATTTGGTGGATAGAATATGTCATAAAAAATTCAGCTCAATTGAATACCTTTAGCTGGTATTTCCTTCACAGAAGTTTGAATTGAGCAGAAACTCGTCAGAATATTGCTGCTGAAAATTTGTACTGGACAAGATGATATTTTTGGATATTGCGGCAAGATAGGTTCCCTAGTATCTCAGGGAATTATCTGAGAGTTTTCTGAGTTGGGAAAATATGGGTTGCTTCACAAAGGGCCAGTACTGTCCAGAAGGTAAATGGAGTTTTCTCGACAAAATTTTATACTAGACCATGAAATGTTTTTGAAAAATGTGGGAGTAGATGATGACAAGAAGGTGTGGTATTAATTTGGGATTTTTCTGATCACCAGAACTATAGGTTGCTTCATAACCCATAGTGTTGCCCGTAGTGATGACAGATTTTCCCAAAGGAAGAAAAGGAATTATTGGGAAAGATTGAGAATTGGAATTTGATCCAGTAGCTGTGTGACAAGCTTTTGGCAAGATGCTGAGGGCTTTGGATCACTGAGAGAGATTCATAAGTTTCCTAAGTCCAAATTCAACTGAAAAGGGATCCAAAAACCATCCAAATTGCAA
This sequence comes from Elymus sibiricus, assembly GCA_039707655.1. Taxonomy (NCBI): domain Eukaryota; kingdom Viridiplantae; phylum Streptophyta; class Magnoliopsida; order Poales; family Poaceae; genus Elymus; species Elymus sibiricus. The sequence continues at coordinate 278,759,450 of CM077672.1, forward strand.
ATAAAACCAGAAAAAATTTGAAAAGAAAAAGTTGCCAAAAACCAGGGTGTCACAAACCTACCCCCCTTAGAATGAATCTCGTCGTCGAGATTCGGTTTCTCAGGGAACAAGTGTGGATATGCTGATCTCAGAAAATCCTCTCTTTCCCAAGTAGCTTCCTCCTCAGTGTGATGCTCCCATAATACCTTGTAAAATTTGATTGCCTTACTTCTGGTAATTCTTTCCATCTCATCCAATATTCTGATAGGTTTTTCCTCGTAGGTCAAATCTTTGGTCAACTCTAGCTCACTCATATCTGCCTGTTTGATCGGGGGTGCAATGCACTTTCTTAGCTGTGATATGTGGAAGACATCGTGAACATCAGACAACTCCGGTGGTAATTCAAGCTGATATGCCACTCTGCCTCTTCTAGCAATTACTGGAAAGGGACCGATATATCTTGGTGCAAGATTTCCTTGAGTATGAAACCTCTTTATTCCTTTCATGGGGGTAACTCAGAGATAAGCATATTCTCCAGGCTCAAAAGTTACTTCTCGGTGCTTTGGGTCATAATAACTCTTTTGATGGGACTTGGCTGCTCGAAGACGTTCCTGAATATCCTTGACTTGTTTCTCAGCCTTGAGCATCAAATCTGTGCCAAAGATACAGCTGTCTCCTGTCTGAGACCAATTTAAGGGAGTGCGACACTTCCGTCCATACAGAGCTTTGAATGGTGACATCTTAAGACTCGACTGATAACTGTGATTGTAGGAGAACTCTGCATAGGGTAGACTATCCTCCCATTTGGGTTCATAGGTGAGAGCACAAGACCGAAGCATATCTTCCAATATCTGGTTCACACGTTCGGTCTGTCCATCGGTCTGTGGATGATATGCCGTACTATGCTTTAGCACGGTTCCTAGGGCTTGGTGCAATCTTAGCCAGAATGCTGAAGTGAACAAGGAGCCTCTATCCGATGTGATAGACTTGGGTACTCCGTGAAGGCTGACTATCCGGGACATGTAGAGCTGTGCAAGCTGATTAGCTTTGAAAGTGGTCTTTATCGGAATAAAGTGAGCCACTTTCGTAAGTATATCCACGATGACCCAGATAGCATCATGGCCTCTTGTTGACTTGGGTAGTCCAACAATGAAGTCCATGCATATGTCATCCCATTTCCACTGGGGAACCGGTAAAGGTTGCAGTAGTCCAGCGGGTTTCTGGTGTTCAGCCTTGACTCTGTTGCAGATGTCTCAACAGGCGACATAGTATGCAATGTCCCTTCGCATTCCCGGCCACCAAAAGGTTTCTCGCAAGTCCTGGTACATTTTTGTTCCTCCCGGATGGATAGAGTAGGCGGATTCATGTGCCTCTCTTAGTATTTGCTGTCTCAGGTTTTCTTGATCAGGCACGCATATTTGGTTCTCAAACCATAAGGTGCCCTGGTCATCAATATGGAAAGATTTGGCCTTTCCTTGCGGAATGTGCTCCTTGATCTCTTGTATACCTTTATATGATTTCTGAGCTGCCTTAATTTCTTCCATAAGTGTTGGAATAATTTCCATTGTATCCGGGCTAATTGGGCCACATCGCACCATATTCAGCTTGACAAACTCTTCTTGTAGCCTTGGATGGATACCCTCAGTTAGTGCATTTATTATGCCTTGTTTTCTACTAAGAGCATCAGCGACCACATTGGCTTTTCCCGGATGGTAATTGATTCCAATGTCATAGTCCTTGACCAGTTCAAGCCATCTTCTCTGTCTGAGATTGAGATCAGGTTGAGTGAAAATATACTTGAGACTCTTGTGGTCTGTGTATATTTCACATCGCTGCCCAATGAGATGATGCCTCCAAATCTTCAATGCATGAACCACGGCTGCCAATTCCAAATCATGAGTGGGATAGTTCTCTTCATGGGGTCGTAGCTGCCTGGATGCATATGCTAGAACCTTTCCTTCTTGCATTAGAACGCAGCCGATTCCATGCCTGGAAGCATCGCAATATATATCAAAGCTCTTGTGGATGTCTGGAAGAACTAAGACAGGGGCCGTAGTTAGCCTCATCTTTAATTCCATGAAACTGCTATTACATTCTTCCGTCCAGGCAAATTTGTGGTCCTTTTTCAATAGTTCTGTTAATGGCTTGGCTATTTTTGATAAGCCTTCAATGAAGTGACAGTAGTAGCCTGCCAATCCCAGAAAACTTCGGACTTCAGTGACTGTGGCTGGTGTCTTCCAGTTTAATACAGCAGTCACTTTGCTGGGGTCGATGGCTACACCCTGTTCTGACAGAACATGTCCCAGAAAGCCCACCTCTCTTAGCCAAAATTCACATTTACTGAATTTGGCATAGAAGCGATGGGTCCTTAGTCTTTTCTGGACAATACGGAGGTGTTGCGTGTGCTCTTCTTCATCCTTCGAATAGATGAGAATGTCATCGATGAAGACTACCAAAAATTTGTCGAAGAAGTCCATGAAGACCTTATTCATCATGCTCATGAAGTAGGCTGGAGCATTTGTCAGCCCAAATGACACGACTGTAAATTCATACAGACCATATCTAGTAGTGAAGGCTGTCTTGGGGATATCCTCCTTCCTGATCTTTAACTGATGATACCCCATTCGGAGATCAATCTTAGAGAATACCCGGGCCCCGTTCAACTGGCCGAACAAATCATCAATACGGGGGAGCGGATATTTATTTTTGATGGTGACCTCATTCAACTGGCGGTAGTCCACGCACATACGTAAGCTGCCATCCTTCTTTTTAACAAACAGCACAGGTGATCCCCATGGCGAAGTGCTTGGACGAATGTACCCTTTTTGCAATAATTCATCCAACTATTTCTTTAGTTCCACCAGCCCTGGGGAAGGCATGCGGTAGTACTTCTTATAAATTGGAGCGGTTCTGGGAACAACATCAATAGCGAACTCTAGTTCCCGATCAGGTGGCATTCCTGGTAATTCTTCCGGAAATACGTCCGGAAATTCACTGACTACTGGAATCAGATTTATGTCTGTAGCTGTGGCTTTGAAGGCCATTCCCTTCTTTGACATCATTCTGCTAGCAGTGAATTGCACTGTTTGGCCTGCCTGGTTAACCAGTGTCACCATCCTGGTGGCACAGTTGATACACACCTGATGTGGTACCAACCAGTCCATTCCCAATATTATATCCAGTCCAGGGGATTCAATGGCCACTAGAGTAGCTGGAAACTTAGCACCATGTATCAGGATTTCCAGATCCTTGTATATCACATTTGTTCTGAGCATGAAGCCAGGGGATTGTACCACCATGATTTTATCCAAAAGAGAAGGAGAAAATTTGTGCAAGGTGGCAAAACTCCGCGAAATAAACGAATGAGAAGCCCCAGAATCAAATAAAATTATTGCAGGTATGTCGTTAACAGAAAACATACCAAGGACCACATCTGGTGCTTCGCGGGCATCTTCAGCGGAGATATGATGGACTTGGCCACGATAGAAGTTTGGATTGGGGCGGCGTCCAACATTCTTGACTTGTGGCTTGAAGTCGGATGGTGGCTTCCCATTCCTTGTAGGGCACTGCCTGGAGTAATGCCCGCTCTGGCCACAAGTAAAGCATGTGTTGTTGCGGCAGCAATCCTCCAGCACTGGCTGTTTACCAAAGGTCTTGTCCTGGCCAACGGGCTTATTGTTGTTGTTGCCATTATTCCAGGCAGGCTTGTACTCAGATGAACCTGGCTGCCAGATGCGTGGCTTCTGCGCAAACTGCTCACGATTGTCCTTCTTGGGTTCAAACTTCCGCTTGCGATCATCATATCCCGACTTATGCTCCCGTTCAGCTATGAAAGCCTTGTTCACCAAAGTCTGGAAGTCAAGAAAGTCAAGCATACAAAGCTGATAGCGGAGGGTATGATTCAGCCCTCCTAGGAATCAGTCAATCTTCCTTTCTTCTGTAGACACGTCATGGGTAGAGTACAGTGCCAAATTATTGAACTTGTTCAGATACTCTCCCACTGACATGTTCCCTTGAGTAAGAGCAAGAAATTCCCTCTGCTTCACCTTCATTATGCCGGTAGGAGTATGATACTTGCGGAATACCTCTTTGAACTTTTCCCAAGAAATACTTTCCCCAGAAGGCCACATTATTTTTGTATTGTCCCACCATATAGCTGCTGGTCCCTCCAGGTAGTGAGTAACAAAAGGAACCTTGTCTGATTCATCACAGCGGGCTATGTCCAACTTCTTTTCCATGGTCCTCAGCCAATCATCAGCTTCCATAGGATCCACGGCTTGACCAAAACTGGGTGGCTTGGTCCGCTGAAAATCAGATAATTTAGAGTGTGTCCCATTATTATTATTATGACCCACCATAGTCTGCATACTCTTCAGAAATTCCATGAGATCTTGATTTCTTTTCTCTTCAAACATTCTCATAATCTGATCAGTAGTTGCTGACTGTGGTGGCGGAGGTGGCAAATCTTCTGGTGAATGTCCTGCTTGTCTGGCGGATCGACGAACGGGAGTTCCATCGCCGCCTTGGTTACTACACCTCTTCATCCTAAATTTGTTCCCATTGCAAAATACCGAATCGATGAGCAACATCCGTAAGGGAAAGCATGATAGTGTGACACCAGAAAAAGAAGCCAAATAAAAGAGAAGATAAGGAGAACAACATAATTATACAAGGCAACCCAACATCATACATGACAAGCTAGTAGGGGGATTATCATGACTGGACTGCTCATACGGCAGTTGACATATGCAGAGATGCTATGATGCATGCACTGAAACTCAAGCCTCCACTCTAGTAGCGCGGGTGGCACGGACACTGGCAAACTGAAGACTCATCGTCGTCTGATCCTGTCTCGGAATCTGAGCTGATGATGTGAATCTCGGTCTCCGGATCAAAGGTAACACGGCGACGCTGACAAGAAGGTTCTCCCTCTAAAGGAGAAGAAGCACGACGCCGTAGCATCGGAGCAGCTGGAGTAGCTAGGAGTGAGGCCCATTCTGCCGGGGTCTCACGTCGGCTAGGGAGTCTCGGAATATGGAACGGGTGGAGTATACACAGGTGAAAACGGAGGTGGAGGAGGAGACTGTGCTGCCGCAACAGCTGCAAGTGCCTCTCGGGCATGAGTCAGCTCCTCAGCTAGTGAAGTGATCATACGGTAACTGGCGTTCAGATAATGAGATAACACACCAGTAGCACGATCACTCGCCGGGTAAACAGGTGCAAAAAGGACTCGCCCTGTCGCAGGCGACAGGGTGGGGTAGTGAAAGAAACCTGGATGAGTCTGCATCTCGACCTCGGGGAAGCGCAAGTCAGTGAGAGCCTCCATCCCAGCAAACTGGATCGCCAGCTCCGGAGTAGAAGCAGTTCCGCCCTTGGAAGAACGGGAGTAGCTGCCAATGTCCGAACTCACAGTAAGAAGGGCCTCCGCGTGATACTCGTATACTGAAGCAAGAAGCTTCTCTCAGAACACCTGGTACACTGGGTCTTCGCCGTTGGGATACAGCCGAAGCCAGACACTACGAAGCAATACTGGAAAAGTGAACGGTGCCGGCTCATGATTGTAGTGGTACAGAACTGGTGCCATCTACACTCACAAAGCCAACGGTTAGCCCAATAATGAGCTATATGCATGCCATGCAGCAATCAGATGCAACAAGCAAGACACAACCCAAGACTCTAAACTAATCATGGTTCTAGCGCAGGGTTAACTAGGGTGTCCTACAGTCAGCGTGGCTCTAATACCAAGCGTTGTGGCATCCCGACTCAGAGGACCGGTTTACCCAGTGTTTCCAACCCAGAGATCATGTCTTCTGGAAACACACAACAACTTGGAACAGAACAGAACTGAACTTTATTGATATATCTCGAGTACAGGCTCATAATTTACATCGATAGCAAGGCCAGAGGCACATCATGTGCTATGACAATATCTACATTATTTATGGAACATAGCAGGGCCTCGATACTACTAGGTGACTCTACGGCGTAGCGGAACATCACGTGGGAACTCCATCCCAAGGGACACTGCTGGGACACGGCCTAGTTAGCGTAGCACGAACCATCAGGACCTCTGTCCTCGGCTTCTCCTGCATCTGGCATGGTACGCTAAGTGAGTACTTGGAATGTACTCGCAAGCTCACAGCAACCATAGCAATGCAACAAACAACAGCATGGAAATTGACATATTAAGTACTTAAGTTGCTTACTACTGTTACCGAATACCAACTTACTCTCCTCCGGGTTGTCCCACAACCCTCGAGATACTCATGATCCATTGAGTACTTCCGAACATAGGACAAGTTCTTCCATCATTATTATCATTATTGTGGTTGACCACTCAGTGTGACCTATTGCGGACTGTCCAATACCGTGGATGCGGCTATTCGAATAGATTCTTACACTCTGCAGAGGTTGCACACTTTACCCACACCATGGAGCTCCTTGCCCCGTACCTCGGTACAGTTCCCTCTAGGGTGGACTGGTGCTGCTCCAACGAAACCTGCCTAATCCGTGACTTTTCCATCGTACCACCGACAATCATACCCTCCCAGGGTCATGTCCTGGGTGGCCCCTGTGTCACCCCGTGACACCTGCCACCGTCGTGGCCAACTAAACTGTCCCAAATGGGGACGCCGGCAAAAACTCAACTGGGCTCACAGGATTATCGTCGTCTACCTGATCAGGGCAGCACGCACGCATAACCCTCCCTCTTTTGGTGGTACTGACAAAAGAGCACGCAGTCAGACCAAGTCAAGGCCGTCCCATACCGGCAGATGTGGTTGCACGGATAAGTCCGGGTCGGTGGCACTTGATCAACCAATTAGGTTTAGTTTTGACAAGTACTTAGCAAGCATGGTTATTTATCATGAATAACTTAACATGGCAGTAGCTATGCATCAAAGTAATTTACTACGAATTATCACATATTAAAATAATGCAAATAATTCAATTAAATAGCCAACACTATTGAAATGCTTCATGCAATGGATGATGTGGCTTGCCTTGCTCTGTTGGGTTGTCCACAAACTCCTGGGCTTCAAAACCAAAAGGATTTTCCTCTGAAAATATTTTAAAAAGGCAAAGGAAAATGTCACATAACACATTTCTGTGCACCAGAAATTCTGTGAGCATGAGGAAAATACCAAAATTTTCCAGAAAATAGAGGGGTTCAAGACAAACCCAATACAAAAAGAATCAATTGATTTGGACTTATGGATAAAAAGTTATGAGGGGTCAAAGTTTCTGGTCAAATCTAAATTAAAAACAGAAAATAGAAAAACTACAGGGGGCCACGTCGAAGGTGTTAAGTGGAGGGGCGCCTCCACTTACCGCTTCGGCGCGCGCGGGTGAGCCGCTGACGTGCGGGCCCCGCTGTCAGATTTAAAAGGGGAGAGAGAGAATAGGGAGCTGCGGCTCTCCGGCGATGCACGTACATACCCGCAGCATGACGAGAGATGGACGGACGACGTCGTCCCCTTCCTCTCCGGCGGCGGTGGTTTTCGGATGTCGCCGGAGACGGCGTTCCCGGCAGAGTTTCGGTCAGGGAAGAGGTTGGGCGGGGTCAAGAGAGTGTGTGTAGCTCACGCGTGCAGTCGGTTGAGGCTGGGGTGGAGTGAAACAATGGGGTGGCAGAGCTCGGGTGGCGGCGGATCGCCGGCGAGATGCGAGGCCAGAGGGCCTCTCGGCCTTGGCTCGATGCTCGGGAGGTCGATTGGGAGGTGGTGGAGGGCGGTGAGGAGCTAGGAGGGCTGGGCACGACCTTTTATAGGCGGGGTCAAGGCTTCTGGAGCGGTCGGAGCTCGGGCCACGTCGCCGGAGTCCGGACGCCGCGCTGGCTGGCTTGGCGCGGGTGACGGGATAGGAGAGGGCAGGAGAGTTAAATGCGGCAGTGGCGGCTTGCGGAGGAAGACGACAGCCAACAGGGCCACTGTGCCCGCACGGGTGCCACAGTGCCCGTGTGCGGTGGCGGCTGCCGGGGACGATTCCGGCGAGGGGAGAACTCCAGAATGGCCAGGTGGTTGGAGGAGAGGATGTCGGCGAGCTGAGACAAGGCATGGTCACGCGGGGCAGCCGGATGCATCACATCAGACGCGGGCGCGGTGCAGAGCGCGTGCATTGGCATGCCAATGCCGTGCTCACCACGGGTACTGGCATCTGGAGGCCACGCAATTCTGGCGCATCTTGTCCAACATGTCGACCCTCGACCACTTAGTCCCCCTGTGCCCCTGGTTTGGCTAGGTGCACTTTGATTTGAAGGGTAGCTTCAACTATAGTTTCTGACAGAAACTTTGGGAGAGCTCTAGAGGAGAGATGAGCTGGAGATGAAGCCAGTAGAGATGTCTGGGATGATCTACTTTGGAAGAACTACAAACTGGCCAAATTTGAGAGATTTGCACCAAGATTCGAATGCAGTTCATGCACAACTGCTATTACTGGTCCAGAAACAAGATGATCTTGTTGCACTCACCTGGTTGATCTGCTGGAGCTGGAATTTAGTGTGTGAGGGTTATTTGGTGGATAGAAGATGTCATAAAAATTTCAGCTCAATTGAATACCTTTAGCTGGTACTTCCTTCACAGAATTTTGAATTGAGCAGAAACTTGTCAGAATATTGCTGCTGAAAATTTGTACTGGACAAGATGATATTTTTGGATATTGCGGCAAGATAGGTTCCCTAGTATCTCAGGGAATTATCTGAAAGTTTTCTGAGTTGGGAAAATATGGGTTGCTTCACAAAGGGCCAGTACTGTCCAGAAGGTAAATGGAGTTTTCTGGACAAAATTTTATACTGGACCATGAAATGTTTTTGAAGAATGTGGGAGTAGATGATGACAAGAAGGTGTGGTATTAATTTGGGATTTTTCTGATCACCAGAACTATAGGTTGCTTCATAACCCATAGTGATGACAGATTTTCCCAAAGGAAGAAAAGGAATTATTGGGAAAGATTGAGAATTGGAATTTGATCCAGTAGGTGTGTGACAAGCTTTTGGCAAGATGCTGAGGGCTTTGGATCACTGAGAGAGATTCATAAGTTTCCTAAGGCCAAAGTCAACTGAAAAGGGATCCAAAAACCATCCAAATTGCAAATAAAACCAGAAAAATTTTGAAAACAAAAAGTTGCCAAAAACCAGGGTGTCACAATTGATAAACTAAATAACATTACATGCCCCAAATTCAAATGAATATGCATGTTTGATAGACCAATTTTCGTTATGATATTATCGATGTCCTGATCTCTAATTTAAATATTAGAATCCTCTTTAATCCAGATATTCGTTTCATATAGCTATCACTCATGCCCTTATATATCTCTCTAGACCCGTACGCCTTCACCATCTCTCAGGTATCTCTCATACTACTTGTATGTATCTCTCTCGATAGCAGTCTTTTTTCTTCGTAACACACTAACAGTACTCTCTCCCTCGACCTTTACTCTCTCTCTCTCTCTAAGTATATCTCGCTCCCTGATACGTCCAATTTGCATCATGATTTCCTACTGTTATTTATAATGTATTTGATCATTATTTCACTTTATGATGCAACTCTTATGCCTTTTCTCTCTTAATTTGCAAGATTTATATGAAGAGGGAGAATACCGACAGCTGGAATTCTGGACCTGAAATAGCTACAGCAGAGATACCTATCCTACAGAGCTCCAATTGACTTGAAATTTCACGGAGATTTTTTATTGAATATATCAAAAATACTGGAGAAAAGAGATACTGGAGGGGACCCACCAGTTGCCCACAAGGCAATAGGGCGCGACCCCCCCTGGCGCGCCCTGATGCCTTGTGGGGCCCCTAGCTGGCCTCTGGCCCCCTCCTTCTGCTATACAAGGTATTTTGCCCTGAGAAAATTACAGGGAAGACTTTTGGGATGAAGCGCCGCTGTCTCGAGGTGGAACCTGGGCAGGAGCTATTTTGCTCTCCAGCGGAGCGATTCCGCCAGGGAAACTTCCCTCCGGGAGGGGGAAATCGAAGCCATTGACATCACCAACGATCCTCTCATCGTGGGAGGACCAGTCTTCACCAACATCTTCACCAGCACCATCTCATCTCAAACCCTAGTTCATCTCTTGTATTCAATCTTTGTCCCAAAACCTCAGATTGGTACCTGTGGGTTGCTAGTAGTGTTGATTACATCTTGTAGTTGATGCTAGTTGGTTTATTTGGTGGAATATTATATGTTCAGATCCTTAATGCTATTCAATACCCCTCTGATCTTGAACATGAATATGATTTGTGAGTAGTTACTTTTGTTCTTGAGGACATGGGAGAAGTCTTGTCATAAGTAATCATGTGAATTTGGTATTCGTTCGATATTTTGATGATATGTATGTTGTTGCTTCCTTTAGTGGTGTCGTGTGAACGTCGACTACATGACACTTCACCATCTTTGGGACTAAGGGAAGGCATTGTGGAGTAGTAATTAGATGATGGGTTGCTAGAGTGACAAAAGCTTAAACCCTAGTTTATGCGCTATTCCGTAAGGGGCTGATTTGGATCCATATGTTTCATGCTATGGTTGGAGTTATCTTAATTCTTCTTTCGTAGTTGCGGATGCTTGCGAGAGGGGGTAATCATAAGTGGGAGGCTTGTTCAAGTAAGAACAGCACCCAAGCACCGGTCCACCCACATATCAAATTATCAAAGTAGCGAATGCGAATCAAACAAACATGATGAAAGTGACTAGATGAAATTCCCATGTGTCCTCGAGAACGCTTTGCTTATTATATGAGTTCGTTCCGGCTTGTCCTTTGCTATAAAAAGGATTAGGCCACTTTTCTGCACCTTTTTTACCATTATTACTTGTTACTTGTTACGAGTTGCCTTGCTATCAAACTATCTGTTACCTACAATTTCAGTGCTTGAAGAGAATACCTTGCTGAAAACCGCTTGTCATTTCCTTCTGCTCCTCGTTGGGTTCGACACTCTTACTTATCAAAAGGACTATGATTGATCCCCTATACTTGTGGGTCATCAAGACTCTTTTCTGGCGCCATTGCTGGGGAGTGAAGCGCCTTTGGTGAGTGGAATTTGGTAAAGAATCATTTATATTACGTGCTGAAATTTACTGTCACTTGTCACTATGGAAAGTAATCCTTTGAGGGGCTTGTTCGGGGTATCTTCACCTTGACCGGAAGCATTGAGAGTTGCTCCTCAACCTACCGAACCTACTAAAAATATTTATTGTGAAATTCCTTCGGGTATGATAGAGAAACTGCTAGCTAATCCTTATGCAGGAGATGGAATGGTGCATCCTGATGTGCACTTGATATATGTGGATGAAATTTGTGGATTGTTTAAGCTTGCAGGTTTATCCGGAGATGTAGTTAAGAAGAAAGTATTCCCTTTATCTTTGGGGGGAAAGGCATTGACATGGTATAGGCTATGTGATGATACTGAAACATGGAATTGGAACCGGTTGAAGCTGGAATTTCACCAGAAATTTTATCCTATGCATTTGGTTCATCGTGATCGGAATTATATATATAATTTTTGGCCTCGTGACGGAGAAAGTATCGCTCAAGCGTGGGGGAGGCTTAAGTATATGTTGCACACATGCCCCAATCATGATCTCTCAAGAGAAATAATTATTCAGAACTTTTATGCTCGGCTTTCTCATAATGATCAATCCATGCTCGATACTTCTTCTGCTGGTTCCTTTATGAAGAGAACTATTGAATTCAGATGGGACCTTCTGGAGAGAATTAAACATAACTCTGAAGATTGGAAAATCGACAAAGGTAAAGTGTCAGGTATAAATCTTCAGTTTGATTGTGTTAAATCTTTTATGGAAACTGATGCTTTTCATAAGTTTAGTACTAAATATGGACTTGACTCTGAGATAGTAGCTACCTTTTGTGAATCTTTTGCTGCTCATGTTGATCTCCCTAAAGAGAAATGGTTTAAATATCATCCACCTATCAAATTAAATGAAGAACCTGTTAGTGTTAAAGAAGAAACAATTGTTTACAATGTTGATCCAGTTGTGCCTACTGCTTATATTGAGAAACCTCCTTTCCCTGTTTGGATTAAGGAACATGCTAAAGCTTCAACTGTGGTTAACAAAAGTAATATAAGAACACCTATACCTTCTGAACAAATTAAAGTTGAACCTAATATTGCAATGGTTAAAGACCTTTTGGTTTATGATATTGATGGGCATGTTACTTTCTTCTGTGATGAGGCTGCTAGAATTGCTAAACCTGTTAGAAATGAATGAGATATCCTAGATAAGAACAAGCTCGTAGTGGCATGCCTGTTGTTTATGTTAAGATTGGAGATCATTGCTATCATGGTTTATGTGATATGGGTGCTAGTGTGAGTGCTATTCTGTTCTCTTTATATCAAGAAGTAATGCATGATATTGCACCTGTTGAGATTGAAGATATTGATGTTACAATTAAGCTTGCAAACAGAGATAGTATTACACCACTTGGGATTGTTAGAGATGTTGAAGTCTTGTGTGGTAAAATCAAATACCCAACTGATTTCTTAGTACTTGGTTCACAACAAGATAATTTTTGTCCCATTATTTTTGGTAGACCTTTCTTGAATACCGTTAATGCTGAAATTGATTGTGTTAAAGAGAAAGTTAGAGTTAAGTTTGGTGATATATCTCCTGGATTTAATTTTTCTAAGTTTAGTAGACAACTTCATGATAAAGAATTACCCAATAAATGTGAAATTATAGGTCTTGCTTCTATTGCTGTGCCTCCTACTGATCCTTTAGAACAATATTTGCTAGACCATGAAAATGATATGCATATGAATGAAAGAAATGAAATAGATGAGTTGTTCTTTAAGCAAGCACCTATCCTTAAACATAATTGGCCCATTGAAACCTTGGTAGATCCTCTTCCACCGAAGAGTGATCCTGTGTTTGAATTAAAGCAATTACCTAATACGCTTAAATGTGCTTATCTTGATGAAAAGAAGATATATCCTGTTATTATTAGTGCTAACCTTTCAGAGCATGAAGAAAAGAGATTACTTAAAACTCTGAAGAAGCACCGTGCCGCTATTGGATATACTCTCGATGATCTTAAGGGCATTAGTCCCACTTTATGTCAGCATAAAATTCATATGGAGCCAGACGCTAAACCCGTTGTTGATCATCAAAGAAGGCTGAATCCTAAAATGAAGGATGTGGTAAGAACTGAAATATTAAAGCTTCTGGAGGTAGGTATAATTTATCCCATAGCTGATAGTAGCTGGGTAAGTCCTGTTCATTGTGTTCCTAAGAAAGGAGGTATTATTGTTGTTCCTAATGATAAAAAATGAACTTATTCCACAGAGAATTGTAACCGGTTATAGGATGGTAATTGATTTCAGGAAATTAAATAAAGCTACTAGGAAATATCATTACCCCTTGCCTTTTATTGATCAAATGTTAGAAATATTATCTAAACATACACACTTTTGCTTCCTAGATGGTTATTCTGGTTTCTCTCAAATACCTGTTTCACCTGAAGATCAAGAGAAAACCACCTTTACTTGTCCTTTTGGGACTTATGCTTATCGTCGTATGCCTTTTGGTTTATGTAATGCACCTGCTACCTTTCAAAGATGTATGACTGCTATCTTCTCTGACTTTTGTGAAAAGATTGTTGAGGTTTTCATGGATGATTTTTCCGTTTACAGAACTTCTTTTGATGATTGCTTAAGCAACCTTGATCGAGTTTTGTATAGATGTGAAGAAACTAATCTTGTCTTGAATTGGGAGAAGTGCCACTTTATGGTGAATGAAGGTATAGTCCTTGGGCATAAAATTTCTGAAAGAGGTATTGAAGTTGATAAAGCTAAAGTTGATGCTATTGAGAAAGATATCAAAGGTATAAGAAGTTTCCTCGGTCATGCTGGTTTCTCTAGAAGGTTTATAAAAGACTTCTCTAAAATTTCTAGGCCTCTTACTAATCTCTTGCAAAAATATGTTCCCTTTGTTTTTTATGATGATTGTATAGAAGCCTTTGAAATACTTAAGAAAGCCTTAATTTCTGCACCAATTGTTCAACCACCTGATTGGAACCTACCCTTTGAAATTATGTGTGATGCTAGTGATTATGATGTTGGTGCTGTTCTAGGACAAAGAGTTGATAAGAAATTGAATGTTATTCATTATGCTAGTAAAAATCTAGACAGTGCTCAAAGAAATTATGCTACTACTGAGAAAGAATTTTTAGCAGTTGTGTTTGCATGTGATAAATTCAGATCTTACATTGTTGATTCCAAAGTTACTATTCACACTAATCATGCTGCTATTAAATATCTTATGGAAAATAAATATGCTAAACCTAGACTCATTAGGTGGGTTCTTTTGCTACAAGAATTTGATTTGCATATTGTTGATAGAAAGGGAGCTGAGAATCCCGTAGCTGATAATTTGTCTAGAATGGAAAATGTTCTTGATGACCCACTTCCTATTAATGATGATTTCCCTGATGAGCAATTAGCTGTGATAAATGCTTCTCATAACACTCCTTGGTATGCAGACTATGCTAATTATATTGTTGCTAAATATATACCACCTAGTTTCACATACCAACAAAAGAAAAATTTCTTCCTTGATTTAAGGCATTACTTTTGGGATGACCCACATTTATATAAGGAAGGAGTAGATATTAGACGTTGTGTACCTGAGCATGAACAGGAACAAATCCTGCGGAAGTGTCAGTCCGAGGCATACGGAGGACACCATGCGGGGGACAGAACTACGCATAAGGTATTACAATCTGGTTTTTATTGGCCTACTCTCTTCAAAGATGAGCGTAAGTTTGTCCTTTCTTGTGATGAATGTCAAAGAATTGGTAATGTTGGTAGACGTCAGGAAATGCCTATGAATTATTCACTTGTTATTGAACCATTTGATGTTTGGGGTTTTGATTATATGGGACCTTTTCCTAAATCCAATGGGTATACTCATATTTTAGTTGCTATTGATTACGTTACTAAGTGGGTAGAAGCTATTCCAACTAGTAGTGCTGATCATAACACTTCTATTAAAATGTTTAAAGAAGTTATATTTCCGAGGTTTGGAGTCCCTAGATATTTGATGACTGATGGTGGCTCACATTTTATTCATGGTGCTTTCCGTAAATTTCTTGCTAAATATGATGTTAATCATAGAATTGCATCTCCTTATCATCCTCAGTCTAGTGGTCAAGTTGAATTAAGTAATAGAGAAATAAAATTAATTTTGCGAAAGACCGTTAATAGATCTAGAAAGAATTGGTCTAAGAAACTTGATGATGCATTATGGGCTTACAGAACTGCGTATAAAAATCCTATGGGTATGTCTCCCTATAAAATGGTCTATGGAAAAGCATGTCATTTACCTCTTGAGTTAGAACATAAAGCATATTGGGCGATTAATGAACTTAACTATGATTTCAAACTTGTCGGTGAAAAGAGGTTATTTGATATTAGCTCTCTAGATGAATGGAGAACCCAAGCCTATGAAAATGCCAAGTTATTTAAAGAAAAGGTCAAAAGATGGCATGATAAAAGAATTTAAAAACGGGAATTTAAAGTGGGTGAGCAAGTTCTATTGTACAACTCTCGTTTTAGAATTTTTGCAGGAAAACTTCTCTCCAAATGGGAAGGACCATATATCATCGAAGAAGTTTACCGTTCCGGAGCTTTCAAAATCAACAACTCCGAAGGCACCAACCCGAGAGTGGTGAATGGACAAAGAATTAAGCATTATATGTCAGGTACCCCCATTAATGTTGAAACTAATATTATTCAGACAATGACACCAGAGGAGCACATCAAAGAGTCCTTCCGGAATGCTCCAGAACCCTAAAAAGGGGTAGGTATGTGATACGATAAGTAAACCGACTCCAAAAATTCCATAAAACTATTTCTGTCCGTTTTGGAATATAAGAAAAAATACAAAAATAAGAAACAGCCGAGGGGACCCACGAGTCGCCCACAAGGCAACATGGCGTGACCCCCCTAGGGCGCGCCGTGATACCTGGCCCCTCGTGTGTCCTCCCGACTCCGTTTTCTCTCGTATGCTTGTTTTGCAAGATAAAAATTCTTTATATATACTCACGAGCGTTTTGACCACCACATCGCAAGTTTCTCCTCCATTCTTGTTTCGGGCTGTTTTTTTGACAGATCTAGAACACCATGGCGTTTCCAAGCTCGTCCAAGGACAAGTTCTATGAGAAAGTCATCAACCCGTACCTACCGGAGGTGATGAAGCACCCTTAGGCCATCGAGATGCGTGAGGGGGTGCTCCACATCTGGGACGTTCAAGGACCTAAGAAGACTGGGAGCGAGAAGGCTAGGCTGGAAGCAATGGAACAGGAGATCTTCAAGTGCCAAGGGATGGTGGAGCGCGGACTTAGTGCTAACCACTCCATGATCACGGAGATCATCCCTGAGCACATGGTGGACGGTGTCGGTCCTAACTCCGGCATATCTCGTAGTAGGGGTCCTAAGCTAGGCATCATGGAGCGATGGTAACATGGACACAGGATTTTACCCAGGTTCGGTCTCTCTCGAAGAGATAATACCCTACGTCCTACTTTTGATTGTATTCATATGGGGTGTAGTACAGAGTACATGTATCTACCACGAGATTGTTCTAATGAATATGAGTCCCGATCTATTGACTAGCCTGGCCTCGGTTTATATATGCACCGGAGGCCTAGGGTTTAGAAGAGTCTTCGGCTTGTGCACCAAGTCTTGTAGAGTCTTCCTTGTATGCGTCATGGGCTGCCCGAAGTGGCCCATGAGTGAACTGCCATGGGGGTCCTCGGCTCAACCCACCTGGTCGGGAGACGATGTGGTGAGTACCCCCTAGTCCAGGACACCATCAGTAGCCCCCTGAACTGGTCTTCAAGTTGGGTACGCTCCTCGGTTCTTCCAAACTATTCTTCGTCTTCGGTCGTCGGTCTTGAAAACTGGTTCAACAAATCTTCCCATCTCCGATCTTGAGGATCGCCGAGGTGTATCCGAAGAGTTCATACGTCGGGTATCCGAGGAGTCCTTTAAGTTCTCGGCCTTTATCAATGCCTTGTTATTTTTTACGCCACACCTCGGGTTCGAAGTGTTTCCAGTGCGGCGGTGTCCTCTTTGCATCCGAGCTCCAACGCCGGGCTGCATCCGAGTTGTCTTTTGCAGCCGAGCTCCAACGCCGGTCTATATCCGAGGTACATTTTAGCAGCCGAACTCCAACGCCGGTCTGTATCTGAGCTCCAGTGCCGGACTGCAGCCGAGGAGGCATAGAGTACCTCGTCTTTGAAAACGTTGGAAGGATGTTATCCGAGCTTAACGCCGAAAAAGTTCTCTATGGAGCCAGCCACTCGCAGCCGAGCTTTATGCCAGACTACTTCCGAGGTGGTGCACCACCTCGGCCGTGAGCTGATTTTTTGTGGATTGGTGCGATTTATTCTCTGCCGAGATGTATAACCAGTAGCCCTCAAGGTGTGTGCCGGCCTAAAATCCGGCACGCACCTGAAGGAAAACATAAAATCGCTGATCCGGTAGCCCCTGAGACTCAGGTCGATCACGAAATCGGCCTGAGGATCAACTCCTAGCTCGCAGCATACTTAGGAATGTAAACGCGGTGTGCAGAGTTCTCGAGACTAAGGTTGGGTGCGGCCGACCAACCTGAGGATCATAATCTCCTCGGAAACAGTTTCGCACTTTGTAAATTGTCTGCATTGAATCGTCGATGCAGTAGCCCCCGAGACTTGGGTTGGGCAACATGGCCGACCCTAGGATCGTATCTCCTCAGGAACTAGTTCAACTGCCATGTACATTTTGACAACACCGAGGTGCAGCTCGGCAGGAAAGATGCCGAACTACAGGTAGGAAAAAATTGCTCGAGCAAAACCATCACGCAGAACACCTCGATCAAGAGGATGCCCCGCCTCCTGAAAAAAAAACATAAAAATAGGTTAAAGGTGCCATAAGATCAGAAAACCAAAAAACTTATGTGAAAACTTTACGTCCGAAGTAAATCAAGTTTTTTGGTGCCAATCCGAAAATTGATCTTAAAATTAGTTTGTGCTTCCGTCGTGCTTTAACATGATACATCCGATCTCCAGACTTCAAGTGGGTCAGCCTTCGGCTTCAACCTCCTATCCCGAAGGCGGAGTGCTTCTCAGGCAGTTTAGCGAACTAAACTCGAGCGGCTTTAGAGAGAAACCAGGCTACCCGACTATTGACCACACACTCGCGTCGGAAAAAGGAGTAGTAGAAAAAGACTTTGCAACGACTAAGAAGAAAACACGTATTATAAAGCGGCACATATAAATTTAAGAGCCCCCAGTTAACATGGGTAAAGGGAGTGTTTTTAACAAACACAGTTTTTGTCTAACACAAATATAATGTTTGGTCGAACCGAACAAAAAATTAAGAATTTAGAAATTTAAGCATGAAAGCGACTTAGCTGGTTAATGTGCTCGGCGTTGATGACGTAGTCCGGGCTTGCAACGGGTCGAGATCCCAGCCCCCAAGCCGGTCCTGGGGTGGCCGAGCGAAGAGCTCGGCTGATGAAGTGGCAGCAGAAAACTGCCGATGTGCCGAGGCGAAGCCCCTGGTCCAACCGAGGAGACAGAGTAGGTCGGCAGGGTGATGCCGGAGTAGGTCGATGAAGCGATGGCGAAGCCCCCGGTCCGGCCGAGCTGACGAAGCTAGTCGGCTGGTGACGCCGAAGTCCCCGGAGTAGGTTGATAAAGAGATGGCGAAGCCCCCGGTCTAGCCGAGGTGTAGGAGCAGGTCGGTAAGGTGACGTTGCAACCCCCATGCCAGCCGAGGTGTCGAAGCAGGTCGGCGAGGTGGACGTCGGCTCGAAGAAGCAACGGCGCGGCGATGCCGACGCAGGTCGAAACTTTGTGACGCGCTCAATGCTGGCTTGCGAAGTGACCGCGCGGCGATGCTTGCTCGCCCGACCCGTACAATCCGTAAGGTGACGATGTTATCTTGGCGATCATTAGGGAGAGCGGTGCCGAACTCTTGGTCGGCTCACCGAGGTGATGATCCGAGGTGGTTGTCGTCGGCTCGATGAAGCGACAACGCAGTCGATGCTGGCGCAGGTCGGCAGCCATGGAGCAACATGGCCAGGCTGGTTTGACACCAGCGCGACGACGAAGATCGCCTCGGAAAAGGCTTAAAATTTGCAGGCACATGCTTGAAAACAAAACACAATACCCTATAAAAAATTCCCTTCAAAAAGGATGTCTGATGATCTGTTCATGAAAAAGATGAACTCGGGCCGGATTCGTTTTCGCGCAGAAAAAAGATCCGGAAATTGATGCACCCATCGGACGCTTCCCGGAGTTTGAACGGTCGGATCAAGTTGAAATTTTGAGGGGTGGTAGATATGGGAATTCCGCAGCCGAAGAACGGTGGGATATTCCAAAGGATGTCCGAGCTAACTCCTGGACTCCTCGCCCCAAACTCATCCAGATTCCCGTCCAGACTCGACAGGACTCCGGTATAACGGAGATTGCCGGAGATTCCTCCATCGGAACGTGATGAAATTTTACAGGGTTGTTCTAGACTCAATTCCGCACAATTCCACCGAAGCAATCGTCAAAGCAACGCTCGAGGAGACGGGGACGGCGAACACGAATCCGCTGTCTAGAAAAAACTGCATGAT
Organism: Elymus sibiricus; assembly: GCA_039707655.1. Lineage (NCBI taxonomy): Eukaryota > Viridiplantae > Streptophyta > Magnoliopsida > Poales > Poaceae > Elymus > Elymus sibiricus. The sequence goes on from CM077672.1 coordinate 278,779,051, forward strand.
CGCGCGAGGGCAATGTTGACGTTGAGCCCCCGAGCACCATGGACGATTTTTCCATGATCCCGGATGAGATCGGAGTTGATGATGATGAAGACATCCGTCCGAACTTGACGATCCGAAGAGAAGCCTAGTCCTCGGCCTAGCCGAGGTGACCAGTCAAGCCGGCGATGAAGATGCCGACGTTGACGATGTAGTTCGTTTCCGATGCGTAGATCGCGGTGGAGCCGATCCGAATTCCCATCGCACCGTGGCGACTACCCAACAGGCTCTCAATGAAAGCACCAGTGTTGGTGTGAAAACCGGCAGACCTTGGGGTAGGGGGTCCCGAGCAGCGGATCTCGGATAGATGGTAACAGAGACAAAGGGAGACAATGTTTTACCCAGGTTTGGGCCCTCTTGATGGAGGTAAAACCCTACGTCCTGCTTCTGTTTATATTAATGGAGGTGTATCGAGTATAGAGTTGATCTACCTCGAGATCGTAATATGTGTCTAACTACTATAGCTAGGTGTTTGATGTTTCGCTCCTCCCCCCTACGGGCTAAACCCTATGGCTTATATACACGCCAGGGAGGGTATCTAGGGTTACAAGGTCGGTATCTTGGAATAAGGCAGTTGGAATAATCTTGAAGCATACGTCAAGTCTTCGGTAGAGGCAGTCTTGATCACGTCTCCTATGTGCGACTTCCGGAGTCCATCTTGATCACGTACGAGGGCATATCGGCCCATCCGAGGTGTCGGGCCGGCTAGGTTGGCACCCCCTAATCCAGGACACCGTCAGTAGCCCCCAAACTAGTCTTCTATGCCGAGGACGACTTTGAACCAACACTTCGGATTCGGAGTTTCCGGCTTGACAGACGAGTTCCACCTTAAATTTTGAATTCTGTTAACAGAGCATCGACATCCGTGGTCCAACCGAGCTTGTACCCTATCCGAGGTGAGCAAGTATCTTAGCCTCGAAGGCTTGCTGTGCCGATATGAACAGCCCAAACCGGCCTGACAGCTTTATCAGAGAGACCCGCCCCACGACAGGTTGAGCAGTTACTGCCTCCCCTCAAATCGTGCTTCGAGGCGGCTCCTTTACTGGCATGTCTCGTCAAGGCAGAGATCGTGCCCGCTTTCTTAGGGATATCATCAAAATTTCGTTTCCCCATGTGTTTCAATAGCATCTTTGATAATAATCACGAATTTATCGGTGCAGCAAAAGGGGGCTTTTGGCCTTTCACAGGCTTATAAAAGTAATGGGGAGAACGGCGTGATAGCCTACGCTCCCATTCCTCTCTTGCTGCCGCTTCGTCTAGCTCCAGCGCCCAGATCCAGCCCTTAGGCCTTTCTCGTACGCAAGCCCGATTTCCCCATCAGCCATGGCCGATACCATTAAGGGGCACTGGGGAGGCTCCACCGTGACGGCGGTGACCATCGCCGAGCTGCGCGAAGCGGGGTACCTAGCCCGTACCGTCGCCGCCCGCGCTCCAGAGGTCGACGAGCTGGTACCCGCTCCCAACGCCGGGGAGCGGGTGGTCTTTGTTCCCCACCTCATCCGAGGCATGGGGTTCCCGCTGCACCCTTTCGTGCGTGGGATCATGTTCTACTATGGGTTAGATTTTCATCACCTAGCCCCCAACTCCATTTTCCACCTCGCTGCTTTGATAACAGTCTGCGAGGCCTTCCTCCGCTGTGAGCCACACTTCGGCCTATGGCTGAAGCTCTTCGGTATCAAACCGAAGTCAAGCGGATCCGAACTTGCGGAGTGTGGAGGGGCAATGATCAGCAAGAACCAGGGGGCCACCTAGTTCAAGGGCACCTTCATCGAAACGGTGAAGGAGTGGCAAAAGGAATGGTTCTATATCACCGAGCCCCTTGCCGCTGGTCAAACCGAGGTCCCGGCCTTCTCGGTCGGGCCTCCCAAGAAACTCAAGTCTTGGAAGGAAAAGGGCGTCGCCTGGGGGAAGCCTGAAGAGGTAGAGACCCTAGTCGAGAGGATCGCGTGGTGGACCACCACGGGGAAGGCTGAGCTGGCCGATGTCATCAACGTCATGCTCACCCGCCGCATCCTTCCTCCCCAACTTCGGGCCACCCCGATGTGGGCGCAGAAACCCAAGGACATGGACACCATCAACACATTCTTCCGCTCCACCTTGGCCACTATGTGGACAAAGCTCATGAAGCTGGCCAAGGACAAGATTCCCAAGGAGGGAGAGGACAGCGGCCTCGAACACGGCTATGAGGCCCCCCCGGTGAGTGGTTCCGTCCATCAATCTTTCATTCTATGCTTACTGCTCCGAGGAGTAAAGTCTTTATTTGAGCCGTCATGTTTTGACATTTTGCAGAAGTGGTCGGCATGGGTAAAGGGGGTACGATGCCCAGCCCCATTGCCGGAACAACCCCAAATTCCCTGCTCTCGGCGCTTCTGACCGAGGAGCCACATGTGGTGGCTTCCAAAGGGACGAGGACCCACACGGGGAAGTCCAGTGCTCGGACCCGGGGGACTTCGGTCACCCGATCAGAGGAGACCCACACCTCCGCCGCTCAAGACGGTGGTGCTGAGGAGGGTGCGGAGGAGATCCCCCCCTCAGGGGAAGAGGTCGGTGTCAGAAGACGGCGACGTGGGCATGCCGCCCAAGGGCCAGAAGAGGCTGAGGCGAGCCTCATCCGAGGCTGCCCACAAGTCGTCGGAGAGAGCCGAGCTCTCCGGTGACTCAGAGGAAGACCTCCTCATAACGGGGAGGAAGAAGCCGGCGCCTCGAGGGTAAGCCCTTATCCTTGTCTTCCTTGCTTGAGTCATTGTTTCATCAAGAGAAATTTTCACAGAGGCAACTTTTCATACACAGTCCGCCGAGGGTAATCCCCAGCGGCTCCTCGAACGGGTTGCCGTCCGCCAGCGAGACTCCAGAGCCCGCTAGCTTCTCCCCCGATGCAAGTCGGTCTGGGGGAGGCAACATGCACCCTGGCCCCCGAGGTCAGTACGGCGGGGGCCGACAATGCGGTGGTAATGGCCGAGGTTGAAACCTCGGCCCAGCAAGACCAGGGGACGAAGCGCCCCGAGGTCATCGAAGAAGGGCTAGGCCAGATATCGGCTTAGCAGGAGTCTGCCTCGGCACTGCCTTCACAGACGGGGGCTCCTCGGGTGGATCCTTCCGAGGTCGTCCCTCCACCCCAGCCTGCTGTCCGAGGACGGACCGGCGCAGGGTGGGCCGAGGAGGTGGAGGAGGCCCTAAAGGGCTGCTCCCTTAAGGAGGAGCACCGCGTCTTGATGGGCGCGGCGCTGGAAGGCTACCGGTCCGCAGAGGCCGGCCTGCACGAGGTCTTCAAAAACCTTGTAGCAGGTTTCGAGGTACGTCTTCTGCGCCTTCAATTTGCTTTGTCTTTATGAAATGTGTCCGAGGACATAAAAATGTAGCCTGTAAAACGGCGTAATGAGTGAGTAGCCCCCGAGCCCGAAGTCGGTTGCAAGAAACCGACATCGGGGTCGCGTGAATAATTAGGAGCCTGTTGAGTAGCCCACAGGACGCTACCCGAAGTAGTTGTCCTGGAGCATGTGGATGGTCAAGACCATTTGTCCTTTAACAAGGAGTGTGTTTTTATGACAGGTGTCGACCTTAGTGCCGGACTCCGCCCCTAGAGAGATGGCGGAGATGAACCGGAAACTTGAGCGATCTCAAGGTAAGCAAGGTTAACCTTGCAATGCATGTTTTATGTTTAAAGGAAACAGCTAAGACTTAGAAATGCTAACAGCGGAGTTGGAGACGCTCAAGGCCGAGCTGAAAAGTGCTCGGAAGGAAGTGCGGCAGTAGAAAGCAGCTGCCGCCATAGCCAAGAAGGCGCGGGCCGCCGAGAAGGCGGCCGGGGAGAAGCACCAGGCGCGGGTGCTAGAGGTCGAGGAGATCCTGAAGGGCGTGTTTGAAGCACGCGACAAGCTTCAGGAGGAGGAGCGGCGCGCAAAAGAGGAGCTCGAGAAGCTGCAGCGTGCCCACTCCGAACTCAACACCTCGGCTCGTGCGGACCGCGAGGTGCTCCAGCAAGTGGAACAAATTGCCTCGGGTAAGATATTTTTGCTGCAGTGTGCGTTTGGCAGCAAAGGGTGTGTCGAGCTCACCCAATTGTGGCGTTCCGCAGAGGTCTTCGAGGATCTCCCGCAGAGTGCAGAGGATGCGGTGGCCTATTTCGGTCAACTAGCGGGTCATGAGGTGGAGAAAGCCTTCTGGGGTCAATTCCCAGGGTCCCCATCTGCGCAGCTGCTAAATCATCGAGTGAAGCAGCTGGTCGAGCTGTTCCGCATGACCAGGCCAGCACTCCAGGATCTCTGCGTTGCTCTGTGGCCGGCCGAAGCCATGCTGAGGAGTCTCTTCGGTCTGTCAGCTCGTCTTCGAGATGCCGTGCCCTGCGTTGACCGCTGGAAGAGGTCGGCGTGCTTCGAAGGGGCTCGGAGGGCATACGCGTGTGTGAAGACGCACTTCCGCAAAGTTGATGCGGAGACTTGTGCTGCTGGCCCCCCTGCCGAGAAGCCGCGGACCGCCGAGCAATTCTTCACCGAGGTGGAGGCGGGAGCTCGGACCACCGAGGCCCTGTGCCCGAAGGACATGATGTATTTTTAGGTACTCCGGATTGCCGGGGTGTACGATGTAAAAACTTTATCGTTTGAAATGAGAATGGTTTGAAGTTCCATATTTTAGTAATTTGATTATTCCTCCGATATGACGTTTTAAAGTGAGAGTGGCCAGTCGTCGGCCTTAGCCCCCATGTAGGTCATACAAAGGGTGTTCCCTAAGCCATTCTTGACCCTTAGCTGACATCTCGGTACCCATGGGCGGTCGATGACTTAGAGGAACTAGGCAATCAGACTATAGTGGCTTGATGTCTTTCACTTAGCCATAGGAGTTTGACTGTGGGGGTGATGACCAGCCCCCGGTGTGGGAAGTGTTCGGCCTATTTGGCCGAGGTTGAAGCCAGAGCACACTTCGGCTAAAAGATAAAAGCCCTTTGTTTAACATGGGTGATCTCTAGGATCACATCGCTTGACGCGGTCTCCGGATGGTGGACCAGTTTACGCTTACCTAGATAGGCAGTTTTCGGCTTTCTCCACTGAGGCGCCACGCCAATTGACCTGGCAGCGCAATCGCAGTGGTTCTCCCATTACGCCCTTAGCCGAATTCATCGGAAACGTAAGGGGTACACATAGGAGCCGGGCGACCCAACTATTGACCGAAATCTAGGTTCAAAACTGATGCATATAAGGCCGAAATCTGAGGTGCCGAACACATCGGACTTTTGTGATACAATTGCATCTTTTTTAGAGAACGTCATCGTTCCAGAGCTAGACTGATAAAGAAATGCAATAGGGACCTTGAAAGGGCACGATTTCTTTATTTCAAAATATCAATCATGTACATGCCCTGTGGACGAGAGTAATGGAAAGAATACAATGTAGACGGTGAAGAAGGAGGAGAGAAAACAGGTCGGATAATTACCAACGGATTTTAAAGGATCCGGACCGAAGCCTGCCGCACGTCTGTGCTCCCGAGCTGTTGACCAGATCGTCCTGATTGAAGACGAAGAATTTGCGAAGGTCGATGCCCTTCTGGCCCTTTATACACTCTAAGTGTTTGATTGACCGAACTCCTTGAATGGAGGTGTAACCGAAGTCATTCTGTGGTTAAAGCCACCTAGACGTATGCATATTTTGGCTGCTTCTTTTACAGATGCGTGCCTGTGCTGGGGCTCTAGGCCTCGCCGTTGCGTGGTGAACCCACGCATGACGCTTCAGAATTGTTTTGGCTCCTCGGCATCCCAGGGGATCTTGAGTGTGAAATTATGCACCCTAGGGACGTAGTGCCCACAGAGAGGGCACTCGAGGAGCCCGCACCCCTATTTCGGGTGTGGGGGTAACTGGTCGAGGTCGACGTGTGCAGCCTTGACGCGCTTCAAAGAGCGGGTAGCACGTTTACTGCTGCGGGCTGCCTCCTCGGACGCTTGAACCTCGGCTGCGAAAGCCGCGGTCTGTTCCTCTGTCCGGAGTGAGCGTTCTGTGTTACCATTGACAGTGATAACGCCCTTGGGTCCCGGCATTTTAAGCTTGAGATAGGCATAATGCGGGACTGCGTTAAAGCGGGCGAAGGCTGTGCTCCCTAGAAGCGCGTGGTACCCACTCCGGAAGGGTACGATGTTGAAGATTAACTCCTCTCTTCTGAAGTTCTCGGGCGAACCGAAGACTACCTCTAGGGTTATCGTCCCCGTACAACGGGCTTCGATGCCTGGGATGACACCTTTAAAGGTGGTAGAGCTTGGCTTGATCCGAGATGAGTCGACACCCATCTTCTGAATTGTATCCTTGTAAATGAGGTTAAGGCTGCTTCCCCCATCCATTAGGACGCGTGTTAGATGATAACCATCAACGATGGGGTCCAAGACGAGCGCTGCCGATCCGCCATGCCTGATGCTGGTCGGATGATCATGCTTATCGAAAGTGATCAGGTAAGCGGACCACGGGTTATACTTCGGGGCGACTGGCTCCAGCGCGTATACGTCCTGAAGTGCACGTTTCCGCTCCCTCCTGGGGATGTGGGTGACGTAGATCATATTGACCTCCGTTACCTCGTTTGGAAACTTCTTCTACCCTCCATTAGTGGGCTGCCGAGGTTCATCCTCATCGTCGCTGCGGTGTTGGGTTTTATTTTGCCCCTCTGACGCTATCTTCCCAGCTTGCTTGAACACCCAGCAATTCCTGTTAGTGTGGGTTGCTGGTTTTTCCAGGGTACCATGAATCCCACATGGGCGGTCCAGCAGTCTGTCAAGCTGGCTAGGTCCATCTTTATTCCCCTTATAGGGTTTTCTTTCCTGCCCGGATTTAGGTTCGGTGAATCCTGCGTTGACCGCGACGTCTTCAGTGTCGCTTCCGCCGTTTTTATACCTGTGCTTATTTTTATTGCGCTTTGGTTTTCCATTAGCGTTGCGAATTTCCGAGGTGCCTGCCTCGCCGTTATGGGTACTTCGGGCGAGCCAGCTATCTTCTCCCGCGCAAAAGCGAGTCATTAGTGAAGTCAGAGCTGCCATAGTTCTCGGCATATCCTGTCCGAGCTGTCGAGCCAACCATTCATCTCGGATGTTGTTTTTGAAAGCGGCGATGACTTCGGCTTCGGAACAGTCTATAATCTGGTTTTTCTTAGTGAGGAACCTGTTCCAGAACTTGCGGGCTGATTCGCTTGGCTGCTGGGTGACACGGCTGAGGTCATCAGCGTCCAGAGGTCGAACATATGTGCCTTGGAAGTTTGCCCGGAAGGCGTCTTCTAGGGCCTCCCAGCTGCCAATAGAATGAGGAGGTAGGCTGTTAAGCCAGTGTCTTGCCGGCCCCTTTAGTTTGAGCGGCAGATATTTAATGGCATGGAGATCATCTCCATTGGCCATGTGTATATGCAGGAGGAAATCCTCGATCCAAACTGCCGGGTCCGTGGTGCCATCATATGACTCTATGTTGATGGGTTTAAACCCTTTCGGGAATTGATGCTCCATCACCCCGTCTGTAAAGCAGATTGGGTGAGCTGGACCTCGGGACCGAGGAGGATCTCGTCGGGTCTCGGGAGAGAGCCATGAGTAAGTTTGATTTCGGGCACGGTCGTTCCTGTCCATCCAAGCGTTGTAGCCGTTGGGCCCAGCAGGGGCGCGTCCCCTGGATCCATAGATGGACCGAGGGGGAGCCCTATTTTCTTCAATACGACGTCTAGCGTCATGGGGACTCAGGTTGTCCACGGGGTCTTTACCATGACGGCGTGGGGGCGGCCTGTCACCTTGGTCTTCTCGTCTTGGCCTATTCCGGCCTCTAGGGGGCCGATCGAGGTCGTCAGCGAGTTCTTCATCAAATTCTGGTAGGAGGCGCCTGCGTGGGTAAGACTTTGGCGCACTATGGCGTCGGTTTTCCATATCCTACTCGGCAGAGAGCACTTCAACCCACTTGTCATTTAGCGCGTCAGTATTTTCCTGCAACTGCTGCTGCTTGCGTTTTAAGCTCCGGGCCATCGCAACGAGGCATCGTCGGAAGCGTTCTTGTTCGAAGGGGTCCTCGAGGACGATGAAGTCCTCGGTACCGAGGCTATCGTCCTCCTCGGACTCCGGCATGTAATTGTCGTTGGCCCCTTCGAAGAGGTCATCTGTATCAGAGTCCACAAGAGGTCGATCTGGTGTGTCATCCCTTGCGGGGGGAGGCTTGAATGTCCTCCTCGTGGTCATTGGCATCACCATCCTCCACGTCATTGTTAGTGGTTGTCGCGTCCTTGCCACTGGGTTCTCCATTATTTCCCCCTCGGCGTCTGCGTAGACGTCTTGGAGGGGACTTGGGGGTGTCCACCATGTAGACATCGTAGGTGGATGTGGCCGTCCACCTGCCCGTGTTAACCGCGGCCAAGGTGTCCTCAAGGGGGCCATTAGTATCTTCCTCCATGTCGGAAGGTTCGCCATAGACCAACATGTCGGTTAAATCATCGACCGTGGCGACTAAGTGGGTGGTGGGTGGGGTATAAATTTCCCTATTGTCGGCTTTAAGTCCGATTTGATCATAAACCGAAGTCTTGCCATCCGAGATGGACATGCTCCGGATACGGTCGAGCATCTTGTCGAGCTGAGATAGCTCTTCAGGATCCATGGACGCGCCGTATGCAGGGCTGATTTGAAGCAGCCCCGGTGTGTGACCGGACGTGTTTCCGGTTCGAGGGGAATCTGAGCATGGATCCGATTTTTGCGCCGGGATCGATTCTGGCACTGGCATAATTTCAGGAGTGGGCGTCGGATATATCTTCAGATCGACAATTGGGGAGGGACCGGCCGGAGCGGCGGTGTCCGGAGTCTCAAGAGGCACCGTGACGGAGTTCGGTTCCGGAGTCGAGCCTCCAAAACCGGCCGAGCCTTCGATCCATCCGGGAGTCCATCCCGATAAGACGAGCTCGCCACGGGAGTCCGTAGTGTACTCGAGGCCGCCAAAGGTCATGATCCGACCAGGGGCGTAGTTCTCGACAGAGGTCAGATGACCCGTCGAGTCGGCGCAAAATACCATGCTGCCGAAGACAAAAAAGCTGTCCTGGGGCGTAGACGTCCCCACAGCCATTGATGCAGTTGATCTGAAGATGAGCCATCAATCCTTCTGGTGATCACGCGGCGGAACACTCAATGAAAGCACCAATATCGGTCCTAAATCCGGCATAGCTCGTAGTAGGGGTCCTAAGCTAGGCGTCATGGAGCGATGGTAATATGGACACAGGATTTTACCCAGGTTCGGGCTCTCTCGAAGAGATAATACCCTACGTCCTGCTTTTGATTGTATTCATATGGGGTGCAGTACAGAGTACATGTATCTATCACGAGATTGTTCTAATGAATATGAGTCCCGATCTATTGACTAGCCTGGCCTCGGTTTATATATGCACCGGAGGCCTAGGGTTTAGAAGAGTCTTCGGCTTGTGCACCAAGTCTTGTAGAGTCTTCCTTGTATGCGTCATGGACTGCCCGAAGTGGCCCATGAGGGAACCGCCATGGGGGTCCTCGGCTCAACCCACCTGGTCGGGAGACGATGTGGTGAGTACCCCCTAGTCCAGGACACCATCAGACGGCAAGAATGTTGGGGATGTCATCTTCAAGCTCAATGACCGGGTGATTATCTTCAGGCCCAAATCTATGATCTACAAAATCAAAATTTTGAGTATGAGGCCAAGTTCAAAGGTATGAGTTTAGCTGCAAATTTCAGGACCCCGAAAACACGTCCGTCCGTTTATGATGGAGAACCTATGCCTTGGAAGACGGAGGACAAGCCTATCACTTCATCACCACCATCACCGAAGAAGGAGACTTGAGTACATTGGTATGGGCACCACCCTTGGCTTGTGCCAAGCTTGGGGGAGGTGCACCGGTATCGTATCACCATCACTTTTATCATCATTATCTATCTTAGTTCGATCCTTAGTTATTTCGTGATTTAGAAGAATAAAGTTTTAGTATGATCTAGTTTCGAGTGCTTGCTTTGCGGTCTATCTATCCATGTAATCGTGTGTGCAAGTTATATAATAAAGATTAGTTTGAGTTGAGTGTTTTGCTTTTGTTGATCCAATCTTGGAAATAAAATAAAGAGAATAGACCATATGCTAATCCCATGGGGAGTGATGACCTCACATAAAAGAAGTATAATTGATAAAACTTGTTGGAATTTGACAAACATAGTATTGGTCATTGTTGCAATTCATGAAAAAGTAATAAAGGAAGAGAGGTCTCACATATAAATATACTATCTTGGACATCTTTTATGATTGTGAGCCCCCATTAAATATTCTATGTCAATTAGTCGACGTTGGACAAGGAAGACAATGTAATGAGTTATGTTTGCTTATATTCACATAGAAGTTATATTGTTTTGGATCCTCTAACATGTGGTGCTTGCCCCCTACCTTTTGCTAGCCAAAATTCTGTACTAAGTAGAGATACTACTTGTGCATCCAAAAACCCTTAAACCCAGTTTCATGTCATGAGAGTCCACTATATCTACCTATGGATTGAATAAGATCCTTCAAGTAAATTGTCATCGGTGCAAAGCAATAAAAATTGCTCCTAAATATGTACGATCTTTTACTGTAAGGGAAAATAAGCTTTGTACAATCTTGTGATGGTGAAGAAATAAAAGCGACAGACTACATAATAAAGGTCGCTATCACAAGGGGCAATATAAAGTGACGTTCCTTCACATTAAGAGCTTGCACATCCAAAAACAAAAAGCGCATGACAACCTTTGCTTCCCTCTGCGAAGGGCCTATCTTTTACTTTATGTATTTACTTTCATGCAAGAGTCAATAGTATGCTCCTCTATTCCATTTTTATTTTTCTCTCTTGGCAAGCATCATGTGGTGGGGATTGATCCAGGCATATATATCCAGTTGGATGTAGGTGATCATGAGTTATTGTTGTTGACATTACCCTTGAGGTAAATATGTTGGGAGGCAAAATTATAAGCCCCTATCTTTCTATGTGTCTGACTGGAACTTTTGCTCCATAAGTATGCCATGAGTGTCAGTAATCATAGAAGACTAAATGATAGTTGAGTATGTGAACTTGCTAAACAAAGCTCTTACATAGACTCTTTCTGATAATATGACGAATTGCAATTGCTTCAGTGACTAAGATCATAGTTTGTTAGTTTTCAATTTGGTTTGTGGTTCATACTTTAGCGTGTGATTGAATTGTCACTTTTTCATGAGAAGTTCTATGATGATATATTGCTGTTATAATAAAGATCATAATGCTCCATGTCCGTATTTTATTTTTATCGATGCCACTCTCTCTAAACATGTGGTCATGATTATCGATTTCGGCTTTCGCTTGAGGACAAGCGAGGTCTAAGCTTGGGGGAGTTGATACGTCCAATTTGCATCATGATTTCCTACTGTTATTTATAATGTATTTGATCATTATTTCACGTTATGATGCAACTCTTATGCCTTTTCTCTCTTAATTTGCAAGATTTATATGAAGAGGGAGAATACCGGCAGCTGGAATTCTGGACCTGAAATAGCTACAGCAGAGATATCTATCCTACAGAGCTCCAATTGAATTGAAATTTCATGGAGATTTTTTATTGAATATATGAAAAATACTGGAGAAAAGAGATACTGTACGGGACCCACCAGTTGCCCACAAGGAAACAGGGTGCGACCCCCCTGGGCTCGCCCTGATGCCTTGTGGGGCCCTGGCTGGCCTTTGGCCCCCTCCTTCTGCTATATAAGGTCTTTCGCCCTAAAAAATTACAGGGAAGACTTTCGGGACGAAGCGCCGCCGTCTCGAGGCGGAACCTGGGCAGGAGCTATTTTGCTCTCCGGCGGAGCGATTCTGCCAGGGATACTTCCCTCTGGGAGGGGGAAATCGAAGCCATCGACATCACCAACGATCCTCTCATCGTGGGAGGACCAATATTCATCAACATCTTTACCAGCACCATCTCATCTCAAACCCTAGTTCATCTCTTGTATTCAATCTTTGTCTCAAAACATCAGATTGGTACCTGTGGGTTGCTAGTAGTGTTGATTACATCTTGTAGTTGATGCTAGTTGGTTTATTTGGTGGAAGATTATATGTTCAGATCCTTAATGATATTCAATACCCCTCTGATCTTGAACATGAATATGATTTGTGAGTAGTTACTTTTGTTCTTGAGGATATGGGAGAAGTCTTGTCACAAGTAATCATGTGAATTTGGTATTCGTTCGATATTTTGATGATATGTATGTTGTTGCTTCCTTTAGTGGTGTCGTGTGAACGTCGACTACGTGACACTTCACCATCTTTGGGTCTAAGGGAAGGCATTGTGGAGTAGTAATTAGATGATGGGTTGCTAGAGTGACAGAAGCTTAAACCCTAGTTTATGCGCTATTCCGTAAGGGGCTGATTTGGATCCATATGTTTCATGCTATGGTTAGAGTTATCTTAATTCTTCTTTCGTAGTTGCGGATGCTTGCGAGAGGGGGTAATAATAAGTGGGAGGCTTGTTCAAGTAAGAACAACACCCAAGCACCTGTCCACCCACATATCAAATTATCTAAGTAGTGAACGCGAATCAAACAAACATGATGAATGTGACTAGATGAAATTCCCATGTGTCCTTGAGAATGCTTTGCTTATTATACGAGTTTGTTCCGGCTTGTCCTTTGCTATAAAAAGGATTGGGCCACCTTGCTGCACCTTTGTTACCGTTATTACTTGTTACTTGTTATGAATTGCCTTGCTATCAAACTATCTGTTACCTACAATTTCAGTGCTTTCAGAGAATACCTTGCTGAAAACCGCTTGTCATTTCCTTCTGCTCCTCGTTGGGTTCGACACTCTTACTTATCGAAAGGACTACGATTGATCCCCTATACTTGTGGGTCATCACTCCCTGCTATGTCTCTCTAACTATGATTCTCCCTATGAGATCTCTTTCTCTCACACAAACACAAACTTCGTCTCCCGGGGTCTCATTTCTCTCTACAATTCCCCTGTTTGCCGCTCACACACACACCCTCTCACTCTAGAGATGTCTCGCGCTCCCAATGTCTCAATAGCTACCACTGGTGCAGCGACCTGCTATACAAACGGTTTTTACCCCCTTTCCGCGACGGAGTTTTAAACCATCGCCTTGCCTGTGTGTGCGATAGGGGGGGTCCTTCCCACATGACCCAGAAACCATCGGTGATAGGGAGCACGCAAGCATACGTTTCACAGAACTAAGTGTATGCGATGCTCGCATCTATCCCAAACGTGAGTCGTCACACAACTGTTTGTGATCTATCGAATATCCCAAACGCTCCATCCTTGCTCCTCGTGTGTGCTCGCATTACCATTGCACTCGGTATTCTGTGGTGCAATGTTTACGATGTGCACCCCATCACAAACAGTTCACGATTGTAAAACGTGTATGATAAGGAGACTATCACACACATTCACTTCTCCCGAACCATATGCGACATATAATTAAGAAGATTAGTTAATCATCGTACGAGTGTCGGATAGGATTACGAAACTTCGGACTGTCATACCAGTGTTGTACAGGATAACTATCGCAGACACTATTCTATGGTGCAAACGTTTACGGTGTGTAAGACATCAGAAATAGTTCATGGTTGTAAAGCGTGTACGATAAGGCGACTATCACAACCATTTAGTTTGCTCGCACCGTTTGTGATATTGTCTGACATCACACATGCTTTGGAAACGGCAACTGTATGCATGGTCGCACAATCTCTGTGAACCGTGTCGGATTATGATGTATATCACACACGTTGTGCTTTACAAACCGTGTGCACCGTAATGAACTGCAAAGCGTATTTTCACCCTAATTTAATTGCTGCTATTTGAAATTGTACCAAATTTGAATTTGAAAGTAGGCTATAACTTTATTCATATGCATCAGGTTCAACAACCAATGCATTATTCGATTCACAGGTACATATATTCAAGAGTTACATAAAAAAAGAATTACATATGCACCAAATAAAGAATGATGAACCAGGGTTGTATACTTGTACTATTAAAGACGGTAAGAAAGAGGCGAAAGACATTCTGGTTGCTGAACAAGGTGAGGCGGAATACCCATATTGTGCTCTCCTCCATGCAGAAGGCACGCACGACTCTACTCCAACCCCTTATGATGGCCGACCACCCATCCTTCACTATCTTCATGAGGACATCTAGATAGTCATTGTGTTCTAGTAGAAATACTTTAACCTTTGCATGCCCACCAATCATGTAGTTTGATAGGTAATTTTGAGTAAGCTTCTGTGGGAACCACTGCAAAGGAAAAAGATTCAGACATTGTCATCTAACACAACTCATTATGGGCAGTAAAAAGAAGGCTGCAAAGTTCTTACTTACCATCCTGTAGTTCACTGTTGTCTTGGATAAAGTGTAAATGATACGTCTCCAACGTATCTATAATTTTTTATTGTTCCATGCTGTTATAATATCAATCTTGGATGTTTTTACAATCATTTACAACAATTTTATATCATTTTTGGAGACTAACCTATTAACCTAGTGCCCAGTGCCAGTTGCTGTTTTCTGCCCAGTTTTTGTTTTACAGAAAATCAATACGAAACGAAGTCCAAATGCAACCAAACTTTTTGGAGATTTTTTATTGGTGAAGATAAACACTGGAAGCTTCGGGAGAGGGCCATCAGAAGAAGAGGTGGGCCACGAGGCACCAGGGCGTGCCCCAGGGGGGTGGCGCGCCCTGGTACCTCATGGGCCCACCCCAGCTCCGTTTGACCTAATTCCAGCACTATAAATTCCCAAAAAATCAGAAACCCTTAGGAGATTCCACGAAATACTTTTTACGCCGCTGCAAGCTTCTGTTCCAGAGAGATCCCATCTGGGGTCCTTCTCCGGTAATCTGCCGGAGGGGGAATCGATCACGGAGTGGCTCTACATCAACCTTGCTGCCTCTCCGATGATGGGTGAGTAGTTTACCACAGACCTTCGGGTCCATAGTTAGTAGCTAGGTGGATTCTTCTCTCTTTTTGATCTTCAATACAATGTTCTCCTTGATGTTCTTGGAGATCTATCCGATGTAATCTCTTTTTGCGGTGTGTTTGTTGGGATCCGATGAATTGTGAGTTTATGATCAGATTATCCATGAAATTATTTGAGTCTTTGCTGCACTCTTTTATGCATGATTATTATAGCCTCGTATTTCTTCTCTGGTCTATTGATTTGGTTTGGCCAACTAAGTTGATTTATCTTGCCATGGGAAGAGGTGCTTTGTAGTGGGTTCGATCTTGCGGTGCTCAATCCCAGTGACAGAAAGGGACATGACACGTATGTATCGTTGCTACTAAGGGTAACAAGATGGGAGCTATTCATTGGGTTTATTAATTCGTGAGTTTGTCTTGTCTACATCATGTCATCGTTCTTAAGGCATTACTCCATTCTTATGGAGTTAATACACTAGATGCATGCTGGATAGTGGTCGATGTGTGGAGTAATAGTAGTAGATGCAGGCAGGAGTCAGTCTACTAATCTTGGACATGATGCCTATATACATGATCATTGCCTTGGATATCGTCATGATTATTTGCTTTTCTATCAATTGCCCAACAGTAATTTGTCTACCCACCGTATGCTATTTTCTCGAGAGAAGACTCTAGTGAAATCTATGGCCCCCAGGTCTATCTATCTCATATTACTAAAACCCTAAAAATATTGCTGCCATCTTTCTTTATTTATTTTATTTTGTATTTTTATTTCAATCTATCAATCTATCAAATACAATTTAATCTTGCAATCTTACCGCCAAGGGATTGACAACCCCTTGTTTGCGTTGGGTGCAAGGATTTTTTGTTTGTGTGCAGGTACTGCTAACGAGGTGTTGTGTGATTCTCCTACTGGTTCGATAACCTTGGTTTCATAATCGAGGGAAATACTTATCTCTACTGTGCTGCATCATCCCTTCCTCTTTGGGGAAATACAAACGCAAGCTACAAGTAGCAGGAAGAATTTCTGGTGCCGTTGCCGAGGAGACATCATCAACATTTATCAAGTACCTTTGCACAAACTCTCATCTCCTTGCATTTATTTTATTTGCCATTTGCCTCTCGTTTTCATCTACCCCACTTCTAAAACGTTTTTACAAAAATACAAAAATATTTTCCGTTTGCCTTTTTCTCGTTTGCTTGTTTGTTTGCTTGCTTTATCGTTATGGCTAGTTCTTCGCTCATTACTATTACCCCTGAAAATGAAGTACTTAATTTTAAACAAAGGGGAGGAGAAAATTTAAAAGATGCTTGGTATAGGATTTGCGATGCTCATAATAGATCAACTCGTAAGCAATCCTCCACTATTCTTCTTCGCAATTTTTATGTGGGAATTACTACTTGGTATAGATTTGTGCTTGATACTATTACTGGAGGGAATTTCTTGATGTGTCCCTCTACGGATGCTTTTAATGCTATGGAAATTTAGTGGGATCACCACCTATCACGATTAATGAAACAACTTTTACCTTGGAACATGTTATGCAAAGGTTAGAGGCTATTGAAAGTCAGATGTCTACTATTGAACACCTTGAGAATTTGGATAAAAAATTTCATAATCATATCACTCAATTTAGTTCTAAGGTAGGAGTCGCATTGAAAACCTTAAAAGAAAAGGAACCGGTAGTTAATGAAAGAATAGAACAAAGTCCCGCTAGAATCGATAAGATAGAAGAAATTATTATCAATTTGGGATCGGCTTTTTCCTCCGTTAAGAATATTGATAAAACTCCTCCAAATAAAAATTTCAAGTTCGTATATGTTCCTAAAACCAATGGTGCTACTTCCAGTAAGGGAAATGAGGTTCTTAAAATGATTAGCGTGCACCCCAATTTCATTGATATGATTAAGGAACCTATTCACAAAAGTAAAATTCTTGATTTTGTGCCTAGAAGTGTGATGGTGAGAAACACTTATGTTAAATCTATTAGAAAAAATGGATGTGTGATTGAGGAGTTGGAAACCAAAGATAACAATACTTGAGATTATGCATTATGCCTAGCTAAGGGCATAAAACAATAGCGCTTGTTGGGAGGCAACCCAATGAATAAAATAAATTTTTGTTATAAGTTTCTGTTATGGTGTGTTTTTACTGTCATGTTACTGGTATGATAGTGTTTTTATGTTTTTAATTAGTGTTTGTGCCAAGTAAAGCCTTTAGGATGATTTGGAAGATAATATAATTGATGCTGTTTGAAAACAGAAAGTTTTGCGTCCAGTGCTGGAATTTTTTTTTCACTGTAACGTCAGAACCTTCTGAATTTTTTACACAGTATTGATATATGAATTGTCCACGTTGCCCTAATTTTTCAGAATTTTTAGAGTTACAGAAGTATGACCATAATTCAGATCTCTACAGACAGTTCTATTTTTGACAGATTCTGTTTTTGATGTACTACTTACTTGTTTTGATGAATCTATGGATTGTATTGGGGGGTATAAGCCATGGTGAAGTTAGAGTACAGTAGGTTTAATGCAAAAATAAAATATGAATGGGTTTGCAACAGTACTTATAGTAGTGATTTGTTTTGTTATACTAACGGATCTCACGAAGGTTTTGTTGAGTTTTGTGTGATTGAAGTTTTCTAGTTTTGGGTGAGGTCACGATAGATGAAGGAATAAGGAGCAGCAAAAGCCTAAGCTTGGGAATGCCCGAGGCACCCCAAGGTAATATTCAAGGAAGAATCAAGCGTCTAAGCTTGCGGATGCCCCGGAAGGCATCCCCTCTTTATTCTACCAACCATCGGTAATTTTACTTGGAGCTATATTTTTAATTGTCACATGATATGTGTTTTGCTTGGAGCGTCTTGTATTATATGAGTCTTTGCTTAGTTTGCTTTTTAGTTTGTCACAATCATCTTTGCTGCACACACCCATCTTGAGAGAGCCACACGTTATCATCATAATTTGTTGAATACTCTATGTGCTTCACCTAAATTTTTTGAGCTAGGCAGTTGCTCTAGTGCTTCACTTAAATCTTTTTGAGCACGGCGGTGGCTAAAATTTTGAAGAAATAAACTCTCATGCTTCACTTATATTATTTTGAGAATTGACTAAAATTTTGAAGAAATGAATTCTCATGCTTCACTTATATCATTTTGAGAATTGATGAGATTGAAATTTTGAAGAAATAAATTCTCATGCTTCACTTATATTATTTTGGGAATTGTTAAGATTGAAATTTTGAAGAAATATTTGCACTCTCATGCTTCACTTAAATCTTTTTGAGAGATGATCATAGTAACGGTAATTTGCACAAGTTATGAAATTGGTCCCAAAGTGATGAATATTCAAGAGGGATATAGATAAAAACTTTCATATAGATCATTGGATATGACAAGTGTGATTCCTTGCAATAGTTTTGCGATATGGAAATGATGATATGTGATGCCATGTTAGTGAGTAATTGTGCTTAAGTAAGAATATTAGTGTTAAGGTTTGTGATTCCCTATGCATGCACGTTAAGTCAATAGTTATGCAATGAAATTATATCCTACTTATGGTGCATTATTCAGTGTTAGTTATGTTCAATGCATGTTTATGACCGTTTTCGTTTTTTTGGTTGGTTTCTTCTCAATCTTTTGCTAGCCTTCATTTGTACTAAGCGGAAATACTGCTTGTGCATCCAAAATCCTTAAACCCAGTTTTGCCTTATGAGTCCACTATATCTACCTATATGTGGTATTTCAATGTCGTTCCAAGTAAATTAGCGTGTGCCAACTCTAAATTTTGAAATAATTTTTCTGTTTTGTGTGCCCGTAGCGCTCATGAAGCGGAAGGGGGTAGCCAATATCTTCCATGCTAGGTGGGTTATTCTCACGATGAGTGTTTCTTCACTTGTCATTGCACGAGAGTGTGGCGGTAATAGGGATGCCTAGTCCCGAAATGTGAAATGAAATGAAATGAAAAATCTTATATGATCACAATAATAAATTCCTTGGAAAGTGATGGTATGGAGGGCACCCGTGGATACGGCTAGCCATGGATTGTGAAAGAATTGGTGGAAAGGAATAAATTTTATTTTCTGTTTGGGAACCGCCTATAATGTATGTAGTATGGAAGATATTGGGAATTCTCATTCGTTTTCGTTGACAGGAAAAGCATGCCTCTCAAAATATTTTTATCTCTCTAATTTAAGCTTTGAGCTCCGGCACATTTGACAAATCTCTGCTTCCCTCTTCGAAGGGCCTATCTATTTACTTTTATGCAATTTTTATTTTTCTTGAGTCTCCATCTTCTCTTACAAAAGCACCAACTAGAGAACACTATTGTCATACTTGTGCATTGGTTGTATCTAATATTTGAGTGTGTTTCATGAATGGATCAATGATTGAGCATAATGGGCTAGGGATAACTTTCTTTAGCGTTGATATTTTGAAAGACATGGTTGCTTGTTAGTATGCTTGAGTATCTATGTTTTCATGTCAAACTATAGACTATTGCTTTGAATCATACAAGTCCAATGTCCATGCTACCAAAGAAAAGAATATGTGATGAATATGTTAGGCAGCATTCCACATCAAAAATTCTGTTTTTATCATTTACCTACTCGAGGACGAGCAGAAATTAAGCTTGGGGATGCTGATACGTCTCCAACGTATCTATAATTTTTGATTGTTCCATGCTGTTATAATATCAATCTTGGATGTTTTTACAATCATTTACAGCAATTTTATTTCATTTTTGGAGACTAACCTATTAACCTAGTGCCCAGTGCCAGTTGCTATTTTCTGCCCTGTTTTTGTTTTACAGAAAATCAATACCAAACGAAGTCCAAATGCAACCAAACTTTTTGGAGATTTTTTATTGGTGAAGATAAACACTGGAAGCTTCGGGAGAGGGCCAGAAGAAGAAGAGGTGGGCCACGAGGCACCAGGGCACGCCCTGGTACCTCGTGGGCCCACCCTAGCTCCGTTTGACCTAATTCCAGCACTATAAATTCCCAAAAAATCAGAAACCCTCAGGAGAGTCCACGGAATACTTTTTACGCCGCCGCAAGCTTCTATTCCAGAGAGATCCCATCTGGGTCCTTCTCCGGTAATCTGTCGGAGGGGGAATCGATCACAGAGGGGCTCTACATCAACCTTGCTGCCTCTCCGATGATGCATGAGTAGTTTACCACAGACCTCCGGGTCCACAGTCAGTAGCTAGATGGCTTCTTCTCTCTTTTTGATCTTCAATACAATGTTCTCCTTGATGTTCTTGGAGATCTATCCGATGTAATCTCTTTTTGCGGTGTGTTTGTTTGGATCCGATGAATTGTGAGTTTATGATCAGATTATCCATGAAATTATTTGAGTCTTTGCTGCACTCTTTTATGCATGATTATTATAGCCTCATATTTCTTCTCCGATCTATTGATTTGGTTTGGCCAACTAAGTTGATTTATCTTGCCATGGGAAGAGGTGCTTTGTAGTGGGTTCGATCTTGCGGTGCTCAATCCCAGTGACAGAAAGGGACATGACACGTATGTATCGTTGCTACTAAGGGTAACAAGATGGGATCTATTCATTGGGTTTATTAATTCGTGAGTTTGTCTTGTCTACATCATGTCATCATTCTTAAGGCATTACTCCGTCCTTATGGACTTAATACACTAGATGCATGCTGGATAGCGGTCAATGTGTGGAGTAATAGTAGTAGATGCAGGCAGGAGTCGGTCTACTAATCTTGGACGTGATGCCTATATACATGATCGTTGCCTTGGATATCGTCATGATTATTTGCTTTTCTATCAATTGCCCAACAGTAATTTGTCTACCCACCGTATGCTATTTTCTCGAGAGAAGCCTCTAGTGAAATCTATGGCCCCCGGGTCTATCTATCTCATATTACTAAAACCCTAAAAATATTGCTGCCATCTTTCTTTATTTATTTTATTTTGTATTTTTATTTCAATCTATCAATCTATCAAATACAATTTAATCTTGCAATCTTACCGCCAAGGGATTGACAACCCCTTGTTTGCGTTGGGTGCAAGGATTTGTTGTTTGTGTGCAGGTACTGCTAACGAGGTGTTGTGTGATTCTCCTACTGGTTCGATAACCTTGGTTTCATAATCAAGGGAAATACTTATCTCTACTGTGCTGCATCATCCCTTCCTCTTCGGGGAAATACCAATGCAAGCTACAAGTAGCAGTAAACAAATAGTTCAATTGCCATCTTTTGACCCATTTTACTAACAATCTTTATCAGTTTCCTCACTTGATGCTGGTTCATGAATATCTCATTGCCCCATACGCAAAAAGGGTCGAAGCACGGATCTTTACCAATGATATATGTACCTAAAAGCACCAAGTTAATATTAGAAGCTAAACAACAATTGCACAATGATGTAGTACAACACTCCCTCCGTACCATTATATAAGATCTTATTACATACAATATACTCACATATTGGATGAATTAACATCTTATATTATGGGCGGAGGGAGTTTATTACATTGTTACAAATATCGGCCGATTAACTGCAGTTAACTACTGCTGTGTTGTTGTTGTTGCTGCTCTTCTATGTATATCTAGACATCATCAGAACATTAAGGTAACACTCTTCCTTGTTGCTATGTAGCCTAGGATTGCATATTTAGACATTCAGTACAATGCATGTTGTTATGTAGCCTCAGATATATTAGATATGGCTCTAGTTAACCTACCGATAAATGGGTTATAGATATATGCAGTTAAATGTCCGATTCGCTGATTAATCCCTTATCAGCCCCTGGCCTATATGGTACCAGCTACCGATATCCTGAACAGTGAGTATATATAAGCCATGGGATGAAACTAACCTCGATGGAAAATAGCAGTCGTTCCCAATATTGTCCTGTGTAAGTACATCGAAAGGCATGTTAAGCACAAGAGGCTAAACATCAATCAAATATATCCATGGTAGACAACATAATCTCCTAATGATAGCTTTAGTGTGCAGGTTTAAGCATGCTAGTTAAGCAAAACAAGAAGTGGAAAGGTGTGTTAACTGCACAGTTCATACTTGCACATATAGAACATCACATTGTGAATAACTGAAATAAACAAGGCATACTACGAACAACCAAAGATAGCAATTGAAACTAGACATATGCTAACTACAAACAACCGAACAACCAAAAACCATTAAAAGAGGCATCTGGTTGCTACAACAGGCTTAACAGCAGGCAAATATAGTCATTCATATTGGTATTGTTGAAACTGGTATTGATGAAATTGAACTGCAAAGTTCATATTTGCACATATAGAACATCACTTTGTGAATAACTGAAATAAACAAGGCATACTACGAACAACCAAAAACAAATCATGGGATGCCCCCTGTGAAGAGCACGGCAAACAAATCATGGGTTTCCTCACTTGTCATAGATGGGCTCCTTCCCATTGGAAGAGCACAGACTCTGGGTGCGCTCCATGTTATCGTAGATGGGCTCCTTCCCCTTGGAAGAGCACGGCTGTAGGGTACCCTCCCTGATGTCGCAGATGGGCTCTTTCCCCTTGGAAGAGCCAGAGAGGGTTCCCTCCTCATGGTCGCCGTCGATGAGGTCTGACTTGGCAGCTGAGGATCCCAAGCCAGCGTCGCAGAATGTGTCCTTCAGAAATGACAAAAGGGGCTCCACGGCGATGAAGGATGGAAAATTGTTGACAACGAGCCAGAGGAGATCAACGGCAGGGCCATCGATGAGATTGACGGTGGTTGAACACGAGGGGTTGGGGGTGGGCAACTTAACCTGTGACATAGCCCGCATCAAGCCGTCACTGTCGACGACCTCGATGTCGTAGCCGGCGTCCGTGACATACCAAAATACTCTAGCCCACTGATTGAAAGCCTCGGACCAGTCATCGTCGTTAGCTTCCTCGGTGGCCACCACGCCGATGTCGGGCAAAGAGGCCGCGATAAACCTCTTTTGGGCCATTTGCTCCTCGAGCTCCCCGGGAAGCGTAGCCGAGCTTAGGCTGCGACGCTCTGGAGTGGGGGAGGGGGATGTATGGGAAAGGGGGCATTTCACAGGCGTCATCTAAGAAACTCAGGGTGGCGAGGGTATGTAGTTCGGTGGGTAACCTGCACGGGCAGACCGGCAGAGGTTGACGATGGAGGCGGGGCGGCGGCGACCTAGCTAGGTTTCGAGCGAGGGATGGGTGGTGTGTGTGTGTGTGTGTGTGTGAGCGGAGGTTTTGGGGTGTGTGTGTGGAGGGGGGCCAAGGTGGTGTTTGAAGGAAATGCCACGGCTACTGAAAATTTTACTAGGCGGGAGTAAAATGCCGAGGCTACTAAAAATTTGGATCAAGGGATTGAAGCAGAGCGGGAGTAACAAACATCGCACATGGTCCAAACATAATAATCATGTGCTATCAAACATAAAAACCCTCCAGGCAAGCAGATATTTTTTAGATTGCGAGGGATGCAGGCAGTAGTAAAATGCTGGGGCTACTGAAAATTTGGATTAAGGGATTGAAGCAGAGAGGGAGTAACAAACATCGCGCATGGTCCAAACAAAATAATCGTGTGCTATCAAACATAAAAACCCTCCAGGCGAGCAGATATTTTTGAGATTGCGAGGGATGCAGGTGGGAGTAAAATGCCGGGGCTACTGAAAATTTGGATCAAGGGATTGAAGCAGAGCGGGAGTAACAGGCATCGCACATGGTTGAAACATAATAATCGTGTGCTATCAAACAGAAAAACCCTCCAGGCGGGTAGATATTTTCGAGAGCGGGAGCAACGAACATCGCACATGGTGCAAACATAGTAATCATGTGCTATTAAACAGAAAAACCCTCCAGGCGGGTAGATATTTTTGAGATTGGGAGGGAAGCCTCGTGGACCCCAATCTACTATGTTGATGTGAGTGACAGGGGCACGGGGTTGGCACACGGGTAGTCTGAGGGAACCGTGTCTGTTACGTCCCCAATCGCATCCGTCTCGTCTGCTGTTTATAAATTTGGCAAAAAAACGCGGGAAAGGGTCAGAACATGAACACACTTGCATGTGAACACGAACCGGAAAGTCCCCACACAGAGCGAGGGTTCACGACGCATAGTATATATGTATGCATGTCACCCCACTTCGAGCCGGTGAGAGGGATTCATGCGTACGCATGCGCTCAAACTTAGGTCTGGAATCTCACCATGATCGACCTACTATATGGTAACATGAACCGAAGAAGAAGAATCCACCCTGGTAACCTCTCTCGTTGTCGGTCGAAGTGATGCACGTCCACGCGGGCCCACGAATATATAGGCTTGCCGCCGATAACCAAGCGAGGGGAGAGTGTCCGAAGACAACCACTGCATGCATGTGTCCCAAACATATGTATGGAGGTGCGTGATGCATGCATATGTTTGAATACCCAATGCACACCATTGATGTGGCGCATGCATCAAAAATCGCACAGTCCCCACACAGAGCGAGGTTCATGACGCGTCGTGTATATATGCTCGCCCCCCCCACCACTTCTATCCGGTGGAAGGGATTCATGCGTACACATGCGCTCAAAGTATATTATGTAATCTCACAACATGACCTATACCGTAAGACAAACCAAAAATTAATCCCCCCCTAAGTCAAATTAACCTCTCTCGCTGTCGGTCAAAGTGATGGACCAAGCGGGCCCACAGATGGAAGCATCGCCGATAACCGCGTGAGTGAGTGCCAGAGGACACCACCATCGCTTGCATGTGGCCCAAACATATGTATGGAGGTGTGTGGTTGTGATGTTTGAATACCTAATGCACAACTTTGATGTGGCACCTGCCTCAGAAACTGTAAAGTCCCCACACGGAGCGAGGTTCATGACGCGTAGTATATATGCTGGTCCCCCTCTTCGATGCATACTATATACTCCTACCATAACATAACCTGAAAACAATCCTCCTTGGTCGTCAAATTAACCTCTCTCGTTGGGTCAAAGTGATGGATGACGACCTCGCGGGCCCACGGAGGGAAGCGTTGCACGCGAGTGAGTGTCCTATAGGACAAACCACCGTCTGCATGTGGCCCAAAGAGGCCGGTGTTTGTGTGATGTTTGAATACCCAATGCACACCTGCCTCAAAAACCGAAAAGTCCCCACGCGGAGTGAGGTTCATGACACATATAGTATGTGATGGTCGTCCCCTCCCCCGGCCCTCGTCGACACGTACTATATACTCCTACCGTAACACAAACCAAAAAGAATCCTCCTTGTTGGTCAAATTAATTAACCTCTATCATTGGGTCAGAGTGCTGGAGACGACCTCACGGGTCCACGGATGGAAGTGTCACACGCGAGTGAGTGTCCTATAGGGCAACGACCGCCTGCATGTGCCCAAAGAGGTGCCGTGTGATGTTTGAATAACCAATGCACAATTTTGATGTGGCACCTGCCTCAGAAACCAGAAAGTCCCCACACGGAGCGAGGTTCATCACGCGTAGTATATGTTGCCCCCCTCTTCGACGCGTACTATATATATACTCCTACCATACGTAACACAAACCAAAAAAGAATCATCCTTGTTGGTCAAATTAACCTCTCTCTCGCTGTAGGTCAAAGTGATATGATGGACGACGACCTCGCGGGCCCACAGAGAGCGTCACACGCGAGTGAGTGTCCTAGGACAACCATCGCGTACATGTGGCCCAAAGAGGTGTTGTGTGATGTTTGAATACCCAATGCACAACTTTGATGTGGCACATGCTTCGCAAACCAAAAACGCACACAGAGGTTCACGACGTGTGGTCCCCCTCACTTCGAGCCGGTGGGAGGGACTCATGTGTACGCACGCGCTCGAACTTTGATCTAGAATCTCACCATGATCCACACCGTATACACAGGCCAAGATGAATCCACCTTTGGTCAAATACCTCTCGCTGTCGGTGAAAACTGATAACCTTCGTGGGCTAACGAATGGGCACATCGCAGATAACCGCATGAGGGAGTGTCCGAGGACCACCAATAATTCATGCATGTGGCCCGAACATGTATGTATATATGAAAGGGTTGTGTAATGTTTTAAATAACCAGTTCACGACTTTGATGTGGCACCTGCCTCACAAAACGGTCAATTCCACACGGAGGCTCACGACTCATAGTGTACTGCCGGACCCCCCCCCCCTACACACACCGCACCACCACCGCCACTTTGAGGCATGTTGTAACACCCCGATTTTTGGCCCTTTCTTTTTCTTTTAGGTTTCTTCAAATTTTTATTTGGAATTCTTTTTCGGTGGCTCTGTGGTCTTGAAACCTGGGGAGACCATCTCTTCTGCCTCTCCCAAGTGGCTTGTCACTCCCAAATCTTTCCCAAGACCATGTCATTTCCATCTTAGCCCAACCCCAATATTTATTTATTGGGAATATTCCTTTTCTATTAAAGGAATAACCCTGTTTGCCCTAGGTTGTGAAGCAACCTATATTTCTGTCATTCCAAAAATTCCCACAAAATTATCATAAATTCTTTGGATCATATCTTCCACAAATATGTCCAAACCCATCCTTTCCTAGTTCAAAAATAATTCAGGAATATTCATTTCCTATTCTGTCCAGTATGGCACTTTGTGAAGGAAGTGCTTTCTTGATTGCCCTAAAAAAATTTGGGCACTCTTTTCTACCCAAATAATCGCCACATGCCAAAATTCAACTTCATTTGCCTAGTAAATCTTCCTCAGCAAATTTCCAAAGTTTCTGTCCAGAGAGAAGCTTTGTGAAGGAAGTACTAGCTAGGCTTATCCAAATGAGTTGAAATTTTGGTAGATCATTTATATGCTCAAATCATTACTCTCCACCAAATTTCATCTCCATACAACAATCTATGTGAGCACACCTTCAAATCTTGGTTTCTGGTCACAATTTCAGTTTGTGAAGCAACTATATTTTATATTGCTTCAAAAATTTTGAAATTAATCCAGGCCCTAAATATCCCTATATCCTTTGAGCATGCCAAAATTTACATCATTTTTCTAATCCATTTGCTGCACAAAATTCCCCCAAGTTTCTGTCTAGTAGAAAGCATTGTGAAGCAAGTACCATTTTGGTGTATCCAAATGGTATGAAATTATTATAGTGCTTTCATATGCTCAAATGATCATACTACACCAATTTTCAGCCCAATCCAATCATCCATGAGAGTGCTACTTCATGATCTAGTTTCTGGACCAGATTTGGTAGTTGTAAAGCAACTATGTTAAATCCGGGTCCAACTCTTTTCAAAATCCACAAGATTGTAGTCCTTCTTACTCTAAACCCCTGTAACATCTTGGTTAGCTCTTATCTCATCCCATTTGACCACAACTTCATGATCAAGTTTGGTACAGCAAACTTCTGGTGAAGCTACCCATCAGCACAGAGGTGATTTAGCCTAACCAAGACCATTGTGCTTCTCTAGCAAGTAGGGTCCACATGCTAGCCATCCTGTTGCTGGCCAGAACACACCGCGTGCGCCTGTGCACGTGGTGACCACGCGGTCTGGCGTGCCAAAAGCGTGCTCTGGACGTCGGGGCCCCTCTGCCGCCGCCCAAACATCGTCCTCGCGACACCACACCATGTCCACAGCGCTGCTCGGCCTCTCCTGCGTCCATGCGTCCCCTCTGGCCCCCTCTCCCCCTCCTCTTTCCTCTCCGGCGAGCCACGCCGCACCGCGTGCCCATGGCCGTCATCGCCTTGCCCCTGTCCTCTTCCTCCCCATAGCATCTCCGCACCGCGTGAAACCCCCCTGGCCTCTCTCCCCCTCCGCGCGTGCGCACGCGTACGCGGACGCGTTAGAGCGGTGCCCACCCACCCTTGGTGGCACCCGAGAACGTGCATCTCGCCGCGGCTATATAAGCCACTCCCGAGCTTGCCCGAGCTCTCCAGCCTCCTCTCCGCTCTCCTAGTACCCCGCCCAGTCACTCGAACAAGCTCGAGGAGCCCTCCTCGGCCGCCATAGCCGCCATGGCCGCCGCTTGGCTATGCTCAAATTCGAGCAATGCCGGCCCTCCCTCCTCCTTCTGACCTCACCAACCTCTTCCCCGAGCTCCAGTGATCCTCCCCATATCCTTGTTTCATCACCGGAGTGCGCGTGGCCGCGACCCCCAAGAATGGCCGCCGCCCCCGTCCACGGCCACCGCGAGCTGCCGCGGCTGCAGCCCTCCCTGGTGCGCGCTCTACGTCCGGACGGACGCGGCGCTCCTCCCTGAGCTCACCGGTGCCTCCAGCTCCGCCGGAGGTGGCCGGAGCCGGCCGGGTGGACGCCGGCGACCGCGGCCTCTCTCTGCGTCACGAGCGAGCACGAGAGAGGAAGAAGACGGCCTGTCAGTGGGCCCCACCTCCCCACGGACCCCACCTGGCAGCCGCACGGGCGTTGACCCGGACCCATTGACGTGTTTAAGTGAAGGCGCCTTTCGGAGTTTGCGTTTTCCGTGGTTGAAGGCTTATTCGGCTGCGGCTACGGGCCAAAATACGTTTTCTCTGCGGTAAAGCATACTTACAGGAAATGCGCTTTCTGTTTAATCCCACTGGCCGAAACCCTTAAATTGTGGGCGTTCGCCCGTTAGCAGCAGAAAAGCTCACTTTTTATTTGCTTTTCTGCCTAACGAACGAACGGCCGTATCTCTACGACCGTGACTCTGATTCAGGTGATTCCAAAGCCCACGATCTCAGTTCATCAAGCCCGTTCTGTTGGCATCATTTTCACCATGTTGTAACATTCTGAAAATGACCATTTTGCCCCTGCCCTCTATTCAGCTCCGCCGAGAGAGAACCGTTTCTGACAAATTTTTCCGTGAGTGCCTCGCACTTCTCCCCGGTGAATCCTTCATACCCAGGCAAGCCACAACAGCCACTTGCATGATGGCATTACAGTAGCCATGGTTTCCACTTGAATATTTAATTATTTGCTCATTTAATGATGTTGATAATACTTCAGTTGCGCTTGTGAATCCATGCCCATCCTTATGCTATGTTCATGTGCATCTTGTTAAATAATTACTTGTTAGTACTGGTATTCTCATAATCAATTCTTGTAGTCACTCTCGGATGCTAGTGATAATGCTATGCTCATATGAATTATTATCATCTGAAAGTACTTGTGATATTCATGGTCATCCCTATGCCATGCTCATTTGCATCAAGTAGTCTAAATGATTTATTATTATTATGATGTTAAATGGTTATGTTGCCCATCCATGGTTACACTGATGTCATGCTCATTTGCATCGTTATTTCTTTGTGACTCAGCTCATCACCATTCAAGTTGAACCTGACATTAATCGAACTTGAACGAATCTGTTGGCTGAGCCATGGTGCCACCGAATCGAGCTCACCAGTGCAGCCACACTTGCCTGGATGGGGAGGCCCTAATGCGGTCTATTGTCATGCCTCTCGCTGGTACCTCCAACTAGGGAAGGTTATGTGTGCGCACTACCCTGATCAGGTAGGCGTCCATAAGCCTTGTGTGCCCGAGTTGTATGGATCCGAGGTCCCTGTTTGGGATGAGGTTTTGTTTGGCCATGACGGTGGCAGCCACAGAGGTGGCGAATGTCATGAGTTGGCATCGGGGCCACCCAGGACATAGCCCAAAGGGGAGTTTGTCAAAGTGGTTGGGAGAGTGCCATGCAATAGATTGGTTTTGTCGGAATATCGTTGGTCCACCCGAATGGGAGCACGAGGCCATGAGTTCTGTTGTGTGGGTACAATGTACTAACCTCTGCAGAGTGTATAATCTATCGATAGCCTCGTCCTCGGTCATTGACACAGTTTCTAGTAGGTCACACTATGGGTCAATAGTAATATTAACCTGAATAATAAACAACCCTGGTTCGATGAGCAAAGAAGTTGGCTGATCTTTATGTGGTCACGAGATGATCACGATGGTATTCTTGATAATGGTTGACCATGAGGTGATCATGTGAAGATCACAACGGTAAGAAAGATTGATACCTAAGGTGGTTACGAGATAACCTCCGAACAGAGTAAGTTGGTCCATGAGACCTTAAACGTCGACCCCCTTGCATGCTAGTGCTAGTATTATCATGTTCATATCATGAGTAACATGTTCATGCCATGCCCACTCTCATGTTGATTCTAGTAGTATCATGTTCATCAATGGTAATTAATTTGTAAATGCCATGTTGTTGTTTGTCTTGATTGCTTTGGTTGCTGTGAGCTTGCAAGTACATTCAAAATACTCACCTGGCGTGTCATGCCAGATTGCAGGTGATGCCGTGATTGATTGTTTGTTGAGGATCCCGAGGTTGCGCTCTAGGATGCGTCCCAGCCAGAGTCCCTGCGGAGTGGAGTTCACCACCGTCGTTGTTGTTCCGCTGCTAGAATTTATTCCGCATCAAGGTGTTCCGGTGCTAGCATAGAGCTACCTTAGCAAGCTTAGTGTTGTCGTGCCAATGTAACCTTTGTAATATCGGACCCTTGTACCCCGATTATTTGTAATAAAGAGCTGATTTGTTCTATGCCAATCAGTGTTGTATTCCAGAAGACTTGATCTCTGGGCTGGAATACGGGGTGTTCCGGTCTCTCTGAGCCGGGGTGCCACACATGTCAAACTTTTTCTGCACTGAACACGTGACCAAAGGAGTGTCGTGTTAAAATTTGAAAACAAAATCAGAGATCATTCGGCCATTTTTATACATTGATTGATTTCCCAGGGATTTAATGTGCAGAAATCAAATTTGAACTACATGCACACGTGATAGTGCACCAAAATGGATTGGTAAATCATATGTGTGTCCCTGGGTGCATGTTTATTCCCCGTGAAATTTCAAACACTGAGAATCTTGATTTTTAAAATCTAGTAAATCCAAAATTTAGGTTAAATTCATGAAACTTATCGTGGTGTCATATGGACACCAATAGACTATGATATTGTATTTTTTTGTCAAATTTGAGACAAGTTTTGATATAATCTTCTTACAAACGGGAGATTATTAATAATTGGCAACCAATATCGCAAACGGATTATTTCTTTGAATCGTGGGCGTTAGACCAACAATGTACGTGCCATGCTTCGGCTAAGCAATAAAGCGGCATAATTAATCATCAAAAAAGAAAAACAATATACGTGCCGCCACGCGTCCCGTGTACCGTGCGAGCAGGCTTGAGTTGACGGGACACATGCGAGCAGTCTGCCACGCAGGCAGACCGGGAGGCGTGCGCGTGTTCGCTGCGCAATGTCACCGGGAGGCGTGCTATTAGCTGTGTGAAATGACGGTAGGCATGCCAGTAGTCCGCTGCGCAGGCTCACCGGGAGGCAAGCCAGGCCTTTGACCGCCGCCCGCCTCACTCCCACTGCTCCATATTAATGGCGCGCCGGAGCCGCTGGTCGGAATAGGCGGCCGCACCCCCCGTCCATAGTGGTCACCGCCGTCTAGAGTGTATGAGGATGCCACCAAAGCGCACCATCGGAGGGAGTGGTGACGCCGGGGCTGGTGAAGCACCCGCCCAACGCGTGAAGTTTGGCACAGAGGTTGCCGTCACCGCCGACGAGGTCTCGTGCGGGCAGCAGCACGACCTTGACATCATCGCCGCCGTCGTGCCTCGCCAGCCGGAGCCGGAGGTCCACAGCAACTCCGGCAACGACTCTGACTCCAACGGAAAACCGGTTAGTCATCTATACCCATTTTTGCGGCAAATATATCATGTGTTTTCTCTGGTTACTCCTACCCCCGTCCCCCCTTTAATTTTTTGGAATAGAAATCCTATGGTTATGTTCTCCTAGTCCATGAAATCAGAGTAAGATTCGTTAGATCTGTGTAGTGTATTAATTGTTTGAATGGTAACCGTCTAGGGTTAGTGATTAATTGTTTGTTCTGTACAAATGATTTTTGCTAATAATCCGACAAGGGTTAGCGTTCGTGCTAATAATTCGTAGCCAGATCTTGAGAATTGATTTTGAATGCCTACATATATGTTTGTGCCATTTTTTTTGTTCCAGATCTTGAGAATTGATTTTGAATGTCCTACATATATGTTTGTGCCAAAAAAATCCCAAGATTGGTATGTACACTGATGAGGCTCTGGCCAGCACCGCCACCGGTTGTAGATCCTGCACCCAGCAGCGAGGGCAGAAGTGGCCACTGCCCCCCTGGATCTGAGGAACCCGTAGAATCTCGGGCGGACATCATAAGCGATCTCCCGGACGCCATCCTTGGGGAGATCATATCCCTTCTCCCCACCAAGGATGGCTGCCGCACACAGGTCCTCGCATCTCGGTGGCGCCCTCTGTAGCGTGCTGCACCTCTTAATCTCGACTGTCATCAGTTATGCCTCTTAATCTCGACTGTCATCAGCTATCTGCCGTTCATGATTTTGAACTCCACGGATCCATCATCTACTCCCACCAGGGCTCCGTTCAACGCCTCTGCATCCCGGCATGCTGCCTGCTGCACATATCCTGCATGGTGGACGCCTGGCTAACATCCCGTGAATTCGAAAAACTCCAGCAGCTTGAGTTCTACCATTTTTGCGAAAATAGCTTACCACCAACCGCTGTATATGTGCCCTCACCACCGATGTCCATCTCATGGTTTTCCTCCTCTCTCCACACTGCCACCTTGGCCCGGTGCCATCTAGCAGACAATCTAGTACAAATGCTTCGACTCCCACTGCTAAAAAAAACTCGTGCTTGTGGTGGTTGATCTGTCTGAGGCCTCACTGCACAGCATCATCCACTCCAGCTGCCCTGCCCTGGAGCGCTTGCTGCTTGTTTTTGGAGAAGAAATCCGTATCCATTGTCTCCAAATAAAGTCGCCTCACCTTGTAAGCATTGGAATTTGTTTTAAAGGATAGGAGCTCATCATCGAAGATGCCCCTTCACTTCAAAGGTTGCTCCATGATTATTGTTATGCACCTTCGCAAATAATTGTGGTCTCTGCGCCTAAACTGGAGACATTGGGTGTAATTCGTGATCCGTTTAAAGGTTACAAGATGGTGTTTGGCTCCACACATATTCAGGTACTGTATATTATCATCAACACTTTTGTAATCATAAGCTGCATTTTTCATTTGTGCGCATAAGTTTTATATCATCTTGGAGTACACTTTTGGTACTAATTTTATGTTCTATGCTCAATGAAGAGTTTGTCCATGGATAGCCTATCAATGGTTCTGGATTCTGTCAAGACCTTACATATCAGTATGTGGTGTGTAGATCTGAACACGATTATTGGCTTGCTGCGATGCTTTCCATGCCTGGAGAATTTATATATAGAGGTGATGATTTCACGCACATTGAAAGACCATATATAATGTACTAGAATTAACCGTTCAGCTGTCGCTCTTTTGACATACTCTTTTTTTAGACATTAAATGTTTACAATCTTCATGTCTATTTAGGCAATAACACATGGACAAAAAGGTATAACCAATCGGTGGCGTAAGAAGCACAGGGATTTTCTCAGTTCTCATGACATTCACTTGAGGACAATAATGCTGGAAGGATATGCATCCAACCATGCAAACACTAGCTTTGTCACATTCTTCCTATTGAAAGCGAGGGTACTATTGTCCGTGAGGATTACATTTTTTAACCAAAAGTTTCTCACGGATGGACACGTTGAATAGCACAAAAAGAAGTTTCAGGTGGACAAAAGGGCTTCTGAATGTGCTCGGCTTCTATTTACAACAACTTGTCATCATGTACCAGTAAATTTTCTGGCCCAGGATCTTGATTTTATGGATCAGACCGATCCATTTGATTGTGACTGCTGAAAACTTTGGTTGAGTTAGATGCTATTGCCCTGTTCCATCTGGGTTTTGTCTAAACCTGATGAACTGATCCTCGTGCTTTTGTACCGTTTGTAAGCTGGAGTTAGATGTTGTTTCCCTTTTCAACTCGGCTGTGACTCATATTTTCTTTCAAACAGGGCCAATGGCTTGCCATTTCTTTAATTAAATGCCTAGAAATCATAAATGTTTCCTTGGGTGAATGTTTAGGTCACATTTCTTTAGTTAAATGCCTAAAAATCATAAATGCTATATGCAATAATTATGCAGGTGGTTGCTCGCCGTTGAGGCGGCCGCGGCGCGCTCTGCTCGCATCCCTTCGCGTGCTCTGCACGATGTTGAGGCGGCCGCGGCGCGCTCTGCTAGCGTCCCTCTGTGCGCGCTCTTTCAGCGGTTGGGGCCGGTGCACGATCATGTTTTGGGCGCCATATGCATGCGGTTGCGTCCGCGCGCGTCGCCACGATGCAGTTAATACGTGCGGCACGATGCAGTGACGCGCTGCAACAACTGCCATCCGCGTGCGCCGATACTCTAGGCTGTTCGGCCTCCCCATTTATTCCCACGGCCATTATAACTTTAGTCTCTTCAACCTTTCGATCACACCCCAGAACACAACAAGCACACCCACGACGACACGTAGAGAGAAGATATCCAGCGGAGGTCCAATGGAGTTTGGCAAGCATTGTGTGGACACCCACGTGATGGGGAAGGAACTCACGGTGGTGTACACCATCGACCCAGCCGTGGTGGAGGACTCCATCAACACCATGGAGCAGTTGCTTGCTAAGGATAACAAGTACAAAGTGGTCGGCTTCGACCTCCAGTACACCGCCGGTCATCCCGGGGTTGATCAGGCGGTTGTCGTCGCCCAGTTGTGCGTGGGCCATCATGTCCTCGTCTACCACTACTGCCTGGCCACAAGGCCTTGCGAGCGTTTCGCCAGGTTTGTCAAGAGCCCCAACTACAAGTTCTCTATGGTGGACACCGTCAACGATGTAAAAGTGCTCCAGATTTCGGGATTGGCCCGCCCCAAGCTTGTCGACATCCATGGCCACTACAGGGTCTACGGAAGCATGAAGAAGGACTCCCTGGTTGAACTCACTGCGGCCATCATCGACCCCTTCTACGAAAACATGAAGGAAGGTTCCAAGAGAAATCCTGGATCCTGGCACGGTGCCTGGGTGCGGAGACTGGATGAACCTCACCTAAAGTTTGTAGCCAAGAACGTGTTAACATACTACGAGATGCACAGGCGGGTCGTTAACATGAGGGAGTGCCTCCTTCCTGTAGACAACGAGGGATCGAGCCACCAGCAGTGCAGCAGTGGCAATCGTCATAAGAATAAGTAGATGATGATTAGATATGATCGTTTATCCTAGTTTATTATGCATGTAATTGTTTACTTTGGTGTGTGCAAATGTTATGTGTGTAGTCAGTTATGTAATTGGATGTTTAATTTGGTTATGCAATCATGTCCTTATAACTATATATGTTGTTGTTCTGTAGACAGAGCATAGATGTCGTGCCGACAGAGCAAATCACATCGCCCACGGGCTAAACTAGGGAACCCGTCGGTGATGATTTCATCAATCACTGACAATTATTTACCACCAACCGTTTGCCCATAACACACACAGGTTATTAGCAGGAATCATCCGTGTTGTTATCTGTCTTCCCACACATTTCAGATTACTGACCTGTTTGCCGCGTATCACACACATCTTGTTAAGTTGAACCATTTCTGTTGTGTTGGGTAATCGCAAACAATTCATCCGAGTGAACCGCATGCCATATATCGCACACACCTTGATTTGCCTGACCGTTTCTGTTGTGTTGGGTAATCACAAACAGTTCATCCGAGTGAACTGTATGCCCTGTATCGCACACACCTCGAACTGGCTGACCGTGTTTGTTATTCTAGCTCATCGCAAGCAGTTTGCATGGATCAACTATATGCCACGTATCGCACATGCGTCTCTAATCTGAATCGTGCTTGATGTCTCCGGTATCGCACACAGTTCGTATTATTGACGACGGTTTTATTACGACACTGTTTTTGATTCATGCATCGCACACAGTTTGGTCGCGGGGTCTCTGATTCATGTGTCGCATTAGCGGTCGCCTGCAGCAGTGTTCGACTCTCCCTCTTAAATATCTCTCTCTCTCACAAACACAAACTCCGTCTCCCAGGGTCTCATTTCTGTCCACCATTCCCCTGTATGCCGCTCACACACACCCTCTCTCGCTAAGGATATCTCGGGCTCCCTATGTCTCTCTAGCTACGACTCTCCCTGTGAAATATCTTTCTCTCTCGCAAACACAAACTGCGTCTCTCAGGGTCTCATTTCTCTCTAATATTCGTCTGTATGTCACTCACATGCACCCTCTCTCTATCTCTCTGTCTCACACACATAACTCACCCTTCTGATCCACTCGACTCTTATCTCCAACACACACACAAGCCGATCTCCATCTAGCTAGCATCTCTATCTCTCTATTTCTCCGTTTCTCCATCAACCTTCTTTCTCGGACGCACTCTTGCTTCCTATCACGCACACTATATCTGTTTCTCTCTACATGCATCTATAGGTCGATCTCTTTTGCACACACATTGTGTCTCGCTCTCTCTGCTCGCCATATATGCATGCTCCACCCCACGCCACTCTCTCTTAAAGACAAAAACACACGCTCCATCAATGGGCCTTCTTCCCTCCACTCTCACATTGTCACGCCCAATATGCGGTCCTATCCCCAAGGAACTCGAAAGTTCCATTATGGATAGAAGCGCATATCGAAGACGCTTCACAAGGTGGATATCATTACAACATACCATGTACCAAATAGATGAGAATACCAGATAAAGCCTTACACTCGCCACAAGCTACAACATGAATACATCAATACATAGCAATCATCATACAGAAGAGCAGGATCCGACTACAGATGAAATCAAAGGAAAAAGAAGAATGACATCCACCCTGCTAGTCCCAGGCTGCCAACCAGGAACCCATCCTATGATCGATGAAGAAGAAGAAGCAGAAGAAGAAGAAGAAGAAGAAGAACTCCAAATATAACAAGGATCGCTCTCACGTCAAATCATCGCTTTACCTATACCTACACCTGTTGTTGTAGTCTGTGAGCCACGAGGACTCAGCAATCCCATTACCATGGGTATCAAGACTAGCAAAGCTTAATGTGTATGGAATGGATAAGTGGTGAGGTTGCAGCAAGCACTAAGCATTTGTATGGTGGCTAACTTACGAGTACTAGAATAAGAAGAGTAACTACGCATAAACAGACGTGAACTAGTAGTGATCAAGAAGTGATCCTGAACACCTACTTACGAGTCAAACATAACCCCACCGTGTTCTCTTCCCGAACTCCCTCAAAAAGAGACGATCACGGTTACGCACACGGTTGGTGTATTTTAATTAAATTTAGTGTCAAGTTCTCTACGACCGGAGGTTATAAATTACCAAGTCGCCACATAACCCCGGGCACGGCTTTCTGAAAGATTTAACCGTGCTGGGGTGCTCCAAGTAGTCCATCACAAATTACCACATGCATCCGATGGAAAACTTCACACTGTGATAAGATGATGCCTATAAGGAATCCCCCGTTGACAAGCCACTCGTAAAAGATAAAACTAAACCAGCAAGACCTCCCGACATGCCGACACCCTGATAGGAGCCGCACGTATCTCGTCTCAGGCCACGGCGGATAAGCTACACGTACGAATTAAACCAATCCTCCAGTTTCCCCATGGCGGCCCCGCATAGTGCTCTAGTTTTGGACCAGCACCATCAGCACTGGCCCACCTGTATTATGTGGAATTAAGAATCCGTGGGGACGCGACCCCCCACTAGTGCAGCGACTAGCTATACAAACGGTTTTTAACCCCTTTCCACGACAGTATTTTAAACCGTCGCCTTGCCTGTGTGTGCGATAGGGGGGTCCTTCCCACACGACCCAGAAACCGTCAGCGATAGGTCCTCCGGTCACACACGCGGGGCAAAAAGAGCTCGTGTGCGATCGGGCAAGCCATCGCATACAATTATACAGGCCCAATCATTTCCGTTCGTATGTACATCCCACACAGTGAATCCCAGACAAACGTTTCCGTTCGTATGTACATCACACACAGTGAATCCTAGACAAACATTTCCGTTCATACGTACATCACACACAATTTTTCCCGTCACATCGTCTGTGATAGCATTGCCATTGCAGACGATATTAATAATTTTATCGTTTGTGTTATTGAATGCATCACGCACGGTGCCTAGAAGAAACTGTGTGGCATAGGCTGTCCATCACACACACTTTTTATGTGGAAAATGTTTGTGCAAGGTGGCCTAACGCAAACAGTTGTCCAGAGGAAGTCATGTGTGATTGTTCATTGATCCAACACGTTTACTTCCTAGAAACTGTGTGGGTTGTCTGAGGTCATCGCCCACGGTGGTGTCTCAATAACCGTTTGCAATAGAAAAACCCAATAAGCAGGCTAATTGGCCTATTATTTTTAATCCATTTAGTAATCAAATTTACATTTCATATTAAACCCACAATATATTTCATTTTTGTATTATGGAACCAGAATTTCATAATTGAAGTACATCGGAGTACACCATCATATAGCTTTAGCACTCAGTTACACCATATAGGCATATAGCTAGCTACCCCATTACACAACAGCACCAAGTTTCACATGCAACACCTAAAACCTTTGGAAATTAGCATCATAGATGGTAGATAGACAGATGAATCTCATCTGGAAAACTGTGGAAACGGAAGGCGACTATTGAGCCTTCAGTGATGTTGAAGGTCCTTGCAACTTTAGGCTAGTGCCTGTGGATGATTGACCGCCCATCCTTTGTCCTCTTGAGGAAGACTTCAATATTGTACCACGAGTGTTGTATGAACACCTTCCTCGCCTCTTGACCATACAGGTGGTTTGAGAGGTAATCATAAGTGAACTGCTTTGGAAAGGCCTGAAAACAAAGATATGCATAAATATCTTCTCTAAATTTTGAAATGGCGCAAAGGAATTTAAAAAACAAGGTATAAGACTTAGTACCATCCTATAGTTCACGGATGTCTTCTTCATTGTGCAGACAAAGATCTTGTTGTTTTTCGTCGCTAGTTTCTTTATCCTAACAATCTACTTGAGTTTCTTGACTTGACTGATATTCATGGAGATCTCATTTCCCCATATGCAAAATGGGTCGAACAGTGGGTCAAAACCTCTGACAGCAGGACCTACATGTGCAAGACAAAATTGTTAAAAACCTAAATATTAGAATGGTTCCTGCAATTGCACAATAATGTGCTATTAGACAAAGGACCATGCATGTGCAAACCTCGATGGTAAACCTCAGTGCCTCCCATTGTTTCCCTGCAACACATATAAGGTAGTTATTGATCAGGTTAAGTGAGGGTTGGCATACTATCAGTAAAATAAGTTGATGAAAAATAAACACATTGCAGATTCAACAGATTAATTTGAGCCACATGGAAAAGCCATTTATCCAAGCTAAGCATGCTTAAGAAATAGGAAATATAACAATTGTATATGTTTCTCATGTATTTAGTACAGCCAAATTCGATTTATTTCTCGCATGCATAACAATACAAAATTGTACCCACAACAATTGAACATCGCATTGCAGAATTGAACCAAACAGTTAACTAAGCACCACAACAAATGAAACAAACAGTTAACAGAGCACCACATTGCGCAATAGAACATACTAGAAGATCAGACAGTTAACCATACCTAGTATGCTTAACAACTTGGAAATATAGCAATTGTATTTGTTTCTCATGTATTTTGTCCAGCCAAATTCGATTTATTTCTCACATGCAAGAGAATACAAAATTGCACCCACAAGAATTGAGCATCACATTGCAGAATTGAACCAAACAGTTAACTGAACATGACAACAAATTAACCAAACAGTTAACTGAGCACCACATTGCACAATATATAGAACATATATACTATAGGATCAGATTGCATAGTAACAATACATAGGATAATTCACTAGAATTTGTAAAGGAAAGGCAGGAGCAACACATGCAAGAGGTAAACCGAACATGCTTAACCGGCGTAGCTAGCTAGCTGAACATAGGTCCTTATAGTGAGCTAAAAAGACAAGCTACTCCTCATCATCGGAGATATTGATGACGATGGGCTCCTTAGACTTGGAAGAGGGCGAGGCCTCCACAACGTGGGTGCCCTCCTCGTAGTGGTGAGTCGCCTGAGCCGCTCTGGGCACCAACCTGCTGGCTCTGGAGTTGAGGTAAGGACGGGCACGCTGAGAAAACACCTCATAGTCTTTGCCGAAGGCACTGACGGTGGCCTCGAGAAAATGCCACGAACTATCATTTAAAGCAGCGAACCGCGTGGCGGCGTCCACGCGCGGGGCGTCAACGGTGCCCTCGATGGTGAGGTGCTCCTCCAAGATCTAGGGGTCGGCACGCATGGCAGCCATCGCGACCTCATCCGCGCGTGCGGCCGTGATTTGCTTCTCCGCTGCCAAATGCTCCTTGAGCTCCTGGCTATACTGCGTGCACCATGGCTTAGGGCGGCGCTTATTTGGAGGATGGGTCAGTGATTTGGGTGGAAGGTGTCACGCCGGCAGTCGGGGCATGTGAGATGTAGAAGGAGGAAGAGGATGGTGGTCGGGTGTGGATTACCTGACTAGATCGACGAGGCCGAGCAGCAGGAAGGAGCGTTGCCGGCGAGGAGGCAGCGCTGCAAGCAAGCAGTGAAGGTTTGAACTTGGAAAGAAAGGCGGAAATAGGGGAAATGTGGCTTTTGGTCAGGAGGAGGGGGTTGGGAGGTAGATATTTCCGCGGAAGCCAAAAATTTTCGCTCGGTGCAGCGAAAAACTAGCGCGCAAAGTGTCATCAGACACGGTCCCTTTTTCAGCACTATGTACGATATGTGAACATTACAAACGATTCATATAGCTTACCCCATGTGTGATGAGTTTGAACGTGCAAATTTTGGTCCGAAGTTCCCTGGTTATAGTGGTCATCCACGTCATTGCATAATTTCAGTACACAAAAGAGCCTACAACACACCCACACTTCTTAATCGAGCAAGTTCATCAATTAAACAGAGCTAGCTGACCTAAACATTACTCTAACAAAAGACCGGCGCTCTAAACAAAGACTACTATCTTGGCTGGCGCTCATCGATCTCTGCCGCCTCCTCCATGTCCAGCTCGCGCCCGACGATCTCCTGGGGAAGGGGCTCCATGGCATCCATCGCACCATACTCGGCAAGCATCTCCCCATCCGCGTCCGCCATCTCTTTGGAAAAGGCCGCCATGAGCTGGGCATGGGCGGCCGCGGTCTGGGCTTGGATGGCCTCCATCACGGCAAGGTATGCCGCGAACGAACGGACGGCTGCTCGAATGCTCTCGATGATTGCCAACTCTTCGGCCGTGGGTTGCCGACCGTTTTCGGAGAAGCTTCGTGCGATTTGTGTGGTGACCGCCAGGAGCTGGGCATGGGCGGCCTCGACATGGGCGTGGGAAGCCTACATCAGGGCTAAGGCGGCCGCAATGGAACGGATAGCTGCTCTGTGGCTCTCGCCATTTGCTATCCCCTTCGCAGATGTTGCTGCCGCCATCTGAGCTGCAACAGCGGCCATTTCGGCTGCCGCGCCCGCCTGGTCGTAGATTGCGGCCAGGCTCATGCAGATTGTTAGCACGCTCATGGCGGCCGTGGCTGCGCTCTCGCCGGAGTGGGCCGCCAAAGTTGCCCTCACGATGCGGGTCCACGCCCCCATCTTTGACCGGCGATGACTGAATAGTTTAATGATATTTGGGGAGCAAGTGTGCTTTACGCGCCGGTTGTGGACTATAGCCGTTGAACCTTCTCGCACAAGCCATATACTATGACGGTGCTCCAAGATATTTTGTACTGCATCTCACACGGTTGGTGATAATAAACAGTGTGTGATGTACTTGATTTTTTGTGTTGATTTGAAATACAGAATGGGGTCACAACGGCAAAGGACGGTGTTTGAATTGCTAGAACTTTTATCTGCAGTGAACATGCAACTATAGGAGTGTCGTGAATTTTTTTGTAATTGTTCAGGGTTCTTTTAGTGCACCAAAATGGGTTGTAAAATCATATATGTGTCATGGATGCATGCTTATGTAACACCCCGATTTTTGGCCCTTTCTTTTTTCTTTTGGATTTCTTCGAATTTTTATTTGGAGTTCCTTTTTCCGTGGCTATGTGGTCTTGAAACCTGGGAAGATCTTCTCTCCTGCCATTTCCAAGTGGCTTGTCATTCTCAAATCAATCCCAAGGCCATGTCATTTCCATCTTAGCCCAACTCCAGAATTTATTTATTGGGAATATTCCTTTTTCTATTAAAGGAATAACCCTGTTTGCCCTAGGTTGTGAAGCAACCTATATTTCTGTCTTCCACAAAATTCCAACAAAATTCTCATAAATTATTTGGATCATATCTTCCACAAATGTGCCAAAACCCATCCTTGCCTAGTTCAAAAATAATTCAGGAATATTCATTTCCTATTCTGTCCAGTATGGCACTTTGTGAAGGAAGTGCTATTTATCTTTTCTTGATTGCCCTCAAAAATTTTGGGCACTCTTTCCTACCCAAATAATTGCCACATGCCAAAATTCAGCTTCATTTGCCTAGTAAATCTTCCTCTGCAAATTCCCAAAGTTTCTGACCAGATGGAAGCTTTGTGAAGGAAGTACTATCTAGGCTAATCCAAATGAGTTTCAATTTTGGTAGATCATTTATATGATCAAATAATGACTCTCCACCAAATGTAATCTCCACCCAACAATCTATGTGAGCACACCTTCAAATCTTGGTTTCTGGTCACAATTTCAGTTTGTGAAGCAACTATATTTTATATTGCTTCAAAAATTCTGAAATTAATCCAGGACCTAAATATCCAAAAATAATGTGATCATGAAAAAATTCACATTATTTTGCCAAGCCATTTGCTCCACAAAATTCCCCCAAGTTTCTGTCCAGTGTGGATCATTGTGAAGGAAGTACCATTTAATTCATCCAATTTGGATGAATTTTTTTATGGTACCTTCATATTCCCTAATGACCATGCTCCACCAATTTTCAGCTCAACCCAAGCATCTATGTGAGTGCTACTTCCTGATCTATATTCTGGCCAATTTTTGCATTTGTGAAGCCAGTGCTATATATCTTCATCTATTTGAGCTGAAAACTTACCCAAGTAATGGCCTTAGTGTTTGATCAAGCCCAGCTAAAGATCAGAACCCTACCCCAAGTAGAACTCCCCCAGTTCGGATCAAACACCTTCCTGTGCTTTAGGCTTTCGGCGTCCTCTAGTCACATCCTTAGCCACTGTTGTTGTTTTGTTGCTTGGAGCAGCTAGTGGAGGAGTGAGCAACTCGCCGGACATGCCCGGGGCAACTAGAGCGCGTGGCAATGCCACATTCGCGCGGTGACCGCACTCAGTGCGCGTGCTCTGCAGCAGTGGCGGTGCTCTGCGCGTCGCCTAGCGCCGGGCCCCTCTTCCCGGCGGCCCCTTCGCGTCCTTAGTGTCGCGTGCGCCTCCTCTCTGCCTCTCCCTTCGCCCCAATGGCCCTCGCGTGCCCTGCCTCCTCGCCAGAGGCATTGTCTTCGTGTCCGCGGCGTCATCCGGGGACGACATCATCGCCGTGGCTATTTAAGCCATCCCCGAGGTCCTCCGAGCTCACCACCAGCCTCCTCTCCCTCCCAGCGCTCGCCCCGACCTCTTCCCCGAGCACCGGAGCCTCTCCTCGCTCGTCACGGCCGCCATGGCCGCCGCCAACCTCCTCTAAAATTAGCTCGAGGCCGAGCCTCCCTCCTCCTCTAGCCACCACCAGAGGCCTCCACTGCCACCTCGGAGCTCACCCCGTAGTCCTCCCCTCCTCCCGTGCCCCATGGCCGTGTGCCCAAGTATGGCCGCCGCCCCTGCCCTCGACCACCGCATGCCGCCACTGCTCCAGCCCTCCCCGGCATTCGTGCGGTGCGGGGACGGATGCGGCCGGAGATGGCCTGTGTCGCCGGAGAGCGCCGGCGCCGCGCGCCTCTCCTCTGTCCAGCGGGCACGAGGGAGAGGTTGAAGACGTTGACCGGTCCGCGCGGGTCCCACCACCCAGCGGCCCCACCTGTCGGCGAGACACATGAGTCAACCCCGGGCCCGCGCAGATTTGAGTGGAGACGCACTCCGCGGAATACGCTTTCGTTTGTTGAAAGCGTAAACGGCCGTTACACCAGTCAAGAATGCGCTTTCTTTCGCGGAAAGCGTATTCCGCCAAATACGCTTTCGGTTTAACCCAGCCGGCCGAAACCTCTAAATACTGGACGTTCGTCCGTTAGCAGTAGAAATGGACAGTTTTTAATTCCTTTTCCGCCTAACGAACGAACGGCCGTAACTTCGCGACCGTAACTCCGATTCAGGTGATTCCAAAGCCCACGATCTCAGTTCGTCGAGCCCGTTCTGATGGTATCATTTTCATGAGGTTGTCACACTGTGAAAATGACCATTTTTCCCTTGTCCTTAAAACAGCTCCGCCGAGAGGGAAACTTTTCCGGCGATTCTTTCCGCGAGTTCATCGCACCTCTCCCCGGTGTATCTTTTATCCCTAGGCAAGCCACAACAACCACTTGCATGATGGCATTGCTATAGCCATGGTTTTCCACTTGAATATTTAATGGTTTGCTGAGTTAATTATTTTCGTGAATATTATATGCTTGTGAATACATGTCCATGCTTATGCCATGTTCATTTTCATCTAGTGAGTGACATGATTAATTTTAGTGATATTATCCGCATATTTTATTCTTGTAATCATTTCCGATGCTAGTGATAATTCTATGCTCATATGAATTTTTATCGTCTGTTATGAAAATACTTGTGATATTCATGATCACCGTTATGCCATGTTCATTTGCATCCCGTAGAATAAATGATTTATTGTTGTTATATGGTTATGTTGCCCATCCATGGTTACACTTATATCAGGCTCATATGCATTGTTATTTCATTATGTTATTGCATTGTGACTCAGCTCATCACCATTCAAGTTGAAACTGACATTAATCGAACTTGAACAAATCTGTTGGCTGAGTCATGGTGCCACCGAATCGAGCTCACCAGTGCAACCACACTTACCTGGATGGGGAGGCCCTAATGAGGTCTATTGTCATGCCTCTCGCTGGTGCCTCCTACTAGGGAAGGTTATG
Source organism: Elymus sibiricus (assembly GCA_039707655.1). Taxonomy (NCBI): domain Eukaryota; kingdom Viridiplantae; phylum Streptophyta; class Magnoliopsida; order Poales; family Poaceae; genus Elymus; species Elymus sibiricus. Next base: position 278,824,004 of record CM077672.1, read on the forward strand.
GGTGCGCGCTACCCTGATCAGGTAGGCTACCATAAGCCTTGAGGACCCGAGTTTTGATGGCGCCGAGGTCCCCGTTTGGGACGAGTTGTTTTGTTTGGCCACGACGGTGGCAGCGACAGAGGTGGCGGGTGTCACATGTTGACACCGGAGTCACCCAGGACAGAGCCCAAAGGGGAGTTTGTCGGAGTGGCCAGGAGAGTGTCATGCAATAGACTGGTTTTGTCGGAACGTCGTTGGTCCACCCGAATGGGAGCACGAGGCCATGAGTTCCGTGGTGTGGGTACAGTGTACTAACCTCTGCAGAGTGTATAATCTATCGATAGCCGCGTCCTCGGTCATGGACACAGTTCGTAGTAGGTCACACTGTGGGTCAACAGTAATAAAAATGTGAATAATAAACAACCCCGGTTCCATGAGGAAAGAAGTTGGTTGATCTCTATGTGGTCATGCGATGATCACAGGTAGAGATCAAGCTCCGTGTGGTCATGTGATGATCACGATGGTAAGTTGGTGGTTACAAGATAACCCCCGAGCAGAGTAAGCTGGTCCATGAGACCTTAAACGTTGACCCCCTTGCATGCTAGTATCATCCTGTTCATATCATGAATTATATGTTGTTGCCATCCTCATGTTGTTGCCATGCTCTTGTTGTTGCCATGCTCATGTTGTTCTAGTAGTATCGTGTTCATCTTTGATGATTAACCTGTAAATGCCATGCTGTTGTATGTCTTGATTGCTTTGGTTGCTGTGAGCTTGCGAGTACATTCAAAGTACTCACCTGGCGTATCATGCCAGATTGCAGGTGATGCCGTGTTTGCTTGTTTGTCGAGGATCCCGAGGTTGCGCCCTAGGATACGTCCCAGCCAGAGTCCCTGCGGAGTGGAGTTCATCACCATTGCCGTTGTTCCGCTGCTAGAAGTTATTTTGCTACGAGTTGTTCCGCTGCTAGCATAGAGCTATCTGAGCAGGCGTAGTGTCGCCGTGCCCCTGTAACCTTTGTAATATCGGACCCTTTGTACCCCGTTTATTCGTAATAAAGAGCTGATTTGTTCTATGCCAAGCAGTGCCGTATTCCAGAAGACTTGATCTCTGGGCTGGAATACGGGGTGTTCCGGTCTCTCTGAGCCGGGTGCCATAGCTTAGGTCCCATGAAAGAAATGGAATGGATTTCAAACACCTCGGCATCGTGGCTCGGCCGCAAACATTGAGATACTTAGTTTTGAAATTCTAGTAAATCCAAAACTAGTCTGAAATTCATGAAATTTGGCATGCTATCACGGAATGGCACCAACATGCTGTGGTAAAAATTTGTCCCATTTGGGGCAGGTTTTGGTATAAGCTCCTCACAAACCAGAGCTTCTCACAAGAAGACTCGTGGTTCCGGTACGTTGGGAACGTGTCACCTTTGTGGACGAAACGACATTCGTTGCCTCTTCTTGCCTTGAATTTTTTTCTAGAGGCAACATAGACCAATAGGATTGTCGTGTTAAATTTTGGAATTATTCGGGGTTTGTTTGGACATTTTTATATATTAACTGAGTTTTCTAGGCATTTTATGTGCATAATTCAAATTTGAACTTCAGGCACATGCTCCAGTGCACCAAAATGGGTTGGAAAACATATATGTGTCCTTGGGTGAATGCTTAGGTCCCATGCAAGAAATGCGAATGAATTTCAAACACCTCGGCATCATGGCTCAGCCGCAAACATTGAGATACTTGGTTTTGAAATTCTAGTAAATCCAAAACTCGTCTGAAATTCATGAAACTTGGCATGCTATCACAGAATGGTACCAACATGCTGTGGTAAATTTTTTGTCCCATTGGGGGCAGGTTTTGATATAAGCTTGTCACAAACCAAAGCTTCTCACAAGAAGCCTCGTGGTTCCGGTAGGGAACGTGTCTTCTTTGTGTGGACAAAACGACATTCGTTGCATCTTCTTGACTTGATTTTTTTTCTAGAGCCAACATAGACCAATAGGAGTGTCGTGTTAAATTTTATAATTATTTGGAGTTCGTTTGGACATTTCTATACATTAACTGAGTTTTCTAGGCATTTTATGTGCATAATTCAAATTTGAACTATAGGCACATGCTCCAGTGCACCAAAATGGGTTGAAAAATCATATATGTGTCCTTGGTTGAATGCTTAGGTCCCTTGCAAAAAATGGGAATGAATTTCAAAAACCTCGGCATCGTGGCTTGACCGCAAACATTGAGATACTTGGTTTTGAAATTCTAGTAAATCCAAAACTCGTATGAAATTCATGAAACTTGGCATGGTATCATGAAATGGCACCAACATGATGTGGTAATTTTTTTGTCCCATTTGGGGCATGTTTTGGTATAAGCTTCTCACCAGAAGCCCTCATGGTTCAGGTATAGGGAACGTGTCACCTTTGTCGATGAAACAACATTCGCCGCCTCTTCTCGCCTTGATTCTTTTTCTAGAGGCAACATAGACCAATAGGAGTGTCATGTTAAAATTTGAAATTATTCGGGGTTCGTTTCGACATTTGTATACATTAACTGAGTTTTCTAGGCATTTTATGTACATAATTCAAATTTGAACTACAGGCAGATGCTCCATTGATACAAAAAGGGTAGAAAAATCATGTATGTGTCCTTGTGTGCATGTTTAGGTCCCATGCAAGAAATGGGAATGAATTTCAAACACCTCGGCTTCGTGGCTCGGCTGCAAACGTTAAGAAACTTGGTTTTTAAATTCCTGTAAATCCAAAACTCGTCTAAAGTTAATGAAACTTGGCATGCTATCATGAAATGGCACCAACATGCTGTGATATTTTTTTGTCCAATTTGAGAGAAGGCACACGAATTAACAGCCAACAAAGGCATTTTGAAACAAATAGCTGCCACGTTATCATCTCAAACGTTTGAATAATTTAAATCGTGGGCGTTCTGCTAAGCATTCATGTGACGCCATGCATCACACTTTTATTGGCTAGGAGGTGCCATGCGGGCAGTTGCTTGAGTAGACGGGAGGCGTGCGAGATGTACGCTGCGCAGGCTCACCGGGAAGCGTGCGAGCTGTACCCTGCGTAGGCTCACTGGGAAGCGAGCCCCTTGACCTCCATCGCCGCCCGCCTCTCTCCTAACCTCTCCATCATTGGTGCCCGAGCCGCTGTTTAATACATGTAGCCTTACTCTTCGCCTCCTATTCCCCTCTCGCATACCTCCACCAACTCCATAGCGCAGAAGGATCATCTGCCACTAGTCTTCTAGTTTGGTGAAGTCGACTCCGAGCCGGAGGAGATAGAAAATAAGGAGGAATGGGGCCTCATGGACATGGCCCTGAACGAGTTGGCCACGGTGGATTCTGCTCCTGGGCCCGTCCCAGCTCCCATCCCCGCGCCCGCGCTAGCGACCATCCCCGTGGCATTGACGGGCTGGTCGCCAAGCACCATCGCATCGCTGGAAGCCGCGGGCGTCAGCGAGGTCCCCGTGGACCCGCGCGAGCTCATGTACGTGCCAGCGCCAACGCCCCCGCCTGTGCCCGTGCGCGGCCCTGCACCCATCGCGGTGCCGGTGCCCGTGTGTTTGCTTGCACCCTCTGCGCCCGTGCCCATGCGTGCTCCTGCACCCGCCACACCCCCTCAGCGTCATGGGATGCTGCTGAAGAGCGCTACCTCGCAGCGCCGCGAGTCGTCGTCCTCCCGCGCCCCGCCCGTTGATCGCGCGATGACCGGGTCATTGATTTCCAAGTCAAGAACATTCTGGGCTGGCTTGAAGACTTGAACAACGGCATCCCGAAGGACGACAACACCGGCATAGCACGCCGCCTCCGCCGCCTCCACAATTAGTTTTTTTGGGTTTAATATTGTATCTCGATCGTATGAATGTAAAGTCACAGTGTGACTGAATGAAACCTATTGTTTGAACAAACTTGCGTTTTTTCTCTGAATGTACAGACTTATCAAAGAATTTTTTTAAAAACATCAATATTTTCTCTGAATAAAACACACATCGCAAATGTTTTAGATAGAGCACCTGTATGCAAAGCGAGAGCTATGGTTCCTTCCCTAGTAAGCCAAGTGAAAATTTGCCGCGCAGGATTTGTGCATCTCTTCATCGCAAACAGTTCAGATTGAACACCGTATGCAAAGCGAGGGCTATGGTTCCTTCGCCACTAAGCCAAGAGAAAACCTAGCATGCAGGATTTGTACATCTCTTCATTGCAAAGATTTTTTATGATGACCCGTGTGCAACCACGTACATACAATTTGGTAAGATTTGCATTTGTCATATTGGGTATATTGCCATTTGTCAAACTGGAAACTTGGGCATTTGTCGATCCAGTAACATTGCCATTTTTCAACCTTGTAACATTGCCATTTGTCAAAATTTGCAGCTAAAAATCACTAGCACTGTCTAATTTTGCAGCAGAATGTCAGTAAGCATAGATTTCATTCATAGATTAAGCAGTCATTCTTTATACAAACAGTTCAACTAGATAGCTGAACTGAACAAACTTTTCCCCAATTGTTGCCAACCACGTACTGAAATAGCTAGTTCAACTATATATACTAGCTAATTTTAAGTAAGTAGTACAGTTCAACCATAACTATAGTTAGATGAACTGAACAAAATAGCCCCTAAATACTACTACTACGGAGGGGCTTTGTACTACTTCCAGCAGCCTCTCCTATGCTGAGCGCGCTCATAAGAGGCAGAGGAGGAGGAGCCTAACGATGAGCTGGAGAACTAGAATCCGGTGCCTGCCGTTGCTGCACCTTTAGCGATGCCCACCTCGAACGCCCTCTGCCGCTCCAGATAACCCATCTCGAAGCGGCGGGACTCCTCGTAGATCTCCGCATTCCGTGCCTCTGCGGCGGCGTGTGTTGCGGCCACGGCGGCGGTAAGGCTCTTTGCATGCTTGACCAGGTGCCCCTCGTCCTCCCGCAGGAGCTCGATGTAGCGCGCAAGGTCGCTGACGCACATGCGGGTCTCCACCTCCACCTCCCGCCTTCGGGCAGCGGTGGTGGAGCGGGTGATGACCCCGTCGGTCAACGGTGGGGTGGTGGCCATGGAGGCCGACGGTGGGGTGGTGGCCACGATGGCCACCTCCCGCCTTCGGGCCATAGTGGCAGAGTGGGTGATGGCCACGGCGGCCATGATGGCCACCTCCCGCCTTCGGGCCCCGGTGGCGGAGCGGGCGATGGCCCTGGCTTTCGACGGTGGTGTGGCGGCGACGGCGGCCGACAGAGGGGTGGCGGCAACGGCGGCCGACAATAGCTGCCGGCGGGCAGTGGTGGCGGAGCGTGTGGTGGGTGTTGTGCGCACACCCAACAGGGATGCCATGCACAGTACACGACATCGGGGACTAAACCGCTGCCGCGGTGTAGCCTCCCAGCTGGAGTTGTCCTCTGATGACGGCGGAGTGGCTGGGCGACGACGATGGACCGGTGCCATTTGGCGATTGTGGGAGAAGAAGACGAGATAAGCTACGGGGAGGGAGGGGAAAATGCGACGCAGGACTCGCCGGCCATGAGGGTTTTGTATAGCAGGCCGGTAAGCATTGGGTTTTGAGGGATTTCGCCGAGTCGGGCGGGAAGCTTGCGTGATTGCACGGGAACGGGCTCACCGACGATTCATTGGCGCCTCTTCGAGCCAACGTTTGGCCAAAAGAACACCTGTGTGGTGCTCAAGCTTGCGCTCGAAGCCTTCTGCGGTAGCGCGGTGACAAGACGTGCGAGAGGAGGACGAAATGACACATACACATACGGTTAATAAAAAAAGTTTGCGATTTAATTACCTAGCACACTGTGTGATGTGGAACGCGACGTAGTTTCATATCATGCCACCGGTTCGCAACTGCCGGCTGGCTTGTAGACGGCCATTCCCTGCGTGTTCAACTGTTCTATGCATGTGGTTGCTCGCGGTTGAGGCAGCCGCGGCATGCTCTGCTCGTGTCCCGCCGCGCGCGCTTTGCCCACTTTTCTCCACGCGCGCTGCCAGCGTTTGGGGCTGGCGCACGATCACGTACGTTCGTGGTTCCATTATGCATGCGGTTGCGCCGGGTGCGGCGCCACGATGCAGTTACCCACTGCAAAAACTGCCATGCGGACATGCCGAGAATCCAGGCCACCCAGGCCCCATTTATTCCCGCAGCCATTTACCTTAATATCTTGCGCCCCATGACACAATAAGCGCACCCACGACAACACATACAGAGAGGATATCCAGTGGCTCCAATGGCACTCCCGGTGGCTCCAATGGCGCTCCCAGCGGCTGACGACGATGATGGGCGATAGTTCACCATGCGTCATGTAGTGGACACCCACGTGAGGGGGAAGGACCTCACGGTGGTGTACACGAACGAGCCGGTCTCGGTGGAGAGCTCCATCCACACTATGGAGCAGTTGCTTGCCGAGGACAAGTACCAAGTGGTCGGCTTCGACCTCGAGTTCACCGGCGGTCGTGTCGGGTATGATCAGAAGGTTGTCGTCGCCCAGTTGTGCGTGCGCCATGACGTCCTCGTCTACCACTACCACCTGGCCACAAGGCCTTGCGAGCGTTTCACCAAGTTTATCAATAGCCTCGACTATAGTTTCGCTATGGTGGACACCAACAACGATCTAAAAGCGCTCGAGATTTCGGGCTTGGCCTGCTGGAATCTTGTCGACATCCATGGCCACTAAACGGTCTGGGGCTGCATGAAAAACAAGCAGGACTCCCTGGTTGACCTCGCCTCGGCCATCATCGACCCCTACTACATGAAGATGAAGGATGAGAGCAAGAAGGACAAGATCGCCTGGCGCAGTGCCTGGGAGCAGAGACTGGATGAAGAGCATGTCAAGTACGTGGCCAAGGACGAGTACACAAGCTACGAGATGTACAGGTGGATCGTTGACATGAGGAAGTGCCTTCATCCTGCCCCAGATGAGGGATCGAGCCAGAGAGCAGTGGCGGCAGTGTTACAAGAAGTATATGATTAGATGATCATTTCTCCTAGTTTAGAATGCATGTAATTGTTTATTGAGGTGTGTGCGAATGTTTTGTATAATCACTTATGTAATTGGATGTTTATTTTGGTTATATATATGTTGTTCTTCTGTAGACAAAGCAAATCACATCGCACACAGACTAAACTAGGGAACTCGTCGATGATGATTTCATCAATCGCTGACAATTGTATACCAGCAACCGTTTGCCCACAACACACATGGCTTATTAGCAGCATTCGTCTGTGTCATTATCGGTCTTCGCACACATTTTTGATTACGGACCTGTTTGCCACGGATCACACACATCTTGTTAAGTTGAACCGTTTCTGTTGTTTTCGCTCATCGCAAACAGTTCATCCGAGTGAACTGTATGCCGTCTATCGCACACACCTTTATCTGGCCGACCGTTTCTGTTGTGTTGCCTAAGCAAAAACAGTTCATCAGAGTGAACTGTATGCCGTATATCACACACACCTTGATCTGGCTGGCCATTTCTGTTGTTCTGGTCATCACAAACAGTTCGTATGGATCAACTGTATGCCACGTATCGCTCACACAACTCTAATCTGAATCGTGATTGATGTCTCCGCCATCGCACACAGTTCGTCTTATTGGTGACGGCTTTATTACGACACCGTTTGCGATGCCTCGCACACAGTTTGGTCGAAGGGTCTCTGATTCATGTGTCGCGTTAGCAGCATCCTGCAGTAGTGCCCTATGCTAATTGATTACTTAATTTCAGTATTATTATGTTGGCAAATTTTAAAACCAAAATTGGGCCTTGCTGGAAGAGTTTTATCCTAAAACAAATGAGCAAGGGGGTCCCCATAAAACCCCACACATGTTAGGAGCGCGCATCATGGAACATAACACCGGTATTGTAGAAACTAGGGCGGCATGAGTGGAACAAAACACCAGGCAAAAGGCCGAGCCTTCCACACACAACCAAGTATATAGATGCATTAATTAAATAAGTGATATTGTGATATCCCATGATATCCATGTCCCAACATGGAACAACCTGGAACTGCACCTGCAACTAACAATGCTATAAGAGGGGCTGAGCAAAGCAGTAACATAGCCAAACAACGGTTTGCTGGGATGATGGAAGGTTAGAGGTTGTATCATGGCAATTGGGAGGCTGACAAACAATTGGTAGGTATCGAGACATAGCGATAGCATCGAGACAACTAGCAAGCAAAGATAGTAGTGATATCCAAGGTAATGGTCATCTTTCCTAGAATCCCACTAGGAAGAAGACCGAATCCATGAAGTAGACGAACAAGCGTAGTCGAACGAATCCTCACTCCGAAACGTAACCCGAAACTATCGAGAAGAAGCACAACCAGAAAGAAGCAAGCAACATGGTAAACAAACAAGCATATCATGGCATGATGCACAACAATTATGATGCATGTTAAGTTTAAGAATGCATGGCATGGCAAAGTGCAACAATCAAATACTACATATTAAGTGAAGCTCAATTATTTAGTTCTCTTCCGTTTATGTACCTGTCGGTGTATAAAACATGGGTATTTTATACCCTGACTTATGCACAGAAAATAGCGGCCTTCCTGATGGCCAGGGCTTGCCGGGAATTACCAAGATCAAGACACAAGGCTTAGTTGCAAAGGCACTAAGGAGAAGATCAATACGAAGCATCAATAAGTACCTGGCTAGTACTAAGGATGGGTGCATTACTTGCCGGCAAGGTGAAGGCCCGGCAAGCTTCGTGCCGGCAAGCCCTCGCTGGCTCGTCCGCACTCCACCTCATCGGGTAGCTAGTCGCTAATCGATGAGGTGTCGACCGCGCAGGAGATTTGGTGAGGCTTGTCGGGGCATGTGTCAGCTCACTAGAAGGAGAATTAGCTTTAATGACACCCGTCCAGGAGGCGTGTCAAGACTACAGGAGGTAGCTGGGTGAGCGGTGCAGCAACCTTGCCGGGGCTCCTCCTCCACATGACACCTAACGGCGCAATAAATGCTTTTGTCCTAATCCGGCAAAGTTAGGTATGATAGCACTATTCGCTATCTAATAGACTTGTAATGACTGTTTTGCCACTGTGGTAACCCCTTGAGTTATAAAAGGAGGGCCAGGGCAACCTTTACTGGGGATCGATCGACCAACACTTAGCTCATTCTGCATGCGTAGGTGCTCTTCCCACACCTTGCCGACAAGAAGCGCTAGCTCCTTGTACTTGAACCCAAACACATCCAATACACAAAGCAGGAGTAGGGTTTTACACCTCACGGTGGCCCGAACCTGGGTAAATCCTTTGCGTTTCTGCTGATTCTGCTCTTTGTGCTTGCGCATCTCCCTAGTGGAAGCGCAAAGGGGCTAGATGGCCCCATAGATGGTCGTACGCACGACATCTTTGGCACGCCAGGTAGGGGGATCGCTTGCGCAAACATGAATCAACAGTTTGCGCGTCAACTTCGTTTTCATCATTAGTGATGGCGCCCAAGAAGAAGGGCGCGTCTATAGCAGTTCCATCGACCTCCAAGCTAATGTCGCATGTGCCCACGGGCGGCGGAGATGATCCGGCCGACGCAGGTGGTGCAGGCGGAGTGGAAGGCATCACCGGTGCAGGCGGCGCAGGCGGCATAGCCAGCACTAGTGGCCCGCGCGGAGCGCGCAACACCAACTCCCAGCTTCCTCACCATTCTGGCGATCGAAGCCACAATGGTGCAGGCGGCGTGGATGGAAATCTCCCGCATCCTTGATGGACTGACGAGCGAAGCAACCGGAGCAACACCGTCCGGTCCGGCGCGAGCCAAGACCTCGCTGCTGCGGCGTCTAAAGATGCTGCGGCGTCTAAAGATGCTGCGTCGGGACACACACCATGACCGTCGCAAGATGGGCGCAACGTGGCTTCAAATGGCACGGACGGCTCCGGTCGACGACTTCCACATGGCAAAACGCCCGTCGATCATCCGCAAGATCTTCAGGCGCCACCTCCACCGCGTCAGGCCACTGCTGGGCATGAGCCACGGCAGCAAGATCGCGATGGCGCTCCTGCTGGCTCTGCTAAGAGTCGAGCGACATCGCGTTCTTCGCTCCCAGCCATGCCGGCCACGGCAGGAGAGGTGATGGCGCAGGCCCAGATGCTGCTGAATTTTCCTCCCACGGCGGACAAGATGGACGAATGGAGAGCCACCATTCAGAGCCTCATCGGGTTCGCCGAAACCAGCAAATCACAGCAAGCGAGACCATCTCAATGCCCGCGAACAGCACCAGTAGCTCCAACTAGTGGCCGTGTCGAAGGTGCTGCGCCAACGGTGCAATCACCTCCGTGGCAACAACGCTTGCAGCAACGGCAGCCACGACAAACTCAACGACCCGCTGAGCCCAACGAGATGTCGATGGCCTCTTCGGATCCGCGAGCGCGGCAAGATCAGCGGCAAGTGCTGCAAGACAGGCGGGTAGAGGATGCCCGGACCACCATTGAATGTTGCCGGGAGGCACGCCGTCAGTCAGACGTGCGCGATGGACCAGTCGTTGATGAGCCTGCGCCCAAGGTTGGCGGGTACTTGCCTTACGAGCTCGGGTGCCCTGCTTTCACTCGCGAAGTGTGGCAAGTCTGCTGGCTATTTCTCCGTGCCTTCAAGCCAGAAGTACCAGAGAAGTATGACGGCAAGCTAAACCCAGCAGAGTTTTTGGGCATCTATACAATTGCTGTACAAGCTGTCGGGGGAAGAGATGAGAAGATTCTCGCCAATTACTTCCCATTGGTGCTCAAGCCTGTCGGAAGTGGGGCTTCGGGGACCCAAAGGTTCGAACACTGGGGTCATCTTGTTCCTACCTACTCGTCCCCTACCACAGCTTAACCACGGCGAAGCTACAGCGAGAGCGCACTGGCGAGGACGGACCGTGGACTCAGCGGTTTACCCAGGTTCGGGCCACCTCGCGGTGTAAAACCCTACTCCTGCTTGGTTTTGATTGCGGTGAGCAAGAAGGTGTTCTCGTGTACAAGGTAGGAGAGGAAGGAGTCGATCCTAGCCCCTACCACAATGGCAGCACTGTCCCTTTATACCTGCCTTGGTCCTCTTCCCCCTCAAAACTTAGGCAGGAAGGGTTGCCACATTTGGCGGATTTTGAAAGGGGACAGGCGCTCAGGCTATCCTGCCTAAAGGCGGTCTTCGCCTGCCAAAGCATGATCCATGACGCGCCGGTGGGCTCGGTGATGACCTCCGCCCAGCGCGCCCGCCGTCTTGGTCTTCTTTCGCCAATCGGGCAACCTTTGGGGTTGCTTTGGGAAGTGGACTGCTGGCCTTGCTCCCTTAACACAAAAGGGGAAACCCTCTTCATCCTCGCCGGCTGGCACGGCCTCTATCGCCGTTCGTCGCCGCGCGCGTCACCCACGTGATGGGCACGGGACCACGCGGCCGAGCCGAACAACTCTAGTCTCGAGCGCGTTCGGGAGGGTGCTTCGGGAGGCCGCCTCGCGAGAGGGCCTCGCGAGAGAGCCTCGCGAGGCTGCTGGTGAAGATGCCGAGTCTTGTTCGCCACTCCCTGAGGAGGGGTCCTCAGGAGGCCAGGGCCTCATGAAGGGTCTTGGTGAGATGCTTGATGATGACGGCCTGCTAGGCCCACGCCAGGCGCTGCGCCCTGGGCCAAAGGCAGACGGGCATGGATACCCTGGGTTCGATGGGCCCGACAGTAGCCCCGGGCCCACGGTGCGCATGTTCCCTCCTATTAGGGGGCCAAACGGCGCGGGCCCTAACCGCTTGCGGGCCAGGCACGACGCGTGGCCCACGGTGTGATGGGGGACGCCCCCACTTCACCCATGACGCCTTGGTAACCGCCTGCGCAGACATAAAGCCTGCCGCGGGTGATGCGAGACCATCATTGCCTTCCTGCGCGCAATGCTGCTGCTTCGATTCCCGACGCCGAAGAAGGTGTAGCGACGAGAAGAGCCCTGCGCCGAGCATAAAGAGGGGGAGAGAAGAGCCGCAGTCTTCCACCATCTTCCTCTTCCTCCAACCTTTCCTTCCTTGTCTTGCCAGAGCCGTTGCGGTGATGGCGTGGGGAAGAGGGCGTGCCCGTGCTTCTGCTGCTGCACCCAAGGTTCCGCCCCGGGGGCGCGGGCGCTCGCCGGCGGCTGCCGGTGCTGGCCCCAGCGGCCGTGGAAGGGGCGCCACCCACGGGCGCGGAGGGCGCGGCACGCGCGGCCGCCCTACCTCCCCAGGCAGGGAGCCATTCTGCGGAGGCGGCTCACGAGTTCATAGTGAACATACATCGCCGGCCCTGCACCTGGCTCCGGCTCCCGGACTCCTTCGCGGAGGCGATGGCGGACCGCGCGCCCTTGGGCCTGTGGGTGCAGGCCCACGGCTGCTGCAACGGCCCCTCCTGGGTGGCGACGGAGTTCACCCCCTCGGGTTTCATGTTCTTGAAGCAGGGGTGGAAGTCGTTCGCCCTCGCCCGCGGCCTGAAGCGGGGGCACGTCCTCCAGTTCAAGTACGACGGGGCCACCACGCTCTTCGTGAAGATCTTCGGGATCTCCGGCAACCATCTAGAGTGCTGCGCAGAGAGCGAGGACGACAGCTACAGCGGCTCCTCCAGCGAGGACGAGAGTGACAGCGATGCCGCCCCCTCCGGCGGAAGCAAAAGCGGCGACAGCTCCCCCCGCGTCAAGAGCAAGGATTAGGACTCCGACTAGGCACGTGCGGCGTCCATGTTGGAGTCTTGGGGATGACGGCGCCCCGCCTAGACCTTTTTCTTCTTTTTATTCTCCTGCACTGGATCGATGTAGCCCCGTGGAATGTATGCACTCCCCCCCCCCCCGAAGTCCTCTCGTGAGGCCGGTTTTTTCTTTCTTGTTTGCCTCGGCGCTCTACGCCATCAGGACCTAGCCCCCGAGCGGGCCTCAGCCATCGCTGGTATGTCCGGTTGTGATGCCGGGACAAGGCCAGGAGGTAAGGGGCACCGGGAGCTAGTGAGGGCTCCTGAGGCGCGATGCTCAGAGAGCCCCCCTTTGGCGTGCAAGCGGCTTACGCGAAAGAAAAATGACAGCACTCAGCGAGATCACGAGGGGAGAGGGCTTGAGTGACGGTGAGGGTGTCTCACGAGGAGGAGACTTAGCTCTGTGCAGGATAGTGTCTGGTGGGCCGCCACTTGTCGGGTACGCCTCGTGAGGGTTTTGCTCGTGAGATCTCCTGCTGAGATGGCCGTCGTGGGTTGGCTCCCGAGGCAGGGCCTGCGAAGCTTCCTGAGGCCCTGAGGGGGCGTCTTGTTACTGGGCCACCTCGCGAGGCCTTTCAGGGGACCTGTTCCTGAGATAACTGCATGCAGAATGCTCAACACAGGGGAGCAGCGCACGCTCGCCGATTCGCTCATGGGCATTACGTGAGGAGATAAGAAACCAAGAACCTTGGTGGGGTGGCGTGCATGGGAGCAGGCCCGCGAGCCAGAGCCCAGTTGCTTGGGGTTTTCAGCGCTGGTGGGACTGACCCGAGCACAGGCACCGTGTCCAGCCCCCGCTCGTGTGAGGCTCATGAGGGACATCGTGAGCGCGCGAGGCTCGTGAGGTAAAGACAAGACGAAACACCATGTAAGGAAACCGAAGCTTTACTGAAGCAAGATAGCAACCCATTACACAACCAAAACGAGATGCGGTTGCCGTGTCCGGCACGGGTCAGCTTGAGGTTGGTGCAACCCATGGGGCGCCCTCAGTTACACATCAAAACAAGAAAAAAGGGGGGCTGCCTTGTCCAGCACGGGTCAGCTTGAGGTTGGTGCAACCCGTGGGGCGCCCTTAGTTGATTGTTCCGCCAGCGCGGAGCATGGGGCTTCCACAGGGGTGTGGGTATGATCACGGGTCGATCGTTCCGCCAGCGCGGAGCATGGGGCTTCCACAGGGGTGTGGGTATGATCGCGGGTCGATCATTCCGCCAGCGCGGAGCATGGGGCTTCCACTTGGGCATGGGCGGGAGCTCTCGCGGGCCCATCAGGCGAATGCAATGAGAGGCTCCGGGGCATGTACAGCCCCATTTCGTTCGTACGCATGAGGGTCATGGGTAGAACTTGCGGAGGTGTTGGATGTTCCAGGCGTTAGGCACAGGAACTCCGTCCTCCATCTCCAGCCGGGCTGCGCCGGGCCTGGAGACATGAGTAACCCTAAAAGGGCGTTCCCACATAGGTGAGAGTTTGTGGAGTCCCTCTTTGGAGAGGATCCTGCGTAGGACGAGGTCGCTGACCTCGAGAGTGCGAGGGCGGATGTTGCGGCTGTGGTAGTGACGCAGGGCCTACTGGTACCTTGCGACGCGAAGAGCGGCCTGACAGCGGCCCTCCTCGAGGAGCAGCAGATCGGTCTCCCGCGAGCCATCCTGACGCACCTCATCGAAGGCAAGGACTCACGGGGAGCCGTGCTTAAGCTCCAATGGAAGGACCGCCTCAGCTCCGTAGACGAGGAAGAATGGGGTCTCACCGGTAGGCTTGCTTGCCGTCGTGCGGATGGACCACAGCACGAACTGCAGCTCGTCGAGCCAGCCCTTGCCACAGGCCTCGAGCTTCTTCTTTAAGTTCCTTGTTTTGAGGCCCTTGAGGACCTCGGCATTGGCACGCTCGGCCTGGCCATTGCTTCGCGGGTGCGCCACCAAGGCGTAGCAGATCTGCGTGCTGAGGCTGGCGTAGTAGGACCTAAAGAGGCCGCTCGTGAACTGGGAGCCATTATCGGTATTGATGTGGTTGGGAACTCCAAAGCGGCTCACGAGGCCCTTGATGAACTTGATGGCAGAGCCTGCCGGGATGGTGCGCACAGGCTCGACCTTTGCCCACTTGGTGAACTTGTCGATGGCGACGTAGAGGTAGCGGTAATCGCCAGCCGCGCGAGGGAAAGGCCCCAGGATATCCAGCCCCCAGACCACGAAGGGCCATGAGAGGGGAATCATCTGGAGGCCCTGCGCCGGCTGGTGGATCTGCTTGGCCTGGAACCGGCAGGCTTCACAGGCTTGGACCAGCGCGGTGGCGTCACACAGCGCAGTGGGCCAGTAGAAGCCGCTGCGGAACACCTTGCCGACAAGGGTCCGTGACGAGGAGTGGTGGCCGTAGTCTCCTCCATGGATATCGGCGAGCAACTCGCGCCCTTGTTCTTCAGAGATGCACCGTAGCGAGACGCCATTGGGGCAACTGCGGTACAGCTCACCGTCTTGTAAGCAGTAAGCGGTGGCCTACCGGGCCACGCGCTCTGCTTCTGAGTCCTCCTCCGGGAGGGTGCCGTGAAGCAAGTAAGCCTTGAACTCCGCGGCCCAGCTGTCTGCTTGAGGCTCCAGCGCCAGCAGCAAGCGGGCTCCTGAGGCTGGGCCGCAGTCTGGCGCACCCATGGGCAGTGCGGGTGGTAGTTCTTTGTGCAGGAGCATGGTGCTTGCGGCAGGAGGTGTGGCTGATGGCTTGAGGAGCCTTTCCTCGAAGATGCCGGGGCTCTGGGGCTCACGGAGAGACGCTCATTTGGCGATGTCGTCAGCTTCTTTGTTGCCACTGCGGGGGACGTGCTATAGCTCCAGGCCAAGAAAACGCTTCTCAAGTTTACGTACCTCTTCTAGGTAGGCGGCCATGTGCTCGTCCTTGGGCTTGTAGCTTTTGTTGGAGAAGTTGACGAGAAGTTGCGAATCGCCCTTGATGGTCAGACACTTGATGCCCAGAGCGAATGCGGCCTTGAGGCCGGCGATGAGTCCCTCATACTCTGCGATGTTGTTGGAAACCTTGTCAGTGTGCCTGAAGCAGAGCTGCATGGCATAGTAGAGCTTGTCTCCTGTCGGCGAGGTGAGCATGACTCCAGCCCCCGTGCCCTGTCGGGAGAAGGCGCCGTCGAAGTGCATGGTCTAGCCGCCTGGCGCTTCGTCCCCTGGTAGAAGGGATTTGGCCTCACGAGGCTCCTCCTCGTACGTGTCTGTCCACTCTGCCACGAAGTCGGCCAGAGCCGCGCCTTTGATGACTCTGGTGGTGGAGAATTCTAGCTGGAAGGCTTGCAACTCGATGTTCCATTCGGTGACACGGCCGGCAGCGTTGGGGCTGTGCAGAACTTGCTCCATGGGGTAGGAAGAAATGACCTTGATGGGATGACCCTAAAAGTAGTGGCGTAGCTTCTTGGAGGTGACGAGGAGCGCGCGGAGGAGCTTCTGCTGCATGGGGTAGCGCTCGCACGCATTCCTTAGCACGGTGCTGACGAAGTACACGGGGTGTTCGACGAGGCGCGTAGTTGTGGTGGTAGCTTGCTCTCCAGGCGCCTCACGAGGCTCGATGGGGCTACGGAGCTCACGAGGATCGCGAGGCTCAGGGGGCTCGTGAGGCTCAGGAGGCTCACGAGGCTCGGGAGGCTCACGAGGCTCAGGAGGCTCACGAGGCTCAGGAGGCTCGCGAGGCTCGGGAGCTGCGGAGGGCTTCTCCTTAGCACAGACGTGCTCCTCTCGCACTGCCACAAGCACTGCGTTGGCCATCTGAGGGGTGGCTGCCAAGTACAGGAGCAAGGGCTCGCGAGAGTGCGGCGCGACCTTGATGGGCGGGCTCGTGAGGTACCTCTTGAGGTCTTCAAAAGCGGCGTCTGCCTCAGGAGTCCATTTGAAGGAGCCGGACCTCTTCAAGAACTTGAAGAATGGAGGGCTCGCTCGCCAAACTTGGAGATGAAGCATCCCACGGAGGCCATACATCCTGCCAAGCACTGCATTTCCTTGAGGGTCCGGGGAGGACACATTTTTTCGATGGCCTTGATCTTCTAGGGGTTGGCCTCGATGCCACGGTGCGAGACCAGGAAGCTAAGGAGTTTGCCGGAGGGAACTCCGAAGACACACTTCTCGGGGTTGAGCTTGAGGTTGACCTTGCGTAGGTTGGCGAACGTTTCCATGAGGTCCTCGAGGAGGGATCCAGCCTCACGAGATTTAACCATGATGTCGTCGATGTAGGCCTCCGCCTTTCTCCCCATCTGAGGCCCCAGCGTGATCCGGATTAGTCGTTGGAAAGTGGCGCCCGCGCTCCTCAAGCTGAAGGGCATGCAGACGTAGCAGTATATGCCGCAGGGGGTGATGAAGGCCGTCCTCTACACGTCTTCAGCCGCCATCTTGATCTAGAGATAGCCTGAGAAGGCATCTAGGAAGCATAGCAGATCGCACCCGGCGGTGGACTCCATGATCTGGTCGATGCGGGGCAGCGGGAATGGATCTTGAGGGCCAACTTGTTGAGGCTGGTGAAGTCGACGCACATGCGATCCTTGCCGCCCTTCTTGGGGACGACGACTGGGTTGGCGAGCCATTCGGGATGGCGCACCTCTCGGATGACTCCAGCTTCTTGGAGCTTCTAAACTTCCTTGACGATGAAATCTTGCTTCTCTGGCGCCTGGCGCCATGCTTTTTGCTTGACGGGGCGTGCATTGGGGCACACCGCTAAGTGGTGGTCGATCACCTCCCTCGGCACAACGGACAAGTCAGATGCTTTCCAGGCGAAAACATCCGAGTTTGCCCGAAGGAAGGTGACGAGCACGCTTTCCTATGCAGGAGGAAGGCCAGCGCCGATGGTGAAGGCAGGGCCGGAGCTACTGCCTTCCACCGACACCCTCTTCGTCTCGGCGCGGTCCTCAGAGAACAACTGCTTCTTCTTAGCAGGTGCGGCCACAGGAGGCTCGACCGCGTCCTCGTCAGTCGGATGCGCGACGGCGGTTGCTTTGTAGGCGCGCTCGAGGGAGCAAACCGCATCCTTCTCGTCGCAGGCGACAGTGATGATGCCGCTGCAGCCAGCCATCTTTAGGACGTTGTAGGTGTGATGGGTCGCCGCCATGAACTTGGCGACAGCTGGGTAGCCCAAGATGGCGTTGTAAGGTAGGCCGATGCGGGCCACGTCGAAGTCGATGAGCTCGGTATGGTAGTTCTTGCTAGTACCGAAGGTGACGGGAAGGCGCACTTGCCCCAGAGGGATGGTGGATCCATCGGTCACTCCGGAGAAGGGCCTGGTCGGCATCAGCTGGTCGTAGGGCACTTGGAGCGTCTCGAAGGTTTCGATGGAGATCACGTTGAGGCCGGCGCCTCCGTCGATGAGGGTCTTTGTAACACCCCAAAAAATTTAATTTGGTTTTTGCCAGCAAATTCTTATTTTGGTTTTGGAGGAGGTCATTTGAATTTTTTTTTCCAAGAGAACCTCCTTCTAAATAAATTTTGATGGCAATTCTTTTTGAGACCTTTCTCAAATTTGGTTCTGGTCTTAAGGGTTTTTCATCTTGTGATTGTGTCAACCCAATTACTCTTGGATTCTTTTACTTTTTATTTTATTAAAAGAATTCTTTTATTTGGATTTATTCCTTTTCTTTTTAAAAAGAATCCTATGTCACTCCTTTGCCATAATCTTTCCTAAAGATCTTTCTTCCAAAATCTATCCTATCCACTTTGGATCAAGTCAAGCATCCAATTCCAGCAAGTTTCAACCTATTTTTGATTTTTATTCTATTTAATTCTTTCTCAATTCTTTTTCTGTCTTTTTCCTGGACTCCTTTGATTTACAAAGGAAGTACCAGATTTCTTTGAGCTTTGACCCCAAATAAATTACCCCAGCTTCTCTTTAGTACCCTCAACCTAGATCACCAAAAATATCCTGGTCCACAGTTCAAAATTTTCAAATTCTGTCCACTTCAAATTTGGACCAGATTTGCAATTTTGGATGGAATTCATATTTTCTTTCTTCCAAGAATTCTGACAAAAATCAGGGAGCCTCTAGATGCATCAAGAGACCCCCTCACCAAGTTTCAGCTCCAGATAAATTTTCCTCGTGCCAAAATCATTTCATCGAACAGGTGCAGTGCACTGTTCAGTCGGTTCAGAAAAGTTCAGAAAGTTCAGAGGTGCAGTGTCGTTTCTTCGTCAGGCGGCAGCGATGATCTCGCCAGTAGCTGCCTTGGCGCCTTCCTCACTGCTCCTCCTTCTTATCCTGATCGCCGCACGGTCGCTTGGCCGGTTGTGGGTGTCGGTGGCGATTGGTCCCGTCAACCCCGGCGTCTACCGCGGCGGCAGCAACTCCCGTGGCGGTCGTCAGAGCGCAGCGTCGCAGAACGCTGTTCTCCAGCGCCGCCCAAACCTCCAGGAGCCTCCGCGTGGCCGTCCTATCCTCTGTGCTCGCTACGGGACAGTCGCCGTGGCCTGAGAGGCGCAGAGCGCGCTCTCTGCCGCCGACGAGCCCGTACGCCCCGTCCCATCGAATTCTCGAGTATAAGCCAAATTCAATCAAACTTAAACCTCAAATGGAACCAGCAGACCAATCCGGCGATGCCCAGTCGCCTAATCCCTCTGTCCATCCCCTGCCTCGCCGTAATTTCTCGCCGTCGTTATCCCGTTCTCGGCAACCCTCTCGATCCGGCTATAAATAGAGCCCCCAAGCCTCCTCTAGCTCCAGCACCTCTCCTCCTATCCTCATAGCCTCGCCAAGCTCACCAGAGGGACTCGGGAGGGCCTTCTTCCCCGACTCCGGCCGTCCTGATCCGCTTCGGGCTCCAGTTCGATTCGCGTTGGTTAGTGCCTCCCCGCCGCCCAAACCTTCCAGTCGCCCTCTTTTCCACCGCCCGTTCTAACCCGCGCGTCAATTTGGTGGCGGCAGCTCTCTCCGGTGAGATCCATCACCGCCTGGTGCCGCCGTCCGCCGGAGAGGAACAGGCCGTCGCTGTGGTGCTTCCCGTCGCCTCCTTCCACTTCTCACCGACGCGGTCAGCCGCCCTGAGCACGCTGGTACCTCTCTCCCTCTCTATCTCGCCGTGGTTCGTCGCCGGCGATCGCCGCAAGCTCTCTGGCGCCGGCGAGCCCTTTTCAAACCTGACGTGTGGGTCCCCCTCGTCAGCCTCTATTCTTCTTATTCGAATCATTTTATGAAGGCGCCTTCGGGCTGAGTACGTTTTCTTCTCTGGTTGACGTATTCTGACCGAAGCGTTTTCTGTTTATTCAATCTAGCCCCTGGGAAACTTTCTGTTTATAACAGATTAGTCCCTGGATTTGTTTTCTTTATAACTTTTAAACTAAAGCTGATTTTGAGTTGATTCTTTTTCTGTCACCTTTATTTTTCTGTCTAGTTTTTTATAGTATTTATTTGAAAAATATTTGGAACAACTTTGATGCACGCGCGGTATTTAGGTTAGAATTCGTATATGTGATTTCGTAGATACCGAAGAAGGAGACGGTGCCGTCAACTTCGCCGAGTTAGACTCCGACTACTCCGAACCAGGCAAGCATGTTTGAACCTTTGATATGACGAGTGTGTTTCATGTTTTCTTGCATGATGTTTCGCATGACATGTTTATGTAAGCATTTGGAGAATGTTACATTTCATAAATGATGGGTTGCAAGTGAGCCACAAAACTTGATGAGATATGAGACAACCTAGTCATGTGGTGGCATGATAGGTTGTACGCCGGTATTGTTGGAGCATGCCGGTAATAACAAAGGAACTGTTTAACTCCAGTGGTGACATAGATCGAGTCTTGTCCCCGTTCACCTTCTTTTCGTGCTGCCACATGTTTTCTGCAAAGAATACGGTTTAGTAAGTTGCAAACCTCTTTCCATGTACACACCAAATAGAGGGGCCGTGATGAAGGTACCATGGCCTTGGATAAAGCCAGTCATCCGGTCAGGGGGCATGGGTGTTTCCGGTTGGACCGAGAGGGGGGCACCCCTTAGAGCGCGCGATATAAATTTGATCCCATGCTATTCGAGGTAGTGGCCTCCCCGTCTTAAGGTTTTTCTGGAAAGTTTCCTAGGGTGATTCCTGGCAGCAGGATGAAAAATGGGTGTGTACTGGTCAGATGTGTTTTCTTCTAAAATACCGTAGACGGAACTAGTCCTTTGTGACTACTGAAATCCGTTGACTGTGGGTAAAGAGTACAACCTCTGCAGAGTCAAAACTATTCGAGTAGCCGTGTCCACGGTCAAGGACGTTGGTTGACAGGTCAAGTGTCGGTCTCAGTGTCAGTCTCTGGAGAACTAATATGTTAAACAACAGAAGTGAATTTGGCTGAATGTTATTCCTGTGGATGGACTAACCTGTTTATTATTATGATATGCCGAGTATTCCTTGGGATGGTGTTACCTCCTGGATTACTCGTATTTTTAATGATACTGATATAAGCCCTTTCTGTGATGTCGCTCAGACGTCCGACTGTGGCATGCTTGTCATTTACTTTTGATATAAGCCCTTTCTGTGATGTCGCTCAGACGTCCGACTGTGGCATGCTTGTCATTTACTTTTGATATAAGCCCTTTCTGTGATGTCGCTCAGACGTCCGACTGTGGCATGCTTGTCATTTACTTTTGATATAAGCCCTTTCTGTGATGTCGCTCAGACGTCCGACTGTGGCATGCTTGTCATTTACTTTTGATATAAGCCCTTTCTGTGATGTCGCTCAGACGTCCGACTGTGGCATGCTTGTCATTTACTTTTGATATAAGCCCTTTCTGTGATGTCGCTCAGACGTCCGACTGTGGCATGCTTGTCTTTTACTTTTGATATAAGCCCTTTCTGTGATGTCGCTCAGACGTCCGAGTGTGGCATGCTTGTCATTTACTTTTGATATAAGCCCTTTATGTGATGTCGCTCAGACGTCCGACTGTGGCATGCTTGTCATTTACTTTTTATATAAGCCCTTTATGTGATGTCGCTCAGACGTCCGACTGTGGCATTCCTGTCATTTTAAAATTTGACATATAAGCCCTTTATGTGGTGTCGCTCCGACGCCCGACTGAGGCATGTCTTTTATTCCTTACCTTTCGAGGCGTCGCTTCAGACACCCGATCGGTCTTCATCTATTTTACGGGGATTTCGGGAGGACTACCGCCCGACTTCCTTTCTTTTTCTTGCTGTGCAAACTTAACTGGCTTTGTGTGTATTGCTAATCTGCTCATGTGCATCATGTTTGCATTTGTTATATCTTATGTCCAAACTGTTTGCGAGTACATTCAAAGTACTCACTGGCTTGTCCCTGGCTAATGTTTTGGCCAGATGTGGACGAAGGCGATCTTATGGATGAAGAGTACGATAGCGAGTCCGACGCCTAGAGGAGTCCCAGTCAGTCTCTTGCGATCCTGGAGTTTGCCACTTGTATTATATACGCTTCCGCCACCCAAACAAAATCATCAAGCCTCACCCCGACGCTTGATGAGCCGTAAGATATGAGAGTTATGTCACCCACTCCACTGTGACATACCCACCACTCTTTTTATTTTTACGAGTCAGTAGTTATGCCACCACATCCATTGTGACATATCCGCCATTATGTGTAATATTGGCGTGCTTGTAATAAATTGTTGAGCAGCCTCCGCTCAACCCTGTATAATATTAAGTACTACTGGATTTCTGTATCAAGGATTTGTCTACTAGTAAGAAGGATTTTCTGTACTGGCCGGACTATTAGGACGGTTTTTCAATAAATGTTTTGTTGGAAAACCGGCCCTGACAGTCTTGGTGACCGCGACGTTGCTAATGGTGGGAGTGCACAGCATGGGGAGTGCGCCTACGGAGATCATGGACTTGGGGTGGTCTGTGGAGTCGAAGGTGATGGCGTATTGCGACCACTTGAGGGGTCGCGCGACCTCAGGCCTCGGGAGGGCGGCATTCACCTCGTGAGAGAGCTGCTTGAAGTGGCGGTTGGACACGGGGGCATGAGCCCCGCCAAGGATGCAGGCGACCGTGCGAGGCTCCTGGTAGCCCCCAGTGCCCTCGTCAGGCTAGTTGATGTCGTTCCTTCGGGGTGGCGGCGACAGCGGCGGAAGAGCGGCATTGGCCTGAGGGTTCGCCTCACGAGGCTGGTCGCGCGAGGCGGCCTCACAAGGCTGGTCGCGCCAGCCCTGGCGGAAGTTGCCGTTGCCGTTGCGGCCGTCCCAGCGGTTGCCGCCGCGGCCACCTCCGCGCCCGGCACCGTGGCCGTTGTGGTCGTCTCGGCGGCCCTGGCGCTCGTCGCGGAGCAGCTTGAGCTCCTGGCAGTCTTCAGTGCTATGGGAGCGCTTGTTGTGGTAGGCGCAGAGCGGCCGGCCGTCTTTCCTGGGCTCGTCATAGTCACGGCCATGCTTCTGCTCGAGCTCCGCCGCAAGCACGGCAGGGCCCTTATGTTTGACGTCCTTGTTCTTGGTCTTGGCGGCATCGAGCGCCGCGTCGGGGTCGTTCTGGACGAAGAGGCGGCCTTCTTCAGCCTTGGCACACTTGTCGGCGAGGTCGAACAGTTCAAGCACCGAGTCTAGCTCGTCGTTGATGGCGAGCTTCTCGCGCATCTTGACGTCCGTGACGCCGATGGAGAACGCAGAGATGACGGTCGCGTCAGAGGCGCATGGTATCTTGTTGAGCACTTGGCTGAAGCGCTGGATGTACTTGCGGAGGGTCTCGTGTGGGTGCTGCCGCAGGTCATTGATGGTGAGGGAGCAGTCTTGCGTGCCCTTGAAGTTGGCGACGAACTGGCTGCAGAGCTCGGCCCATGATGAGATAGACGCCTCGGGGAGGTTCATGAGCCAGGAGCGCGGGCCATCCTTGAGGACCATGGGGAACCAGTTCGCCATGACCGTGTCGTCGCCGTTCGCCGCTCTGACGCTCAGCCCATAGAGCTGAAGGAACTCTGTAGGGTTGGGGGTGACGTCGTAGCATGGAGGCAGCTCAGGCTTGAACTTCGCGGGCCACACCACCCGACGTAGCTCGCGGGTGAAGGTGTGGCAGCCCACACCGCTTGAGAGGACGCCGCCGGCGAGGGCGGCGCGGTTCTGGCGCCCAGCCACCGCAACCTCCTGCACGGCCTGGTCCTGGCGCTGGCGCTGCCGCTCGAGGAGCACCCGCGCATCAGGGGGCGTGCGCCGGATGATCTGGCAGTTGGCCTCGTCATGGACCGGTGGGGACGCGCCATGGGATGGCTTGCGCGCCCGCGCGTTGCGCTGGGGCCCGCCGAGCTTATCGCGCGGAGGAGGCGGCAGGGGAGCACGGTGCGCCAGGTCCCCAGTGCGAGACGGCAGAGGGTGGAGCGAGTGGGAAGGCGCCGGAGCGTCCCCGGCGGCGTTGACGAGCTCAGTCATGCGACCAAGCCAGGCGTCGTAGCCGGCGTCACCCGGACGGTAGCTGTTGGAGTCTAGGATCTATGTCCAATAAACTTCTCCAAGAACTTAGGATTCGAACTCTGGGGGACTTTGCTTGGCAGCCTACGACACGACGGCAACTACGGCGGGGACGCGGCGGACTCGCCGGCTCTCACCGGACATGAAGGGGACGCGCGAGCTACCCAGGTTCGGGCCACCGTGTGGTGTAATACCCTACTCCTGCTTGTGTTGGATTGCTCTGTGGAGGAGAGCTTGTGCTCGAGGTACAAGAGGTGTGGGGGAGAATGGGTCGATCCCCTTACATGGAAGCAGCCCTGCCCCTTTTGTAGGGCCTTGGTCCTCTTCCCCGAAAATATGAGCGGGAAAGGGTAGCCACAGGGCAGCAATTCAAAGGGGGATAGGGGCGCAGGCTTATCCTGACTAAAGGCGGTCTCCGCCTATTAAAGCAGCTCCTTGTGACACGCTGATGGGCTTGGCGATGACCTCCGTCCTGGTGCGCTGATCCGTCCTGATCTTCTATCACCAAAGAGGAAGGCCTTTGGGACTTGCTTTGGGGGAGGCAGACGCCGCTGCTCCCTTATCACCAGAATGGAAGCTGGGCTTGGCCGCGCCCCGCTGTCCTTATCCTGACAGCAGGACGTCACCCAGGTGCTGGGCAAGGAGCCCCGCGGCTGGTGCTGTACGACTTCCTTCATGGGAAGGCCTCGCGAGGGGAGCCTCATGAGGGAACCTGGTGCTTGGCGGCCTCGGCAGGGCCTAGCCTGGCGGGGAGGGGCCTCGCGAGGCTCGCCCCTCGCGAGGCGGCTTCCTCCGGAGCGGCCGAGGCAAGGCCACTCTCACGGGCCCGCCCGAGCACGGTCCTCTCGGCCAGAGGCAGACGGGCCATGGTACCCTGGTTCCCACTAGGACGACAGTAGCCCCCGGGCCCGCGGCGCACATGTTCCGCCCGGTTAGGGATGAAACGGTGCGGGACCCATCGAACTGCGGGCCCAGAGGCGACGCGTGGCGGCTTTTGCGGGGAGGGTCGCCCCCACTCCCCACGACGCCTCGGTAACCGCCGTCTTGGCGATAAAGCCTGCCCGCTCGGGGCGCAGGCGCGTCATTGCTCCTCGTCCCCATCTTGCCCTTCCTCTCGCGCGAGCAGCTTCTTCGTTGCTCCTCCCCCAACTTCCAATCTCTCCGCCGCAATGGCCCCTGGCAGGAAAGGGAAGAAGAAAACCGCCGAGCCGGGGTCGTCGGTGTCGGCCCTTGGAACCCGGGGTATCCAGGCCTATCTGCCTTTGGCCCAAGGCGCAACACCTGGCGCGGGCCCCAGCGGGCCGTCATCACCAAGCACCTCGCCAAGACCCCTCATGAGGCCCTGGCCTCCCGAGGCCCCCTCCTCAGGAAGTGGCGAGCAAGGCTCAGCATCACCATCAACAGCCTCGCGAGGCGGCCTCCCGAGGCCCCCTCCTGCAAGCGCTCTTGACGAAGGCTGTTCGGCGTGCCGCGCGGTCTGGGGCCCATCACGTGGGTGACGCGCGCGGCGACGAGTGGCGACAGAGGCCGCGCCAGCAGGCGCGGATGAAGATGGTTTCCTCTTTTGTGTTAAGGGAGCAGGGCCAGCTATCTACTCCCCAAATCGACCCCAAAGGTTGCCCGATCGGTGAAGGAAGACCAAGACGGCGGGCGCGCGGGGCGGAGGTCATCACCGAGCCCACCGGCGTGTCATGGATCACACTTTGGCAGGCGAAGACCACCTTTAGTCAGGATAGCCTAAGCGCCTATCCCCTTTCAAAATCGCCAAGTGTGGCAACCCTTCCCGCCTAAGTTTCCAGGGGGAAGAGGACCAAGGCTGATATGAAGGGCAGAGCAGCCATTGTAGACGAGGAGAGACGGGGAGAGCTCGAGTTCCCTTCATCCTCAACCTTGTACTCTCTCTCTCACCAAAGCAATACCAACCAAGCAGGAGTAGGGTCTTACACCGCAAGGTGGCCCGAACCTGGGTAAACCGCTGAGTCCACGGTCCGTTCCTCGCTAGCGCGCCCTCGCCGTAGCCTCGTCGTCGCTTAACCGTGGTAGGAGATGAAGCAGTAGAACGAGCTCACCCCAGTGTTCGAACCTTTGGGTCCCCGGAGCCTGACTTCCGACATTTGGCGCGCCAGGTAAGGGTGCGCTATTGTTCTTTCGCTCCGCCCTCCGCTCCACCGACCTCATGGCCGACGCACGTCGCGAGCGCACCGCGTGCAGGGCTGGCCACGTGGCTCAGACGGAGCCGGTGGCCCACAGCAATCGCCACCGCCCCAAAGCCGAGGCTACTGCCGCCACCAACCCCACTGCCCGCGAGCAGCAGGACTCCTCCCTGCACCCTTCCTTGCAGGCGAACGGCCACACCGCCATGGCCTCCTCCCTCACCTGCCATGGGCCGCCGAACCCGCAGGCCGAGCTGCTCATGGCGCGCGAGCTGCTCCGCTACCGTCCAGCTGACGCCAGCTACGACGCCTAGCTCGGCCACATCACCGAGCTCGTCAACGTCGCCGGGGACGCTCCGGTGCCTTCTCACTCGCTCCGCCCTCCGCCTTCTTGTGTCGGGGACCTGGCGCACGGCGCTCCCCCGCCACCTCCTCTGAGCGACGAGCGCGGCGGGCCCCAGCGCAGCGCGCGGGCTCGTGAGCCATCCCGTGGCGCGTCCTCGCCAGACCGAGACGAGGCTAGCTGCCAGATCATCCGCCGCCCCCCCCCACCCGACGCGCGAGTGCTCCTCGAGCGGTAGCGCCAGTGCCAGGACCAGGCCGTTCAGGACGTTGCAGCGGCTGGGCGTCAAAACCGCGCCGCCCTCGCTGGCGGCGTCCCCTCAAGTGGTGTGGGCTGCCGTGCCTTCTCCCGTGAGCCGCGTCGCGTCATCTGGCCCGCGAAGTTCAAGCCTGAGCTGCCCCCGTGCTACGACGGCACCCCCAACCCCATGGAGTTCCTCCAGCTCTACGCACTGAGCGTCGAGGCGGCGAACGGCGACAACAACGTCATGGCGAACTGGTTCCCCATGGCCCTCAAGGACGGCCCGCGCTCCTGGCTCATGAACCTCCCTGAAGCGTCCATCTCATCGTGGGCCGAGCTCTGCAGCCAGTTCATCGCCAACTTCAAGGGCACGCAGGATCGCTCCCTCACCATCAACGACCTGCGGCGTGTTCGGCAGCGCCCGGACGAGACCCTCCGCAAGTACATCCAGTGTTTCAGCCAGGTGCGCAACAAGATCCCGCGCACCTCCAACGCGGCCATCATCTCTGCGTTCTCCACCGGCGTCACGGATGTCAAGATGCGCGAGAAGCTCGCCATCAACGGTGAGCTCGACTCCGTGCTTGAGCTGCTCGACCTCGCCGACAAGTGCGCCAAGGCTGAAGAAGGCCGCCTCTTCGTCCACAGCGACCCCGACGCGGCGCTCGACGCCGCCAAGGCCAAGAGCAAGGACGTCAAGTGCAAGGACCCTGCCGTGCTTGCGGCGGAGCCCGAGCAGGTCGAGCCCAGGAAGGACAACCAGCCACTCTGCGCCTTTCACAACGTTCGCTCCCACAGCACCGAGGACTGCCAAGAGCTCAAGCTGCTCCACGACGAGCGCCAGGGCCGCCGAGACAACCGCAATGGCCGCGGCGCCTGCCGTGGAGGTGGCCGCGGTGGCAACCATTGGGACGGATGCAACGGTAATGGCAACTACCGCCAGGGCTGGCGCGACCAGCCTCGTGAGGCCGCCCGGCGCGACCAGCCTCGTGAGGCGAATCCTCAGGCCAATGCCGCTCTCCCGCCGCTGCCGCCACCACCCCGGAGGAACGACATCAACCAGCCTGACGAGGGCGTTGGGGGCTACCAGGAGCCTCACGCGGTCGCCTGCATCCTTGGCGGGTCCCAAGCCCCCGCGTCCATCCGCCACTTCAAGCAACTCTCTCGCGAGGTGTATGCCACCCTCCCGAGGCCAGAGGCTTCACGGCCCCTCAAGTGGTCGTAGTACACCATCACCTTCGATTCCAAGGACCACCCCAAGTCCACGGCCTCCGCAGGCGCACTCCCCATGTTGTGCACTCCAACCATCAGCAACGTCGCAGTCACCAAGACCCTCATCGATGGGGGTGCAGGCCTCAACATGATCTCCATCGAGACCTTCGAGACGCTCCAAGTGCCGTACGACCAACTGATGCCGACCAGGCCCTTCTCCGGAGTAACTGATGGCTCCACCATCCCGCTGGGGCAAGTGCGCCTCCCCGTCACCTTCGGCACCTGCAAGAACTACCACACCGAGCTCATTGACTTCGACGTGGCACACATCGGCCTGCCTTACAACGCCATCTTGGGTTACCTAGCTCTCACCAAGTTCATGGCGGCCACCCATCATGCCTACAACGTCCTCAAGATGCCAGGCTGCAGCGGCATCATCACCATCGCCTGCGACGAGAAGGACGCGGCTACAAGGCTGCCGCTATCGCGCACCCGACCAACGAGGACACGGCCGAGCCTCCTGAGGCCGCGCTCACGAAGAAGAAGCAGTTGTTCTCTCAGGAACGCACCGAGATGAAGAAGGTGTCGGTGGACGGCAACGGCTCCGGCCCTGCCTTCACCATCGGCACATGCCTCCCTCCTGCATAGGAAAGCGCGCTCGTCACCTTCCTTCGGGCAAACTTGGATGTTTTCACCTGGAAAGCATCTGACTTGTCCGGTGTGCCGAGGGAGGTGATCAAGCACCACTTAGCGGTGTGCCCCAATGCACGCGCCGTCAAGCAGAAAGCACGGCGCCAGGCGCCAGAGAAGCAAGATTTCATCATCAAGGAAGTTCAGAAGCTCCAAGAAGCCGGAGTCGTTCGTGAGGTGCGCCATCCCGAATGGATCGCCAACCCAGTCGTCGTCCCCAAGAAGGGCGGCAAGTAGTGCATGTGCGTCAAATTCACCAGCCTCAACAAGCTCTACCCTCATGACCCCTTCCAGCTGCCGTGAGTTGGCCCTGCCGTCGGCGACATGCGCATGCCCTTCGGGCAGAGGAACGTCAGCGCCTCTTTCCAGAGGCTGGCGCCCTTCGTGCCGGGGCCTCGTGAGCCTCCTGCTCCTCACGAGCCCCCAGGGCCTCGTGAGCCCCCCGGCCTCGGAGGAGCGCACTCCCTTGGCACGCATCGCCAAGCGGTCTGACGTCGCCCAGAACGGTCCTGCCAGGTGTGCCCGACGCGCGGCCTCGCGCGGCCCCCACTCCCCCCGCAGGCGGTTAGGGCCCGCGCCTCCCACGCCTCGCTCCCGGAACCCTATCCTTTTGGTTGTGTAATGAATTTCGCTGATCCTATTTTAATGAGTTATGTTACTTGCTTAATTGCCTGTTAAGTTCGGTGCCGGCTGTAGAGCGCCACGCGCTCGCGACCCCTCCCCTGGCCGATTCCGTGAGTGGGGGCTAGGCACGGTGCCTGTGCTCGGGTCCGTCCCTGCAGCGCCGCCAAATCCAAGCGACTGAGCTCTGGCTCGCGGGCCTGCTCCTGTGCACGTCACCTCAACAAGGTCCTTGGTGCCTTATCTCCTCACGTAACGGCCACGGGCGAGTTAGCGAGCGCGTGCCGCTCCCCCCATTGTGAAAATCTGTTGACATGCAGTCCCTCAGGAGGCGAGCTGCGCGAGGACCTCGCGGGTGGCCCCTCGCGAGCCGGTCTCACGAGGCGAAGACACTTCGAACGCCGAGCCTCGTGAGCACGTCTCGCGAGCTGCGTGAGCCCCTCATGAGTTGTGGCTTGCCCGAACAACGCGCTCCGCCAAAAGCTAAGTCTGACTACCTCGCGAGACACCCTTACCGTCACTCAAGCTCCCTCCCCTCGCGATTCCGCTGGGTGCTAGCGTTTTTTCTTCTGCGTAAGCCGCTTGCACGCCAAAGGGGGCTCCCTGAGCATCGCGCCTCAGGAGCCCTCACTAGCTCACGGTGCCCCTCACCTCCTGGCCTTGTCCCGGCATCGCGACCGGACATACCAGCGACGGCTGAGGCCCACTCTGGGGCTGGGTCCTGACGGCGTAGAGCGCTGAGGCGAACAAAGGAAAAAAACCAGCCACACGTGAGGACCTCGGGAGGGAATACATACATCTCGAATCACAAAGGCATTAAACATAGAAGATATTGTTTTCACGCCCTCGCGGGGCTACATCGGTTCAATGCAGGGAAATTAAAAGAAAGAAAGGCCCCAGGCGGGGTGCCGCCGCTCCCAAGACTCCGGCGCGTCGCCGCGCACGTTCCCAAGAAGGCACTGCTGGCGAATGCGGCTCCGACACCGTGCGCACAGTGCCCGCCGCCAGGGGTTCCGGAGTCATCGTCGCCCGCGCCTAGTCGGAGTCCTCGTCCTCGCTCTTGACGTGAGGGGAGTCGTCGTCGCTCCCGCCCCCGCCGGTGGGGGCGGTACCGCTGGAGCTATCGTCCTCGCTGGAGGAGCCGCTGTAGCTGCCATCCTCGCTCTCCGCGCAGCACTCCAGGCGGCTGTCGGAGAGCCCGAAGATCTTCACGAAGAGTGTCGCGGCCCCATCGTACTTGAATTGGAGGACGTGCCCCCGCTTTAGGCCGCGGGCGAGGGCGAACGACTTCTACCCCTGCTTCAAGAACATGAAGCCCTAGGCGGTAAGCTCCGTCGCCACCCAGGAGGGGCCGTTGCAGCAGCCGTCGGCTTGCACCCATAAGCCCAAGGGCGCGCGCTCCGCCATCGCTGCCGCGAATGAGTCCGGGAGCCGGAGCCAGGTGCAGGGGCTGCGGTGCATGTTCACGTTGAATTCATGCGCCGCCTCCGCCGAGTGGCTCCCCGCCTGGGGCGGAAGCGCGGCCGCTCCGCCGCGGCTGCCTCGGCCTCGCGCGCCTCGCCTTCCGCACCCGCGAGCGGCGCCCCTTCCGCGACCACTGGGCCCGACGCCGGCGGCCGTCGGGGAGCGTCCGCGCCCCCGGGGCGGAAGCTGGGATGCGGCAGCGGAAGCACGGCCACTCCCTCTCCCCTCACCATATCTGTGGCGGCTTTAGCAAGAAGACAGAGGAAGCTGGAGGAAGGAGAAGATGAGTGGAGGGCTCTAGCTCTCCTCTCCCCCTTCTTTATACTCAGCGCGGAGCCCCCCTCGTCGCTCCGCCATCTCCGGCATTGGGAATCGAAGCAACAGCAATATGCGGAGGAAGGCAATGATGGCCTCGCGTCACCCGCGGTAGGTTTTATGTCAGCATGGGCAGTTACCGAGGCGTTGTGGAGAAGTGGGGGCGTCCCCCATCATATCATGCGCCACGCATCGTGCCTGGCCGCAGGCGGTTAGGGCCCGCGCCGTTTCGCCCCTCATTTGGCGGGAACGTGTGCGCCACGGGCCCGGGGGCTACTGTCGGGCCCATGGAACCCGGGGTATCCAGCCCCGTCTGCCTTTGGCCCAAGGCGCAACGCCTGGCGCGGGCCCCAGCGGGCCGTCATCACCAAGCACCTCGCCAAGACCCCTCATGAGGCCCTGGCCTCCCGAGGCCCCCTCCTCAAGAAGTGGCGAGCAAGGCTCTACATCACCATCAACGGCCTCGCGAGGTCCTCTCGTGAGGCGGCCTCCCGAGGCCCCCTCCCGCAAGTGCTCGAGACGAAGGCTGTTCGGCGTGCCGCGCGGTCTAGGGCCCATCACGTGGGTGACGCTCGCGGCGACGAGCGGCGATAGAGGCCACGCCAGCAAGCGCGGATGAAGATGGTTTCCTCTTTTATGTTAAGAGAGCAGGGTCAGCTATCTACTCCCCAAAGCGACCCCAAAGGTTACCCGATCGGTGAAGGAAGACCAAGACGGCGGGCGCGCGGGGCGGAGGTCATCACCGAGCCCACCGGTGCGTCATGGATCACACTTTGGCAGGCAAAGACCACCTTTAGTTAGGATAGCCTGAGCGCCTGTCCCCTTTCAAAATCGCCAAGTGTGGCAACCCTTCCCGCCTAAGTTTCCAGGGGGAAGAGGACCAAGGCTGATATAAAGGGCAGAGCAGCCATTGTAGACGAGGAGAGACGGGGAGAGCTCGAGTTCCGTTCATCCTCAACCTTGTACTCTCTCTCGCACCAAAGCAATACCAACCAAGCAGGAGTAGGGTCTTACACCGCAAGGTGGCCCGAACCTGGGTAAACCGCTGAGTCCATGGTCCGTTCCTCGCTAGTGCGCCCTCGCCGTAGCCTCGCCATCGCTTAGCCGTGGTAGGAGACGAAGCAGTAGAACGAGCTCACCCCAGTGTTCGAACCTTTGGGTCCCCGGAGCCCGACTTTCAACAGTCAGTCCCGCCGGGGCCGGGGCCCGCGCTGTTGAAATCCGTGATCCTCAACGAGGAGGGCCTAGACAAGGTGCGGCCGATGACGGCCAGCGCCTACAATGGGAACGGGGCGACGAAGATCTGGCTGGCGTCGTGCCCCACGGTGCAGCGAGAGGGTACGACCTTCCCATTCTTGCTCCACTCCATCTTTGCCGGGCTGGTGCCCCCCTTCTCCGACTTCTTCAACGCCGTGCTCAGCCACTACCAGGTTCATGCGCTGCACCTGCACCCGAGCTCGGTCCTTCTTCTCTCCGCCTTCGCCTACCTCTGAGGGGCCTTTCTGGGGGTGCTGCTGTCCGTGGCCTTCCTCCGGATAATTTTCCGCCTCCGACTGATCGAGGCGGACCAGTGCTCGGGATGCGTGTCATTCCAGATGGTCGCGGGCATGCGCACGCACATCATCGACATGCGGCTCCCCAAGTAGGTGGAAGGCTTCACGGAGCGCTGGGTCTACATGGACGCACGCCAGTACAGCCCCTTGATCGAAATCCCGGAGGCGCCAGCGATGCCGAGCTCTGGGTGGAGGCCCGCCGAGCTGACCGAGGCCGTGCTGGGGCCAGTCATGGCGAGGATGCGAGTGCTCCAAGTCGGCGGGCTCACCGCGAGCATGGTCGTCAAGGAGTTTGTGCACAAGCGCATTGCCCCCCTCCAGAGGTGCCTTCGCCCGGTATGAACCCACTAAGGCCAGGGGGACCCCATGAGGTTGAGCCCCGATCGCTTTGCCCCGGAGGTGGTGGAGGGGCTGGTGAACGTTCTCCTTGCCGCGGCGACGTCGTTGCCGCCACCAAGCGCGGCTCCAATTTATTGCTTCGGAAACCAGGAGGATGTGCAGGTCGGCATGCCACTGTTCGATCAGTGAGGCTTGTGCCCCCGGGTCATGTGGGACCCCGCGACAATCCGGTCCAGGTGCTGCTGTCGGAATTGGGGCTCCGGGGACCCAAAGGTTCGAACACTGGGGTGAGCTCATTCTACCACTTCGTTTGCTACCACGACTAAGCGACGGCGCGGCAACGGCGAGAGCGCGCTAGCGAGGGACGGAGCGAGGACTCAGCGGTTTACCCAGGTTCAGGCCACCTTGCGGTGTAAGACCCTACTCCCGCTTGGTTTGTATTGCTCTGGTGCGAGAGAGAGTACAAGGTTGAGGATGAGGAGAGCTAGGGTTTTCTCTCAAGGAGTTGTCTCATCCCCTCCTACAATGGCTGCTCTGCCCTTTTACATCAGCCTTGGTCCTCTTCCCCCTGGAAACTTAGGCAGGAAGGGTTGCCACACTCGGCGATTTTGAAAGGGGACAGGCGCTCAGGCTATCCTGACTAAAGGTGGTCTTCGCCTGCCAAAGCATGATCCATGACGCGCCGGTGGGCTCGGTGATGACCTCTGCCGTGTGCGCCCGTCGTCTTGCTCTTCCTTCATCGATCGGGCAACCTTTGGGGTTGCTTTGGAGAGTAGGTAGCTGGCCCTGCTCCCTTACCACAAAAGAGGAAACCATCTTCATCCGCGCCTGCTGGCGCGGCTTCTGCTATCGCTCGTCGCCGCGCGCGTCACCCACGTGGTGGGCAGAGACCGCGCGACCGAGCCGGATCTTCCTTGCCTCGTAAGCCATCGGGAGGATGCCTCGGGAGGCAGCCTCGAGGAGACTGCCTCGTGAGGGGGGCTCGTGAGGGGGCCTCGGGTGGAGCTGCTGCTGAGTCCTGCTTACCCGCTCCCTGAGGAGGGGTCCTCAGCAGGCCAGGGCCTCATGAGGGGCCTTGGTGAGATGCTCGGTGGTGACGGCCTGCTTGGCCCACGCCAGGCGTTGCGCCCTGGGCCAAAGGCAGACGGGCCTGGATACCCCGGATTCCATGGGCCCGACAGTAGCCCCCGGGCCCGCGGCGCGCACATTGCCGCCTACTGAGGGGCTAAACGGCGCGGGCCCTAACCGCCTGCGGCTAGGCGCGACGCGTGGCGCATGATGAGACGGGGGACGCCCCCACTTCCCACGACGCCTCGGTAACTGCCGCGCTGACATAAATCCTGGCACGGGCGGCGCGAGGCCGTCATTGCCTTCCTTCACGCGTTCCACCTCTCTGCACCTGAGAAGGCGGAGCAACAGGGGGAGTTCCGCACCGAGTATAAAGAGGGAGAGAGGAGAGCCGGAGTCCCCCACCCATCTTCTCCTTCCTCCAGCTTCCTCCGTCTCCTTACTAGAGCCACCACAGAAATGGCGAGGGGGAGAGGGCGTGGCCTAGCTTCCGCCGCTACATCCCGGGTGCCGCCCCGGGGGCGCGGTCGTTCTCCGATGGCTGCCGGTGCTGGGCCCAGCAGTCGCGGAAGGGGCACCGCCCGCGGGCGCGGCGGGTGAGGCGCGCGGGGCCGAGGCGGCCACGGCGGAGCGGCCGCGCTCCCGCCCCAGGCGGGGAGCCACTCGGCGGAGGCGGCACACGAGTTCATTGTGAACATGCACCGCAGCCCCTGCACCTGGCTCCGGCTCCCGGACTCCTCGCAGCGGCGATGGCGGACCACGCGCCCTTGGGCCTGTGGGTGCAGGCCGACGGCTGCTGCAACGGCCCCTCCTGGGTGGCAACGGAGCTCGCCCCCTCGGGCTTCATGTTCCTAAGGCAGGGGTGGAAGTCGTTCGCCCTCGCCCGCGGCCTAAAGCGGGGGCACACCCTCCAGTTTAAGTACGACGGGGACGCCACGCTCTTCGTGAAGATCTTCGGGCTCTCCGGTAGCCGCCTGGAGTGCTGCGCGGACAGCGAGGACAGCTACAGCGGCTCCTCCAGCAAGGACTACTCCTCCAGCAGTGCTGCCCCCTCCGGCGGGGGCGGAAGCGGCGGCGACTCCACCCGCGTCAAGAGCGAGGACGAGGACTCCGACTAGGCGCGGCGACGAGTCTTGGGGGTGACGGCGCCTCACCTAGGCCCTTTCTTTCTTTTTCTGCGTTGAACCGATGTAGCCCCGCGGGGGCGTAAGGACAGTATCTTCTATTTTTAAGTTAATGCTTTTGTGATTCGGGATGTATGCATTCCCTCCCGAAGTCCTCTCGTGAGGCTGGTTTTTTTTCTTTGCTCGCCTCAGCGCTCTAC
Source organism: Elymus sibiricus (assembly GCA_039707655.1). Classification (NCBI taxonomy): domain Eukaryota; kingdom Viridiplantae; phylum Streptophyta; class Magnoliopsida; order Poales; family Poaceae; genus Elymus; species Elymus sibiricus. Next base: position 278,859,333 of record CM077672.1, read on the forward strand.
GCCATTAGGACCTAGCCCCTGGGCGGGCCTCAGCCACCACTGGTATGTCCGGTCGCGATGCCGGGACAAGGCCAGGAGGTGAGGGGCACCGGGAGCTAGTGAGGGCTCCTGAGGCGCGATGCTCAGGGAGCTCCCCTTTAGCGTGCAAGCGGCTTACGCAGAAGAAAAAACGCCGCACTCAACGGGATCACGAGGGGAGAGCTTGAGTGATAGTAAGGGCGCCTCACTGGGCAGTCACACTTAGCTTTTGGCGGAGAGCGGTGTCGGGCGAGTCACAGCTCGTGAGGGGCTCATGCAACTCGCGAGGCGTGCTCGCGAGGCTAGGCGTTCGAAGCATCTTTGCCTCGCGAGGGGGGCTCGCGAGGGGCTGCCCGCGAGGTCCTCGCGTGGCTTGCCTCTTGAGGGACTGCATGGGGACAGATTTCACAACAGGGGGAGCGGCACGCGCTCGCTAACTCGCCCGTGGCCGTCACATGAGGAGACGAGGCACCAAGGACCTTGGTGAGGTGACGTGCACGGGAGCAGGCCCGCGAGCCAGAGCTCAGTCGCTTGGAGTTGGTCGCACTGCAGGGACGGACCCGAGCACAGGCACCGTGCCTAGCCCCGGCTCACGGAATCGGCCAGGGGAGGGGTCGCGAGCGCGTGGCGCTCTCCGGTCGGCATCGAACTTAACTGGCAATTAAGCAGGTGACATGACTCATCAGGATGAAATCAGCGAAATTCATTACACAACCAAAAAGATAGGGGCTAGGCTGCCGTGTCCGGCCCGGGTCAGCTTGAGGTTGGTGCAGCCCATGGGGCGCCCTCAGCTGCATTTAAACAAAATCACCTTGGCGGAAGGGCTCCGAGAGCGAGGGTGTGGGAGGCACGGCGAGAAGGTATGGGCCGCGCGAGGCGACGCGTCGGACACATCTGGCAGGACTGCGCTGGGGTGATGTCAGACCGCTTGGCAAGGCGCGCCAAGGCAATCCGCCCCTCCGAGGCCAGGGGGCTCACGAGGCACTGGGAGCTCTCGAGGGGCAGGAGGCTCACGAGGCCTTGGAGCGAAGGGCGCCAGCCTCTGGAAAGAGGCGGCGGCGTTCCTCAGCCCGAAGGGCATGCGCGTGCTACCGAAGGAGGGGCCAACGCCCTGGTCGACTCGCGGCAGCTGGAATGGATCTTGAGGGCAGAGCTGGTTGAGGCTGGTGAAGTCGACGCAGATCGCTCCTTGCCATCCTTCTTGGGGACGACGACAGGGTTGGCGAGCCATTTGGGATGGCGCACCTCACGAACGACTCCGGCTTCTTGGAGCTTCTGAACTTCCTTGACGATGAACTCTTGCTTCCCTGGCGCCTGGCGCCGTGCTTTCTGCTTGACCGGGCGTGCATTGGGGCACACCGCTAAGTGGTGCTCGATCACCTCCCTCGGCACACTGAACATGTCAGACGCTTTCCAGGCGAAAACATCCGAGTTTGCCCTAAGGAAGGTGACGAGCGCGCTTTCCTATGCAGGAGGGAGGCCTGTGCCGATGGTGAAGGCGGTGCCGGAGTCGCTGCCGTCCACCGACACCTTCTTTGTCTCGGCGCGGTCCTGAGAGAACAACTGCTTCTTCTTCACGGGCGCGGCCTCGGAAGGCTCGGCCGCGTCCTCGTCGGTCGGGTGTGTGACAGCGGCAGCCTTGTAGGCACGCTCGAGGGTGCTGGCCGCGTCCTTCTCGTCACAGGCGACGGTGATGATGCCGCTGCAGCCTGGCATCTTGAGGACGTTGTAGGCGTGACGGGTAGCCGCCATGAACTTGGTGAGAGCTGGGTAGCCCAAGATGGCGTTATAAGGCAGGCCGATGTGCGCCACGTCGAAGTCGATGAGCTCGGTGTGGTAGTTCTTGCGGGTGCCGAAGGTGACGGGGAGGCACACTTGCCCCAGTGGAATGGTGGAGCCATCAGTCACTCCGGAAAAGGGCCTGGTCGGCATCAGCTGGTCGTAGGGCACCTGGAGCGTCTCGAAGGTCTCGATGGAGAGTACGTTGAGGCCGGCACCCCCGTCGATGAGGGTCTGGGTGACCGCAACGTTGCAGATGGTGGGAGTGCACAGCATGGGGAGCGCGCCTGCGGAGGCCGTGCACTTGGGGTGGTCCTTGGAGTCGAAGGTGATGGCGTACTGCGACCACTTGAGGGGCCGTGAAACCTCTGGCCTTGGGAGGGTGGCATACACCTCGCGAGAGAGCTGCTTGAAGTGGCGGATGAACGTGGGGGCTTGGGACCCGCCAAGGATGCAAGCGACCGCGCGAGGCTCCTGGTAGGCCCCAGCGCCCTCGTCAGGCTGGTTGACGTCGTTCCTCCGGGGTGGCAGCGGCAGCGGCGGGAGAGCGGCATTGGCCTGAGGATTCGCCTCATGAGGCTGGTCGCGCCAGGCGGCCTCACGAGGCTAGTCGCGCCAGCCCTGGCAGTAGTTGCCATTATTGTTGTGGTTGTCCCAGCGGTTGCCGCTGCGGCCACCTCCGCGGCCGGTGCCGCGGCAATTGCGGTCGTCCCGGCGGCTCAGGCCCTCGTCGCGGAGCAGCTTGAGCTCCTGACAATCTTCGGTGCTGTGGGAGCGGACGTTGTGAAAAGCGCAAAGTGGCCAGTTGTCCTTCCTGGGCTCGTCGTGGCCGCGGCCGCGCTTCTGCTCGGGTTCCGCCGCAAGCACGTCAGGGCCCTTGCGCTTGACGTCCTTGCTCTTGGCCTTGGCGATGTCGAGCGCCGCGTCGGGGTCATTGTGGACGAAGAGGCGGCGTTCTTCAGCCTTGGCGCACTTGTCGGCGAGGTCGAGCAGCTCGAGCACGGAGTCGAGCTCACCGTTGATGGCGAGCTTCTCGCGCATCTTGACGTCCGTGACGCCGGTGGAGAATGGGGAGATGACGGCCGCATCGGAGGCGGGCGGGATCTTGTTGCGCACCTGACTGAAGCGCTGGATGTACTTGCAGAGGGTCTCGTCTGGGCGCTGCCAAACACGACGCAGGTCGTTGATGGTGAGGGAGCGGTCCTGCGTGCCCTTGAAGTTGGCGATGAACTGGCTGCAGAGCTCGGCCCACGACGAGTTGGAAGCCTCGGGGAGGTTCATGAGCCAGGAGCGCGGGCCGTCCTTGAGGGCCATGGGGAACCAGTTCGCCATGACCTTGTCGTCGCCGTTCGCCGCCTCGACGCTCAGCGCATAGAGCTGGAGGAACTCCGTGGGGTTGGGGGTACCGTCGTAGCGCGGAGGCAGCTCAGGCTTGAACTTCGCTGGCCAGACCACGCGACGCAGCTCGCGGGTGAAGGCACGGCAGCCCACGCCGCTGAAGGGGACGCTGCCAGCGAGGGCAGCGCGGTTTTGACGGCCGGCCGCTGCAACGTCCTGAACGGCCTGGTCCTGGCGCTGGCGCTGCCACTCGAGGAGCACTCGTGCGTCGGGGGGCGCACGTCGGATGATCTGGCAGCTGCCTCGTCTCGGTCCGGCGAGGACGCGCCACCGGACGGCTCACGAGCCCGCGCACTGTGCTGGGGCCCGGTGCGCTCGTCGCGCAGAGGAGGCGGCGGGGGAGCGCCGTTCGCCAGGTCCCCAGCACGAGACTGCGGCGGGCGGAGCGAGTGAGAAGGCGCCGGAGCGTCCCCGGCAACGTTGACGAGCTCAGCGATGCGACCGAGCCAGGCGTCGTAGGCGGCGTCGGCCGGACAGTAGCGGAGGAGCTCACGCGCCCTGAGCAGCGCTGCCTGCGGGTTTGGCGGCCCATGGTGGGCGAGGGAGGAGGCCGTGGCGGTCTGGCCGTTCGCCCGCACGGAGGGGTGCAGGGAGGAGTCCTGCTGCTCGCGGGCAGCGGGGTCGGTGGCAGCGGCAGCCTCGGCTTCGGGACGGGGGCGATTGCCGCGGGCCGCCAACTCCGTCTGAGCCACGCGGCCAGCCCTGCGCTCGGCGCGCTCGCGACGTGTGTCGGCCATGGGGCTGGTGGAGCTAAGGGCGGAGCAGAAGAACAACAGCGCTCCCCTACCTGGCGCGCCAAATGTCGGAAGTCGGGCTCCGGGGACCCAAAGGTTCGAACACTGGGGTGAGCTCGTTCTACCACTTCGTCTCCTACCACGACTAAGCGACGGCGAGGCAACGGCGAGAGCGCGCTAGCGAGGGACGGAGCGAGGAATCAGCGGTTTACCCAGGTTCGGGCCACCTTGCGGTGTAAGACCCTACTCTTGCTTGGTTGGTATTGCTCTGGTGCGAGAGAGAGTACAAGGTTGAGTATGAGGAGAGCTAGGGTTTTCTCTCTAGGAGTTGTCTCATCCCCTCCTACAATGGCTGCTCTGCCCTTTTATATCAGCCTTGGTCGTCTTCCCCCTGGAAACTTAGGCGGGAAGGGTTGCCACACTCGGCGATTTTGAAAGGGGACAGGCGCTCAGGCTATCCTGACTAAAGGTGGTCTTCGCCTGCCAAAGCATGATCCATGACGCGCCAGTGGGCTCGGTGATGACCTCCGCCCTGCGCGCCCGTCGTCTTGGTCTTCCTTCATCGATCGTGCAACCTTTGGGGTTGCTTTGGAGAGTAGGTAGCTGGCCCTGCTCCCTTAACACAAAAGAGGAAACCATCTTCATCCGTGCCTGCTGGCGCGGCTTCTGCTGTCGCTCGTTGCCGCGCGCGTCACCCACGTGGTGGGCAGAGAACGCGCGACCAAACCGTATCTTCCTTGCCTCGTAAGCCATCGGGAGGATGCCTCGGGAGGCAGCCTCGGGGAGACCGCCTCGTGAGGCGGCCTCGTGAGGGGGCCTCGGGTGGAGCTGCTACTGAGTCCTGCTTACCCGCTCCCTGAGGAGGGGTCCTCAGGAGGCCAGGGCCTCATGAGGGGCCTTGGTGAGATGCTCGGTGGTGACGGCCTGCTGGGCCCACGACTGGCGTTGCGCCCTGGGCCAAAGGCAGACGGGCCTGGATACCCCGGATTGCACGGGCCCGACAGCTGCCGCTTCCCGGAGGCGAAGGCGACACCAAGGTGGCGGCCGCGGCAGACGCCTGGAGCGAGGCGGCGGCCTCCGAGCCGACTCGCTGCCTGTTAACGGCGGGAACCGGCAGCGGCGGTAGCAGTGACGTCGGGGGGCCCCGGGACGAGCCCCAGCGGTCTGCACCCCCGATGGAGGAAACCCTTGGCGCGGAGAAACCCGCGGCTGGCGTGGCGATCCTGCCCGCCGAAACCTCGGGAGGGGGCCTAGACGGGCCCCATGGCGGGGCCTCAGTAGGGGGCCCCAAAGAGTCCCGAGGGGGCGGAAGCGGCAGCAGCCCTGGAGGGAAGCTAAGGATGCGGCGATGGGTCCCCAAAGAGGAATAAGTCCCCCTGCCTCGCGCATTCCTTATGCCCACCGCCTCATCTTGCACGGCTCGGCTTGATCCCTAGTTATGCAGTAGGGGCTCCCCGCTGAAGAAAAAGAAGGAGGGTGTCCAGGACGAGGATGCCGGAGAGCCCGCCGGGGCACAGCGGGAGTTGGGGGCGGTTGGCACACCGGCGCCCCCAGCGATCCCCGCGAAGCATGACAGAGGTGTGGAGGAGAGGTCTGCGGGATCTGCCCATCCTCCCGAGGAGGCCTTCCGGACTGCCGGAGAAAGGGTGCCTCCGGAAGGGGCCCGCCCCGAGGGGGAGGAGGGCGCCGACGCGGCGGCCCCCGCAAGCCTCGAGCGATCACCAGGGCGCCACGAGCCGGAGGTGGCCATGCCCAGTCATACGCACGCGGCCCTGGTGGCCGGCAGGGGCGGAGACCGAGGCGGAGGTCGAGGAGGATCCGGGCCGCCTGGAGGGGAATGGGGCCCCCTCAAACAGAGGCCTGCGCGGATCCGATGACGCAGCAGCCCCCGAGCCCCCAGAGCCGCGGGAGACGGAGACGGAAGGGCCGGACGCGCCCGGGACCCTGGCCCTGGTGAGCCGCAGCATCCTATCGCGGATCGGGACTCTCCGCCACGCCCGGTCGACCCTCAGCTCCCTAGAGGCTGAGCTCGTGGCCGAGGAGGAGAACCTCCGCCTGGAGCAGGGGCGCGTTGCGGCCCGCAAGGCCCGGCTAGCCTCCCGCGAGGAGGCAGTCACCCGGCGCGAGAGCTTGGCGGCGGTCCTGGAGATGGACATGGAGATCCGGGAGCGCGAACTCCTACAGACCACCATCGAGCAGGAGAGGGAGCGAGAGCGCTTGGAGCATCTGGATCGTATCGTGGCGGCCGGCGAGGCCACCTACCAAGAACGCCTCGCGAAAGCCAATGCCACGCTTGAAGAAAGAGTCGCGAGGTACAGGGCCGAGATCGACAAGCGGGGCCAGGAGGAGGTCGCGTGGAGGCGAAGGCCCTAGCGTACACTTACTCCAACAACCTGAAGAAGCAGGAGGACCGCTTCACGAAGAGGCGCGGCGAACTCGACGCCGAAATTGCCAAGCTCAAGCGGCAACTCGCGGCGTCGGAAGCCGAGAGGCGGAGCGCGGCGGAGCTCCATGCCACGACTCACCGTGAGCTGGAAGAACTCCAGGCTCAGGTGGGCGAGGTTAGCGATGAGGCGCAGCAGGCCCGCGACGAGGCCGCCCGAGGGCGCGGGGAGCAGCTCCAGTGCTCCAAGATGTTTCGCGAGCTCATGGGGCGCGCTCGCAGCGCCGTGGCTGCTTTCTCGGTCGAGAGGGTGGAGGATCCCCTGGAGACTGACGACTCCAGCTACCTGGCCTTCTTCACAAGGCTCGTGGAGCGGCTGGAGGCGAGGTCCACCCGGTGGGACGAGATCCGTGACGCTGAGTGCCGTGACCTCCTGTGCCAGGCGTCGACCCGTGTCTTCAGCAACCTACTGCGCGTTGATGGCAGCTTCAACTTCGACTAGGTGCTGTCTCCGGTTCCCGAGGGGCTCCAAGACAAGCTCGCGAGGGCGGTGGAGGACCATGTAGCGAGCCTGCTGGAGCGCTTCGCGCCCGTCGGGGAAGGGTACGGCGACGACTGCAACCCAGTAGTCGACGACGCCGACGGTGGCTCCGCTGCCTGAGGCCCTGCACTCACCTTCATGTAATAGAGTGGATGCAGCCCCAAGGGGGCGTGAAGAGATTTGTACGACACTTTTTGGTGTTAAATACTTAATGATCCGTGTGTTTTCGTTCTACTCCCGAGGCCTTTATTTCCCTTTTATGTTGCCTTTGTGCCCTGTGTCACTGGGACCCAGCCCCCGAGGCAGGCTACACCGTCGCTGGGATGCCCAAAGCGTGCGCTAGGCAAGGCCAGAGGGTGTAGGGCTCTTAGGGCTAGCAGGAGTCCCTGAGGCGTGATGATCAGGGTCCCCCCCTTGACGCGCAGGCGGCTCGTGCCAAGGAAGTAAGGAGGCCACGAGAGAGAAACGAGAGGGAAGGGACCCGAGGGGTGCTTTAGACTTAGCTCCTTTGAGGCATGCGGCTTGGGGCGAGTCCTTAGTAGGGCACAACTCGTGAGGCGCAGTCCCTCATGAGGCCCTCCGGCCGTAGGACCCACCGCGAGGCCTCCCGAGGGGGGGGGGGATCCTGAGGCCTTCGTACCCTGCACCAGGAAAACTACCATGTTTTTGCAAATAGTGCGGCAGGGCGCGCTCACGAGGTCGCCTGCGGGTGTTACGCGAGGAAACAAGAGCACCAAGGACCTGGCAAGGTGACGTGCACGGGAGCAGGCCCGCGAGCCAGAGCTCAGTCGCTTGGGTTTTTCAGTGCTGTTGGGACTGACCCGAGCACAGACACCGTGCCCAGCCCCCGCTTGCATGACAGGCACGGGTGAGACCATGAGCGCGCGCCCTGCGGCGGCAAGCACACAGGGTTTTGAAGGAAATAAGCTTTACTGATGCATGAAGCAAGTTCATTACATAACAGAAAGATACATGCTGCCATGTTCGACACGGGTCAGCTTGAGGATGTGATGGCCGAGGGCCCCTCAAGTAAGCCGCCAGCACGGAGCATGGGGCATCCGCCAGCGCTGAGCATGGGGCTTGCATGAGTGTGGGAAGGAGCTCTCACGTGCCGGTGGCAGCGTGGGTAGAGAGAGCCCCGGAGCATGTACAGCTCCATGTCGCTCGTATCCGTGGAGCACGGATATAACTTACGGTGATGGTGGGCGTTCCATGTGTTTGGTACCGGAACACCCGCCTCCGTCATGAGTGGGGCCGCGGCGGGCCGGTGGGCGAGTGTTAACTACCTCCGTATTCCTTGCGATGTGGGGCTCCAGGCTTATGCGCATCAGCCTCGCGAAGGTGGCTGCGACACCCTCCAGGCCAAACGGCATACGCATGAGCCAGGGGGAGCCTGCGGCGATGCGCGGAGGGGGTAAGGGGCCTGCGGGGCAAGCTTGGTTGAGGGCGATGAAGTCGACGCACATGCGCACGCTACCGCGCGGCCTGGCGACGGTGTTGAGGCTGGCGATCCTCTTGGGGTGGGGGGCTTCATGTGCGATTCCAGCATCCTGGAGCTTGTTGACTTCTTGGGTGACGACTTCATGCTTCTTGGGCGCTTGACGAAATTCCTCACGCTTGACGGGCCGCACGCTCCGGCACGTGGCTGAGTGGTGCTCGATCACCTCCCTCGGCAGGCTGGGCATGCCTGTTGCTGTCCAAGCCAACGCATCAGGGCACGCAAGGAGGAAGGTGACGAGCGCGCCTTCCTATTTGGGGGAGGGCCCGCCGCCAGTGGCGAGGGAGGGGCCTGCTTCGCCCCCATCCAGTGACGCCTTCTTGGACTCGACACGCTCCTGAGGGATCAGGGGCTTCTTCTTCACGGGCGCTTCCTCGGCAAGCCCAGGCGCGTCCTCATCGGCCAGGTACGCGACGGAGGCAGTTTTGTAGGCGTGCTCGAGGGTTTGCAGCGCATCCTTCTCGTCGCAGCGGACGGTGAGGGTACCACGGCGGCCGGGCATTTTGACGAGGCCGTAGGCGTGGTGGGTTGCGGCCATGAACTTGGTGAGCGCCGGGTAGCCCAAGATGGCGTTGTAAGGCAGGCCGATGTGAGCCACATCGAAGACGATGAACTCTGTATGGTAGTTCTTGCGGGTGCTGAAGGTGACGGGAAGGAGCACCTGCCCCAGGGGGACAGTGGAGCCATCGGTGACGCCCAAGAAGGGCCTGGTGGGCATCAGGCGCTCGTAGGGCACTTGGAGCGTCTCGAAGGTCTCGATGGAGATCACGTTGAGGCCGGCGCCTCCGTCGATGAGGGTCTTGGTGACAGCGAGATTGCTGATGGTGGGGGTGCAGTTGAAAGCGAAGGCGATGGGGGATGGCGCCCACGCCCTTCGTGGACTTGGGGTGGTCGCTAGCGTCGAAGGCGATGGGAAATTCGGACCACTTGAGGCGGCCGGTGGAATCGAGCGACGGGAGGGCCGCGTTCACCTCCCGAGAGAACTGCTTGAAGTGGCAGTTGGATGGAGGGGCCTGGGCCCCGCCGAGGATGCAGGCCACCCTGCGGGGCTCTTGGTAGCCCCCAGCGTTCTCAGCGGGTGGGGGTCGTTGGCGCGTACTGGGGCGGCGTTGGCCTGAGGGTCAGCCTGCCACGGCTGGTCCTGCCAGCCCTGACGGTTGTTGTCGCCAGCGCCGTTGTTGTGGTTGTCGCCCTAGCGGCCACCTCCGCTGCCGCCAGCGCGGCCCTTGCCGCGCTCCTTGCGGCGCACGGTGCGGCCCTCGCGAAGCAGCTTGAGCTCTTGGCAGTCTTCTGTGTTGTGGGAGTTCATGTTGTAGTAGGCGCAGAAAGGGCGGGCGTCCTTCTTGGCCTTGCCGCGGTCGCGGCCGTGCTTGCAGTCTGGCTCCACCGCAAGCACGGTTGGGCCCTTGCGCTTGGTGTCCTTGGCCTTGGGCTTCGCCGCGTCAGGCTCAGCGTCGGCGTCGTTGTGGAGGAAGAGGTGTCCCTCTTCGGCCTTGGCACAACGGTCGGCGAGGACGAACAACTCTGCCGCGTAGTCTAGCTCGTCCCTGACTGAGCGCTTCTCACGCATCTTCACATCCATGACGCCACTGGTGAAGGCAGAGATGATCGCGGTGTCGGAGGCCTTCGGGATCTTGTGGCGCACCTGGCTGAAGCGCTGGATGAACTTGCGAAGGGGCTCGCCAGGGCGCTGACGCTCGTTCCGCAGGTCGTTGATCATGAGGGTGCGGTCGCTCGTGCCCTTGAAGTTGGCGACGAACTGCTTGCACAGGTCCTCCCACGAAGAGATGGACGCCTCGGGGAGGTTCATGAGCCACGAGCACGCAGTATCCTTAACGGCCATGGGGTACCAGTTTGCCATGACCCGATCGTCCCCCCTCACGGCCTGGATGCTGATGGTGTAGAGCAGGAGGAACTTCGTGGGGTTTGCGGTGCCATCGTAACGCTGAGGGAGCTCTGGCTTGAACTTCTCGGGCCACACCACGTGACGTAGCTCGGGGGCGAGGGCCAGGTAGCCCCCGTTGGTGACGGCTCCACCGTTGAGGGCTGCACGGTTCTGGCGCCCAGCCACGGCGATGTCATGGAGGACGTGGTCCTGGCGGTTGCGCGCCCTCTTGAGGGCCGCGCACGCGTCCGGGGGAGCGCAGTGAACGATCTGGCAGCTGTCGCCATCGCCGCTCGGCGCGAGTGAGCCGCATAATGGCTCCGGGGCGCGTGCGGCGGGGCGGCGCTCGGCCATGTCACTGTCCGAAGGAGGAGGAGGAGGCGCGTCGTGCTCGGCCCGGTCCGCGTGGGACGGCGGAGCAGACGGGGAGCGGGAGGGCGCCTGGCCATCGCACGCGGCGTCGACGAGCTCGGTGATGCGCCCAAGCCAGGCGTCATAGGCGTCCTCGGTGGGGCGGTAGCGCAGCAGCTCCTGCGCCATGAGCAGCGCGGTGCGCGGAGCGGGTGGATCACGACGCGCGAATGAGGAGGTGGCAGCGGAGGGGCCGTGCGCCTGCACATTCACCGACGGGTGGGCAGAGGAGGCCACGCGTTCCCCAACAGGCTCGGTGGCGGCGCGAGGGCATCGCCCGGGGCACCACGGACGGCGGGTGCCGCGGGGACCCTGACGACAGCGCGGCGCGCGGCGCGTTCCCGGCGAGCGGCGGCGGTGTCCATGTCGATCCTGGCGTCGAGGTTGAAGGCGTGAAGACGGAAAGCCCCCCTACCTGGCGTACCACATGTTGGAGTCTAGGATCTGCGTCCAAGAAACTTCTCCAAGAACTTAGGATTCGAACTCTGGGGGACTTTGCTTGGCAGCCTACGACACGACGGCAACTACGGCGGGGACGCGGCGGACTCGCCGGCTCTCACCGGACACAAAGGGGACGCGCGAGCTACCCAGGTTCGGGCCACCATGCGGTGTAATACCCTACTCCTGCTTGTGTTGGATTGCTCTGTGGAGGAGAGCTTGTGCTCGAGGTACAAGAGGTGTGGGGGAGAATGGGTCGATCCCCTTACATGGAAGCAGCCCTGCAACTTTTGTAGTGCCTTGGTCTCCTTCCCCGAAAATATGAGCGGGAAAGGGTAGCCACAGGGCGGCAATTCAAAGGGGGACAGGGGTGCAGGCTTATCCTGACTAAAGGCGGTCTCCGCCTGTTAAAGCAGCTCCTTGTGACACGCTGGTGGGCTTGGCGATGACCTCCGTCTTGGCGCGCTGATCCGTCCTGATCTTCTATCACCAAAGAGGAAAGCCTTCGGGACTTGCTTTGGGGGAGGTAGATGCCGCTGCTCCCTTATCACCAGAATGGAAGCTAGGCTTGGCCGCGCCCCGCTGTCCTTATCCTGACAGCGGGACGTCACCCATGTGCTGGGCGCGGAGCCCCGCGGCTGGCGCCGTACGACTTGCTTTGTGGGAGGGCCTCGCGAGGGGAGCCTCGCAAGGGAACCTGGTGCTTCGCGGCCTTGGCAGGGCCTAGCCTGGCGGGGAGGGGCCTCGCGAGACTCGCCCCTCACGAGGTGGCTTCCTCCGGAGCGGCCGAGGCAAGGCCACTCTCACGGGCCCGCCCGAGCGCGGTCCTCTGGGCCAGAGGCAGACGGGTCGTGGTACCCTGGTTCCCACTGGGCCGACAGTAGCGGAGCAGCTCGTGCGCCATGAGTAGCGTGGCCTGCGTGTTCAGTGGCCCACGGTAGGAGAGGGAGGAAGAGGCCGTAGTGGTGTGGCCGTTCGCCTGCACGGAGGGGTGCAGGGAGGACTCCTGCTGCTCGCGGTCAGCGGGGCCAGTGGCGGCAGCAACCTCGGCAGGGCAGCAGCGGTTGCCGCGGGCCACCGGCTCCATCTGAGCCACGCGGCCAGCCCTGCGCTCGGGGCGCTCGTGGCATGCGTCGGCCATGAAGCTGGTGGAACGGAGGGCGGAGTGGAAGAACAGTAGCGCACCCCTACCTGGCGCGCCAAATGTCGGAAGTGGGGCTCCGGAGACCCAAAGGTTCGAACACTGGGGTGAGCTTGTTCCTACCTCCTCGTCCCCTACCACAGCTTAACCACGGCGAAGCTAGGGCGAGAGCGCACTGGCGAGGACGGACCGTGGACTCGGCGGTTTACCCAGGTTCGGGCCACCTCGTGGTGTAAAACCCTACTCCTGCTTGGTTTTGATTGCGGTGAGCAAGAAGGTGTTCTCGTGTACAAGGTAGGAGAGGAAGGAGTCGATCCCAGCCCCCTACCACAATGGCAGCATTGTCCCTTTATACCTGCCTTGGTCCTCTTCCCCCTCAAAACTTAGCCGGGAAGGGTTGCCACACTTGACGGGTTTTGAAAAGGGACAGGCGCTCAGGCTATCCTGACTAAAGGCGGTCTTCGCCTGCCAAAGCATGATCCGTGACGCACCGGTGGGCTCGGTGATGACCTCCGCCCAGCACGCCCGCTGTCTTGGTCTTCTTTCGCCAATCGGGCAACCTTTGGGGTTGCTTTGGGAAGTGGACTACTGGCCTTGCTCCCTTAACACAAAAGGGGAAACCCTCTTCATCTGCGCCTGCTGGCACGGCCTCTGTCGCCGTTCATCGCCGCGCGTGTCACCCACGTGATGGGCATGGGACCGCGCGGCCGAGTCAAACAGCCCTTGTCTTGAGCCCCTTCGGGAGGGTGCCTCGGGAGGCCGCCTTGCGAGAGGGCCTCACGAGAGGGTCTCGCGAGGCTGCTGGTGAAGATGCCGAGTCTTGTTCGCCGCTCCCTGAGGATGGGTCCTTAGGAGGCCAGGGCCTCATGAGGGGTCTTGGTGAGATGCTTCATGATGACGGCCTGCTGGGCCCATGCCAGGCGTTGCGCCCTGGGCCAATGGCAGACAGGCCTGGATACCCTGGGTTCCATGAGCCCGACAAAGCCCAATGTGAGGTCTTGGCTGATGAACTTGCCGAAAAACTCCATTTCCTCATGGTCCGATCTGTGCAACGAGTTCGTTGGTGCTTTTACTGGAGGCCACAAGGCTCCTGGTCAGACCAGCGATTTGCAAGTGATCCCGCAGAGAGATGGCGAATCCTTGCGCAAGTACATCTAGAGATTCATCCGCGTGCACCGCAACATCCTAGACGTGCACCCCATAGCCGTAATTGCCACCTTTCACACGAATGTGCACAATCGAAGGATGCGGGAGAAGATGAACGTCAAATTACCAAAGACCGTCAATCAATTGTACACGTTGGCGAATAAGTGTGCGCGCGCTGAAGATTGAAGTAGGCTTCCCGGGGAGGATGCAGGTGCCGAGGTTGATTCCAAGGACGATGATGCTACCACCCCGAAGAAGAAAGGCCGAAAGCGCAACAGGAAGCACAAGGGCAAAACAGTTATGGCCTTCGAGGGCTCCGACAACTTTGATGCCACCAAGAAAGCCAAAACAGAGAGCTCCGGCAAGGAGGCTGCTGTATGCGCCGCTTGTCAGGAAGCTACGGCGAATGAGAAAGCTGGCAAGTCTGACGGGCCATACTGCAAGATTCACCGCACTAAAGTCCATGATCTCCAGGAGTGCCGTCAAGTTGAGAAGCTTACCGAAAAGCAAAAGGCCGAATATGAAAAGCAGGACAAGGAGAAGGGCCAGGATGGTGCTGGCAGATCTGGCAAGAGAGGCCATGGTGGTCGAGGAGGCCATCGCGGCAAGGCCAAGCAGCAAAAAGAGAAGCCTGCTAGAGGCCGAGATAAGAAAGAGGATGATGATGGAAGTGATGAGGAGGACGACGAAGAGTCCAGTGAGCAGGAATTCCAGAAGGCAACTGAGGCTATGTGTATTGACGGAGGTGCATCTTTGCACTCTTCTCACTGCCAACTCAAGTAGTGGGCGCGTGAAGTCAATGCAACGGAACTGGCAATGGGCGCTCAGAAGCCGCTCAAATGGTCAGACACGCCTATTATTTTTGACGCCGAGGACCACCCTGATCGCACAACTGCGGTCGGGTGCTTGGCGCAAAAATGTTAGTTGACGGTGGGGCTGGTCTGAATTTGATTTCACCAGAGGTAATCAAGAGGCTGCAGATTCTCGATGAGGAACTTGAGAAAACTGGCACGTTTCAAGGAGTAAACCCGGGAAGAAGCCAGCCCAAAGGAAAGATCACTTTGTGAAAGGATCGATATGGTTGACTAGTGGGGGGGGGGTGAATAGGCAACTACCAATATTTAGCTTTTCTTAACAAACTAGCAAAGTGGCCTGCTCGATGTGCCGGCTAGAATTTGATAAAGTTCAATGTTGACAACATATTATTTGATTTGTCTAAAGGAAAATTGAAACGAAATGTGATGACATTACAAATATAATACATTTGCGAACATAGTTTTGTCTTATGTATATCTTTTTTATATATATAGATATATGTGTTATCCATTTAGTATTTACCTATTAATTATGCATGTTGCACTAACTTTTTTTTATGACCAGTCGCGTCGCGCAGATTATATTTGTGTAATCTTTCTTGCATTTTATCATGTTGATTTGTTATTTTTCTTTAGACAAAAAAATTTAATAGTTCTTATTGTTTTCGTGTAGGCATAGGTGAATTTGCTATAAATGTACCTGATTCGCATATTAAATATTGTGTGATGATCTTTTTTACTGTAATTTTTTGTTTGGTATATAAGCTTAGAGTGTATTGAAATATTATACATATCCATTAAAACATGGCTATCTACAGAAGAGGCTCAATCAATCTCGCTGGTGGCACCATCGCACGGCCTAAGCCGCAAGAGCATGGAGGCGATGCATCAATAGGGATATGGAAGAGACATTGGCGTGATGTTTTTACCCGTGGGGCTAGGGCTTGTTTTGGGGAACTTTTTTTTCTTGTGTATTATGCCGTGTGCGTGTGGCGGTGGATAGGATTAGTGAAATTGGTTGGTCAACACTTGTTAATGGAAATTATCTTTAAAAAAACAACCGTGGGATGTTGGAATTTTCTAGAGTAATTTCCTATTTTCTGTTTAGCTCTTAATGTACTTCTAATATATAATAGGTACATATCAAGTTACTTAGACCCCACATTTTAGTTTTTATACAGTTTCTTATTTTTCTTTGTCTAATTTTTGGCACACCAGAAATTTACTTTTTTTAGGGATTTTGGGCACACCAGAAATTACTTCTGAGAATTTTTATTTCTTATTTACATTCTATTTATGTGTTTTGCTTTTTGACCATTTTTCATTTACGGTGTATCTCGTGTAGAGTATCAATGCATGTGTGTCCTTGCATGCGTAATTAGATGAATGGTTGTGAGACACGTGTAAGAGATACACCTTATGCTACCCTAGATTCAGAAAATGTTGCGCACAAAATGAAAATATAGGACAAATTGGTTTGTCTATCATATCCACGTGTGCAAGAGATTAAGTTGATTATTGCTTGAGGTGTAATGAGAGCATGCATATGTTGGCTGCACTAAAAGGTTTGCAGTTTTAGACGGTCCTGAACATACCCGGGGCATGGTTCATCACTACTTCTGATTGGAGAAAGTATGGAATAATTACTGCTCAAACTTTATTGGCGCAAAGATCATACTAACATAACTATATGCAGGAAGATGGATCCATATGTCCATGGATGTAACATGAACATTGGTGGAACAGACGCTGGAGCAGTCGATACGGAATATTACCCGAGCAACTATAGCGGAACAACATGACCAGTGGACTCGATCGGGTTACTACATTTTTTTTTCAGGCGTCCAAATATCTAAGAATACATGCAGCATATAGAAAGGCATTAGTCCATGTCCTATGCTAGCGGCAATGCATGTATATTTTTTCTTCATGCATCCATATAAGAATGTATGCATTTAGAAAGGAATATGCCCACGTAATGCATGCATGTAGCTTTATTTTTTTAAGGGAAGTCCTATGGATGCACGTCACCCTGTCCTATGCTAGCGGCAATGCATGTATTTTTTTTCATGCATCCATATAAGCATGTATGCATATAGAATGGAATATGCCCACGTATTGCATGCATGTAGCTTTATTTTTTTTAAGGGAAGTCCTATGCATGCACGCCACCATGTAGCTTTATATACTTTTTAAAGAAAGTCCTATCTCTAATGTATGCACGTTAGATCGCACTATCTTTTTAAATCTCAGGTCAGGCTATCAGATGTAGCAATAATAAGGCAACCTGCGAACGCATTTTTTTCATAATGGGGTGGGTAAATTTTTCACATAAAACACATCTAATGGCTGTAGATTTTTATTGTATTTAATAAATGGCCGGATGTTTCTGATTTTTGTGGGATTTTCTAGCTTAATTCTCTTTTTTCTGGTGAACCCGTAAAGCGCTTTTTATATATAATAGATTAGGGTTAGCAACAAAATAGGTTGTCTAGATATGCAACTAGGTGAGCAACCTATATGATGCTAACAATCACAACACACGCAAGCAAGCAAGATACAATACAAGTAAAGCATGCACAAAGTAAAGGTAAGAAGTAACCACAAGTGGAGCCGGTGAAGACGAGGATGTGTTTCCAAAGTTCCTTCCCTTTGAGAGGAAGTACGTCTCCGTTGGAGCGGTGTGGAGGCACAATGCTCCCCAAGAAGCCACTAGGGCCACCGTATTCTCCTCACGCCCTCACACAATGCGAGGTGTCGTGATTCCACTAGTGGTGCCCTTGAAGGCGGCGACCGAACCTTTACAAACAAGGTTGGGGCAATCTCCACAATTTAATTGGAGGCTCCCAACACCACCACGGAGCTTCACCACAATGGAATGTGGCTCCGAGGTGACCTCAACCGTCTAGGGTGCTCAAACACCCAAGAGTAACAAGATCCGCAAGGGATTAGTGGGGGGAATCAAATTTCTCAAGGTGGAAGTGTAGATCGGGGCCTTCTCAACCAATCCCTAAAGAATCAACAAGTTTGATTGGCTAGGGAGAGAGATCGGGCAAGAATGAGCTTTTGGAGAAACAATGGAGCTTGGGGGAAGAGGTCAACCTTAGGAAGAAGAAGACCCCCTCCTTATATAGAGCGACAAAAATCCAACCGTTTTCTGCCCTCTGCCCGCAGCCAAGCGGTACTACCGCTCCTAGGAGCGGTACTACCGCTTAGGCGGTACTACCCCACACAAGTCAGAACTACACAGAATGCACAACGGTAGTGCCGCCGGAGCGGTACTACCGCTACCCCTGGCGGTACTACCGCTTAGGGAGTTTAGACCTGGTGAGGCAGCAGTAGTAGAGGCAACTAGGGCGGCAGTACCGTGCGAAGCGGTACTACCGTCCTAGTACCGCACTACTACCGCTTAGGGGAAAAAGGAAACAGAAGCGCGCACGGAGGAAACCCCGCAAGCGGTAGTGGCAGCGGTAGTACGGGCGGTAGTACCGCCAGAGCGGTACTACCGTGCTACTACCGTGAAATGCAAACCGGCAACAGAGAGTTGCACACTCGGGGAAACCCCAAGCGGCAGTGCCACGGAAGTACCCAGCAGTACTACCGCTTGCATAAGCGGTACTACCGTGGGTACCAGCGGTACTACCGCTTGCATGCCACTGAATATCTACAGAAAACATAGGAAAGGCTCCCGAGAAGGGAAAGGAATCTGTGGGTGCATATGGGGCTGTGTACGTGTTGATTCCACCCATACCTTTCCAACGCGGACCCCCTCTTAATAGTACGGGTTTCCTACGACTCAAATCCACCAAAAAGAAATCGTCGGAAAATAACCGTCTTCACTCTTTACCATAAAGGGGAGATAAACCATCTCGTGCCTATCAATATAATCTCTGAAAAGGTCAATGCACACGATTAGTCCGCAAAACGCATTGTCATCAATCATCGAAACCACTGGGGTAAAATATGCCCTAACAATCTCCCCCTTTTCGGTGGATTGATGACAACACGGGATTTGCACAAAGGAAATAAGAGATAAGAATGCAAACCAACTATCTACAAAATATAGACAGGCTCCCCCTAGATGTGTGCACTACTTGAGTATGCCTTTGGAATGCAAAGTGCACACACTAGGATCAACACTCCCCCTATATTTTATAGATAGGGCAAAACTTGCAACAACATAATATATAATGCTAAGCATGATTGCAATATGAGCAATGAGCATTAACTCACACACAACGAGACATAATTAAGATAACTAGGGTAGCATATGTCTTACACCATATGATAGAGTCTCACACCAAACCAAAGCACACGAAGATAAAGGAGTTCACAAGCACGAAAACGAAGCAAACAAATAAAGGCAAGCTTGTGACTCAGCAACACCCTGCAGAAAACAAATGCAAACCCCGGTCCTAAACTCTCTCCCCCTTTGGCATCGAGACACCAAAAGGGCAAAGAGTGACACTATGCGCCAACAGGTGGTAGCACTAGTCTCCTCCCATGGACTCGTCGGAGTCCTCAGCAACGGACTCCTCGTCAGACTTCTCCTCCGAATCTTCGGGATCCTCAGACTCGTCCTCCTCGTGCTCCTGCTCCGGAACGGCTGCCGATGCGCCGGTGATGGAATCATCTGAGTCAGTCTAGCGGGAGTGAGATGAAATCCAATTGTCTTCAGGAGTGATAACTGTCTCAGAACCGCTCTCAACAGCAATATCAAGTTTCCTCATGATGGCCTTCCTCTGCTGACGTGCCTTCTTGGCATCTGTCGTGGGTGCAAGTCTGACAGTAGTGTGTAGGGGTACGGATGAGAGGGCAGAGCCTAACTACGGCGCAGGTGTTACACTCGGATTTACGAGTTCAGGCCCCTCAGCGGTGGAGGTAATAGCCCTACGTCTCGGTGCTCTGGAGCTGTATTGCTTGAGTGTATGATTACAACAGGTTGCAAACCCTTGGAATGGAGCAGGGGGGCGGCTTATATAGTCTCGCCAGCCCTCCCATGAACGCCAGCCATTACAGGGGGTTAAGAGGGGTATAAGTGCGCCAGGTAACGGGCGTATTGATGGCAATTAATACAGGAGAACGTGTGTCCCGACCGTTGCGCTCCTGGAGACTCCTGGTCTTCTCTGGTCGAGTGACTTTCGGGTGCTCCGAGTGAAACGAGTCTGTCGAGTGAACTCTCGCCTCCCGAGTGGTTCGTAGAACTCCGAGTGAATGTCAGTCTTTGGAATTCTGGGTTGTTGATCTGGCCCTGGGGCCCAGTGTAAGACGTGTGGTGTCCTAGGGTAGGGTCTATAGGTCAGGCCTATTACCCTATCCCTAGTACATGCCCTCGTCATTAGCCCCCGAATAGGTCGAGGTTAGGCGGGTCAAGTCAAGGCGAATTTCCAAGCTAGTTGAGCGCTACGGGGGCGCTCAAGAACTCTAACTGGTCATTAGGTGCCCTTGTCTTCGCACCGCACCTTGATGGATTCTGGACCACATGACGTCTGAGTGAAATGAGTAGTCTTCATCCGAATGAGTAGTTTCTATCCGAGTTAGTAGCTTCCATCCGAGTGTGTAGTTTACCATCCGAGTGAAATGAATATCCATATGTCATGCGCCGGAATGGATCCAAGCGTACGTGGCACGTCTTCGGAGTGAGAGCAATCGGGTCGCCGGACTCCGGATTTTGCGGGATTTGAAACCATATTTGAGCGCGCGTAAACGGTTGCAGCGCAACGAGTGGGGAAAGTGGGGCGTGACGCCTCGATTTTCGCCCCACTTTTCGCCACGTACCGCTGGATCTTCGGCGGCACGATTTGAGGAGATCTGCGGGCCCGCGGTTCAGCGGCACGGATTGGGGAGCGGTGCGGGTGGCGATATAAGAGGCGGCCGTGGCGGAGAGGGAGAGAGAGACAGATCCCCTTTTCTCAACTTCCTCAATCTGCCCGATCCCTTCTCTCGTGACCCACTCCGCGCAAATCTTCCTCGGTGTTGGATAGTTCGGCGGCGATGGTGAAGGACAAGATGGCTAAGCTCGAGAAGTCGAAGAAGGCGGCGAAGGGGAGGAAGGCTTCGAGCTCGCGAGCCGTGCTCCCGCCCGGGTGGATCCAGGGCGACTGGATCCCGCCGACCACCACGCTCGACGACGTCAACGGGCTCATCGTGGACGGGCTGATCCGCGATGGGACGTGGAGGCTGCTAGAGGAGGGGGAGATCGAGCCCGCGCCGCGCCCCGGGGAGCGAGTGCTTCTCACCACGCACGTGGTGCGAGGTTTCTCCATGCCACCCCATCCCTTTCTCCGCGGATTCTTGAACTTCTTCGGTGCTCAGCTCCACCATCTGCCTCCAAATGCTATTATGTATCTTGCCGCATTCGTTTCCTTGTGTGAGAATTTTCTGGGTTGTACGCCGCACTAGGGTTTGTTCAAACATATCTTCACGTGCCGATCTCAATCGGTTAAGAAGGTTGACCCGAATGGAGAGAGGACGCACGTGATCCAGATGTGCGGTGGCCTAGGTATTCAGATGAGGGGTAAGAGTGCATTCCCATCCATGTCTTTTCCTGACTCGGTGAGGGGCTGGCAGTCGTCCTGGTTCTACTGCAATGACCTGCCGTGCTCGGGCTCATCGACTGGTCTTCCTCCTTACACGACCGAGAGGATTCAGTCTCCTCCCTCGCTGACAGCTGATAAAAAGGAGAAGACGGACGTATCGATCTTGATGACTGCCGTGGTTAGTCTGATTCGGGGTGGATTGACTGGCCTAGACCTTCTAGAGGTATTTGTCAGTCGGAGAATCCAGCCGCTGCAGGAGCGGGCTCACCCCATGTGGCTCTACACTGGGCCCAGTGATCCGACCCGAGTGCATCCGGAAGACGTCGAGGCGAAAGACGTGGAACAGTGGATCAAGTGCATCACTGGCGCACGTGACAATCCGCGAGGGTTGAGACGGATCCCGCCCTTCGACGTCAACAACCTGCCGTTGGAGGTATGACATGCATTTCCGAGTGAATCACTTATGCGCAAATGTTCCAAATGAACTGAGTAATCTGACTGAACCGACTGTCTCTGATCTTTGTGTCTTGCAGGAATTCCAGAAGATGTTATCGCCTGTGCCGAATAGAGAACAACTTGTCGGAGGCGCGGAGAGCGAGCATGGCAGCGCTGGGGGCAGCTACGCGGAGGACAGCGAGGAGGAAAGTGAGGACTCAGATGGGAGCGACGATGACGAGTCTTCTCTATCTCCGGAGCTGGGTTACGAGCACGGCTCCAAACGAGCCCAAGATCCGAGTGCAGGCTCGGAGAAGGAGGCGATTCCGAGTGCTAAGGCTCCGAAGCACGCTCGGACGCCGACGCCTGCACCGACTGAGAAGGCCGCCAAGCAGCCCAAGGTCGCTTCCCCCAAGCCTCGGAAGGCTCTGCCCCGAATCAAGGTCGCTGTGCCTGTCGCCTCAACGTGAGTATCCTTCTCAGCTTTTCTTTTCTGTCTTTGCCAACTTTTGTGATTCTTTTGACCGAGTGAATCTTATGAACCAGTGCTGCAACCTCGACGACGTCTCCCATGCAGATTGATGAGGACCGCACCGAAGTTGAGACGGCAGACGCGGCCACTTCTCAAAGAGGTAACAATAACTTCATTTTTACTGCAACTTGTCATTCGACTGAAATGTCTTCGTTCGATTGAATTATGCATTGCGACTGATTGCGCCGAGTGAATGTAGTGCTTGCAGAGGTCATCCATGTCGGAGATGATGATGAAGAGCTGTCGCGGAAGGACGCCGAGAAGGGAACTGCAGCTCCGACTGCTCCCCAGGCCACCACATAGAGGACGTCGTCGAGCGGAGCACCTCAAGTTCCTCCCGCACCTGCCATGACCGTGCCTCCGGGGTAGGGTTCTTCTCAGGCCGGGGCTGGTTCTATCGCGGCTCTATCGATTGCCCTGGCTACGGCTCCAATACCTCCTGTCAACATCTTTAGTCTATACAAGGTGCCAGAGGACCAAACTGGGGCCAGCAAGGAAGCGATGATCCAGGCGGAACTGATGACCTAGAGGCTCAAGGAGGTGTGCATAGCTAGCAAGCTAGCATACGATGCCAGTGCTGCCCTCCAGGAGAACGTTCGAGTAAGTGCTCTTGTAAGTCGATCTCCAAGTCGTTTTTCTTCAGTAGGAATTTCAGTCGGAAAATGACCGATACACCCACTGGGTGTTTTTTGTGTTCGGCCGTCGCTCGGATCGGGCGGACCGTTCTGAGCGGATACCGCTCTAGTGGGGGCACGCTGAGTGCACCCACTGGGTGTAGTCCCCGAGACTGCCGTCGACTGTAGGCAGTCGGTGGGAGTCTTAGAACTTAGACTTTGTTCTGTTGTTGCTGTTGTTGTTTTTTTGCTTTCGGCCATCACTCGGATCGGGCGGACCGTTCCGAGTGGATACCGCTCCAGTGGGGGCACACTGAGTGCACCCACTGGGTGTAGTCTCCGAGACTGCCGTCGACTGCGGGCAGTCGGCGGAAGTCTTAGAACTTAGGATCTAATACTGGTCAAGCTTGTTCCTTCCAGGAGTGTTGATCTCTGGGCACTCGGAACTTTTTTGTCTTGTTGCTTCGTGTTTGGCCATCACTCGGATCGGGCGGACCATTCCGAGTGGATACCATTCCAGTGGGGGCACACTGAGTGCACCCACTGGGTGTAGTCCCCGAGACTACCGTCGACTGCGGGCAGTCGGCGGAAGTCTTAGAACTTAGGACCTGATACTGATCAAGCTTGTTCGTCCTTTGTCGAATGGTACTTCAGGATGCTTCTTGACATTAACCATTGTCTCTTGTATTTCAGAAAACTTGCGAGCTTGGGACTCAGTACGTAGCATTGGAGAAGGAGACGGCTCAGCTCCGAGTTGATTTGGAGGTGGAGAAGAGGAACACGGCGCGCGCTCAGGTAGAACTCAGGACCATGGGAGGTAAGCTCCAATTACCGAGCATTTTGCTTCCATCTCTCATCGTTCCTTGAACCGAGTGACTTCACTCGACAGATGTGCGTAGTGAAAACCATCAACTCCAAGTTCGGCTCAGAACCTCTGTTTCTTTAGAAACTATGAAGCAGGCACTCGAGAGTAAGGACAACGAGCTGGCGGGGGCTCAAAAAGTGGCGAAGGAAAAGACCAAGGCTGCCGAAGAGAAGCTGGCCTCACTCGGGAAGCTTGAAGCAGAGAACACGTCACTGAAGAAGGAGGTGCCCGAGCTCAAGAAGCAGCAGACCGAGTGGGATGGCAAGCTCAAGGCCCAGGCGGAAGCCTTTGAGAAAGAGAAGGAGACTCTGAATGAGAAGGTCACCCAGTTGATCGAGAAGAAGAACGCCCTGGAGAAGCATATAGAGGAGTTCACGGAGGAGATGTACACCAAGCTTGCAGGTAACTTATAGCGTCCGAGTGCATTTCAACTTATCTCCGAGTGAACTTCTGGCATTCTGATGTTCGACTCTCTTCTTTCCTTCTTCAGAGTACTGTCGAGACTTCGATCTGGAAACTAAGAGAATCGAGAGGGATCTGGATCCTTCCAGGTCACTCGTCAGTGACAAGGCTGCTTTGGGCATCCTGCGGGTGGAAACCCGCATCGAAGACGTCCAAGCGTACATCATCCGTCTGCGGGGTGCACTTGGGAGAATCGACAAGGAGTTATGGCCTGAAGACACCTTCGATACCGGCCTAGAGGCGATGATGACTCGCCTCAATGAGATCCCCAGTCGGGTGCAAGCGTGGAAGAAGTCGGCTGCTCGCTGCGGGGCTGACGTGGCGCTCTCCCTGGTCCGAGTGCATTGCAAGGAGGCCAAGGAGGAGAAACTGAAGACTCTCCAAGTTGCCAACACGAAGAAACTCCGGTTCGAGGACTTCATGGAGACATTCATCGAAGCGGCCACTCGGATTGCAGACGGCATTGACTTGGATGTTTTCGTTGAACCAGCCAGCCCTTCAGGGGCGTGAAAAAACTTCAAGTCTTATCCATTAACCTCGGTATGCCGAGTGGAATTGTAATCGTTAAACTCTTTTGGGCTTTGGGCCCGAGTACTCGTATTCGCTTTTGAACTGCTAGAGTTAATCGAATGCTTTCCTTTGAGTCTTTCGTATCTTTGAACTGTGTTTTGGCTTGGGCGGAAACTGGTTCGCAGCCAAGCCCCCGAATGAGAGGGTTGCTCTTCACTCGGAGTAGCGTTTAACTTGGGCGGAAGCTGGTCCGCAGCCAAGCCCCCGAGTGAGAGGATTGCTCTTTACTCGGAGTAGCGTTTTAGACTTGGGTGAAAACTGGTTCACAGCCAAGCCCCCGAGTGAGAGGGTTGCTCGTCACTCGGAGTAGTTTTTCACTTGGGCGGAAGCTGGTCCGCAGCCAAGCCCCCAAGTGAGAGGGTTGCTCTTCACTCGGAGTAGCGTTTAACTTGGGCGGAAGCTGGTCCGCAGCCAAGCCCCCGAGTGAGAGGGTTGCTCTTCACTCGGAGTAGCGTTTTAGACTTGGGCGAAAACTGGTTCGCAGCCAAGCCCCCGAGTGAGAGGGTTGCTCTTCACTTGGAGTAGTCTTTAACTTGGGCGGAAGCTGGTCCGCAGCCAAGCCCCCGAGCGAGAGGGTTGCTCTTCACTCGGAGTAGCGTTTAACTTGGGCGGAAGCTGGTCCGCAGCCAAGCCTCCGAGTGAGAGGGTTGCTCTTCACTCGGAGTAGCGTTTTAGACTTGGGCAAAAACTGGTTCGCAGCCAAGCCCCCGAGTGAGAGGGTTGCTCGTCACTCGGAGTAGTTTTTAACTTGGGCGGAAGCTGGTACGCAGCCAAGCCCCCGAATGAGAGGGTTGCTCTTCACTCGGAGTAGCGTTTAACTTGGGCGGAAGCTGGTCCGCAGCCAAGCCCCCGAGTGAGAGGGTTGCTCTTCACTTGGAGTAGCGTTTTAGACTTGGGCGAAAACTGGTTCGTAGCCAAGCCCCCGAGTGAGAGGGTTGCTCGTCACTCGGAGTAGTCTTAAACTTGGGCGGAAGCTGGTCCGCAGCCAAGCCCCCGAGTGAGAGGGTTGCTCTTCACTCGGAGTAGCGTTTAACTTGGGCGGAAGCTGGTCCGCAGCCAAGCCTCCGAGTGAGAGGGTTGCTCTTCACTTGGAGTAGCATTTTAGACTTGGGCTAAAACTGGTTCGCAGCCAAGCCCCCGAGTGAGAGGGTTGCTCGTCACTCGGAGTAGTTTTTAACTTGGGCGGAAGCTGGTCCGCAGCCAAGCCCCCGAGTGAGAGGGTTGCTCTTCACTCGGAGTAGCGTTTTAGACTTGGGCGAAATCTGGTTCGCAGCCAAGCCCCCGAGTGAGAGCGTTGCTCGTCACTCGGAGTAGTTTTTAACTTAGGCAAAAACTGGTTTGTAGCTAAGTTGAACGGCATACACCCACTGGGGGTTCTAAGCCAGAGAATGCATACGAGCGAACTTCAATGTAGAACTGGAAAAGCCATGCTTTTATTCATCAAATGTCACTCAAGTACTTTTTATTACATCTCGTCATCAAGTATAAAATCGTCGCAGCAAATCTGCATTCCAAGCACGGGGCTCGTCTGTTTGCTTCTGAAGGTTGTACAGGCGGTATGCTCCGTTGTGCAGAACCTTTGACACGATGAAGGGGCCTTCCCACGCGGGAGCAAGCTTGTGTGGTCGCTGTTGATCCACTCGGAGGACAAGATCTCCTTCCTGAAAGGTCCGACTTTGGACGTGCCTGCTGTGAAAACGTCATAGATCATGCTGATAAATGGTCGAACGGATCAGAGCCATCTCCCTTTCCTCCTCCAAGAGATCAACAGCGTCTTGCCGTGCTTGCTCTGCTTCAGCTTCATAGTACAGTTCCACTCGGGGTGAATTATGGAGCAAGTCACTCGGCAGGACGGCTTCAGCTCCGTTCACCATGAAGAAGGGAGTACGATTGGTGGACCGGTTGGGGGTCGTCCTCAAGCCCCAAAGAACCGATGGCAACTCGGTGACCCAGGCTCCAGCTGCGTGATCCAAATCGTGCATGAGTCGCAGCTTTAACCCCTGAAGTATCAGTCCATTTGCTCTCTCCGCTTGTCCATTCGACTGCGGGTGCGCCACAGATGCATAATCGACTAGGGTACCCTGGCCGGCACAGAATGTCCTGAACTCTTCCGAGTCGAAGTTTGAACCGTTGTCAGTGATAATGCTGTGGGGCACGCAGTATCTGAATACTATATCCTTCATGAACTTGATCGTTGTACGAGAGTCTAGCTTCTTGATGGGTTTGGCTTCGATCCACTTAGTGAACTTGTCGACTGCAACCAGCAAGTGAGTGAATCCACTCGCCCCTGTCCGGAGGGGTCCTACCATGTCAAGTCCCCAGACTGCAAACGGCCAGACGAGTGGAATGGTCTTCAGAGCAGACGCAGGCTTGTGGGATAAGTTCGCATAGAACTGGCACCCGGCACAGTGTTGGACTATCTCCTGCGCAGCTTCATTGGCACGGGGACAGAAGAAACCGGCTCGGTAAGCTTTAGCCACGATTGTCCGAGAGGACGCGTGGTGCCCACAAGTTCCCGAGTGAATCTCCTCCAGGAGCAGTCGACCTTCTTCCGAAGAAATGCAGCGCTGAGTCACACCGGTGACGCTCTTTCTGTATAACTGATCACCGACCACTTCAAAGGCTTTGGACCTGCGAACAATCTGGCGGGCCTCAGCTTCGTCTTCTGGAAGTTCCTGCCTGTGCAGGTATGCGATGTAAGGCACCGTCCACTCGGGTGTGATTGCTAGCACCTCCATTACCAAATCAATGACTGCCGGGACTTCAACCTCAGTCGGATCAGACGGACTGACCGCTTGCGGGGGCTCTTCCATGAAGGGATCTTCTTTTACAGTCGGGGAACGTAAATGCTCGAGGCAAACATTGTTGGGTATGGATTTCCGAGTGGACCCGATTTTTGCCAGATCGTCTGCCTCCTGATTCTTGGCTCAGGGAACGTGATGCAGCTCCAGACCTTCAAATTTCTTTTCCAACTTTCTCACTGCGTTGCAGTATCCTGTCATAGCGGGGCTTCTGATGTCCCACTCCTTCATCACTTGGTTCACAACTAGATCCGAGTCTCCGTAGACCATCAGGCGCTGGACGCCGAGTGAGATGGCCATACGTAGACCATAGAGGAGCGCTTCGTACTCGGCTTCGTTGTTGGAGGAATCAAAGTGAATCTGCAGAATATATCTAAGACGATCGCCCTTCGAGGATATTAACACAACTCCAGCTCCTGAACCATTCAGCATTTTGGAACCGTCAAAGAACATGGTCTAATGTTCCGGGTGACTCTGAGTCGGTTGCTGCTGTTCAGTCCACTCGGCTAGGAAATCGGCTAATGCTTGGGACTTGATCGCCTTCTTCACCTCAAACTTGATGTCTAGGGGTAGAAGCTCAATAGCCCACTTTGCCACTCGACCAGTCGCGTCCCGATTGTTCAAGATCTCAGACAGTGGGGCATCGCTGACGACTGACACAGTGTGCTCCTGGAAGTAATGGGCTACTTTCTTCGCAGTCAGATAAATGCCGTAGACGAGCTTCTGGTAATGAGGATACCTCTGCTTGGACAGAGTCAGAACTTCAGAAATATAATAGACTGGGCACTGCATTTTATAAGCCTTGCCCTGTTCTTCTAGCTCGACTGTGAGGACAGTGCTGACAACTTGACCAGTGGCCGCGATGTACAAGAGCAACGGCTCCTTTTCATTCGGAGCGGCAAGCACTGGCTGGGTGGAAAGCAGGGCTTTGAGCTCGACAAACGCTGCTTGTGCTTCAGCAGTCCACTCGAACGAATCAGATTTCTACATCAATCGGTACAGGGGCAGTGCCTTCTCACCGAGACGGGAGATGAATCGGCTCAGGGCTGCAAGGCAACCCGTGAGCTTCTGCACATCATGAAGACGCTCTCGACGTTTCATTCGTACAATCGCCCCGATCTTCTCAGGATTGTCATCTATCCCTCGTTCGGAAATGAGGAAACCGAG
Source organism: Elymus sibiricus (assembly GCA_039707655.1). NCBI lineage: Eukaryota > Viridiplantae > Streptophyta > Magnoliopsida > Poales > Poaceae > Elymus > Elymus sibiricus. The sequence continues at coordinate 278,887,505 of CM077672.1, forward strand.
TAGTTTGCCCCCAGGAACTCCGAAAGTGCACTTTGCTGGATTCAGTTTGATGTCATACTTCCACAGATTTGCGAAAGTTTCAGCTAAGTCAGCTAGCAGGTCGGAACCTTTTCTGGACTTGACCATGATATCATCCATGTACGCCTCAATATTCCGACTGATCTGTTTCTGCAAACACTTCTGGATCATGCGCATGAAAGTGGCACCGGCATTTCTGAGGCCGAATGGCATGGTGATATAGCAGAAACACCCGAATGGGGTGATGAAGGCAGTTTTTATTTCGTCCGGCCCATACAGTCGGATCTGGTGGTACCCGGAGTACGCATCCAGAAAAGACAAACGCTCACAACCCGCAGTGGAATCTACGATTTGATCTATGCGGGGGAGTGGGAAGTGATCCTTGGGGCAGACCCGATTGATGTGCTTGAAATCAATGCACATTCGGAGAGACTTGTCCTTCTTAGGGACCATGACGACGTTGGCGAGCCACTCGGAGTGGTACACCTCACGGATGAACTCGGCTGCCAGGAGCCGAGCAACTTCTTCGCCAATGGCCTTCCTCTTCTGTGTAGCTGAGCGACGGAGATGCTCCATCACAGGTTTCGCCTTTGGGTCGACTCGCAAACGGTGCTCAGCCAGCTTCCTGGGTACACCCGGCATGTCAGATGGTTTCCATGCGAAGATGTCCCAGTTCTCACGGAGGAACTGGATGAGCGCTTCTTCCTATTTGCTGTCGAGTGTTGTTGATATGTTGGTGGGAACAGCATTGGGATCTTCCGGGTGGATGTGCACAGGCTTCGTGTCGCCGGCCGACTGAAATGCAGATTCTGCAGCCGGCTTCTTCGAGCGCAGCAGGTCACTCGGATCGGCGTTCTTCTTGTACTCTTCCAGCTCCACCATGGCCATCTGCTTATCAGCTATCTTGGACCCTTGCTGCAAACACTCTTCCCCTCGCTGTCGACTGCCAGTGACTGTGATCACGCCTTTCGGGCCTGGCATCTTCAGCTTGAGATACACATAACATGGACGGGCCATGAAACGTGCGTAAGCCGGCCGACCAAGGATGGCATGGTAGGCACTGCGGAAGTCGACCACTTCGAAGGTCAGTCTTTCCTTCCGAAAGTTCTTGTCGTCCATGTTAGTCTCGAGTGACTTTGCTTTCTTGCCGGGGATCACTCCGTGGAACTGCATGCTGCTCTCGCCGAGTCGGGACATCGGAATGCCCATCGCTTGCAGAGTGTCAGCGTACAGTATGTTCAGTCCGCTTCCTCCGTCCATGAGGACCTTGCGCAGTCGGACGCCTCCCACGACTGGGTCGACCACCAGCGCCTGCCGCCAAGGGGTGGCAATATAGGCTGGGTGATCCGACTGATCAAAGGTGATCGGAGTCTTCGACCAGTTCAGAAACTTTGTCGTCGCCGACACTGCCATGTTCACTTCTCGATTGATGACTTTCAATCAGCTCCTGCTCTCTACATCTGCAAAGATCATCAGGGTTGCGTTGACACTGGGGAAGGGTTCATCTTTGTCTCCATCATCAGCGTCTTCTGGGCTCTTCTCACTCGACGGGTCCTCTCGGAACTGCTGGATCAACAGTCTGCACTGTCGAGTGGTATGTTTGGGCAATATCAGATTGCCATCTTCATCCTTTCTGGTGTGGATGTGACACGGTAAATTGAGGACATCTTTGCCCGACTGGTCTTTCTTTTTCTTCAGGACCCATTTATCCTTGGCCTTCCCCTTGTTCTTGGCTTGACCGGCCAGAGCGACGGCCTCAGCCTGAGCCGAACCATCAGCCTTGCGCTTCGGCTTCCGACTGGGATTACTGTTTCCGGGGTTGGGCTCGCTGGTTTTCCCTTTGCCGTTATGGAGACGGTCTTCCTCTTCTCCATTTGCGTACCGAGTGGCTATCTCCATCATTCGGCTCATGGTCAAAGCTCCTGACCGACCAAATTTCAGGATGAGCTCCCGATATCTGACTCCTGCCTTGAAGGCGCAGACGGCTTGATGTTCTGTGACGTTTTCCACCACATGATGCAAGGTTGTCCACCGCTGGATGTACTCCCTCAATGTTTCATTTGGTTTCTGCACGCAGTGCTGCAACTCAGACAATCCAGCCGGGCATTTGCACGTGCCCTCGAATGTATTGATGAACACTCGGGTCAAATCCTCCCAACAGTATATGCTGGCCGGAACGAGCTGATTGATCCAGGCACGGGCGGACCCTTCAAGCATCAATGGCAAATGCTTCATAGCCACGTAGTCATTTCCTCCTCCAATCTACACAGCCACTCGGTAATCCTCTAACCAAGTCTCTGGCTTGGACTCGCCGGTGAACTTGCTCACTCCAGCTGCCAATCTGAAGTTTGGCGGAATCTCAGCAGCCCGGATGGCCCTACTGAAACACTCGGGCCCGGAGATGAATGCCCCACTTCCACTCGGACGATCTCTATCCAAGTTCTCTCTCTGAGCTCTGCCTCTGTTGACCAGGTTCTGAGCGAGAACGGATCTCGCATTGAACTGCGGGTCACGGTGGTCGACTGGCTCTCTCTGATGATAACCGTTGCCATGACGGGGAGGGCTGGCCCTCCGATCGTTGTCATAAGGACGCCTAGCATCGTGCGGCCGAGGCGCGTACGAGCCAACCCGCGGAGGGGGCGACTGCATGTGGCAACGATCGTCTTGACGCCGCGGAGGCATATTCCGACTGCGACCCTGCCCCGAGTACTGGTCTTGGTCGTTTCGCCGCGGAGGCGAGTGCCTGTTTCTCCTTGGAGACACTGGGCTGTGTGCCGACTGGACGGTGTCAGTCCGAATGGATCTGCTCTGTATCCTGTTGCGCGACTGAGAAACTGCCGAATTTTGCTCTTCAGCCGCCTTGAGCAGGGCCCGGATCTGTCGAAGACCCTCCCCCGCCTCGGATCGGGACGGCTCGATGGAATCTGCTATCCGAGTGGGCGCCGCCAGATTCTGGACGGGAGTGCGGAATACCTGGAAACTCTGCTGCTGGTCATTCGGAAACAACTGCCGCTGTCGCCGACTGGAACTGGGCTGAAGCTGTCTGCGGGCGCGATCGTCGAGTGCCTTCTGGAGCGCTTCCAGACGATTGCGCTCAGCCAAGTTGGCCTGGCGCACGGCCTCCAAAGCCTGAGCCTCGGGGATCGTCCCAACGATGGGCGTCTGGAGGGCCTGCTCGGTCATGCGCTGCTGTTCCTCCCTCTGCTGCCGAGTGAGAGGTCGGGGGATGTACTCGGAGTACTCGCCGTCCCGCCGGTCCCTGCCGCCGCCAAGATCAGTGTGCGACGGGTCGTCGTTCTCCGCGCCGCCGCGGCCGTACCCAGGCGGACTGGGCGGGGAATCGGCCATCAGCACCTCCGCAGCGGGATCGCTGCTCTCGCACTCGGATACGCTTTCCGAGTGCTCATACACGGAGGCGAACAGATCGAAGACAGTCTCATCGGGCTCGATCGCCGTGATTTGCGGGGCCGCGACCTGAAGGGCCACCGCGTGCCTGATCCACCGCTGAAGCCGCGAGCGTCCGGAGCGCTTGCGACGACGGCTGGTGGGGAGCGAAGAAGTTGACTGGTAGGGAGTCGACGTTTGCCAAAGAAGGGACGCCGAAAGAACTCGCACGGAAGTGCGCCGCGCAGCGGACGGGCAATGCCTCGACATCCAGCGGGGCTTCCTGGAGCCATGCCGAATCGTCGGCGATGAAGCTGAGGACGCCGAAACGGATCTCGCCGCCCAGAGTCAGTCCGCCGCTGGAAACCATGGTGATGATCGGAAAAATGCAACTACGCCAGAAGTCGCTAGACGCCCGCCCCACGGTGGGCACCAACTGTCGTGGGTGCAAGTCTGACAGTAGTGTGTAGGGGTACGGATGAGAGGGCAGAGTCTAACTACGGCGCAGGTGTTACACTCGGATTTACAAGTTCAGGCCCCTCAGCGGTGGAGGTAATAGCCCTACGTCTCGGTGCTCTGGAGCTGTATTGCTTGAGTGTATGATTACAACAGGTTGCGAACCCTTGGAATGGAGCAGGGTGGCGGCTTATATAGTCTCGCCAGCCCTCCCATGAACGCCAGCCATTACAGGGGGTTAAGAGGGGTATAAGTGCGCCAGGTAACGGGCGTATTGATGGCAATTAATACAGGAGAACGTGTGTCCCGACCGTTGCACTCCTGGAGATTCCTGGTCTTCTCTGGTCGAGTGACTTTCGGGTGCTCTGAGTGAAACGAGTCTATCGAGTGAACTCTTGCCGCCCGAGTGGTTCGTAGAACTCCAAGTGAATGTCAGTCTGCGGAATTCTGGGTTATTGATCTGGTCCTGGGGCCCAGTGTAATACGTGTGGTGTCCTAGGGTAGGGTCTATAGGTCAGGCCTATTACCCTATCCCTAGTACATGCCCTCGTCATCATCCACATGTGCCAAGTACATCTTGTGCTGAACATCCGTCTGAAGACAAAACAGCTTCCTAACCTTGCTCTTGAGCTTGGCAGCCCAACCAGACGAACCAGACGAGTGCTCGGGGTCGGGCACATAGTCAGAATCTTCCACATCCTCCTCAGAAGCAAGTGGTACACCCGTAGCACGACGGGCGGGAGCCCAGAGCTCCTTCTAGCGCAAATTGATCGTCTCATGAGTAATCAGAGGCCCGGTCTCAAGCTGCTCCCCAGGGAACATGGCAGTCCAAGTGTTCACAATGAGTCTGAAGAAGAAGGGAGCATAGATCGGCACGTGATCACCATAGGTTGCATTCACAAGCTCCTTCCACATGACATGAGAGACGTCCAAAACAGCTCCCGTGCCCTTCTCAGAGTGGCACAACAATAGCATATCCACCAAGTGTCTGTGCACCATGTCCAAGTTGCCAACTCGAGGAAAGAGAGTGTGCCGAAAAATGCGATGCATAATATCAAAGAAAGGTTTCAGCTCCTTCTTGGATCCCTTATCTGTCGGAGTGATAGTCATGTGGGGAAGCAGATTGTCCTTGTGAGAAGGTCCACCCTCATGGTGAGGGCGCAGACCAAGGGGCTTCTTCAGCCCCTCATCGGGATAGCCCAGAAGACCCATGAACTCACCCCAAGTGGCACGAAGCTGTCTACCGTGAGTCATCCAAATCATAGTCCTGTCCTCACTTGTCCCAAACCACATGGTTGCAAAGAACTGTGCAACCAACTCTGCATCAAAGTCATAGTTGAAGGTCATGATGGGCACAATGTTGAAATGCACACAAAGGTCAAGAGCTTCTCCAAAGTATGCACGGTCCTTCTTCATATGCTCAATGTTGATGGACTTGGTCCTGACAAACAGATTTTTCTTGGCCTTGATCCTGTCAAAATACACCAAAGATTGATCCTTGGTCTAGAAGGGACGGCTCACAAGAGATGCGTCTTGAGGACGACAGTAGGGGTTCCTCTCGCGGCACTACCAATACTCATTTTGCTTCATTTCAGCCGCAGTCTTGACAGGAGATTTCTTTTTGCGAGCAACAGACTTGGCGCTAGACTTGCCCTTGTTCCTGGCAGACTGACGACAAGTTGGTGGTGGTGTCGGGGCAGCCTCTTCTTCTTCCTCTTCCTCAGAATAGATAGGCCTGGCATAATGGGTGCACCCACGCTTGGATGGAGGATTCGCATTCTTGCGACGAGCCTTGGAGCCACTACCACCTGATCCAGACACAACACAGCGAGGAAAAGCATGAATAAAACCTATGCATAAGCCAAGAAGAAACAAACTGAGAAATGAAATGTTAGTGGATAATTCTGGAAGTTGGGACCTCGAGCGGTAGTACCGCGGACCTGGGGCGGTAGTACCGCCAGAGCGGTAGTACCGCTGCACTGGAGCGGTAGTACCGCTCTGGGAACTGACGCACGACCTCCCCAGATCCGGTAGTACCAGAGATCACAAATTCAAAAATATACCACTAAGATTTCAATCCTCCTATCTAGCAGTCATCCAACGTCCTACTCAAGCCCTGATTTAGCCAAAAATCGAGAGACCAACATGCATTGCCCTAAAAACCTAGATTCAAGGGAGAGAACCGTAGGAACCACGAAAGGGGGCAATATCGGGGTCCATGGCGAGAGGAGATGGTGGGGATGGATTCCACCGGACGGAAACATGGAAGACGGCACGGAATCAGCCAGCCGGAGCGGCAGCCGGGGCAGTTCTTCGTCGCCTGTGAGAGAGAGAGGCGTGGGGAGGAAGAGTGAAAGGGTATGGGGGAGTTAGAACTCCTCCTGTCCGACACTTAACCCCACAGCGTCCCTCTAAGAGGTAGTACCGCCCCGGTACAACGGCCGGGCAGGAGGCCCAGTAGTACCGCCCGAAGGGTAGTACCACTAGCTTGGAGCGGTAGTACCGCTCCCGCACAACGGTAGTACCGCAGACAGGAAGACAGAACATCCCAAAGATAAAAAGATGGCTGATGCAAAAACTAGGGGTTTGAGAGAGGAAAGGCTTAGGTTGGAGACTTGAAAACACAGCAAATGGGAAGGGATCTTCCATGGTCAAAGGCAACCAAAAACAAGAGCACACATGGAGAGATCCAACACAAGAAAGCCTAGAACGAGAAAACACAACTCAAACCCAACGAACAAAACCTCTCAAAGAGAGGGCGGTGACCGAAGTCACCTATGTTTGAGTCAATTGGTATGGCACCGCGAAGATTTTAACCTTGGGCCCATGACCAAAACTCAGCTTTGAAGCACAAGAACCATAAAAATGGCTAAAGTGAAAGACTTGATCAATTTATGCATAATGGGGGGAGGGAGAGTTCATTGAGAGAACAACACTCCCCCTATGTCGATGCCTACAACTAGAACAAGATAATCATGATGAATGTGGTGGGATGTGACGAGATTCAAGACACGTTGCTCGAATCAATGATATTTAGCTCATGCCTTAACTTGCGAAATCTTGCTTCATCCAATGGCTTCGTGAAAATATCGGCTAGTTGCTCTTGAGTTCCAACATGAATAATATCAATCTCTCCACGCTTGACATGATCCCGGATGAAATGATGACGAATCTCAATGTGCTTCGTCTTGCTATGTTGCACCGGGTTGTACGAGATCTTGATTGCACTTTCATTGTCATAGAAAAGAGGCACTTTGTCACAAGTGACACCGTAATCCTTTAAAGTTTGCCTCATCCATAGCAATTGAGCACAACAACTTGCGGTGGCTACATACTCGGCCTCGGTGGTGGAAAGAGACACACAATTTTGCTTCTTCGAAGACCAACTCACCAAAGAGAGACCAAGGAATTGGCACCCTCCGGAAGTTGACTTCCTATCCACACGGTCTCCCACCCAATCCGAGTCCGAATATCCCATGAGATCAAAGCTTGCTCCTTTGGGGTACCATAAGCCAAAGTTTGGGGTATGAGCCAAATATCGAAAGATTCGCTTGACCTCCACGAAGTGACTTTCCTTAGGCGCGGCTTGAAACCGTACACACATTCCCACACTCAACATGACATCCGGCCTAGATGCACAAAGGTAGAGCAAGGATCCAATCATGGAACGGTATACCTTTTGATCCACCACTTTACCATTGGGATCGATGTCAAGTTGGCACTTGGTAGGCATTGGAGACTTGGCCGGCTTGACATCTACAAGCTTGAATCCCTTGAGCATGTCTTGGGTATATTTGGCTTGGTTGATGAAGGTTCCTTCTCTTCTTTGCTTGACTTCGAACCCAAGAAAGAACTTCAACTCTCCCATCATAGACATCTCAAACTTCTCGGTCATGAGTGCGGCAAACTCATCATTGAAAGCTTTGTTAGGAGAACCAAAGATAATATCATCAACATATAGTTGCCATATGAACAAATCCCCTTTAACCCTCTTAGTAAAAAGAGTGGGATCGATTTTCCCAATTTCAAACCCACGGTCTTGCACGTGGGGCTTGTTTAAGGCCATAGAGTGCCTTATCGAGCTTGTATACATGATTGGGGAACTTGGGATCCTCGAACCCCGGGGGTTGTTTGACATATACCAACTCATTAAGAGGACCATTAAGAAATGCACTCTTCACATCCATTTGTTGCAACTTAAAATCATGATGAGAAGCATATGCAAGCAACATATGAATAGATTCAAGACGAGCAACGGGAGCAAAGGTTTCACCGTAGTCGATACCCTCGACTTGGGAGTAGCCTTGTGCCACCAATCTTGCCTTGTTTCGAGTGACAACACCGTTCGTATCTTGCTTGTTCTTGAAGATCCATTTGGTTCCAATGACATTATGATTCTCCGTTAGCCTTGGAACCAATGTCCACACTTTGTTGCGCTCGAAGTTATTGAGTTCATCATGCATGGCTTCAAGCCAATCCGTATCCTCGAGCGCTTCATGTACCTTTTGGGGTTCAACACAAGAAACAAACGCGTGATGCTCACAAAAGTTTGTTAATTGTCTACGAGTGGTTACCCCTCTTTTCAAGCTTCCATAAACATTTTCCAAGACATGTTGTTGATGCTTGAGTTTAGAAGCAATCTTGGTGGCACAACGCTCCAATAGCTCCTCCGAAGTCACTTGAGGAGGATCATCTTGAACATCTTGAGCGTCATCTTGAGCTTGCTCTTGATCATGAGCTTGCCCTTGATCTTGAGCTTGCTCGGTGTCGTGATCTTGATCTTGGGCATCATTTGGTGCATCACCATCATCTTGAGGTTTATCTTGCCCTTGATCTTGATCACTTGGTTGAGGGCCTTCGGTTTGTTCTTCGGAAGCGTGTGGGTCAATGGTTGGTGATGGCTCCACTTGCGTAGAGCATTGTCCTTCTCCTTCGGCCACAAGGGGTTCCTCAAAGGGGAGTATTTGACCAATCCCCATTCTTCTTATGGCTTGGGGAGGAATTTCATCACCTACATCACAAAGACCACTTTGCTCCACTTGGGAGCCATTATTTTCATCAAACTCTACATTACATGTCTCCTCAATAAGTCCGTTGGACTTGTTGAGGACACGGTAAGCATGAGAGTTTGTAGCATAACCAACAAATATGCCCTCTTGAGCTCTAGATTCGAATTTAGACAAACGAGTACCTTTCTTGAGAATGAAACACTTACATCCAAACACCCGAAAGTACTTGAGGTTGGGCTTGTTACCGGTAAGTATCTCATATGGAGTCTTGTTCAAGCCTTTGCGGAGGTAGAGCCGATTGGATGCATGACATGCGGTGTTGATGGCTTCGGCCCAAAAGTTGTACGGAGACTTGAATTCCGCCATCATGGTCCTTGCCGCGTCCATCAACATTCGGTTCTTCCTCTCCGCTACACCATTTTGTTGAGGGGTATATGGTGCGGCGTATTGATGCTTGATCCCCTCATCACTAAGAAACTCATCCAAGGTGTAGTTCTTGAACTCGGTACCGTTGTCACTTCTAATCATCAATATCTTTGCCTCATGTTGACGTTGAGCTTCATTGGCAAAGTCGATGACGGTTTGTTGGGTCTCGCTCTTCCTCTTGAAGAAATATACCCAAGTGTATCTTGAATAGTCATCCACAATCACCAAGCAATACTTTCTTCCCCCAAGACTATCAAAGGATGGAGGTCCAAAGAGATCCATGTGAAGGAGCTCCAAGGGCCTCTTCGTGTAGATGATAGTCGTGGGTCGGTGAGTTGTCTCATGTAGCTTTCCTTCGATACAAGCACTGCAAGCACGATCTTTGGCAAAACTCACATTTGTTAGTCCACGAACGTGGTCCCCCTTGAGGAGACTTTGCAAAGATCTCATATTGACATGGGCTAGTCGGCGATGCCAAAGCCACCCCACATCAACTTTAGCCATTAGGCAAGTCGCGGTCTTAGTGGGTCGCTCCGAGAAGTTAACCACATAGAGACCGTTCTCGACATGCCCAACAAAAGCTACTTTAAGAGTCTTGCTCCACAAAAGGGCCACGGTATCAAGGTCAAAGAATGTGGCAAAACCCATAAGTGCAAGTTGACGAACGGAAAGTAAATTGTATGCAAGGGTCTCAACAAGCATGACTTTCTCAATTGATAAATCATGAGAAATCACAACCTTGCCAAGACCCAATACCTTAGATGTTGAGGCATCACCGAATTGAACATGGGTGGGCATAGATGAGCTTGGTTGCATGTCCACCACCAAATGCTTGCTCCCGGTCATATGATTTGTTGCACCACTATCGAGCAACCATGATCCTCCACCGAAAGCAAACTCCTACAAGAGATCAATGCTTGGTTTTAGGTGCCCATTTTTGAATGGGTCCTTTGATGTTACTAACAAGGGTCTTAGGAACCCAAATAGACCATTCAATGTACTCATAATAAGAACCAACAAATTTGGCATAAACATGCCCATCACTAGCACGGCATAAAACATAAGAAGGGTTAAAGTCGCCGGCTTTGTTCGATGGAGTGTGTTTGTCCTTCTTGACATTTCCACCCACCACCTTGTTCTTTTTCTCCATATGAGCACCCTCTCCCTTCTTGACAAATACCTCTTTGAGAGGGAGAGGTTTCTTGGTCTTGTTGTTCTTCTTCTTCTTTGACTTGGGCACAAACCCAAGTCCCTCCTTTGCCACAACTTCCTTTTGATTGCTCAAAAGTTTGTTGAGGTTCTTCTCACCTTGTATGCAAGTCACTAGACCTTTCTCGAGTTGCTCTTTCAACTTGGCATTCTCCTCCACAAGATGCTCATGCTCACAACAAGGGTTAGTAGCAATGACAATATCAATTAAAACGAACGGAGGACAAGTGGCTATTTCCATTGTTTGCTTCACTTGGAGTTGATCATGAGACTCTTTGAGAGAGCCATGAGCACTTTTCAAAGCCTTGTGGGCTTTGTCAAGTAGCTCAAACTCCTCCTTGAGTCTAGCATGGCCAACTCCAAGGTCAACCTTGTCGGATTTGAGCACACGTGTAAGAACTTGAGCATGTTCAAGATCTTTCTTTAGTTGAGCAAGGTCAACGTTGTGTGACTCCTCAAGAGCCAAACGAAGACCTCGCTCTTCCTCAAGAGCAATGGAAAGATCCGCAATCTCATTGGCATAATCACGACTATGGCCTTGCAAATTAGTGATGGTCTCTTCGTGAGACTCAATGATATCATTGGCCTCACCAAGTTGTTCCAAGAGAGCAACAAAGTGCTTCTTGGTCTCACCTTTGAGCTTACTCATGAACTGATCAAACTCGTTCTCATCCACCTTTACCATCTCACTATCATCCACAGAATTCAACAATGAAGGTGTAGTAGTGGTAGTGGTTTTGATGTTGGAGGTTACCTTGTTGATACCTTTGGCCATGAGGCACTTGGCAATGATGTTTTCATTGGGGGCACCGAAGAGAGACACCTTGGTTGGGGAAGAGGTGGAAATGGCTACGGTTGCCGTTGTCATTCCTTCACCACTTGTGTCTTCATCATCATCATCGGAGATGTACTCTTCTTGCACCACCAAGCCCTTTGGAGGCACCTTCTTGTTGAAATTGTTCTTGTTGGGGAAGGACTTGGCCTTGTCTTTGCGGATGAGCTTGCCACCATTGTCCTCCCTCTTATCATACGGGCAATCCGCCACAAAGTGACTCACATTGCCACAATTGTAACAAGTCCTTACTCGTTGCTTGCCCTTTGAGTTGTTCTTGGAGGAGTAGGGCCTTGTGTTTCTCTTGTTGCCCCAAAATTGCCTTGACGCAAGAGCCATGTGCTCGTGGTAAGCATATTTGGTGTCTTCGGGGCAACTCTCTTCTTCTTCCTCTTCTTCTTCTTCCGGAATCCCCTTGGTCTTCAAAGCAAGGTTGGGTGAGCCTTTCTTTGACCGGACACGAGCTAGAGCATTCTCGGCGGTCTTGTTCATGATGTTCATGGCAATAAACTCATCCAACACTTCACTTGAAGACAATGTGTGGAAGTCCGGTCTTTGACGGATCACGGAGGACATTGCCTTGTTGAATGGCATGATGGCCTTGAGAAACTTGCGCTTGATCCAATTATCATCTGTATCCTTGCTCCCATGATCTTGAAGAGCGACCGCAAGAGTTGTCAATCTTCGGTAGAGATCCCGAGGATCCTCATCTTCATTCATCACAAACTCATCGGCCTCATCAAGCACCACTTCAAAGTTGGACTGTTGAATGCTTGAGCTTCCCTTGTACAAAGATATAATGTGTTCCCAACAATCCTTTGCACGGGAGAAGGGGCGCAAGTGAGCTAGATCTTCGGGAGGCACCGCGGATTGGAGGATGAACAATGTGGAGTGATTGTATTGATTGTCCGCCTCTTCTCTTGGAGTGAGGTTGCTTGGGTCATGTGGGTAGAAGCCTTGCTCAATGATTCTCCAAAGATTTGTTGAGCTGTGATTCAAATGAGACTTGATACGAAAAACCCAATTAGCAAAATCACCCTTCACAAGCTTAGGAGGAGGACCAAGGTTGTTAATATGCGGTGTAGGAACCGGTCCTCCAAAGACCGTGGGAGGGGGAAACGAGGCATAGGTTCCCGTCCCATTCTTACCATGAGGGGAAGAGGTTTGAGTGCCTTTAGCCACTTCCTTGCCGGAATTGGCATCCGACACCGATGCGGTGGGATTAACCACAAGCAAAGGATCGGGAGTAGACTTTAACCCCTCAAGGAGTTCTTTAAGCATGGACTTGACCTCGGCCGTCATAGACATCTTAAGTGAAGCCATAGCTTCATTTAAGTCGTCTCGGGTGACCGAGTTCAACTCCATGGCCTCGGGCACTTCCTCAACCCGATCCCCGTCGTCAACCATACTCTTCGGGTGATGAAACCCTTAATAAAGAGACGAGGCTCTGATACCAATTGAAAGGATCGATATGGTTGACTAGAGGGGGGGTGAATAGGCAACTACCAATTTTTAGCTTTTCTTAACAAATTAGGGTTAGCAACAAAATAGGTTGTCTAGATATGCAACTAGGTGAGCAACCTATATGATGCTAACAATCACAACACACGCAAGCAAGCAAGCAAGCAAGATACAATACAATTAAAGCATGCACAAAGTAAAGGTAAGAAGTAACCACAAGTGGAGCCGGTGAAGACGAGGATGTGTTTCCGAAGTTCCTTCCCTTTGAGAGGAAGTACGTCTCCGTTGGAGCGGTGTGGAGGCACAATGCTCCCCAAGAAGCCACTAGGGCCACCGTATTCTCCTCACGCCCTCACACAATGCGAGGTGCCGTGATTCCACTAGTGGTGCCCTTGAAGGCGGCGACCGAAACTTTACAAACAAGGTTGGGGCAATCTCCACAACTTAATTGGAGGCTCCCAACACCACCACGGAGCTTCACAACAATGGAATGTGGCTCCGAGGTGACCTCAACCGTCTAGGGTGCTCAAAACCCAAGAGTAACAAGATCCGTAAGGGATTAGTGGGGGGAATCAAATTTCTCTTGGTGTCAGTGTAGATCGGGGCCTTCTCAACCAATCCCTAAAGAATCAACAAGTTTGATTGGCAAGGGAGAGAGATCGGGCAAGAATGAGCTTTTCGAGCAACAATGGAGCTTGGGGGAAGAGGTCAACCTTCGGAAGAAGAAGACCCCCTCCTTATATACAGGGACAAAAATCCAACCATTTTCTGCCCTCTGCCCGCAGCCAAGCGGTACTACCGCTCCTAGGAGCGGTACTACCGCTTAGGCGGTACTACCCCACACGTCAGAACTACATAGAATGCACAACGGTAGTGCCACCGGAGCGGTACTACCGCTGCCCCTGGCGGTACTACCGCTTAGGGAGTTTAGACCAGGTGAGGCAGCAGTAGTAGAGGCAACTAGGGCGGCAGTACCGTGCGAAGCGGTACTACCGTCCTAGTACCGCACTACTACCGCTTAGGGGAAAAAGGAAACAAAAACGCACACGGAGGAAACCCCGCAAGCGGTAGTGGCAGCGGTAGTACGGGCGGTAGTACCGCCAGAGCGGTACTACCGTGCTACTACCGTGAAATGCAAACCGGCAACAGAGAGTGTCATAACCATCAACTCCAATAAGAAGGATGCAGTTATCTGCGTCGACAAGCTCTACAGAGAAGCGGTTGTAGCATCTGCCGTCAAGGCACCAGCTCCCGCTGAGAAGAAAAGCAAGAAGAGCGGCAAGACCTCTGATAAGTCTTCCAGGAAGCGCACCTCTTCGGAGTGCTGCGCACCCGTTGAGGACTTGCCGGAGAGCTCTACTGCCAAAAAGTCCAAAGCTACCCCACCAGCAACAAAGAAGGTGCCAGCAAAGGAGGACGGTACTGGCGGTACCTTCACCGTCAGCGCCTCTCTTAACAACAAATAGAAAAGCGCGCTCATTGCCTTACCGTGGGCGAATGTTGATGTGTTTGCATGGCAACGATCTGACATCCCCGGTGTTCCCAGGGAGGTAATTGAGCACCACCTTGCCATCTGTCCTCATGCTTGGCCCGTTAAGCAGAAGGTCAGGAAGCAAGCTTTGGAATGACAACAGTTCATCGCTGAAGAAATAAAGAAACTAGAAGCAGCTGGTTTAGTTAGAGGCGTGCTACATCCAACATGGTTGGCAAATCCAGTTGTAGTACGCAAAGCAAATGGAAAGTGGAGACTTTGTATTGACTATACTGATATCAACAAAGCATGTCCAAAGGATCCTTTCCCTTTGCCACGTATTGATCAAATTGTTGACTCTACTGCCGGCTACGATTTACTCTCCTTTCTTGATGCATATTCTGGTTATCATCAGATTTTCATGGCTAAGGAGGATGAGGAGAAAACCACATTCATTACTCGATGTGGCACATACTATTTCATGCATATGCCTTTCGTATTAAAGAGTGCTGGTTCAACCTTTGCAAGAGCTGTCCAAATTGGTTTCGAACCCCAGCTGCACAGAAATGTGGAAGCATATATGGATGATATAGTGGTCAAAACCATGGACAAATCCACCCTCATTCAAGATCTAGAAGAGACATTTGCAAATTTGCGCAAGATCAATCTGAAGCTCAACCCTGAGAAGTGTGTATTTGGCGTTCCATCTGGCAAGCTTCTCGGGTTCTTTGTATCTCAACGTGGAATCGAAGCTAATCCCGACAAGATCAAAGCCATTGAGCAAATTGAAGCACCGAAGCGCGTCAAGGATGCGCGACGTCTTGCCGGCTACGTTGCTGCATTGAGTAGGTTCATTTCAAAATCTGCCGAGCGCGCCTTGCCCTTTTTCAA
This sequence comes from Elymus sibiricus, assembly GCA_039707655.1. Classification (NCBI taxonomy): domain Eukaryota; kingdom Viridiplantae; phylum Streptophyta; class Magnoliopsida; order Poales; family Poaceae; genus Elymus; species Elymus sibiricus. The sequence continues at coordinate 278,902,662 of CM077672.1, forward strand.
GATTTTGAAAAAGGCAGGTCCAATGAAATGGACTCCGGAAGCGGAGGCCGCGCTGCAGGATTTGAAAAGATACGACTCCTTTGCGCCTACATTAGTTGCGCCTAAGCCACAAGAACCGTTGCTGCTATATTTGGCGGCAACAAATCAAGTGGTCAGTGCTGCATTAGTGGCACAGAGGGAAGTTGATGATGAAGAAACAGGAGCGGCAAGCCCAACAAGCGACAAGTCGGAGTCTTCTCTGGCAAAGTCTGGTGCCGATAAACCAGAAGCGGCGCAAAGAAATGAAGTAAATCAACAGATAGTGCATAAGAAGAAGTTGGTGCAGCGCCCAGTTTACTTTGTAAGCTCCCTTTTACAAGGGGCTATGTCAAGGTACTCTGGTGTGCAAAAATTGCTTTTTGGTCTCCTCATGGCCTCGAGAAAGCTACGCCATTACTTCCAAGCACATGAGATTACTGTCGTCACTCGCTTTCCGTTGCAACGCATTTTGAGAAATCCAAATGCAACCGGCAGGATAGTGGAGTGGGCGTTGGAATTGTCGAGCTTTGCACTCAAGTTTGAAAGCACTTCAACTATTCAAAGCAGAGCCTTGGCGGAGTCCATTGTAGAATGGACGCCAATGCAAGATGAAGTGATTCAAGAATCAGCTCTCCCCGGCAAAGAAATAGCTAAAGAATGGATTATGTACTCTGACGGTTACTTCTCGTTGCAAGGCACCGGTGCCGGAGTGCTGCTTGTCGCACCCACCGGAGAGCATCTCAAGTACGTAATCCAAATGCACTTTCCCAGGGAGAAAGCTCCAAACAACACTTCTGAGTATGAAGAACTCCTTGCCGGTCTCAGGATCGCAAATGGATCTTGGAATCAGGAAGCTGATCATCCGTGGCGACTCGCAGCTCATTGTCAAGCAAGTCAACAAAGATTATCAAAGCCCGTTGATGGAAGCATATGTGGAAGAAGTGAGGAAATTGGAAGAACACTTTGATGGATTGCAAACAGAGCACATTCCTTGTGCGGAAAACAACATTACTGATCACCTGTCAAAGTGTGCTGCTCAAAAGCTTCCTGTGAAACCAGGAACTTTTGTGCTCCATTTGAATCAACCATCAGTCACTCCATCAACGCAAGCAAACAAGAGAAGAAAGTTGAACACCGGCAAGTATTTTCCGGCAGAGCTCCCCGAAGCCGCCAGCAAGAATGTTGCCGGGAACAATACTGAGGTTGTTAGTGAGCAGCGGCCTCTAACAGAAAGTCGAGTTCTTGCCGTTGAGGCAGGCGCTCCTACACCCGAAGAGATGCCTTTAAACCTTGTCGTCGAGCCGCAGGCTCCAACTTGGGCACAACAGATAGTTCATTTGCTTCAAACAGGAGAACTACCCGATGACCAAGAAGAAGCTAAGAAAGTAGCCCGTCAGTCAAGTATGTATCAGTCTGTGGATAACATTCTGCACAGAAAGAGACCAAACGGAGTGAAATTGAAGTGTATTTGCCGGGAAGATGGACTAAAGCTGTTGGCAGAGATACATGGAGGCGTATGTGGATCTCACATAGGATCAAGAGCACTTGTCGGCAAAGCTTTCCGGCAAGGTTTCTATTGGCCCACTGCCCTCCAGGATGCAACTGAGCTAGTAACCAAGTGTGAAGCATGCCAGTTCCATTCAAAGAATATACATCAGCCAACTCAAGCTCTTCAAACAATACCTCTCTCCTGGCCCTTCTCGGTCTGGGGGCTTGATATTTTAGGCCCCTTCCCCTGTGCTACCAGGGGCTTTTAGTTCTTGTACGTTGCAATCGACAAGTTCACAAAGTGGCCTGAAGTGGAGCCAGTGAGGAAGGTGACAACACAGTCAGCCGTCAAGTTTTTCAAGGGATTAGTTTGCCGTTTTGGTGTTCCCAACAGGGTCATCACCGACAACGGCACACAATTCACGAGCCGCACCTTCATGCAGTACATCCAAGACCTTGGTAGCTAAATATGTTTTGCATCTGTTGCTCACCCGAGAAGCAACGGTCAAGCGGAAAGGGCAAATGTTGAAGTGTTGTGAGGCCTCAAGACAAGAACATTTGACAGGTTGCACAAGTGCGGAAGGTGCTGGATTGATGAGTTGCCGGCAGTTCTTTGGTCACTTAGGACGACACCAAATCGAGCCACCGGCCAAACGCCCTTCTCCCTAGTCTATGGTGCAGAAGCGGTGCTCCCCACGGAACTCATATACGGGTCACCTTGAGTGCTCGCCTATGATGAGGCAGAGAAAGAGCAGCTGAGGCAAGATGATGCCACGCTCCTTGAGGAAGATCATCTTTGGGCAGCTGTGCGGGCTGCACGCTACCAGCAAGCCTTGCGCCGCTATCACAGCCGCAAAGTGCATGTCCGAAGCCTTGAGGAAGGCGACCTTGTTCTTCGACGCATTCAGTCCATCAAGAATTCAAACAAGTTGAAGCCGAATTGGGAAGGCCCTTATCGGGTAGCACAAGTCACCAGACCTGGCGCAGTCCATCTGGAAACCGAAGATGTCATCCCAGTGCAAAACTCATGGAATATTGAGCATATTCGCAAGTTCTACCCGAGAGGCGTGGTTGCCGGGCCTCCCGGCAGCCCCTTTTGTACAAGCTTTGTCGGCAAGACTTGTAACCCTTTGTACAAAGCCAGGCGCAGATCCTGTGCATAAGTGAAATAAAGCTAAGTGTTTCGCAACTCTTTGTCAAAATACATATTTATTTGTGTATAAATGCATGTGATGTTGTGATTACGCTTTGACTTGTATGAAATGGTTAGTGGACCGTCAAGGTTTCCGAACCACTCTTTTCTCTTCTTTCTTTTTCTCAAAGGACAGAAGGATTCCTCGCGTGCAAGTTTCCCAGGGGGAGTGATGATGAGGACACCATTTAAATGACGTTCAAGTGATCATTTTGTGCAACAAGAAGAACAGTACAAGGAAAAGCTAAGTTTAAAAAAACTTGAAACAAATTCCTTGTTACATTTGCAATTTCCGTTGAACGATTCTGTGTTTGTATGAAAAACCTGCACGCAAAGGAACCTTGTCGTAATCAGTTGCACTCTTACTTTGTTTCGAGTACGCTCAACAATTTAAGTAAGCTGCATTTAAAAACGTCAAAGGAAAACTTGCCGGTAGCGACACTACCGGCAGGCTGCTAAGGATCCATTCCTCAAGCGCTCGCGGCAAGTGCACGCGCCGGCAGGCTTCTGGCATGCGTAGGGTATAAAAGAAATCATACAAAGACAAAGTGAAACAAGGGAGATGGCATACATTCATTCATTAACACAAGTTATATTACATCACAAAATCAGTGCAGACCTAACATAAGATCACATGTATCTTTTACATGACAGCACTGTGGCAAAAGCAAAGACAAGCCTAATCTTGACGATCGCCTTGGATCCTGGGAACATGAAGAACCTTGTCGGCGGCAGAGACGTCGGTGTTATGCGGTAATTTCCTGAAGATCCCGGAGAGATCGAGGTCAGGATGGCGGTGTGCGAGCTTGAGCAGTACCTTGTAGAGGACGTTCCGCGCAAACTTTCGAGACTCATCAGCAAACGAGGCAGATCTATCTTCATGATATGTCTTCAAGGCATCAATGAGACCCTCGAAGAACTTGGTTAGCCTGACGCTGGTGGCCTCCTTGTCGTTGACGGTGAAGCCCCAGCTCCTCATGTCCATGACAGCGATTTGGGAAGTGATGCGCTCGGCAATGTTGACAAGACCGTTGGTCCCGAGGGAGAGGTTCTCTTGCAGCTGATTGAACCTGTTTTCAACATCTACGCGTAAGGCCTCCTCTATTCGCAACTTCTCCGTCAAGAGTCTTTCCCACTCCTTGGTGGACTCAAGATCTGTTTCCAGACCGGCAAGTTCAGACTTCAAGTCCTCGGCAGCCTTGGCGGCAGTATTGAGATTTTGATTCTTGGACGAGAGCTGCATTTGCAGTTCCCCTAAGGTGAGGGCTGCTTTCTGCGCTTCACCCTTGAGAGTCTCGACCTCTTTACTACTACCGGCAAGCTCCTCTTTCAGCTAGGGTAACTGGGAATCAAGATCCGCCTTGGCAGTGGTGGCAGCGGCAGCTTCATCAGTAGCCTCCTTGAGCTTGGTGGCATTTTCTTGAGCTTGGGTCTCAATGAAATCCTTATGGTTCTTTTGTAGCTCTTGCGTCCTTTGCTCAAGGAGCTTCTCAATTTCTTCATCCTTGCCGCGAAGTTTGACGGCAAGGACCTCCTCTTGTGCGGCAAGATTCCTTTCCCGAGCATTGAGCTGCGCTTTTCACGCTCTGCCAGCTTGCCGTCCAAGGCTGTCGCCTTCTCCTGGGCGGCGGCAAGCTTTTCCTCTTGCCTCCTCAAGTTGTGAGATTGGTTGTTATACCAAGTGCGGATATCTTCCGCCTTCTTCTTCAATTTCTCCTCGGTTACCTCCAGAGCCGTGTGTTCATCTTGAAGCTTGTCCCATCGCTTGCCATAACGCTCTTGCACATCCCTGAGACCAGCAGCCATGGTTTCTAGGAAGGCAAGATCTGCTGTGCTATCGACAGCATTGTCGGATTCAAGGGTACTCTTGGGTATGGAGGCAAGGGTGCGAGCAATTTCTTAATCAAAGTTCAGCTCTCCGGTACCTGATGAGCTGGGGGATTCGGACCCTTGTTGACGAGCGGCGAGCGTCAAAGCGTCCACCAAGATTTGAGCAGCTGGTGCGGTTGGTTGAGCAACAGAGTCTGGCTTGTCAGCGGCAATCACCACCATTTTCGTGCTTGTCTGGATGGGAGCGGATGTGTCACCAGAAGGTTCCCTTATGTCTCCAGCAACTTCCCTTGCTTCCTCGACGGCAGAGTTGGTGGCTTCTTCAGCAGCTATCTTGGCGGCCTCATCGGCAGCTTCCTTTGCAATGTCTGCCACTTCTATAAGGATTTCCCCTTCTTCGGGAGAGGTGGGAGCTGCAGAGCGGAACAGAAGCAAAGGATAAAATGAAAATCAATTTACAAGTCAAGTTCAAGAAAACAAAAAATTTGGAAGTGCTTAAAAACAAGTGGATTACCAGTTGGAGCTTGTTGTGGAAGGACAGTTCCTTCCCCGACAACTTCGGTTGCCGCCGCACGGTCTCTGGCAGCCTCGCTTGCCGGGACTATTTTAGTGCGGACAGGCTCATCAGTGGAGACCCTTGTCGGAGAAGCACTCTCCGGGACGGTGGTTGACGGAGGAACCACGGTAGGATCCGCCTCTTGGCACTCTTCCTCCTGGTGGCCTTCTCCTACCTCCTTGTCGAGACCAAGAGAGGGAGCATCAGTGCTAGTACCGGCGAGCGGGAACCACGTCACGGCCTTGCGTAGGGGACTGGGCTGGGGGCTGATGACGATGGTATCAGCAGATGCACCCCCTTGCCCAGTGCTTGTCACAGGCTCGCTTTCCGCTACAGCCCTGGCTCGCTTGGCCCGATGCACAAGTGGCTTTGTGTCTCTACAAAAACAGAAGGAATCAAGTCAGAAATCATAATCAAGATGGAGTCAAGACTTGGTGAATATAAGACAATTGTGCTTACTCCTCGTCTTCTGACTCGCTGAGGATGGAAAGGTCATATCTCGCCGGCGGGGGCGATTCCCTGGCCCTTTTGAGTGCTGGAGGGGATGAACTTGTCGGCTGAGAAGACCCGACTTCCCCGACAACTTCTATGACGCCCCAAGACCGATTCCTTGCATTATTATTATTATGTTGTTCGATCAATGTTATTTTTTTCGCATTGCATCATTTCATCATGCCATCATGTCATTAAATTTTTGCAACTCAAATAAATAAATTGCATAGATCTCTTGATCTATTTAAATTGAGGGAAATGCACATGGTGTTATCTCTTTAAAACATATATATATATCCTCCCAATATTTTAGGGAGCTACTATAATAAATATTCCATTCTTCGGAATCACCCACAACCCACTTGCAATTTAATTCCCATGCATTTCTACTTCAAGTTTGGCCTCCAAAGCTTTGCCCAAATTCCATTATCTTTTTCCCAAGCTCCACCGAAAATCTCAACATTTTTGGACCTTTCAAACACCCAATACCTATTCAAACCCATTTGAATTAAATTCAAATGCGTTCGAATTCAACTTCACACACACTCATTTCTATTTTTCCTGGTATAACCTCATTTTTGTGAGTCCAGGAAAATTGGCCTCTTGCACTAATTCTTTCTCTAACCCTTTCTTTCCTCTTCTTTTCTTTCGTTGCTATTTTCTGTAAAGGGAAAATAATTGAAAAGAGAGAGAGGAGGAAGCCCAACCGGCCACTTGGGCCTCCTGTAGCACCTAGGCCCAGCCCAGCCGCACCCACCTAACCCTCTCTAACCCTAGCCCCGCTCAGCCTCTCCCCTGCCCGATCCCCATCTCGCTCTCTCCCTCTCGTTCCCTGCTCGCGCCGCCGGAGAGCAGCAAGGGCCCGATCTCGCTCTCCCTAAGCCCTCCGGCGAGCTCTCTGCTCCTACCGCCAGCAACCGGCGCGAAGCCCCGCCGCGCCTCCTTCTCCTCCCTATTTTCCTCCGCGCCATGCTTGTCCCGCCTCTACTCCGCGCCCACCTCCCTTCCTTTCCCGCGTCCCTCGTGGTCGTCTGCGCGCCCATGGCCGCGCATAGTCGCCGTCCCTTGAGCTTTTGCCTCGCGAGAGCTGCGTGTTGCTGTCGCGACGCCCGAGCATCCGCTCTGCCGCTGCTAGCTTGCCGTCCCCGCGGGCTCCCTTCACGAGCCATTCGCGCCGCCCCAGCCATTCCTCTGCTCGCCTCCGTCCTCTCGGTTCTGATGCAATGGCAGCATCACGTCTCTGCTGGGTGCCTTCCTCTCTTGTGCCGCGGGACCTCCAAGCTCCAAGCTCGGTCATGCCCGACCATCGTGACTGCCCATCTGCACTGCCTTGCCGATTTGCCTCCAAGACACGCCCCAACACCTCTGGATCGCGCCAAGTACCACGACATCAAAATGAACGACTACATGACCGTGAACCTTCACTGCCATCTACGGAATCGCCAAGACTACTTCAAGTTCGACTACACGGAATCGCCAAGACTACTCAAAGTGCCCCGAACGATCTCCGTCAACATTCCACTGCGTCGCGTGAACATTTAAACCGCCAAGACCGAACCGACAAGTACCCCAACAACGTGTGTACCACTACCGCCGTTCCGTGGGTTTCGTCAAGTTCAACGATGACCCCGAAGACCTCGGATTCGCCAAGTTCCTCTCTGAAACGTGAACCACTACTTCCTCTACCGACGCCAGAGTACCACTACTTCCACTACCCCCATCGCGAGAACGTCTACTTCCACTATGAACTCGATCCGCTTCGAGAGTGCACGCATCGAAGGTATAACCGTCGAGACGACGCCCTGAAAGATTGCATATGTTGTATGAAATGCTCGTGTTTGCATCATGTGCGCGATTGTTCATTGTACATTTCTCCTCGTTTGCCATGTCGCCGACATGTGGGACACCCGGTATCCAGGATCACTCCCCGTTGTTTTTGCTCATTCCACACATCCTATATTCCTTTGCACCAGCATCTCAACGAGTTACCGGAACCGGAATGTTGCCGTGGCATCATTTCCGTTTTCGCCGCCGTGGCACCCCTTTTCTTTCTGCCATGGCGACAAATGCTCCATGTCATATTATGCCACCATTTTCATAAAAATTGCATATACTTAAATGTCATCCTCACGCATGTAATATCTCATGAACCGTGCATCGGATTAAAATGGTTCATATATGTAAAATGCTTAGAATTTCATGTAGTTTTATCATGTGCAACTTTCGTCCATGTTAAAAATGTTAAAATTGTTGTTTGCATTAATTTGCATACATGACATGCTAAAATGGTTTATTTCATAACTAAATAACCGTAGCTCCGAATTAAATAAACTTTATATGTAAATGGTCTAGAAAAATGTGTAGATTAACATGGTGACATTACTTTGCATATTTAACAACATTAAAAATGTGTTTTAGGCAGAACAGTACCAAATTCGAAAATTGCATATGGGGAATTTCCGGACTTGTTTTGTGTTGTTTCCGGCCTCATTTAAATTGCCTAGATAGGTAGATTAATTATGCTTCATCTCTTGCCATGGTAACCAACATTTAATATTGATGAGTAGCATAAACGGGGGTGAACTAAATAATTGTTGTGGAGTTTGGTCTTGAGCTTCACTTAATGTGTAGTATTGCTGTGCACCTTGCCATGCCATTCATCTTTGAACCGGACATGCATCATACTTGGTTGTGCATCACGTCATGATTATGTTTTTTTACCATATTGTTTGTTTCTTGCCGGTTGTGCTTCTTCTCGATAGTTCTGGTTTCATTGCGATCGTGAGGATTCGTTCGACTACGCTCGTTCGTCTTCTTCATGGACTCGATCTTCTTCCGAGCGGGATTTCAGGCAAGATGATCATGACCTTGGATATCTTTACTATCTTTGCTTGCTAGTTGTCTCGTTGCTATCGCTATGTCGCGCTTCCTACCACATATATATCAGCCTCCCATATGCCATGATACAGCCTCTAACCACCCTTACCCAGCAAACCGTTGTTTGGCTAAGTTACCGCTTTGCTCAGCCCCTTTCATATAGCGTTGCTAGTTGCTGGTGCAGTTGCAGGTTGTTCCATGTTGGGACATGGATATGTTGGGATATCACAATATCTCCTATTTAATTAATGCGTCTATATATTTGGTTATGGGTGGAAGGCTGGGCCTTTTTCTTAGTGTTTTATTCCACTCATGCCGCCTTAGTTTCCGTAATGCTGGTGTTATGATCCATGTTTAGCGTTCCTAACATGCTCAGGGGAATAGGACCCTCTTGATAGTTCGCTTTGAATAACCGCTTCCAGCAAGGCCCAACATTGGTTTTACCATTTTCCTAATAACAACTAAAACTTGCATAGGGACCTGCCGGCCCCCGTGGATAATTTAATCAACAACCCGGGCCAGTGCTCCTCATGAGTGTTGGTCCACCTACCTAGCAGCCTGCGGCGCCCCCTTGGAAACTTGGGTCTCCGCTAACCGTAGCCTTTGCATAGATGGATGTGTCCTGAGAGCGAGATACGCGCGGCTCCTATCGGGGTATCGACACACCGGGAGGTCTTGCTGGAATTGTGTTACCATTGTCGAAATATCTTGTGCACCGGGATTCCGAGGATACTTTGGGCTATCTCGAGGTTGAGGTATTCCCACCGCAGCTTGTGTTGGCTTATGATGGGCCAGGTTGGAACACCCCTGCAGGGTTAAATCTTACGCGAAGCCGCGCCCGCGGTTATGTGGCACTTGGATATTTTGACCTCCAGTTGTAGAAAACTTGACACTAAATCCTAATTAAAATACACCAACCGCTTGCGTAACCGTGACCGTCTCTTTTCGAGGAAGTTCGAGAAGAGAACACGGTGGGGTTATGTTTGACTCGTAAGTAGGTGTTCAGGATCACTTCTTGATCATTATTAGATTGCGACCGTAATGCGTAGTTTACTCTTCTTATTCTTGTACTCGTAAGTTAGCCACAATACAATGCTTAGTGCTTGCTGCACCCTCACCACATTACCCCTTCCATACCCATAAAGCTTTGCTAGTCTTGATACCCATGGTTATGGGATTGCTGAGTCCTCGTAGCTCACAGTTTACTACAACAACAGGTGCAGGTACAGGTAATGCGATGATCTGATGTGAGAGCGATGCATGTTTGCTTTTGGAGTTCTTCTTCTGCTTCTTCTTTATCGTCGATCTTGGGATAGGTTCCTGGTCGGCATCCTAGGCTAGCAGGGTGGATGTCGTTCAAGTTTTTCGTTTGATTTCATCCGTAGTCGGATGCTGCTCTTCTGTATGATGTTTATTGTGTATTGATATATTCATGTGGTGATTGTATGTATTTATATGTATCCCCTTCTATTATGTATGTGGTATGATGTAATTATATCCACCTTGCAAGTGTCTACAATATGCGTTTCTACTCTTGGTGGGGCCTCCGAGTTCCTCGAGAATAGGATTGCATATTGGGCGTGACAAGTTGGTATCAGAGCCTCGACCGACCATAGGAGCCCCCCTTGATTGATCGAACCGCTGACGAGTCTAGAAGAAAACTATTGTGAGTCCTAGTTATATATCGGAGAGTAGGAATTCTTTTTACTCCTTATTCCCTTCGTCGCTCTGGTGGGGAATCTTGAGGTTGGTGTTTTGATTCTACTACCTCTTCTCACTCAAAAAAATTTTAGGATCATGCGGGTATTGTTGGAATGGTTGCAATATCGGTGTGACGTGACTATGTTCTTGGTGCCTCTTGACCGTATGGATTGGACCCGGGGAGTTGAGCTCCAAGGGGTTTTGTCACACTCGCTATCGTTTCGGTTCCGAGAATACCAGAGGACGCCGACATCGAAACACTTCTATACTTTTTGTGGTGGCAAATAGTGTCGTGACTTTTCCCCAGTACTGGTGGAGATAGCGCGGATGATCCACTATGACTAGTATCGCTGTGCTTTCGAAGGTCTGAGGTACACGGATTTGCGAAGTTTCTTGGTCGTGTGTGAAGGTTGCAGATTGGTTGCAGCTGATTAGGATATTATTGTTGTTGTGTGCTGAGTAGGTTCCCATATCCGCAACCTGATCTTATAACCAAGAAATTTCGGGAGTTCTTAGGTGGGAATTCAAGTATTACCTAGGATATCTTTTCCAACAGACACATGATACGATTTGGGGTCTATCATATGTTTGTTCCGGCTTATTTTGTAAGCCAAATCCTTGTTTTGTTTTTGTTATGGTATTCGAGTTGCTTCGAAGTCAAGTGTTGATTCCATACCTTTCCTAAGCAGTGTTCTCATATTTCTATGGATTGCTACTTCTTCATGTAAATTCTTTTCACCCGATGTGCTTCTCTTCAAGTTAATCCAATCCTTTCAACATTTGCAAGATCAATTCTCAGTTTTCTCAACGGAGTTCATTTCATCCATCCGAAGTTGTCTTTATTTTTCCCACCCTCCCACCCTTTTTCTTTACGGAGTCAAAAATTCTCAAATCAATTATCCATTTTATTCATGAGAAGTCTTTCCATTCTTTTCCTTCAATGTTTTTAGCCGGTGATTTCTCGTGAAGATGCTCAGGAGCTACAAGTTTATCATTCTTCGTTCTCGTTTTCTTCTCCGGTGGATCCAATTCAAGCTTTCGGTGTTGATCATATCCTTTCATCATTTCGAATGCTTTCCCATGCCGGCGCACCTCTTAATCATCCACCTCTCTCTATTCTTAGCCGGAGTGCCGTAATTATCTCAGAAGTTCCTTGTTTCCATTTGAGGTCCGTTCGTTCTATTTCGAGGTTTTTATTTCATTCAAGCCATTTAAATCTAACCGGTGCAATCTCTCTTTCAAGCCATCTTTTCCAATGGTGTTTCTTTTTGAGTGGGCCCATAACCCACAGGTCTTTTCCCAGGATCTTACCTGACTCTTCCAATCTTCTTCCGGAGTTATTCTCAAATCTTTTCAAAGTTGACGTAAGGATGAATTTTCATCAGTCAATTGCTTTCTCTGAGTTTTCCTTCAATTCCTGTCATTTTGATCCCAATATTCCTCTTTTCATTATTCCGGAGTGTCTCTACAATTGTGATGGTGGTTCACGTCATCATTCTCAGCATTTGAAGACCGAAGAAGAGTTTCTCGTAAATAATATCCGTTCTCTTGAATATTCATGGTTCAAGCTCGATGTTATCCTGTTAAATCATTTCTATTCATGAGAAATTCTTTTCATACCCATCCGAAGTATTTCATGAGTTCTTTCCAATTTTGATTATCCGAAGGCCATCATTACAGAAGAATTCTTCGTTTTCAACGTTCATCTATCGTTCTCTAATTCTTCCGGTGCATCGTTCAAGTATTCTCTAATAAGCTCGTGATCTCTTTGTTCTCTTGTATCTAAATTCCCTCATGTGTCTTCATTTGTTTTCTAATTCTTCCCGGTGATTCGTCCTCTTTTCTTTGTTCGTTTTTAATTATTACGGTGGTTCGTTCAACATTCCTCTTTCGTTGTTATCATAGCGATTCATTCGTTCTTTCCAAATCCTACCGGTGGTTCGTTGAAGACCTTCCCAAGTTTGCGCTATATTTCTCCTCAATCCTTTTCAAGAAGAATAAGTGACATGCCAAATCCGTTGCTTGTGACATAATTCTTATTCTTGTTTCATCGAGGTGATTTAATTCCTTCTTCAGGAGTTTGTTCATGATATCAATTTCTCGGTTCCAAGTTGTTCATCTTTTCTTTCCGGAGTTCCAAGTTTTCTCGGTTATCCCGTCACGAAGCTCCATCTAAATCACTGCAAGGCTCGTATTGTTATTTTGATCATCTTGTTATCCATCCGGAGTTCTTCGAGAGTTTCTTCATGGTGGTTCATTAAGGATTTAATTCATTCTCGAAGTGTTCTTCAAGATTCTTGTTGGAGCTCAAGTATTCTTCGTCTTGCATTTCAAAGTGCAAATTCTCTCTACCTTGTCTTTTGAGGTGGTGTTATGTCATTCTTGACAATTTCCCTTCGTGGTTCATGATTCGCAAGTTGTAAGGAATGAGATATGTTAAACCCATCATTTTTCTCTTCGTTCAGGAGATGTTGTCAACCCATCAATATCTTTGTTGGAGTTATCTTGGTATAGATTTCATCTAAAGCCTTCCCTAAGGAATGTTGCTATTATGATGCTTATCAATGATCCAAGTTTCTCCTTCTATTCTCGGCGAAAGAGATTTTCATCTCTTCGAGATCTCAAGAAATCAATTGTTTTTCATCAGTGGTCGGTTGTCACCTCATAATTTTGAGATGTTTTCCATAAGCCCACAACAAGCTTATTCTTTTCGTTGTTGATTTTTCAACAACTCCGTTTAATCCTTCTTTGTAAGGATGCTTTTCAAATTCAATGGTGTGAGAAGTTGTTATCTTCTTCTCCGTTCTTTTCTTTCCAACGATCTAGCTTCTATAATTTTGTTCCGGAGTCATTGTGAGGTTGCTCTCTTCGACCCATTATCTCGTTTTGCCAAGATCGTGTTCTTTCCTTGCTTATCCATTTTACCGGAGTGTTGTGTCCCCTTTGCAAGTTCTTTTCATCTTATAAAGCTTTGCTTCTCTTTTCTATCGGAGTGCTATCCGAGTTCTTTCGTTCTCATTCCTTGCCTATCTCATTTCAACCGGAGTGGTTTCATAGGCTATCTTGTCCCTTGAGCTCTTGGTTCTCGTTGTACTCTTTGTTACTCTTCTCTAACCGAGAGTTTTCATTTTCGTTCAACTCCGTCGTGTCATTTCTCCAAGTTTTTTTTCAACCTCTCAAGGTTTTTTGGTTTCACTCGTTTGTCAAAGAAACAACTTAGTTTTACCTCTTCCTTTTCCTCTTCTCGTTCCTAAGATCTCGGGGCGAGATCTCTTGTTAGTGGGGGAGTGCTGTGACGCCCCAAGACCGATTCCTTGCATTATTATTATTATGTTGTTCGATCAATGTTATTTTTTTCGCATTGCATCATTTCATCATGCCATCATGTCATTGAATTTTTGCAACTCAAATAAATAAATTGCATAGATCTCTTGATCTATTTAAATTGAGGGAAATGCACATGGTGTTATCTCTTTAAAACATATATATATCCTCCCAATATTTTAGGGAGCTACTATAATAAATATTCCATTCTTTGGAATCACCCACAACCCACTTGCAATTTAATTCGCATGCATTTCTACTTCAACTTTGGCCTCCAAAGCTTTGCCCAAATTCCATTATCTTTTTCCCAAGCTCCACCGAAAATCTCAACATTTTTGGACCTTTCAAACACCCAATCCCTATTCAAACCCATTTGAATTAAATTCAAATGAGTTTGAATTCAACTTCACACACACTCATTTCTATTTTTCCTGGTCTAACCTCATTTTTGTGAGTCCAGGAAAATTGACCTCCTGCACTAATTCTTTCTCTAACCCTTTCTTTCCTCTTCTTTTCTTTCTTTGCTATTTTCTGTAAAGGGAAAATAATTGAAAAGAGAGAGAGGAGGAAGCCCAACCGGCCACTTGGGCCTCTTGTAGCACCTAGGCCAAGCCCAGCCGCACCCACCTAACCCTCTCTAACCCTAGCCCCGCTCAGCCTCTCCCCTGCCCGATCCCCATCTCGCTCTCTCCCTCTCGTTCCCTGCTCGCGCCGCCGGAGAGCAGCAAGGGCCCGATCTCGCTCGCTCTAAGCCCTCCGGCGGTCTCTCTGCTCCTACCGCCGGCAACCGGCGTGAAGCCCCGCCGTCGGCCGCGCCTCCTTCTCCTCCCTATTTTCCTCCACGCCATGCCTGTCCCGCCTCCCTTCCTTTCCCACGCACCCTCGTGGTTGCCTGCGCGCCCATGGCCGCGCCATAGTCGCCGTCCCTTGAGCTTCTTCCTCGCGAGAGCTGCGTGTTGCTGTCGCGACGCCCGAGCATCCGCTCTGCCGCTGCTAGCTTGCCGTCCCCGCGGGCTCCCTTCCCGAGCCATTCGCGCCGCCACAGCCATTCCTCTGCTTGCCTCCGTCCTCTCGGTTCTGATGCAATGGCAGCATTACGTCTCTGCTGGGTGCCTTCCTCTCTTGTGCCGCGGGACCTCCAAGCTCCAAGCTCGGTCACGCCCGACCACCGTGACTGCCCATCTGCACTGCGAACTCGATCTGCTCCGAGAGTGCACGCGTCGAAGGTATAACCGTCGAGACGACGCCCTGAACGATTGCATATGTTGTATGAAATGCTCGTGTTTGCATCATGTGCGCGATTGTTCATTGCACATTTCTCCTCGTTTGCCATGTCGCCGACATGTGGGACACCCGGTATCCGGGATCACTCCCCGTTGCTTTTGCTCATTCCGCACATCCTATATTCCTTTGCACCAGCATCTCAACGAGTTACCGGAACCGGAATGTTGCCGTGGCATCATTTCCGTTTTCGCCGCTGTGGCACCCCTTTTCTTTCCGCCATGGCGATAAATGCTCCATGTCATATTATGCCACCATTTTCATAAAAATTGCATATACTTAAATGTCATCCTCATGCATGTAATATCTCATGAACCGTGCATCGGATTAAAATGGTTCATATATGTAAAATGCTTAGAAATTCATGTAGTTTTATCATGTGTAACTTTCGTCCATGTTAAAAATGTTAAAATTGTTGTTTGCATTAATTTGCATAAATGACATGCTAAAATGGTTTATTTTATAACTAAATAACCGTAGCTCCGAATTAAATAAACTTTATATGTAAATGGTCTAGAAAAATGTATAGATTAACATGGTGACATTACTTAGCATATTTAACAACATTAAAAATGTGTTTTAGGCAGAACAGTACCAAATTCGAAAATTGCATATGGGGAATTTCCGGACTTGTTTTGTGTTGTTTCCGGCCTCATTTAAATTGCCTAGATAGGTAGATTAATTATGCTTCATCTCTTGCCATGATAACCAACATTTAATATTGATGAGTAGCATAAACGGGAGTGAACTAAATAATTGTTGTGGAGTTTGGTCTTGAGCTTCACTTAATGTGTAGTATTGTTGTGCACCTTGCCATGCCATTCATGTTTGAACCGGACATGCATCATACTTGGTTGTGCATCATGCCATGATTATGTTTGTTTACCATATTGTTTGTTTCTTGCCGGTTGTGCTTCTTCTCGATAGTTCTGGTTTCATTGCAATCGTGAGGATTCATTCGACTACGCTTGTTCGTCTTCTTCATGGACTCGATCTTCTTCCGAGCGGGATTTCAGGCAAGATGATCAAGACCTTGGATATCTTTACTATCTTTGCTTGCTAGTTGTCTCGTTGCTATCGCTATGTCGCGCTTCCTACCACATATATGTCAGCCTCCCATATGCCATGATACAGCCTCTAACCACCCTTACCCAGCAAACCGTTGTTTGGCTAAGTTACCGCTTTGCTCAGCCCCTTTCTTATAGTGTTGCTAGTTGCAGGTGCAGTTGCAGGTTGTTCCATGTTGGGACATGGATATGTTGGGATATCACAATATCTCCTATTTAATTAATGCATCTATTTATTTGGTTATGGGTGGAAGGCTTGGCCTTTTGCTTTGTGTTTTGTTCCACTCATGCCGCCTTAGTTTCCGTAATGCTGGTGTTATGATCCATGTTTAGCGTTCCTAACATGCTCAGGGGAATGGGACCCTCTTGATAGTTCGCTTTGAATAACCGCTTCCAGCAAGGCCCAACATTGGTTTTACCATTTGCCTAATAACAACTAAAACTTGCATAGGGACCCGCCGGCCCCCGAGATAATTTAATCAACAACCCGGGCCAGTGCTCCTCATGAGTGTTGGTCCACCTACCTAGCAGCCTGCGGGACCCCTTGGAAACTTGGATCTCAGCTAACCGTAGCCTTTGCAAAGACGGATGTGTCTTGAGAACGAGATACGCGCGGCTCCTATCGGGGTATCGACACACCGGGAGGTCTTGCTAGAATTGTGTTACCATTGTCGAAATGTCTTGTTCACCGGGATTCCGAGGATACTTCGGGCTATCTCGAGGTTGAGGTATTCACACCGCAGCTTGTGTTGGCTTATGATGGGCCTGGTTGGAACACCCCTGCAGGGTTAAATCTTACGCGAAGCCGCGCCCGCGGTTATGTGGCACTTGGATATTTTAACCTCCGGTTGTAGAGAACTTGACACTAAATCCTAATTAAAATACACCAACCGCGTGCGTAACCGTGACCATCTCTTTTCGAGGAAGTTCGAGAAGAGAACACGGTAGGGTTATGTTTGACTCGTAAGTAGGTGTTCAGGATCACTTCTTGATCATTATTAGATTGCAACCGTAATGTGTAGTTTACTCTTCTTATTCTTGTACTCGTAAGTTAGCCACCATACAATGCTTAGTGCTTGCTGCACCCTCACCACTTTACCCCTTCCATACCCATAAAGCTTTGCTAGTGTTGATACCCATGGTTATGGGATTGCTGATTCCTTGTGGCTCACAGTTTACTACAACAACATGTGCAGGTACAGGTAATGCGATGATCTGACGTGAGAGCGATGCATGTTTGCTTTTGGAGTTCTTCTTCTGCTTCTTCTTCTTCGTCGATCTTGGGATAGGTTCCTGGTCGGCATCCTGGGCTAGCAGGGTGGATGTCGTTCGAGTTTTTCGTTTGATTTCATCCATAGTCGGATGCTGCACTTCTGTATGATGTTTATTGTGTATTGATATATTCATGTGGTGATTGTATGTATTTATATGTATCCCCTTCTATTATGTATGTGGTACGATGTAATTGTATCCACCTTGCAAGTGTCTACAATATGCGTTTCTACTCTTGGTGGGGCCTCCGAGTTCCTCGAGAATAGGATTGCATATTGGGCATGACAACTTCTTGCTGGGAAGACGGACGCTGAGCTCATGGACGCGGAGTTTATTGCCGGCGCACTTCTTCTTGATGGCCAGTTTTGGTGGTCGTCTTCTTCACGACAGGACCAGCCTTTGGCGAAGAAACGCGCACTTGCTCCTGGCTGGCCGTCTTCCGAAGAATGCGTGCCCTCTTCTTTGGAGCCCGAGGACCTTCTTCTTCTTCGTCTTCGGGTTCCCTGGCAGCCTCGTCACCGGCAGGCTCTTCTCGGGATTCCTCGGCAACCTCCTCATCGGGATGTTCTTCTTCATCATCCTCGGTTGCCGCGACCTGGGAACCGCCAGCCTTGCTGATTTTAGCAATCTCTGTGGCCTTGCTGGTGATGTATGCTAGCTCCTCGTCTTTGGTGGCCTTGATGAGATCCCTCTCTTTTCGGATGGCCTTCTCCGTCAGGTTTGAAGCCTAGGACATTTCATTCTCCAGAGTAGGCATTGGCCAGAGGGGTTCGACCGCTTGAGCATTGCATTCTGGCATCATCGCCAAGATGGAATCCTTGGCGGAATTGATATGCAATGGGAGGATCTGGTCTGGCAAGTGGAAGGTGCCAGTGGTTCTGAACAGTTGCTCATAGAGGCAGGCGTGCTCCATGACAGTCAAATTTTTGCCGAGCCCTGGATACAGTCACATGATATCACCTGCATTCTGGTACTCCCAGGTGAACCTCTCTCTTTTCTACAACGGTGCAATGCATCGCCGGAGGAAGTCGGCACCCACCATCTCTATAGTCAACTTGGCGGCTCTAAGGCGAGCGATTCGGTTTAGTGTCGGGCCAAGTCTCTTTCGCTGGCACCCAAGTTGCTCCAGTCGTCGCCGCGTATGACTCTCTCTGTGCACGGCAAGCAGAAACTGGGGTAATCCTTTTCCTGGATCCAACACCACTCAGCCCGTCATTCTTCCCACTTTAAGTGCAGCTGCACGGGAAGATACTGGTCCTTGGTCTTGGCCCTGGGGATCCATGTGACGCTGCCGGAGAGAGCTTTACCTTCAATGCGAGGAATGAAGAATTGGCAAAACAGATCGACATTGGGGGCAACTCCAATAAAATTCTCACAGAATGGGCGAAAATTGACATGCAAGTCATAGCATTTGGAGTGAAATCCAGCAGTCTGAACCCGAAGTTGTACATCATTGCGCTGAAGAAATCCGAAAATGGAGGAACCAGCCCGCAATAGAAGTACGCGCAGAAAAATGAATATGAATCTGATGGGGTCTTGCCTCCGGCGGGGAGGACTACTGGGGCCTTGTGGTCTTTGGTGTCTCGTCCCCACATATAGGCATACCTCTCGATCAAGGTATTCTCATCCAAAGCAGGCGGCGAGAACACCACATTCTCCCTCCGCCGCTTCTCCAGTTCCTCTAGCTCCTTCTTCTTCTTCTCCGCCTTGGGATCGACAGGCTTGGCGGGCTTCTTCCCCGCTGCGTCGGTCTTCTTGGGTGCCATAAGGGCTCAAGGAGAAAAGAGGGAGTCGAGGTGACACATGAATCGGTGGTGGCGGTGGCGGAAGCTGTTCTAGCTAGAGGAAGAAGATGAAGCAGAGGGAAGCAAGGGTGAATGGGCAGCGTCCCCTCGTGGTTGCCTTTTTATGGGGAAAACGCGAGGAGGTTGGCTCTTTACTGTTTGCCTTGGCAGCGCCTTTGCAGGCGCACTACCGCGGAATAACCGCTACAGTCCACCACTCCTGCGTCCCTCATTTAATGCGCGGCGTGGGCGTGCTTGGGGGGAAATCATCATTGCAAAAATTACGGCGGTAATTTCCCGCCGCGTGTCTGTGCATTGTTTGGGCCTAGCCCAACGATGCTTCGGACGCGCGTATGGCCTAGGCCCGGGGGCTCCTGTCGGTGTATAAAACATGGGTATTTTATACCCTGACTTATGCATAGACAATAGCAGCCTTCCTGATGGCCAGGGCTTACCGGGAATTACCAAGATCAAGACTCAAGGCTTAGTTGCAGGCACTAAGGAGAAGATCAATACGAAGCATCAATAAGTACCTGGATAGTACTGAGGATGGGAGCATTACTTGCCGGCAAGGCTCGAGCCGGCAAGGTGAAGGCCCGACAAGCTCCGTGCCGGCAAGCCCTCGCTGGCTCGTCCGCACTACACCTCATCAGGCAGCTAGTCACTAATTGATGAGGTGTTGACCGCGCAGGCGATTTCATGAGGCTTGTCGGGGCACGTGTCAGCTCGCTGGAAGGAGAATTAGCTTTAATGACGCCCTTCTAGGAGGCGTGTCAAGACTACGGAGGTAGCTGGGCAAGCTGTGCAGCAACCTTGCCGGGGATCCTCCTCCACATGACACCTAACGGCGCAATAAATGCTTTTGTCCTAATCCGGCAGAGTTAGGTATGATAGCACTGTTCGCTATCTAATCGACTTGTAATGACTGTTTTGCCACTGTGGTCACCCCTTGAGTTATAAAAGGAGGGCCAGGGCAACCTTTACAGGGGATCGATCGATCAACACTTAGCTCATTTTGCATGCGTAGCTGCTCTTCCTGCACCTTGCCGGCAAGAAGCCCTCCTTGTACTTGAGCCCAAACACATCCAATACACAAAGCAGGAGTAGGGTTATACACCTCACGGTGGCCCGAACCTGGGTAAATCCTTTGCGTTTCTGCTGATTCTGCTCTTTGTGCTTGCGCATCTCCCTAGTCGAACCGCAAAGGGGCTAGATGGCCCCATAGACGGTCGTACGCATGACAGTACATGACAAGATTAAATGTTGTTACTCATGGGAAGAGGTGAAGCACAATTAAACTACCTATCTAGGCAATTTAAATGAGGCCGGAAACAACGCATAACAATTCCGGAAAAACCTCACATGTGAATTTCGAAATTGGTACTGTTCTGCCTAAAACATAATTTTATATTTTATAGTTGTTAAACAGCAAAAGAAAGGGCACCATGTTATTCTACACATTTTTCTACTCCATTTACATATAAAGTTCATTTAATTCGGAGCTACGGTTATTTAGTTATGAAATAAACCATTTTAGCATGTTATTTATGCAAATTAATGCAAACAACAATTAAAAGCATTTTTAACATGGATGAAATTTGCATATTGTGAAACTACATGAAATTCTAAGCATTTTACATATATGAATCATTTTAATCCGATGCACGGTTCATGAGTTATTATATGCATGAGGATGACATATTCAAGTTATATGCAATGTCATGAAAATGTTGGCATAAATGATATGGAGCATTTGTCGCCATGGCGGAAAGAAATGGGTGCCATGGCGGCAAAAATGGAAACGGTGCCACGGCAACATTCCGATGACCCGGCAACTCAATTGAGCTACCGTGCAAGGAACAAGTGTGGGTGATCGAAACGTGCAAGAGCAACGGGGAGTGATCCCGGTAACCGGGTGTCCCACGTGACGATGTCATGACAAACGAGGAATGTGCATGAAACAGTTTGGTCACGGCGCAAACACGAGCATCTCATACAACACAAGGTCATCGCTTCGCGGTCATCTCGGGGGTTATACCTTCGAAGCGTGCGTTCAGGGCCGACCGAGTCATCAACAGAAGTAGATGTTCACGGGTCGTCGTGGGAAGTAGTCGTTCATGTTTCGGAGAGGAACTTGACGAATCTGAGGTCTTCGGGGGTCATCGTTGAACTTGACGAAACCCACGGTGACGGTAGATGTACTTGGCGCTTGTGGTTCTCGCGGTCTTTGGAAACAGTAGTCGTACTCGGTTCGTAGACGTTCGGGGTCGCTACATAGAGGAATTGTCCCTGTAGTCGAACTTGATGGCCTTGGCGTTCCAAAATGAAGCAAGACAAAAGGCCTCGGGGTGGTGGTGCTGCGTGTGTGTGCAAACATGGCCGTAGGTGGTGGTGCAGTGCAGCCGGGAAGTCGCCATGGAGGAGGAAAAGGGCCAGAGCAGGGGAGGTCGTTGACCGGCGTCGGCAGGGTCGTGGAGATGATGCAGGAGCAAGGACAAGGGTCGGGAAACCGTGGGGACGTCCGATGGCTGAAAAAACTGCTGTTGCAGCTGTGGAGGCCGAGAGGAACGGCTCAGGCAGGGAGCTCATGGAGGCCGGTGGCATTGGAGCGGAGTGGTCCGGGCGTGCGGTGGCTGGCCATGACAGTAAGGTGGAGGTCAGCAGAGGAAGCAGGGGCTCGAGGCTGAGAAGAGCAACGTAGAAGCGCGGCGCAGAGCTATCCGGAGTCGGGGCCAGAGGAGGCGCTGGAAGGAGAGGAAGGTAGGGGACGCGTAGGAGGTGGTTGACACCATGGGGGCTCAGCAAGTAAGGCGGAGGAGATGGCGGAGCGGCACAGCCCCAGCGAAGAGAAGGGGCGCGACAGCTCAGCGAGCTTCTGCTGCTTGCGGCGGTAGGGAATGTAGCGGTAGCGGTGTGCCATGGAAGGAGGAGGCTTGGCCGCGGGCATGAGGGGAGGTTCTGCGTGCGTTGCTGGTGAGGTTGCGCGGAGGAGGAGAAGGGAGGCGCCGGAGGGAAGTATTCGCACACGAACACGTCACCGTGTACCCTCGACGCCGGGGGTGATGCACCGCAGCTCACGTCGAAGGAGACCCGTCCGGAAGCGCGGTATGCAAGCAATCTGGCGGGTGCTTTTGTAGACCCGAAACCCCACACGCCCGGGAGGGACCCCGTCAGGGCGCGCAGCGGCTATGGGCTGCCCTAGGTCGACCTGATCGCCCCTAGGGCCTCGTGGATCGCCACCCTGCAACTAGAAGAACGAACGAAGAACGAGGAAGAAGAAGAACAAGGGAGAAGGTAAAAGTAAAGGTAAAAGATGATAGATTGATTTGTCAATTGTGTGTTGTTCAATTGGCCATCACCTCTCATCTATTTATGAGGCGGCTGGACTTCCCGTACAAGAAAAGGACTAAACATTCCGTCCAAAACATCAAAAACCCTAACCTAACTCGGACAGGAATCTTTGGTAATTTTCCGGATCAACTCGGAGCCACCGAGTGGTTTGCTTCGGTCCCACCGAGTGAACATGGGCAACCTTCTGTAATCTTCTGTATCTCACTCAGAATTTCCGAGTGGTTTCACTCGGAATTACCGAGTCAACTCGGTCGGTCCGAAATGACTCTGCAGCTTCTGTTTCTGACCTTGTTTTGGCTCTACAGGTTGCATACGACCTCAGATTAAGATGATTTTTATATGAAAATCAACTGTTTCGACGAGACGCACAACTTTCATGTTGAAATGTTTTCCATCCGAGGCCATATTAATTGAGGTTTTGGCCATTTTATAAGCTGGTGTCAACATGAGCATCTCTGAAATTGTCACAACTTTTGCATCCAAGCACCGTTTTGGACCATCTTTTTATTCATCTTGATCTTCTCGAAGAGAGCCATATGATGGTGACTTCCAATCATAAGTTTGAATTAATTTTGACATGGCTTTAAGAAACTTTTACGATTGTGCCACTTTTGAGCGTCAACATATGCCCCCCTGTTTTTCGGCAAAGCTAGCGTGCCAAAAAATAATTTGTACCGTGTTTGCTACAGGGACGATGTCAACACTCCATCGGCCATCTATATGTCTGCTTTAGGACGATAAGTATATATCGGCCATTGCTTGTGTGAACTTTATGATGCAAATTTTGGTGAAACCTTCTCGACTTTATTAATCCGACGATGAACTTCCATAGATATGCATGTCAAAGCCATCCGCCAAACTACATTGTCCACCCTTCTGCTAGGATCTTGCAGATAATCAAAAATGAACTTTCTCCAATCCTTGCTTTTGCCTGCATAAAGATTTCATTAGTGGCCAAAGCAGTGGGCTTCAGTTCGGCCTTACCTATTTCGACGAGACTAACCATCAGCTATTGATGGATATGCAATACACTATGATCAACATGGTAGCCGGATGCTTACTGTGCCAACTCTCTCCAATTGTCATGTCCAGATGCATGAACAATTTGAAAGTAACCCAAGGAGAATATTATATCTAAACACGGCTCAAGATAAATTATAAGTGATTCGTCAAAACATTGATAACTTTTTGATATGTGCACTACTAATAACGAATCACCGAAAGCCTCAATATGTGTAGCACCTATAGCAAGTAAAAGTTCCAATCCGAATAACAATGCATATTTGGCTTTGATCATTTGTGCATAAATGTTTTAAGCGGCATGAGGCTTAACAAAATAGCACCATAAGGAGATATATAAACAACACCAACACCTTGGCCATTGCTACAAATTTAACCATCAACTTATAATCTCCATGGTACTAGAGAGACAAAGCTAAAATCAATATTATGCATGATGTCAATATGATGCTCAATAATAAAATCAACAATGATTTGGCCTTACATAAATTCTGAAAATTAATAAGCCAAAGCACACCCAATCAAAACATAATTCCACTTTGCAATTTTGATGAATTGGTCCATGCATAATATCTTCAATGGCATCAATTTGACAAGTTTCTATCCAAGCACTTGTCTCGATCTCTAATCAAACTAAGGACGATGTTAGAATACCACACCGGCCATTTTTAGATATATTCTTAATTAGGGCGATTGTTAAATACAGGCCATTACCGCGAGGTCCATGTAGAATTCATCCACCAAAGCATGTATAGCCGAATAAACAAATGAAATAACAATCAAATATTTCGGCTTTTTTAGATTAGCAACAAATATGTAACTAACCAAATGTATAGTGATTTGGTAATACCCTCTCATGATGTAGAAAATTATTTTGCATCCATGGATCAAAATAAATCCATGGAGGGTAATTGATCATACCTGGGGATGAATTCCATGTCAAAGGCAACAATGGCATGGTTGAAGAATATGGATGATGTGCTAACCGAAGATTTTGATATCGTGATCCAAACCTTCGGCTTAATTGTTCGTCGCTTCCATCCTTCTCTTTCTTCACATTTTTTTACTTGTCGCAATAGAAGCTTGCACATCATTTTTGTTTTGATTGCCCCCCTTGGGAACCCATGCCATGTTCTTCTTTCTCAGCTCTTGTGCACTAATCTTTTGTAATTCCTTCTTTTTCCAATACGATAAGCCAAGTGGGCGCCCTGGCTGTGATTTTGTTTGAAGCAATGGCAATCCTTGTTTTACCTTGTGCACTCTTAACTTCTTCTCTTCAGATTTGGCACTTGATTGACTTGCATCATTGCCTTTAGTAGCCAATGTCAACACTTTAATTGGCTCTTTTTCACTTGAGATCAAATCTAAAGTAGTACTCTTATGACCATCTTTTTTAACGCGGTAAACTTGCATGACCACCTCTTTCTTGTTCCCTGAGCTCCAGACCGATTCCTTATGATTGAAACGGTTTTTGACATGTGATTGTTTCTCAAATGCTGATCTTCTTGGAGCTGCATAATGTTGGTGAGATGGTCTAAAATAAGATGGAGAATGTGTCCTTGTATCATACCTGTCCCATGATGGATATGGAATTACGTGAGCATAGGAAGGCATCCACGGCATTGGCATTGGCGGCCTAAAATAAGGATATGAATATGTTGCATTGAAAGTCTCACTTTGCCAATACCGATCATCAGATTTTCGCCTAGGGGGTGATCTTGATGCTTTTGAATTACTTGGCCGATAAGCACTTTTCTCTTCACTCTTCTTTTGATATTTATCTAATAATTGTGCAAAAGTTACTTTGGATTTCTTGCGCTTGTGTTTATTCCGGCCTTCATCTCCTTTGGTTTTGCTTGCATCGATCTTTGGATCCTCTTGTTGCCCCCAGTACTTGGCGTCTTCAGTGCAACCTTGATGGAATTCTTGCCTTCAAGAATATTTTCATTGCGCTCTTGAAAAACTTCCTTATTCGAAATCTTGATCCCATCATCCGCAGTTTTTACCTTCTCATCTTTAAATGAATCATCTTGAATAAGTAGCCGATTTAAGAACTTTTTGCCATCAAGACCAATCAGAATAGACTGGTCATCCCTTGGTGTTTCAACAAATCTCAATCGTCCTTTATCAATCGCCGATTTAATTATTTGACGAAACATATTGCAATCCTCAAAATTATGTTTGAATGAATGATGCAACTTACAATACATTCGTCCTTGGATTGATGGCTTGACATGGTGATCAAGAATTCTAATATAATTATTTTTCAGCAACAAATTAAATATTTGATCACACATGCTTGAATTGAAGGTAAACTTTTTATTTTCTAGCCGATCTTGCTGTGAAAACGGCTTTGGAGTTAAGCAAACGAATGGTTCAGATTTTGCATCACCCCATTCGGCTATGCATTGTGTTTTGCACTCTATCTCCGATGTCTTTGAAAAGGAAATTATACTATCATCGGTTTTCTCAACAGAGTATAACCTTGGCTTTAAATTTCTAAAATCAAAATAATTAGAACATACATGTCTCAATTGAGACCATGTGTAAGCCAAGTATGAAACAAGCAAATCTACCCAATTAGATATGAACTTTAAATAACGCAATGGCAAAAGCTTTGGTTGCAATAAGTCACTATCGGTCTCTATGAATGGTACAATGTGTTGACCGATATGCTTTGTAACAATTTTATTGCTAACAAGTAAATTACCCTTCATCATTGGTCTTTCAAAATTACTTATAAGATTTTTCCTAATAGATGCATCAACAATAAAGTTGTGACCAAATCTGAAAATAGGTAAATCACTTGTTAGACATACCCCTTCATACACGCTGGGAGAACATGATGGTTGTATCACTACAATAATACTTTGCCCCACTTTTGAATGACTCTCCAATGCCTTGGCATCCTCTTTTTCTTCAATAGATTCGGTACACATACTACTTGATTCGGCTTTTTCAATAACCGAATTTTCTTTGTTACCTGAATCTATACTTTTTCCTTTTTGAATTTGCAAGGCTTCTCGCTCTTGTCTAATTTTAGCCCACATCTCAGCTTGGCGAGCTTTAAACTTTTTCATCTCAATTTCCATCCACTCCTCATGAGATTGCCCCCCAATACTCTGAGACTCTTCCGGCAATGAGGTGCTGAAACTTTGCAATTGTTTAGGGGGTACAGTGGATGGTTCAACACTGGGCGAATGCGTCATTTGCACAACTCTAGATTTTATAGCAGCAAAATCATGAGGCTTCCGGCCTTCTATTAGTTCCTGGCGAATAGAGTTCCACATATCCCAAGAGAATGTAAGCTTGTTCTCAATTACCCAGTCTGGATATGGTCGCCCCCCAATGCTTTTAAACTCTTTCGGTAATGAGATGTTGCCAAAATTCTGTAATTGTGTAGGGAGAACATGATATGCCACGGTAGTAGGTGAAGGCATTTGTGCTCCTGCTGAAGTTTCACTTATTCGGCCATGACCGTGAAGGTGCGGAGCCGAATTATGGACATGAATAGTTGCGTATGGTGCCAAAAAATTAGTAGCATGAGGTGTAGCATATGATGTTTGAGGGTAATTGGCTGAATAACTAGTAGTAGCATGGCCAATTCCCCTATCCACCGGCATCTTTGGATTAACATACTGCAAGTTATTTGCCGATGAATAAAAAGGTGAAACACTTTGTTGCATGTTATTGAAAGTTCCTACATGGGGTGTTTGAACTTGATTAACCGAACTCATCATGTTGTTCATCAGCATATAGATTTGTGGGGTTGCCGATTCATGGGAGTTGGTATACATACGTTGCATGTTGCTAAAATTATATGAAGTTGAAGCGTGAAGATTATTCTGAATCGGCTGTTGCACATAATTAGATGCATGATTGATAAAACTAGGGCTAGCCGATACATTATGCTCATTAAACGATCTAGCAGCAACATATGCATTATTTGCATCTACATAAGTGACTTGGGTATTCATATTACCTTTGTAGATTGCAAACCCTAGATGACGATCTCTTCGTAGCAAGAACGGGTGTAACACCCCAAAAATTTGACCATATTTTATTAATTAAAATTTTGGCAGGAGACTAATTTTTTGGTTTCTAGATCAGATATTGATTTCAAAATCACTCTTTTAGTCTGAGTTATGGAGTTTTCCCTCCTGATAGAAACCTTTCAAAAATATTTTTGGATTTGAGTATATACTCAAGGGCATTTCATTTTCATTATATATGATCAGTGGAAATATTTCTATAATTATTTTTCCTAAGCTTTACTTCTTTAAAATGGTTTCTCATATTTTTTAGAGCCTCATTTTGCACTACAACCATTTAGTAACTTCACTTAAAAATTCTACAAAAATTTGTAGAAGACATGTGAGGTTCCTACATCATTTTTATGCAAGGAAACAGCCTTGTGTTTTGGAAAATTTGAGCAAACCATCCTCATATTCATTCTGGTTCAGTTTGGAAGTTTCTACTGCAACCCCATTTTATCGTGCCCTATTGCCCATGAGTTTTCTCCTGCTTTTAGTAAACCCTACCAAAATCTTAAGTCCAGGAGATCAGACCCATTAGAAGATTTTAAGAACATGCAATAATAGCCTTTCTTTTCTGTCCAGATTTGGTTTTCTCAAAAACTTGCACTAGGAAGTTTCTGCTTTGGCCAAGATAACCCTGCCATCTTCTGGTGGATCTAAAGAGACTTTGATCTGGAAATTTTGGTTACTAGCAAAACTTTCTAGATGCCCTTAGCATTTTGTCGAGCAGCTTGAGTGCATGAACTGTTTTGACACTCTCCTAGTTTTGCATTAGGGACTAGCTTGTCTGGCTGTATCACCTTGTCCTCTAGCCTTGCCTTGGCCAACAATCCACCCCTGTAGAGCCCCGTGGGCAGAGGAGTCCCCTGGCAGGCATTGGCATTTTGCCGAGCACCTCGCGTGCGTGCTCTGGGCGCGAGCAGAACACGCGTTTTGCACGTGCGTGCGCCCGAGTCGCCGCGTCCCGCTGCCGTCTCCCCGCGCTCGTCCTGATCCATTCCCGCTCGCAGCCAACGCGCCCCGACCCCCTCTCTCGTCGCAGAGCCGCCCTGGCCACCTCCTGGAGCCCCGCAGCGCCGCCGTCAGGTCGGCCATGGCAACTAGCGGACGGCCGCAGCCTTGGCAGCGCCGCCCCGGCCACCCCAGCTCGCCAGCTGCCCCTTTGCACAGCGCGGTCTTATCCGCAAGCTCGTCGGTTAGCGCCGACCAGCGCCGCGTCGCCTAGCTAGCAACAGAACGGCGGTTCGCCGGCATTCTTATCCGCAGCCGCGGAAACCGACCTAGTTGCGCTATAAATAGGGACCCCCGAGCTCGAGCAGACCCTCAGACAACCTCATGCCATCCCTCTAGAGCCCCCATAGCAAGCAATCGACTGGAGGAGGCCGTCTTCCCCGCCTCCGGTAGCTTCGGCCGCCGCCGCACTCCGGTCCAATCCATAGTGAGCAAGGCCTCCCTAGTCTTTCCATCGCCGCCATCCGCTTCCCCTTGACCTTGCAGAGCCGCCCCACCTCTCAGCTTCGACTGGGAGCCACCATAGGCCGAGACCCATCTGCTCCCGAAGGCGCCGTCCGCCGCAGAGCTCGCCGCCGGCGACCCCCTTCGCCCTCGCGACTCTCTCGACCACCGGGAGGATCGCCCTAGAGCCGCTGATCCATCCCCGCCCTCGGAACCCCGTGGGGAGCCGCCGTTCGCCGGCGACGATCGCCGGAGACGCGCCCCGTCTCTGCCACAGGAGGAAGGAGGCGCGGGCGACTGGTCAAACCTGACCAGTGGGCCCGATGGACCCACTGTCAGTGACCCAGCGACGGCCCGCGCTGGCTTAAGTGAAAGCGTAATCGCAGAAGTACGTCTCCCCTTCTCGCTAACGTATTTAGCTCTGAACCATTTTCTCCTCGCGCAAGCGTATTTCTTTGGGATACGTTTTCTGTTCTGGAAAGCGTATTCCCCCTCGAGGCGTTTTCCTTTTTTCTATTTTAATTAAAAACAGAATTTTGACCAAACTTTGACTGGCTATACCTTTTAAAATAAAACTCCGATTGATTTGATTCTTTTTCCTACCTCTCTCCAATTTCATCTAGTTTATTTTCATATTTATTTGAAAATTTTCCGAGACAACTTTTTGTACTATTTTCAATTTATGTGTTAATTTGAATATTTCTCAAAATAGGAATTAAAGAGAGGAGAAAACTTTCGAAAGTTTTAAGATGCACTCTACCTCTCCATAACTTGAAGGCAAGCATTCTGAACCCTGGTATAATATTTGTTGGGTGCTGTTTAATGTGACTACAACACCAAGTTAACCTGAAGCATGCATTATTTTATGTGACGTTGTGATTATGCTCTTGAGTGCATGATAGAAATTCCTTGCTGTTGGAATCTAAATGCTTATGACAGTATTCACCCTCGTATGCCTTTCATGCCTACCGGAAGGAATCCGAAGAAGTCTCTGTCCCGGGTAGACAGGAACGTGATACTGATATTTTGTTGAAAACGAGAATGATCAGTAAGGCATGGTGAGGTAGGATGAGTGGTGATTCTGTTTGTTGGAGTGAAATATATTTGTTATGCTAATCATGCAGGAAACACATAAACCTCCGGAGTCGACCGTAGATCGAGTCTTGTTCCAGTAACCCCCATACTTGTTCCGTACTACCACTTGTCCCTGCCGCAGGTAGGGTACGGTCCAGTAAGTTGTCAACCCCTTTCTTGGCACACACCGTACAGAGAGGCCATAGTGAAAGATACCAGTGGCCCCTGGTAGGCATGTCACTTGGTCCGGGGGCATGGGTGTTCGGTTGGAGCCGAAGGGGTAGCTCCCCTAGTTTGCGCGCGGTATAAATTTTGTGATCCCATGCTAGTCGAGGTTGTAGCCTCCCCACTTAGAGTTTTGCTTAACAGGTGTCGTGGGTGATTCCAGACTCCGGTAAGTGAAGCTGGTGTGTGCGGGTCAGGTGTGTTTTCAATTCAAAGAATGTAATCGGAATTAGTCCCGGTGGACTAAAGGAATCTGTTACTTGTGGGTAAAGAGTACACCCTCTGCAGAGTTTATATCTATTCGAATAGCCGTGTCCGCGGTTAAGGACTACAGTCTGGGATGGGTCAAGTGTCGGTCTTAGTGTCGGTCTTCGGAGGAAAAACTTCTAAACCGGAACATTGATCATGACATGTGACAAATGATGATTATGACTATTATTATTGTGGACTAACCATTTTTAATATTTGTATCCTTGGGATGGTTCTACCTCCTGGATACTCGTTGTGATTATTTTCCTTATAAGCCCTTTATGTGGTGTCGCTCAGACGCCCGACTGTGGCATGCTTGTTATTTATTTTCCTTATAAGCCCTTTATGTGGTGTCGCTCAGACGCCCGACTGTGGCATGCTTGTTATTTATTTTCCTTATAAGCCCTTTATGTGGTGTCGCTCAGACGCCCGACTGTGGCATGCTTGTTATTTATTTTCCTTATAAGCCCTTTATGTGGTGTCGCTCAGACGCCCGACTGTGGCATGCTTGTTATTTATTTTCCTTATAAGCCCTTTATGTGGTGTCGCTTAGACGCCCGACTGTGGCATGCTTGTTATTTATTTTCCATATAAGCCCTTTATGTGGTGTCGCTCAGACGCCCGACTGAGGCATGCCTTATATTATTATCCTTTCGAGGCGTCGCTTCAGACACCCGATCGGTTTATTTTATTTCTATTCTCTGATTGCTTATTCATGTTTTATATGAATAACCTGCTTGCGTGCGTCATGAATTTTATTTCATGACTAACTAAGTGATCATTGAATATTTCTGTGCATGATTATCATCTGTTATATTATGCTTGTGTTCATAATGTTTGCGAGTACATTCAAAGTACTCATTGGCTTGTCCCTGGCTATTTTCTTGGCCAGATTTCTTGCTTGGAGAGGAGCGCAACGACGATAGCCCGGAACCTAGGCAACGATGATAGCAGCCTCGCGAAGATAGGAGTTATCCAGGTCAGCTGTTCCTGTGGGAAATGGAGTCCCATAGACGCTGATGAACCGCAAACCGCTTCCGCCATCAACCACTAGAAACCTATTGTTGTACTCATAGACCACAATGGTCTTGTACTTCAGACTTTGTATTTTTGCTTGGGATTTCTGTATCAAGATTGTGTCTCATCAGCTAACAGTAATCCTGGGGCTGGTGAGCACAAGGGCCATTTACTGGGAAATTAATATCCTGGAAAACCGGTCCTGACAACGGGCTAGAGACCGTTCAAAGCTTCATCCCCATGGACTCGCCAAAAAGTGTGTTTGCACACGAACACGTCACCGAGTACCCTCGACACCGGGGGTGATGCACCGCAGCTCACGTCGAAGGAGACCCGTCCGGAAGCGCGGTACGCAAGCAGTCCGGCGGGCGTTTTTGTAGACCCGAAACCCCACACGCCCGGGAGGGACCCCGTCAGGGCGCGCGGCGGCTATGGGCTACCCTAGGTCGACCTGATCGCCCCCAGGGCCTCGTGGATCGCCGCCCTGCAACTAGAAGACCGAACGAAGAACGAGGAAGAAGAAGAACAAGGGAGAAGGTAAAAGTAAAGATAAAAGATGATAGATTGATTTGTCGATTGTGTGTTGTTCAATCGGCCATCACCTCTCATCTATTTATGAGGTGTCTGGACTTCCCGTACAAGAAAAGGACTAAACATTCCGTCCAAAACATCAAAAACCCTAACCTAACTCGGACAATAATCTTTGGCAATTTTCCGGATCAACTCGGAGCCACCGAGTGGTTTGTTCGGTCCCACCGAGTGAACATGGGCAACCTTCTGTAATCTTCTGTATCTCACTCAGAATTTCCGAGTGGTTTCACTCGGAATTACCGAGTCAACTCGGTCTCACCGAGTCAATCAACGCGGTCGGTCCGAAATGACTCTGCAGCTTCTGTTTCTGACTTTGTTTTGGCTCTACAGGTTGCATACGACCTCAGATTAAGATGCTTTTTATACGGAATCACAACTGTTTCGACGAGACGCACAACTTTCATGTTGAAATATTTTCCATCCGAGGCCATATTAATTGAGTTTTTGGCCATTTTATAATCTGGTGTCAACATGAGCATCTCTGAAATTGTCACAACTTTTGCATCCAAGCTCCGTTTTGGACCATCTTTGTATTCATCTTGATCTTCTCAAAGAGAGCCATACGATGGAGACTTCCAATCATAAGTTTGAATTAATTTCGACATAGCTTTAAGCAACTTTTACGATTGTGCCACTTTTGAGCGTCAACAGGAAGCACGAAGGCCAAGGCGGCGAGGACGGAGGCGGCGGTGGCTTGCGATGGCGCACGAGAGGAGGGGATCGAGGGAGAGAGAGATGGGGATCGGGAGAGATGGAAGTGGGGCTCGGGCTGGCTATGGTTAGGGATCCGACTGGGCCTTGGGAGGCCGGCCCAGTGGAGAGGTAAAACAGGCCAGGAGGCCTGCTGGACAACTGCTCTGATTTTATTCTTTGCGATTTCCTATTTATAAAATAAATAGATATAGAGAGAAAAGCACAAAGGAGTGAAAAAACAGAGTGACAAAAATAGTTCTGGTGTCCTTGGAATATGCCCAATTTAGGAAAAGTGGTTTGGGGATTTGTACAGACTACAAATTGAAACAAGTTTGAATTTAATTCAAACTTGCTTAAATTTTTAACGTAACCAAACCAAACCCAAATGGTCTGAAATTTGGAGGAGTGGTTCCTGGCATGGTCTAGAGTTTATAGACAAATAGTGAACATTAATCTGAAGTAGGAAAATGCCACTAGAGAAGCAATTGGAAGAAATAAGGAGAATGGAGGAGCCGATGTTGGATTTGGAACTTGGGTGCAACTAAGTTGGAAGAGAGCATGAGGTTTCAGAAGGATCAAACATGGAAGCATAAGAAGAGTAGGTAGCAACCACATGATCAAATAAAAGAACACAAGCACAACCAATTACGAAGATGATGCATGATGCAAATAAAAAAACACATCAGATAGCATGCAAGCATGAACATAACACAAAATGATGGAGGTCTCGGTCTTGGGCTGTGAGTCATGGAGGGTATCGGGGGGTATGAGTCATGGAGAAGTTGGAGTACAGTAGCATTATGCCAATATTAAATAGGAATCAATTTACCACAGTACTTAAAGTTAAAGATTTATTTGTTATATACTAATGGATCTCACGAAGGTTTTGTTGAGTTTTGTGTGATTGAAGTTTTCAATTTTTGGGTGAGATCACGATAGATGAAGGAATAAGGAGTGGCAAGAGCCTAAGCTTGGGGATGCCCAAGGCACCCCAAGGTAATATTCAAGGAAGACTCAAGCGTCTAAGCTTGGGGATGCCCCGGAAGGCATCTCCTCTTTCTTCTACCAACTATCGGTAATTTTACTTGGAGCTATATTTTTATTCATCACATGATATGTGTTTTACTTGGAGCGTCGTGTATTATATGAGTTTTTGCTTTCTTTGCTTTTTTGTTTGTCACAATCATATTTGCTGGACACACCTGTTTGAGAGAGCCACATGTTTATCATGATTTGTTAGAATACTCTATGTGCTTCACTTAAATCTTTTAAGCTAGGCAGTTGCTCTAGTGCTTCACTTAAATCTTTTTGAGCACGGCGGTGGCTATATTTTGAAGAAATATTTGAACTCTCATGCTTCACTTATATTATTTTGAGAGTTGATAAGATTAAATTTGAAGAAATATTTGCACTCTCATGCTTCACTTATATCTTTTTGAGAGTTGACAATAGTAATGGTAATCTGCACACGATATGAATTTGGTCCCAAAGTGATGAATATTCAAGAGGGATATAACAAAAACTTTCATGAAAGATCATTGGATATGATAAGTTTGCTTCCTTGCAATAGTTTTGTGATATGGAGATGATAATATGTGAGTCATGTTAGTAAGTAATTGTGATTTAGTAAGAATATTGGTGTTAAGGTTTGTGATTCCCTATGCATGCACATAAAGTCAATAGTTATCAACCTATGGATTGAATAAGATCCTTCAAGTAAGTTGTCATCGGTGCAAAAGCAATAAAAATTGCTCCTAAATATGTATGATCTTTTAGTAAGGGAAAATAAGCTTTGTACGATCTTGTGACGGTGAAGGAATAAAAGCGATAGACTACATAATAAAGGTTGCTATCACAAGGGGCAATATAAAGTGACATTCCTTTACATTAAGAGTTTGCACATCCAAAAATAAAAAGCGCATGACAACCTCTGCTTCCCTCTGCGAAGGGCCTATCTTTTACTTTATGTATTTACTTTTATGCAAGAGTCAATAGTATTCTCCTCTATTCCGTTTTTATTATCTCTCTTGGCAAGCATCATGTGGTGGGGAAAGATCCAGGCATATATATCCAGTTGGATGTAGGTGATCATGAGTTATTATTGTTGACATTACCCTTGAGGTAAATAAGTTGGGAGGCGAAACTCTAAGCCCCTATCTTTCTATGTGTCTGGCTGAAACTTTTGCTCCATAAGTATGCCGTGAGTGTCAGCAATCATAGAAGACTAAATGATAGTTGAGTATGTGAACTTGCTAAACAAGGCTCCTACATAGACTCTTTATGATCATATGATGAATTGCAATTGCATCAATGACTGAGATCATAGTTTGTTAGTTTTCAATAGGGTTTGTAGTTCATACTTTATCTTGTGAATGAATTGTCACTTTTTCATGAGAAGTTTTATGATGATATATTGCTGTTATAATAAAGATCATGATGCCTTCATGTCCGTATTTTATTTTTATCGATGCCTCTCTCTCTAAACATGTGGTCATGATTATCAATTTCGGCTTTCGCTTGAGGACAAGCGAGGTCTAAGCTTGGGGGAGTTGATACGTCCAATTTGCATCATGATTTCCTACTGTTATTTATAATGTATTTGGTCATTATTTTACTTTATGATGCAATTCTTATGCCTTTTCTCTCTCAATTTGCAAGATTTATATGAAGAGGGAGAATACGGGCAGCTGGAATTATGGACCTGAAATAGCTACTGCAGAGATACCTATTCTACAGAGCTCCAATTGACCTGAAATTTCACGGTGATTTTTATTGAATATATAAAAAAACCGGAGAAAATAAATACCAGAGGGGACCCACCAGTTTCCCACAAGGCAACAGGGCACGCCCCCCCTGGCGTGCCCTGATGCCTTGTGGGGCCCACAGCTGGTGTAGGATCAAAAGTATGTCTAGAGGTGGGTGATTAGACTACTTGACCAAATAAAAACCTAACCTTTTCCCAATTATAGTTGTAGGCAGATTTTAGCAAGTACACAAGTCAAGTAACACCCTACACATGCAATTCTAAGAGTGTAGCAGCGGAAAGTAAGCAATTGCACATGTAACACCCTACACATGATTTTTGGCGTGGTTCCGATAGGTGGTGATATCATACGTCCACGTTGATGGAGACTTCAACCCATGAAGGGTAACGGCTGCGCGAGTCCACGAAGGGTCCACGAAGAAGCAACCTTGTCTATTCCACCATGGCTTACATCCACGAAGGACTAGACTCACTCGGGTAGATCTTCATGAAGTAGGCGATCTCCTTGCCCTTACAAACTCCTTGGTTCAACTCCACATCATGTCGGAGGCTCCCAAGTGACACCTAACCAATCTAGGAGACACCACTCACCAAAAGGTAATAGACGGTGTGTTGTTGATGAACTCCTTGCTCTTGTGCTTCAAATGATAGTCTCCCCAACACTCAACTCTCTCTCACAGATTTGGCTATGGTGGAAGAAGGATTTGAGTGGAAAGTAACTTGGGAAGGCTAGAAATCAAGGTTCAAATGGTAGGAATGGAATCTCTTGATCTCAACACATCAGTAGGTGATTCTCTCTCAGAAAATGTATGGTGGAAGTGTAGGCATGTTCCGATGGCTCTCCTTACCGAGGAAGAGAGGGTGCAGGGGTATATATAGCCTCCACACAAAATCCAACCGTTACACGCTTTTGACCCAACTCGGTGGCACCGATCAGAAATCTCGGTGGCACCGACCTGTGTAAAAGATATGAATGTTAGGAATCTCGATGGGACCGACTGGAACAACTCGGATGGACCGATGTGCAATGGTTAGGGAAAACCTCGTCTCGGTGGCACCGATTGCATCAACTCGGTGGGACCGAAGTGAAGCAGTAAGGCAACAGAGAGTTGGCAAGCCATCTCAGTGGTACCGATTGCAATTCTCGGTGGGACCGAAATAATTGCAACAAGTAACAGAGAGTTGGCAAGGCCATCTCGGTGGGACCGAGATCCATATCGATGGATCCGATTTGTTAGGGTTTTGGCAGTGGCTAAGTCCAGATGAACTCGGTGGCTCCAGATTGGGATGAATCGGTGGGGCCGAGTTGGAATGTAGGTTTTGGACATATTTGGATGGAGAAAGTGGTTGAGGATTTTGGAGCAATGTCACTAAGCACTTGAGCAAATAGATCATTAAGCGACACCTCATCCCCTTTTAATAGTATTGGCTTTCCTATGGACTCGATGTGATCTTGGATCACTTAACAAATATGTAGAGTCTTGAGCTTTTGCCAATCCATGTCCTTAGCATTTTGAGGGGTCCACATCTCTAGTCCTTGCCATGTCAATCATTGAACATCCTGAAATATTTAACTTGAATGGACATTAGTTCAATGAGATATATGTTTTTATGAATTACCAAAACCACCCGGGGATTAGTTGCACTTTCAATCTCCCCCTTTTTGGTAATTGATGACAACATATAGATCAAAACTTCGACAAATGATTAAATAAATGAAGAACATCGTCACTTTGAGAAGTATGCGATAAGAAAGAGCTCCCCCTAAATTTGCGCGTTATTAAAAAAATTGCGTTTGAATGCAAATGCACAATCGATTAGGACCATGGGTCACTCTTCCATGTCACATACGACTTGGTGGAGCGCGCAAAATGATATGAATGGAATAGTTAGCAATCATCACCAAAAACACAAGTGAATGATCATACAAGGATAATGTTAAGGATAAGCATTAAGCATCACAAGAAGCATAGTATGATCAATCACACACAAAGTATCTCACAGGCACATAGTATCTCATAAGCACATCAAGCATCAAATCAAAGTAGCAAAGACCAAATAGTAGCAACAACTCAAGAAAAAACCAACGGGCAAAAGCGCGACACTCTCTCTCGAAGCCTAATGATATATACAAATTCTCCCCCTTTGGCAACAAGTACCAAAAAGTTCGAATAGGTATAGAGTTATACGTCTCTCTAGGCACGATCCTCGGCAGCTCCTGAAGGTGATCTCTGGCTGGCAGCTCTAGTGTGCGTAGATGGCGTTGAGAGAAGTGCATCTGCGAAGGCTTCAGCTGACGTCTGTTGGGCTGGTGGAGTAGAGACCGGAGGTGGCACTGTAGCAACAGTAGCAGGTGCAGAAACTATAGTCCTCGTATCTGCAACAGGCACTGCAGCAGACCTGGATGCCCTAGGCACAGTCTGGAACCAGTCAATCATTGGTCTGTCATCTCCATTGTCATCAGTAGCAGCTCTGGCAGCGTCAACATCATCTTTCAGCTTCTCCACAATAGTCTGTACCTCAGTGATCTTCACATCGAGATCATGAATCTTTGTCTCGACTATCCGCTCTAGGCTCGCCTGGTTCTTGGTGAGGTTGGCCAGGTTCGCTCAATCCTCAGGGTGGCTTCCAGCAGATAAGTCATTTGATCATTCTTTGACTTGAGGTTAGCAATAGGTGCATTGGGAGCAGAGGCCTTCTGAGCTTCTTTTGCTGCTGCGGCTGCCCGAATCTTCTCTTGAGCTTGGGCAGATGTAGGGTGTGAAGGGTCCATCACCACTACATTGTCCTCAAACTCTGGATGCAATGGGAGATACTCACGATCAAGTAGATATGTGCTCGTTCCAACCTTGGAGTTGATGAGCATCTGAATGTGCGGAGCATATCCACAAGATCTCTTCTGGTCAGTTGCGGTTCTCTTGATTGTTTCAACAATAAGGCTCATTACTTTGAACTTCTGGGATGTGTCAAACAAGTGTAGCAGGTTGATGGAGTGGCCATGTATCATCTTGTCATCTCCAGACTTGGGCAACAGAGTGTACCTCAAGATTGTATTGGTGGTGGCCAAACCAGGCAGTAAGTGCTTCACAGAACCAAGCTTGTGAGTCTCAATATCTTTTTCTCGAATTGCTGCGTACATATTAGCCATGGAATTGTGGTCCATCTTGAGCTTGGCATATATATCAATGTCATCTTCTTCTTCCTTTGGATCTTCAAGAAGATCAGCCCACTCAGAGATGGTTGAGTAGTATTTGGATCCCTCAGTCATCCACACAATTTTGCCATCTGGATAGAAGTGTGCAGTGGAGTAGAATTGCATGATCATCTCATCATTCCACTTGGTAAGTGCTACGTCTCCAACGTATCTATAATTTTTGATTGTTCCATGCTGTTATAATATCAATCTTGGATGTTTTTATAATCATTTACAACAATTATATATCATTTTCGGAGACTAACCTATTAACTTAGTGCCCAGTGCCAGTTGCTGTTTTCTGCTCTGTTTTTGTTTTACAGAAAATCAATACCAAACGAAGTCCAAATGCCACGAAACTTTTTGGAGATTTTTTATTGGCCAAGATAAACACTAGAAGCTTCGGGAGGAGGCCAGAAGACCCTGGTGGGGCCCATGAGCCACCAGGGCGCACCTGGGAGGGGGGCAGGCGCGCCCTGATGCCTCGTGGGGCCCACGGGGCTCCGTTTGACCTAATTCCAGCACTATAAATTCCAGAAAAATCAGAAACCCTCAAGGGAGTCCACGAAATACTTTTTCCACCGCCGCAAGTTTCTGTTCCAGAGAGATCCCATCTGGGGTCCTTCTCCGGTGATCTGCCGGAGGGGGAATCAATCACGGAGGGGTTCTACATCAACCTTTCTGCCCTTCCGATGATGCGTGAGTAGTTTACCACAGACCTTCGGGTCCATAGGCAGTAGCTAGATGTCTTCTTCTCTCTTTTTGATCTTCAATACAATGTTCTCCTCGATGTTCTTGGAGTTCTATCTGATGTAATCTCTTTTTGCTGTGTGTTTGTTGGGATCCGATGAATTGTGAGTTTATGATCAGATTATCCATGAAATTATTTGAGTCTTTTGTGATCTCTTTTATGCATGATTATTATAGCCTTATATTTCTTCTCCGATCTATTGATTTGGTTTGGCCAACTGAGTTGATTTATCTTGCCATGGGAAGAGGTGCTTTGTAGTGGGTTCGATCTTGCGGTGCTCAATCCCAGTGACAGAAAGGGACATGACACGTATGTATCGTTGCTACTAAGGGTAAAAAGATGGGGTTTATTCATACGTGAGTTTATCTTGTCTACATCATGTCATCGTTCTTAAGGCATTACTCCGTTCTTATGGACTTAATACACTAGATGCATGCTGGATAGCGGTCGATGTGTGGAGTAATAGTAGTAGATGCAGGCAGGAGTCGGTCTACTAATCTTGGACATGATGCCTATATACATGATCATTGCCTTGGATATCGTCATGATTATTTGCTTTTCTATCAATTTCCCAACAGTAATTTGTCTGCCCACCGTATGCTATTTTCTCGAGAGAAGCCTCTAGTGAAATCTATGGCCCCCGGGTCTATCTAAATCATATTACTAAAACCCTAAAAATATTGCTGCCATTTTCTTTTATTTATTTTATTTTGTATTTTTGTTTCAATCTATCTATCTATCACATACAATTTAATCTTGCAATTGACCGCTGAGAGATTTCATAACTGAGGGAAATACTTATCTCTACTGTGCTGCATCATCCCTTCCTCTTCGGGGAAATACCAACGCAAGCTACAAGTAGCAGGAAGAATTTCTGGCGCCGTTGCCGGGGAGACATCATCAACATCTATCAAGTACCTTTGCACAAACTCTCATCTCCTTGCATTTACTTTATTTTCCATTTGCCTCTCGTTTTCATCTCCCCCACTTCTAAAACGTTTTTACAAAAATACAAAAATATTTTTTCGTTTTCCTTTTCTTGTTTGCTTGTTTGCTTGATTGTTTGCTCGCTTTACCATTATGTCTAGTTTGTCGCTCGTTACTATTACCCCTGAAAATGAAGTACTTAATTTTAAACAAAGGGGAGGAGAGAATTTAGAAGATGCTTGGTATAGGATTTGCGATGCTCATAATAGATCAACTCGTAAGCAATCCTCCACTATTCTTCTTCGCAATTTTTATGTGGGAATTACTACTTGGTATAGATTTGTGCTTGATATTATTACTGGAGGGAATTTATTGATGTGTCCTTCTACAGATGCTTTTAATGCTATGGGAAATTTAGTGGGATCACCACCTATCACTATTAATGAAACAACTTTGACTTTGGAACATGTTATGCAAAGGTTAGAGGCTATTGAAAGTAAAATGTCTACTATTGAACACCTTGAGAATTTGGATAAAAAATTTCATAATCATATCACTCAATTTGGTTCTAAGGTAGGAATCGCATTGAAAACCTTAAAAGAAAAGGAGCCGGTAGTTAATGAAAGAATAGAACAAAGTCCCGCTAGAATTGATAAGATAGAAGAAATTATTATCAATTTGGGGTCGGCTTTTTCCTCCGTTAAGAATGTTGATAAAAATCCTCCTAATAAAAAATTGCAAGTTCGTATATGTTCCTAAAACCAATGTTGCTACTTCCAGTAAGGGGAATGAGGATCTTAAAATGATTAGCGTGCATCGCAATTTCATTGATATGATCAAGGAACCTATTCACAAAAGTAAAATTCTTGATTTTGTGCCTAGAAGTGTGATGGTGAGAAACACCTATGTTAAATCTATTAGAAAAAATGGATGTGTGATTGAGGAGTTGGAAACCAAAGATGACAATACTTGAAACTATGCATTATGCCTAGCTAGGGGCATAAAAGAATAGCGCTTGTTGGGAGGCAACCCAATGAATAAAATAAATTTTTGTTATAAGTTTCTGTTATTGTGTGTTTTCACTGTCATGCTACTCGTATGAATGTGTTTTTGTGTTTTTAATTAGTGTTTGTGCCAAGTAAAGCCTTTGGGATGATTTGGGAGATAGTACAATTGATGCTGTTTGAAAACAGAAAGTTTTGCGTCTAGTGCTAGAATTTTGTTTTTTCTCTGGAATATCAGAACCTTCTGAATTTTTTACACAATATTGATATATGAATTGCCCACGTCGTCCTGATTTTTCAGAATTTTTGGATTACAGAAGTATGACCATAATTCAGATTTCTACAGACTGTTCTCTTTTTGACAGATTCTGTTTTTGATGCATCACTTGCTTGTTTTGATGAATCTATGGATTGTATCGGGGGGTATAAGCCATGGTGAAGTTAGAGTACAGTAGGTATAATGCAAACATAAAATATGAATGGGTTTTCAACAGTACTAATAGTAGTGATTTATTTTGTTATACTAACGGATCTCACGAAGGTTTTGTTGAGTTTTGTGTGATTGAAGTTTTCAAGTTTTGGGTGAGATCACAATGGATGAAGGAATAAGGAGTAGCAAAAGCCTAAGCTTGGGGATGCCCGAGGCACCCCAAGGTAATATTCTAGGAAGACTCAAGCGTCTAAGCTTGGGGATGCCCCGGAAGGCATACCCTCTTTCTTCTACCAACCATCGGTAATTTTACTTGGAGCTATATTTTTATTCGTCACATGATATGAGTTTTGCTTGGAGCGTCTTGTATTATATGAGTCTTTGCTTTGTTTGCTTTTTAGTTTGTCACAATCATCTTTGCTGAACACACCTATCTTGAGAGAGCCACACGTTTATCATCATAATTTGTTAGAATACTCCATGTGCTTCACTTAAATTTTTTGAGCTAGGCAGTTGCTCTAGTGCTTCACTTAAATCTTTTTGAGCACGGTGGTGGCTAAAATTTTGAAGAAATGAATTCTCATGCTTCACTTATATTATTTTGAGAATTGACAAGATTAAAATTTTGAAGAAATAAATTCTCATGCTTCACTTATATTATTTTGAGAATTGATAAGATTGAAATTTTAAAGAAATATTTGCACTCTCATGCTCCACTTAAATCTTTTTGAGAGTTGACGAAAGTAACGGTAATTTCACAAGATATGAATTTGATCCCAAAGTGATGAATATTCAAGAGGGATATAGATAAAAACTTTCATATAGATCATTGGATATGACAAGTGTGATTCCTTGCAATAGTTTTGCGATATGGAGATGATGATATGTGAGTCATGTTAGTGAGTAATTGTGATTTAGTAAAAATATTAGTGTTAAGGTTTGTGATTCCCTATGCATGCACGTTAAGTCAACAGTTATGCAATGAAATTATATCGTACTTATGGTGCATTATTCGGTGTTGGTTATGTTCAATGCATGTTTATGACAGTTTTTGTTTTTTGGTTGGTTGCTTCTCAATCTTTTGCTAGCCTTCATTTGTACTAAGCGGAAATACTGCTTGTGCATCCAAAATCCTTAAACCCAGTTTGGCCATATGAGTCCACTATATCTACCTATATGCTGTATTTCAATGCCGTTCCAAGTAAATTTGTGTGTGCCAACTCTAATTTTCAAAATAATTTTTCCGTTTTGTGTGCCCGTACCGCTCATGAAGCGGCGGGGGGTGGCCATTATTTTCCATGCTAGGTGTGTTATTCTCACAATGAGTGTTTATTCACTTGTCATTGCACGAGAGAATGGTTGGTAATAGGGATGCCCAGTCCCGCATGAAATTAAAATTAATAACAACAAAATTCCTTGGAAAGTGATGGTATGGAGGGCACCCATGGATACGGCTAGCCATGGATTGTGAAAGAAATGGTGGAAAGGAAATAAACTTTACTTTCTATTTGGGAACCACCTATGATGTGTCTAGCATGGAAAATATTGGGAATTCTCGGTCGTTTTCGTTGACAGGAAAAGCATGCCTCTCAAAATATTTTTATCTCTTTAATTTCAGCTTTGAGCTCTGCTTCCCTCTGCGAAGGGCCTATCTATTTACTTTTATGCAATTTTTATTTTTATTTGAGTCTCCATCTTCTCTTACAAAAGCACCAACTAGAGAGCACTATTGTCATACTTGTGCATTGGATGTAGCTAATATTTGAGTGTGTTTCATGAATGGATCAATGATTGAGCATAATGAGCTAGGGATAACTTTCTTTAGCATTGATATTTTGAAAGACATGGTAGCTTGTTAGTATGCTTGAGTATCTATGTTTTCATGTCAAATTATAGACTATTTCTTTGAATCATATAAGTCCAATGTCCATGCTACAAAAGAAAAGAATATGTGATGAATATGATAGGCAGCATTCCACATCAAAAATTCTGTTTTTATCATTTACCTACTCGAGGACGAGC
The DNA here is from genome assembly GCA_039707655.1 of Elymus sibiricus. Classification (NCBI taxonomy): domain Eukaryota; kingdom Viridiplantae; phylum Streptophyta; class Magnoliopsida; order Poales; family Poaceae; genus Elymus; species Elymus sibiricus. The sequence continues at coordinate 278,946,347 of CM077672.1, forward strand.
AGGAATTAAGCTTGGGGATGCTGATACGTCTCCAACGTATCTATAATTTTTTATTGTTCCATGTTGTTATAATATCAATCTTGGATTTTTTTACAATCATTTACAGCAATTATATAACATTTTTGGAGACTAACCTATTAACTTAGTGCCCAGTGCCAGTTGCTGTTTTCTGCCCTGTTTTTGTTTTACAGAAAATCAATACCAAACGAAGTCCAAATGCCACGAAACTTTTTGGAGATTTTTTATTGCCCAAGATAAACACTAGAAGCTTCAGGAGGAGACCAGAAGACCCTGGTGGGGCCCACGAGCCACCAGGGCGCACCTGGGGGGGGGGGCAGGCGCGCCCTGGTGCCTCATGGGGCCCACAGGGCTCCGTTTGACTTAATTCCAGCACTATAAATTCCAGAAAAATCAGAAACCCTCAGGGGAGTCCACGAAATACTTTTTCCGCCGCCGCAAGTTTCTGTTCCAGAGATATCCCATCTGGGGTCCTTCTTCGGTGATCTGCCGGAGGGGGAATCGATCACGGAGGGGTTCTACATCAACCTTGTTGCCCTTCCAATGATGCATGAGTAGTTTACCACAGACCTTCGGGTCCATAGGCAGTAGCTAGATCGCTTCTTCTCTCTTTTTGATCTTAAATACAATGTTCTCCTCGATGTTCTTGGAGTTCTATCCGATGTAATCTCTTTTTGCGGTGTATTTGTTGGGATCCGATGAATTGTGAGTTTATGATCAGATTATCCATGAAATTATTTGAGTCTTTTCTGATCTCTTTTATGCATGATTATTATAGCCTCGTATTTCTTCTTCGATCAATTGATTTGGTTTGGCCAACTGAGTTGATTTATCTTGCCATGGGAAGAAGTGCTTTGTAGTGGGTTCGATCTTGCGATGCTCAATCCCAGTGACAGAAAGGGACATGACACATATGTATCGTTGCTACTAAGGGTAAAAAGATGGGGTTTATTCATATGTGAGTTTATCTTGTCTACATCATGTCATCGTTCTTAAGGCATTACTTCGTTCTTATGGACTTAATACACTAGATGCATGCTGGATAGCGGTCGATGTGTGGAGTAATAGTAGTGGATGCACGCAGGAGTCGGTCTACTAATCTTGGACCTGATGCCTATATACATCATCATTGCCTTGGATATCGTCATGATTATTTGCTTTTCTATCAATTTCCCAACAGTAATTTGTCTACCCACCGTATGCTATTTTCTCGAGAGAAGCCTCTAGTGAAATCTATGGCCCCCGGGTCTATCTAAATCATATTACTAAAACCCTAAAAATATTGCTGCCATTTTCTTTTATTTATTTTATTTTGTATTTTTGTTTCAATCTATCTATCTATCACATACAATTTAATCTTCCAATTGACCGCCGAGAGATTGACAACCTCTCGTTTGCGTTGGGTGCAAGGATTTGTTATTTGTGTGCAGGTGCTGCTAATGAGGTGTTGCGTGATTCTCCTACTAGTTCGATAACCTTGGTTTCATAACTGAGGGAAATACTTATCTCTACTGTGCTGCATCATCCCTTCCTCTTCGGGGAAATACCAACGCAAGCTACAAGTAGCAGTAAGCTTCTTTCCAACAAAATCGTCAACACCTGCAATTCTGAAGCTCTCATGCACATGGGGAAAGTAGTCTTCATTTGCATCAATGTACTTCCAATCCACCCATTTCATATCACTGACAATAGGCTTCTTGTCAAGCAGCACAGTTGCATAGAAATCATGTTGCTCTCTGGTGTGGAAGCAGTAATCACAAGTAGTCCTCCTCCTTGCAGCATATGGATCAGTCAATCTCCACTGACGCAATCCTTTGTCCTTTCATAGCATCATGTTCTCTGCAACCGGATGAGCATTATCATGATCTGGAATCTTTGGCTTCAACTTCCTGAGCACTAGTGACTCTTCATCAGCATCAACTTCAGGCACTGGGGCCTTGTTCTTCTCAGCAGCAGGGATATTTCTTGTTGATCTCTTGGGTGCTGGAGCTTTGGGCCTGGACTTGGTGGGGGCAGTAGACCTCATAGCATCAGACATGAGCTTCTGAGTCTTGGCAGGAGGTGCATCAGCTGCTAGTTCCTCCTCCTCATCATCATCAACCATGGAGGGTTTGCCCAGAACATAAGCAGTTGTCTTCCTTGCCCTCTTCTTCTTCTTTCCTGTAGTTGCTGTTTCTGAGTCACTTGACTCCTCAAGTGTAAATTTCATGGTCTTCCTTGTAACTTTCTTCACAGCAGATTTATCCTTGGCAGCAGGTCTTGTGCTAGCAGGTCTGCCATACTCCTTGGCAATCATTTTCTTCTTCTTTGATGTGGCCTCACTAGCAACAAAATCCTCATCCTCATCATCTGAGTTTCTCTTCTTCCTAGTTTTGGTGGCAACTTTTGGAAGATCAGGAGAACTTCTCTCTCCTTCATAAAAACTTTCCTCAGGACTTGATCCTTCACTGAGATCTGCATGCTGTTCTGACCTATTCTGGCTGTCACTTGCATCTGACATCTTGCAAAGCTGGCCCTGTGAATAGATGGGTATGGGCAGAGTAGATGAGTCATCACAAAAAGCAGATGTTTTTCAACAAAATTGAGTTCAAATCTTAGTTTCATGTTTTCACAGAAGGCATTTCGGATCCACCGAGTTGATCATTTCGGTGATACCTAAGCACTTAACAGAAACATAACACTCCATTTCGGTCAGACCGAGATGTGGTTTGGTGTCTCCGAGATGCTAGGGTTTCACTGAAACTTTACTTTCGGTCTCACCGATTCGTACAACTCGGTGGCACCAAGACGTACTAGTGCAATGGCCAGGGCCAAATCGGTTACTCCGAAAATTTCAATTCGGTCGGTCCAAGATGCTTTCGGCGGAAACTTAAACCTAAATTTTTTGCTCGAATCTAATCTAAGGAATTTGCAGTGTAAAGGAAGGTTTCAATCCGTGGCAAGAATAATGGCAATCCATCCGTGCATTGAATCAGAATTTGAGCACAGAGGGGGTTGATAACCCCCAAGTATAGGGGATCGCAACAGTTTTCGAGGGTATTGTATTCAACCCAAATTTATTGATTCGACACAAGGGGAGCCAAAGAATATTTGCAAGTATTAGCAGTTGAGTTGTCAATTCAACCACACCTGAGACTAAATATCTGCAGCAGAGTGATCAGTAGCACAGTAGTATGATAGTTTGATAGCAGTAGCAATAGGAGTAACAGTAACGGTAGTAGCAATTGTAACAGTAGTAGCAACAGTAGTAACTTAGCAAGAACAATATGTGAAAAACTCGTAGGCATTGGATCGATGATTATGTTGGATAACATTCATCATGTAACAGTCATAACCTAGGGCGACACAGAACTAGCTCCAATTCATCAATGTAATGTAGGCATGTATTCCGTATATAGTCATACGTGCTTGCGATAAGAACTTGCATGACATCTTTTGTCCTACCCTCCCGTGGCAGCGGGGTCCATAAGGAAACTAAGGGATATTAAGGCCTCCTTTTAATAGAGAACCGGAACAAAGCATTAGCACTTAGTGAATACATGAACTCCTCAAACTACGGCAATCACCGGAAAGAATCCCAATTATTGTCACGTTGGGGTATGTGGATCATAACACATAGCAGGTGCATACAACTTGCAAGATCGGATCAAGAACACAAATATATTCATGAAAACATAAAGGGTTCAGATCTGAAATCATGGCACTCGGGCCCTAGTGACAAGCATTAAGCATAGCAAAGTCATAGCAACATCAATCTCAGAACATAGTGGATACTAGGGATCAAGCCCTAACAAAACTAACTCGATTACATGATAAATCTCATCCAACTCATCACCGTCCAGCAAGCCTATGAAGGAATTACTCACTCCCGGCGGTTAGCATCATGAAATTGGTGATGAAGGATGGCTGATGATGACGATGCCGGAAGATCCCCCTCTCCGGAGCCCCAAACGGACTCCAGATCTGGCCTCCCAATGAAGAACAGGAGGTGGCGGCGGCTCCGTATCGTGAAATGCAATAAAACTTCCTCTCTTATTTTTTTCTCTGGAATTGTGAATTTATAGCATTGGAATTAGGTCAGACGGAGCCACGTGGGCCCCATGAGGTACCAGGGCGCGCCTGTGGGGGTGGCGCGCCCTGGTGCCTCGTGGGCACTGGGTGGCCCCCCTCCAGTAGGTTTTGGCTCAAGTATTTTTTATATATTCCATAAAAAATCTCCAAAAAGTTTCATCCAATTCCAAGAACTTTTATTTCTGCACAAAAATACAACACCATGGCAATTCTGCTGAAAATAGCATCAGTCCGGGTTAGTTTCATTCAAATCATGCAAATTAGAGTCCAAATCAAGAGCAAAAGTGTTTGGAAAAGTATATACGACGGAGACGTATCAACTCCCCCAAGCTTAACTCATTCCTTGTCCTCAAGCAATTCAGTTGACAAACTGAAAGTGATAAAGAAAAACTTTTACAAACTCTTTTGTTCTTGTATCTATATATATGCTTAAATAGCACCCAAGTTTTCAGCAAAGATCATGAACTAACCATGCAAATGATAAATCTTAGAAATTTTATTCACTCATATCAATGGCATAATCAACTAGCGAGCAATAATAAGACATCTCAAATGCCAACACTTTGTCAAAACGATCATGATATAATATGACAACATGGTATCTCGCTAGCCCTTTCTGAGACCGCAAAACATAAATGCAGAGCACCTCCAAAGTTCAAGCAGCGACTAAACATTGTAATTCATGGTAGAAGAGATCCAGTCATGATGCACACAACATTAACTATACACAATGCATGAGAATTACAATAGTGCTCTCAGGTCTGGTGCTTGTTTGAGAAGGTGATGAATCAACAATAAAAGTAAAATAACATAAAAGTAAATAGATAAGCCCTTCGCGAGGAATGCATGGATTTGTAGAGGTGCCAGAGCTCGAAGCTGAAATCAGATATAAATAAAATTTTGGGAGGTATGCCTTTCCTGTCAATGTCACGACCGAGAGTTTTCAATATCTTCCATGCTAAATACATTAGCGGCGGTTCCCAAGCGGTAAAGTAAAGTTTACTCCCCCTCCACCAACAATCACAAGCCATGGCTAGCCGAATCCTCGGGTGCCCTCCATACCAACAACTTTTCGGGGGAGTTTGTTTTATTATTTGCAGTTTTAATAGTGGGACTGGGCATCCCGATTACCAGCCCCTCTCGTGCAAGGACAAGTGAATAAACACTCATCAAGAGAATAACCCACTTAGCATGGAAGATACTAACCGCCCCCTGTCGCTCCATGAGCGGTACGGGCACACAAAACAGATGTTCATTTGAATATTTAGAGGTGGCACATGCAAATTTACTTAGAACGGCAGAGTAATACCGCATATAGGTAGATATAGTGGACTCATCTGGAATAACTTTGGTTTAAGGATTTTGATGCACAAGCAGCATTCCAGCTTAGTACAGGCGAAGGCTAGCAAATAGGTTGAGAAGCGACTAGCTAGAGAGCAAAAACGGTCATAATCATGCATTATGAATAATCAACATTGAATACTAGCATGAGTAGGATATAAGCACCATGAACATAAATATCATAGAGGCTATGTTGGTTTTGAATCAACTACACGTGTGAACATGTGCCAAGTCAAGCCACTTGAAACATTCAGAGGAGGATACCATATCATCATACTACATCAGAATCATTTTAATGCATGTTGACACTCAAGATAAATAATTATCCACTCCAAGCTACTTAAGCATGGCATGAGCAACTATAATCTCTAATTGTCATCACAAACATGTTTAATCATAATATGCTGAATCATGGGTACTGAGTTAAACATATTTACAAAAACAAAGAACAAGTTGAGTTCATACCCGCTTTTCCTTGCCACAGTCACTTCATCAAATCATCGTCATTATTGCCTTTCACTTGCAAGACCGAATGATATGGAAATAAAAATAGTGCAAGTGTGCCGTGTGAGGGTGTCCTGGACTAGGGGGTACTCGGGCCGCCGGCCTATCTCTCATAGGCCGGACTTGTGGGCCGCCCTTTACTCGCCAAAGGAGGGCCGGATTATGGGCGACCCCGTGTACTAGAAGGAAACCTCCAAAGACTTGGCGTCTCCTCCAAGGAATACTTGGCATGCCCGGCATGTTTATCCTTTGATGGTAACCGACTATGTGTAACCCTAGGGCCTTCTGGTGTCTATATAAACCAGAAGGTTTAGTCCGTAGAGAGGATGATATGACAACTGCCTAGGGTTTAGCCCATCCGATCTCGAGGTAGATCAACTCTGTAACCTTCATACAATCACATCAATACAATCTAGCAGGACGTAGGGTTTTACCTCTTCGAGAGGGCCCGAACCTGGGTAAAACGCTGTCTCCACGTTCCCTGTTACCCATTGACTCCTAGATCCACTGTTCGGACCCCCTACCCGAGATCTGCCGGTTTCAGTACCGACACCGTGGACTAAGCTGGAATCTGCAAGCATTTTATTTAAAGGAGAAGACAAGGTAATATGGGCTTTTTGTTAGATCAACAATAATGCATACGAGAGCCACTCAACATTTTCATCGTGGTCTTCTCCTTACAATGACTCAACAAAAGAAAAGAATTTCAGAGAAACACACTGAAATATTTTTGGAGTTTTTAGTTTTTTTTCTGAAGGAAGCAAATTTAAGAAGAAAAACAAAAACGAGAAAAGAAAACTATTTACACAGGAGAACTCCCAACAAGTAAAAGAAGAAACGGGAAATCTTTTTGGGTTTTCTTTTAATACTACTACTCATTAAGCTAGAAAGAAAAACCGAAAATAAACGAGAAATATTTTTGGATTTTCTCAAAGTTTTTCAAACACACAAGAAGAAAGCGAGAAAAATAAAATAACACGGATTATACAATGAAAAAGTATGAACACCGACAACTGAAATGAAATGTGTGATCATGAATAAAATGTCGGTGGGAAATACGTACTCCCCCAAGCTTAGGTTTTTGGCCTAGCTTGGTCTACGGCCATCCGTAGTAGCCATCCGGTCCCATGTGAAAGTCCTGAGGCGGCGGCACCCGAGCGTCCCAATCCTGGGCCTCCTCCTCTGCCGCTGCCAACGCGTTCCGGTAAGCAACGATGTCCGGTGGCATCACGGTATATTCGTTCCTGGCATGATAATCAAACAAAGCAGGTGCAGGCAGCGGAATAATATCACGAGTATCCTCACTAAAAACCAAGTTATAACGAATGTTGTGAGGAGGCTCAGGAGCATCAAGAAAGTGGTGGTCCCTCATGGACTGGTGATCTAAGTAAACTTTGGGCAACAAGTAATCATGAGGGCATATGTTAACATTAAAACGTCTCACTAAGCGAGTAGCATAAATACCACCATGAATTTTACCCCTAGTCCTATTAGTGTGCAGGCGGCGTGCAACGATAGCTCCCAGGTTATAAGTGTTGTCATTATGCAGTGCACGGTGTAAAATGGCAAAGTCAGGTGCAGCTAGCGCACTACCTTGCTCCCTAGCAATCAAGCATTTCCCTAAGAATAGAGCAAAGTAATAAACAGAGGGAAACTGCAAGCTAGTGGCTCGGGCTTTCGACACACCCCTTGTCTCTCCCACAGTTAAAGTGTGGAGGAAACCCTCAAACTCCTCCGGTCGAGGCTCTCTAATGTCCCCATCAAAGGGAATCAAACATATCTCACAAAATTCAGCAAGTGGTATCTGATGATGTTCAGCATATAAATCAAAGCGCACCTCAGGGGGTTCGAGCCTATTCAGAAAATGAAATTTTTGCACAAAAGAATTTGTAAGGATGTGGTACTGGTCACACTCATCTGCGAGCAAGTCGGTCAGTCCGGTATTTGTAATGAATTGCGCGAACTCTTGGTAGAATCCGGCTTTGTTCATGAAAGCATTATGCGGCCATTCGCAAGGCCGGACCTCCGTCCTACGCGGGATGTTGAGGTCACTGTCCGAGGAGTCCCCAAGGACTCCCTTGGTGTTCCTCTTCGAAGAACTCCTCTGGAAGATATTCATTTTCCTAAGAACAATTTTCTGAAAATTTTTGGGTCACAAAATGATATCAATAAAACTTCACAAGATTGATAGAAACTACTCAAATGGATGTCTAGGGGCTATATCAAGCATTCAAACTACTTGGAACTCAAATAATTCAACATGCAAGCTCATTTTCAGTAGCACCAAAGAGCGGCTAATTATGCAAAATATAATCCACTAGAGCAAAAACTAATTGGAGCAATGGAGGAGTCACATACCAAGGAGCAATCTCCCAAAACAGTTTCGGAAACGGAGCTCCGAGCAAAGAGATCGAAAATTTCAGGTTTGTGAGCAAGAACACGAGAGAGAGAGCTACCAGGAATTTTTGCTAGAGGTAAGAGACGAAGTGGGCTGATGGAATAAGTGAGGGGGTCCCTGTGGGTCCCACGAGCCACCTGGGCGCTCCAGGGGGGTGGCGCACCCTGGTGCCTCGTGGACACCTGGGGCACCCCCTGGTATATTTCCAGTGCCAAAAATTCTTAAATATTATATAAAAATTCATATCAAAATTTTATTGCATTCTGAGCACTTTCATTTCTGGACACATTTTTTTATTGCACGGATAAATCAGAAAACAGGGTAATCATGGCATTTTATTTTATTTAACTAAGAATAACAGAAAACAAAAAGTGGGTACAGAAGGTTGTGCTTACTTAATTCATCGACCACATGCCCCTCAAAAAGAATCCATTAATAAGGTTGATCAGGTCTTATTAACAAACCTTTTCCGAGTGACATGAAACCGAAGAATTTTCGTATAACACTAGGTTACCTCAACGGGGATATGCATCTCCCCAATAATAAGAGTTTCATATTTCTTTTTAACAGTAGGAAGAGGGAGTTGAAAACTTCCAATAGTAATTGTCGGAGTCTTTCCAATAACACGAATAACATTTACTTGAAATTGTTTCTTCGGAAAGGGCATCGTATGTTCATTACCATGGATATGAAAAGTGACCTTGCTTTTGTTGCACTCAATAACAGCCCCTGCAGTATTCAAAAAGGGTCTACCATGGATAATCGACATATTGTCATCCACGGGCATATCAAGTATAACAAAGTCTGTTAGGATAGTAACATTTGCAACTACAACGGGCACATCCTCACAAACACCGATAGGTATGGCAGTTGATTTGTCAGCCATTTGCAATGATATTTCAGTGGGAGTGAGTTTATTCAAATCAAGTCTTTTATATAAAGAGAAAGGCATAACACTAACACCGGCTCCTAAATCACACAAAGCAGTTTTGACATAGTTTCTTTTAATGGAGCATGGTATAGTTGGTATTCCCAGATCTCCTAGTTTCTTAGGTACTCCATCCTTAAAAGAATAATTTGCAAGCATGGTGCAAATCTCAGCTTCAGGTATCTTTCTTTTATTTGTGACAATGTCTTTCATATATTTAGCATAAGGGGCCATCTTTAAAATATCAGTCAAACGAGTACTCAAAAAGGCTGGCCTAAGCATTTCAGCAAAGCATTCAAATTCTTCCTCGTCCTTTTTCTTAGATGGTTTAGGAGGAAAGGGCATGGGTTTTGAACCCATGGTTCTCTTTCTTTACCATGTTTTCTAGCAACGAAGTCTCTTTTATCATAACGTTTATTTTTAGAAGGTGGGTTATCAAGATCAACAGCAGGTTCTATTTCAACATCATTATCAGGTTCTTTATCATTATCTGGTTGGGTATCCACATGAGCATCATCATTATTATTATCATCAGGTGAATATTCAATACCAGATTGTGTTTCAGCATCAGAAATAGAAACATCATTACTATCCTCCAAGGGATTTTCTACCTCGGGTTCACTAGAAGTATGCAAGGCCCTATCATTTTTCTTTTTATTTTTCTTTTTAGATAGACTAGGTGCATCAACATTAATTCTTTGAGAGTCTTGTTCAATTCTTTTTGGGTGACCTTCAGGATAGAGTGGCTCCTGAGTCATTCTTCCTCCTCTAGTCATTACTCTAACAGCATGATCATTCATATTGTTATTCATTTCATTGAGCAATTCACCTTGAGATTTAGCAAGTTGCTCTAATTGGGTTTGAACCATAGATGCATGTTTACTTACACCTTTGACATCATTAGCAATTCTAAATAACAAGTCACTCAAGCGATCAATCATGTAGGCATTTCATTTCAATTGTTTCATAACATTGGCATTGAAATGATCTTGTTTAATAATATAATTGTCAAATTCATACAAGCATTGACTTGGAGGTTTTTTATAAGGAATATCAGTTTCATCAAACTTTATAAGAGAATTTACCTCTACTACCTGTGTCAGTTTGTCAAGACCATGTATCTCTTCAATAGGTGGTAAATTCTTAACATCTTCAGCTTTAATACCTTTTTCCTTCAGGCATTTCTTTGCTTCTTGCATATCTTCAGGACTGAGATATAAAATACCCCTCTTCTTCGGAGTGGGTTTAGGCGGTGGTTCAGGAAGTGTCCAATCATTATTATTCTTCAATATATTATTCAATAATTCCTCAGCTTGTTCAATAGTCCGTTCCCTGAAAACACAACTCGCACAACTATCTAGGTAGTCCCTAGAAGCATCGGTTAGCCCATTATAGAAGATAACAAGTATTTCATTTTTCTTAAGAGGATGATAAGGCAAAGCATTAAGTAATTGGAGAAGCCTTCCCCAAGCTTGAGGGAGATTCTCTTCTTTGATTTGCACAAAGTTAAATATTTCCTGTAGGGCAGCTTGTTTCTTATGAGCAGGAAAATATTTTTTAGAGAAGTAATAAATCATATCCTAGGAACTACGCACACAACCAGGAGCATGAGTATTATACCATTCCTTAGCATCACCCTTTAATGAGAAAGGAAATAACTTAAGAATATAGTAATAGTGAATTTTTTCCTCATGAGCAAATAGGGTGGCTATATCATTTAATTTAGTGAGATGTGCCACAACGGTTTCAGTTTCATAACCATGGAAAGGATCAGATTCAACCAAAGGAATTAACTCAGGATCTACAGAGAATTCATAATCCTTATCAGTAACAAATATGGGAGAGGTAGCAAACTTAGGATCATATTTCATTTTCTCCCTCATAGATTTTTCTTTCATTTCAGCAAGCAGTTTTATAACTTCATGTCTATCATTACAAGCAAGTATGGCTCTAGCCATCTCCCTATCAAAGCAATGTTCATCAGGTGTTTCAACTCTAGTAGGAGAGCCAGGCATAATAGGTGAATCACAATTCTCAAGAGTTTCAGCATTTTCAATTTCTTTAGCTTTAGGAAGTTGTTCGCTAAGAAATTCACCAAGTGGCACAACATTATCAAGCATAGTACTAGCATCATCATGAGTATCATTCATAGCAGAAGTGGTTTCATCAATAACTTGCGACATATCAGAATTAATAGCATGTGGTGGTGTTGCAAGTTTACTCAAAACAGAAGGTGAATCAAGTGCAGAGCTAGATGGCAGTTCCTTACCTCCCCTCGTCTTAGAGGGAACGATCTTGGTCTTAGTGTCTTTCAGATTCTTCATAGTGATCAACAGATGTAAATCCCAAGTGACTCCACAAATAAAGCTATGCTCCCCGGCAACGGCGCCAGAAAAAGGTCTTGATAACCCACAAGTATAGGGGATCGCAACAGTTTTCGAGGGTAGAGTATTCAACCCAAATTTATTGATTCGACACAAGGGGAGCCAAAGAATATGTGCAAGTATTAGCAGTTGAGTTATCAATCCAACCACACCTGAGACTAAATATCTGCAGCAGAGTGATCAGTAGCACAATAGTATGATAGTTTGATAGCAGTAGCAATAGGAGTAACAGTAACGGTAGCAGAAATAGTAGTAGCAATTGTAACAGTAGTAGTGATACGTCTCCAACGTATCTATAATTTATGAAGTATTCATGCCATGTTTATTATAGTTTTGTATGATTTTGGTGCACTTTTCTCTGGCTTTTATATGATTTTCATGGACTAACATATTGACCTAGTGCCAGTGCCAGTTGCTGTTTTCTGCTTGTTTTTGGGTTTCCAGAAAATCTATATCAAATGAAGTCCAAATGCAGCGAAACTTTTTGAGTATTTTTTCTGGAACATAGGAGACACTAGAAGCTTTGGGAGGTGGCCAGAAGACCCACAGGGGCCCCATGAGCCACCAGGGTGCGCCACCCCCCCAGGCGTGCCCTGGTGCCTTGTGGGCCCCCTGTGGCACCTCTTCGCGTGATTCCAACGCCAAAAAATCATATATATTCAGAAACCCCTGAAAGTTAACCTAGATGAGTTTTTACGCCGCCGCAAGCCTCTGTACCTCCACGATCTCATCTACAGCCCTTTTCCGGCACCGTGCCGGAGGGGGAATCATCACCGGAGGCCATCTTCATCATCCCGGCGGTCTCCATGACGAGGAGGGAGCAGTTCACCCTCGGGGCTGAGGGTTTGTACCAGTAGCTATGTGTTTTATCTCTCTCTCTCTCGTGTTCTTGATTTGGCACGATCTTGATGTATCACAAGCTTTGTTAATATAGTTGGATCATATGGTGTTTCTTCCCTCTCTATCTTTGTTGTGATGAATCGAATCTTTTCCCTTTGAGGTTTTGTTATTGTCGGATTGAATATTCAGATTTGAGAACACTTGATGTATGTCTTGCATATGAATACCCGTGGTGACAATGGGATTTTATATTGATTCACTTGATATATGTTTTGGCACTCAACTCGCGAATTCCCGAGGTGACATTGGGGTAATCTATGCATAAGGGTTGATGCACGTTTTCATTATCTTTTCTCCGATAGAAACTTTGGGGTGCTCCTTGGAGTTCTTTGTGTGGACTGAATATTATGATTATGAAGTTGTTTGATGCATTTCGTATAATCAACTCACGGATACTTGTGGTGACATTGGAGTATCTAGGTGACATTAGAGTTGGTTGGTGCGTATCATATGGTGTTATTTTAGTACGAACTCTAGGGCCGTTTGTGACACTTATAGGAATAGCTCAATAGATCGATCGGAAAGGATAACTTTGAGGTGGTTTCATACCCTACAAACAATTTCTATCTTATGTTCTCCGCTAATAGGAACTTGGGAGTGATTCTTTATCGCACGTTGAGGGATGATTATATGATCCAATTATGTTAGCATTGTTGAGAGATTGCACTAGTGCAAGTATGAACCCTAGGCCTTGTTTTTAAGCATTGCAATATTGTTTGTGCTCACTTTTGTTACTTGCTACCTTGCTGTTTTTATATTTTCAGATTACAAAAACCTATATCTACTATCCATACTACACTTTTATCATCATCTCTTCGCCGAACTAGTGCACCTATACAATTTACCATTGTATTGGGTGTGTTGGGGACACAAGAGATTTCTTGTATTTGGTTGCAGGGTTGTTTGAGAGATACCATCTTCAACCTACGCCTCCCACGGATTGGTAAACCTTAGGTCATCCACTTGAGGGAAAATTGCTACTATCCTACAAACCTCTGCGCTTGGAGGCCCAACACGAGTCTACAAGAACAAGTTGTGTAGTAGACATCAAGCTCTTTTCTGGCGCCGTTGCCGGGGAGGTGAGTGCTTGAAGGTATATCTTTAGATCTTGTAATCGAATCTTTTAGTTTCTTGTTTATCACTAGTTTGGTTTTATAAAAACAAAAATAAAAAAATGTAATTGAGGTTGCCTCATATTATTCGTCTTTATCATGTCTTTCTTGAAAATGACGGATCGGAATATTGTGCTCAATTGATAGAAGAAGAATTCAATAAAATATTTGGCATAAAATATTTGAATGATGAGCATGATTGAAATGTTGCTAGTATGAATTCTTTGAATATCCATGATGCTAATGATATGCAAAGCCATAAGCTTGGGGATGCTATGTTTGATGAAGATGATATTTTTAGCCCCCCAAGTTTTGATATGCAAATTTGTTATGATGATTGCATGCCTCCTATTTATGATGATTATATTGATGAAAGTGGATTTGAAGAGGCCATAAATTTATTTAATGATGATTCCACTATTTTGAAAGAAGTTTCAATTGATTATGACAACAAAGTTGCTATCTATGATGATTATTGTGATGACATGTATGCTATAAAGAATAATGATAAATATGAAACTTGTCATCATGATTTTAATTTTCAATTGGATTATGCCAATCAAGTATCTCATGATAGCTATTTTGTTGAGTTTTCTCCCACTATTATGAATGAGAAGAAATTTACTTATGTGGAGAGTAATAAAAATTCTATGCTTGTGGATCATGAAAAGAATGCTTTATGTGATAGCTATATGGTTGAATTCCTTCATGATGCTACTGAAAATTATTTTGAGAGAGGAATATATGCTTCTACATATTTCAACAACATTAAGTTTCCGCTCTTTATGTTGAAAGTTTTGAAGTCATGCTTGTTTTGCCTTCCTATGCTAGTTGATTCTTGCTCCCATAAACTATTTGCTCACAAAATCCCTATGCATAGGAAGTGGGTTAGGCTTAAATGTGCTTGTCATATGCTTCATGATGCTCTCTTGGTGTTTCAATTCTTTACTTTTATCTGAGCATCATTGAAATCATCATGCCTAGCTAAAAAGGCATTAAAGGAAAGCGCTTGTTGGGAAACAACCCAATATTTCTACCTACGGTTTTTGTGTGTCCACATGATTAAGCTACTGTAGTAATCATGTTTTATATGTTTTCCTTCAATAATGTGCCAAGTAAAGCGTTTGGGATAGTGTGGATAATTGTTGATTTGATTCTGCGCAAAAACAGAAACTTTTGCGTCTAGTGCTGGAATTTCTATTCTGTACTGGAGCGTGAATTTTTTGAAATTTTTACATAGTATTGGGTTACAATTTTTTTACGTTGTCCTAATTTTTCAGAATTTTTGGAGGTACAGAAATATGGTTTTTAAATCGCTTACTACATGCTGTTCTGTTTTTGACAGATTCTGTTTTCGATTCATAGTTTGCTTGTTTTAGTGTTTCCATAGCTTATATTGAGTAATATAAATTGTGGAAATGATAGAATATAGTTGGCATTATGTGAGAACAATTATGAATCTTGTATTGACAGTACCTGAGTGGATGATTTTTTTTTTAATACTAACCTATCTCACGAAGTTCCGTTAAGTTTTGTGTGATTGAAGTTTTCAAGTTTTGGGTGAGATATCGATATGAGGAGAATAAGGAGTGGCAAGACCCTAAGGTTTGGGATGCCCAAGGCACCCCAAGGTAAAACTCAAGGAAGACTCAAGCGTCTAAGCTTGGGGATACCCCGGAAGGCATCCCCTCTTTCGTCTCCAAAACTATCGGTAACCTCACTTGGAGCTATATTTTTATTCATCACATAATATGAGTTTTGCTTGGAGCGTCATTTTCTTCGGTTGAGATTTTCTTGCTGCTATAAATAATCATGTTTTGTATCTTTTAGTTCAATAAAATGCCAATTATAGCCTTTACCATGCTCAGTTTGCAAGTTCATGTGTTGCTGTTTGAAAACAGAAAGTTTTCTGTTATGTACAGAATATTACTGAATAGTAAGAACATGATAAAAATCTGAAATTTTTACACAGTAATAATTCATGAGTTCTCTGTCACGTGGTAATTTTTCAGAATTTTTGGAGTTAGGGAAGTATGGATTCTTATTCCCCTTTTACAGACTGCTCTGTTTTGGCAAATTGCTATTATAGTTCCATTGTTTGAATATGTTTGCGTGTTTAATGTTTCTATTTGAGGATAGGATTATTAAATATGAAGTGGCATTTAATATTAAATGTTTAATTATAATTTTATTGATTTGCTACAGTAGAGAATGTCGAGGTTTTGAGTGGATTTATACTAACATATCTCACAAGTTCTTGTCAAGTTTTGTGTGGATGATGTTTTTGAAACTTAGAGAAACTATTATATGAGAAGAATTAACAAGACAAAAGAGTTCAATCTTGGGGATGCCCAAGGCTCCCCAAGTTAATATTCCAAGAAGTATCAAGCATTCAAGCTTGGGGATGCCCCGGTAGGCATCCCATCACTTTTCTTCATCAACTATCGGTTAGTCTCGATTGAACCCAAGTTTTTACTCGTTCACATAATGTGTGCTATACTTGGTTGTGTCTTTGTTTTGCTTGCTGTTTGAATAAAATATCACGATCTAAAACTTTTTAAATGAGAGAGAGTCCTCACATAGCTACTTAATTGTTTCACTACTCATTGATCTTCGCTTATATATTTTGGAGTAGTTTGTCATTAATTCTCATGCTTCACTTATATCTTTTTGAGAGTTAATAATAGTAATGGTAATTTGCACAAGATATGAATTCGGTCCCAAGATGATGAATATTTGAGAGGGATATAACAAAAACTTTCATATAGATCATTGGATATGATAAGTGTGATTCCTTGCAATGAAAATAATGAAAGAGATCATATACTAATCTTATTGAAAGTAATGACATTACATAAAAAAAAGTATAAGTGGTAAAATTTATTGGAGGTTAACAAGCATAGCATTAGTCAATGATGCAATTCATGAAAAAGTTAATAAGGGAAGAGAAGATTCACATGCAAATATACCATCTTGGACATCTTTTATGATTGTGAGCCCCCATTAAGTATTTTATGTCAAAGTGTTGACGTTGGACAAGGAAGACAACGTAATGAATTATGTTTGTTCATATTCACATAGAAGTTATATTGTTATAGATCCTCCAACATGTAGTGCTTGGCCAATATCTTTGCTAGCCAAAAATCCGCACCAAGTAGAGATACTACTTGTGCATCCAAAACCCTTAAACCCAGTTTCTTCCCATGAGTGTCCACCATATCTACTTATGGATTGAATAAGATCCTTCAAGTAAGTTGTAATCGGTGCAAAAAGCAATAAAAATTGCTCCTAAAATGTGTAAAATCTTTTATTGTAAGGGAAATAAGCGTTGTACGAACTTGTGATGGTAAAGAAATAAAAGCGATGGACTGCATAATAAAGGTTGCCATCACAAGGGGCAATATAACGTGACGTTCCTTTGCAATAAGGGCTTGTGCATCCAACAACAAAAAGCGCATGACAACCTCTGCTTTCCTCTAGAAGGGCCTATCCTTTACTTTTATGTATTTACTTTTTATGCAAGAGTCAATAGTGTTCTCCTCTACTTCCTTTTTATTTTTTTCTTTTGCAAGCATCATGTGGTGGGGAAAGATCTAGGCACATATATCCAGTTGGATATGAGTGATCATGAGTTCTTATTGTTGATATCACCCTTGAGGTGAATAAGTTGGGAGGCGAAATCACAAGCCCCTATCTTTCTATGTGTCTGGCTGAAACTTTTGCTCCATATATATGTCGTGAGTGTTAGCAATCACAGAAGACTAAATGATGGTTGAGTATGTGGACTTGCTAAAAAGCTCCTACATGAGACCCTTCCTGAAAATATGATGAATTGCAATTGCATTGTTGACTAGAATAGTTTGTTAGTTTCCAAGAAAGTTTATGCCTTATACTTCATTGTTGTGATGAATTGTTACTTGCTCAGGAGAAGTTTTATGGTAATAAATATTGTTGTTATAATAATGATCTTGCTTTGAATCATTCAAGTCCAATGTCCATGCAACAAAAGAAAAGATTATATGATGATTATGATGGGTAGCATTCCACATCAAAATCTCTGTTTTTAATTGCTACTTTATCATGATGACTTTTATGAGAAAAAGTTGTTGTTATGATGCTAGGAAAAGTGACTGAAATTATTATTGATCAAACTTATGCACTACGCTAGCATTCACACTTCATAAATTATTTCTTTTATCATTTACCTACTTGAGGACGAGCAGGAATTAAGCTTGGGGATGTTGATACGTCTCCAACGTATCTATAATTTATGAAGTATTCATGCCATGTTTATTATAGTTTTGTATGATTTTGGTGCACTTTTATCTGGCTTTTATATGATTTTCATGGACTAACATATTGACCTAGTGCCAGTGCCAGTTGCTGTTTTCTGCTTGTTTTTGGTTTTCCAGAAAATCTATATCAAATGAAGTCCAAATGCAGCGAAAATTTTTGAGTATTTTTTCTGGAACATAAGAGACACTAGAAGCTTTGGGAGGTGGCCAGAAGACCCACAGGGGCCCCATGAGCCACCAGGGTGCGCCACCCCCCCAGGCGTGCCCTGGTGCCTTGTGGGCCCCCTGTGGCACCTCTTCGCGTGATTCCAACGCCAAAAAATCATATATATTCAGAAACCCCTGAAAGTTAACCTAGATGAGTTTTTACGCCGCCGCAAGCCTCTGTACCTCCACGATCTCATCTACAGCCCTTTTCCGGCACCCTGCTGGAGGGGGGAATCATCACCGGAGGCCATCTTCATCATCCCGGCGGTCTCCATGACAAGGAGGGAGTAGTTCACCCTCGGGGCTGAGGGTTTGTACCAGTAGCTATGTGTTTTATCTCTCTCTCTAGTGTTCTTGATTTTGCACGATCTTATTGTATCGCGAGCTTTGTTAATATAGTTGGATCATATGGTGTTTCTTCCCTCTCTATCTTTGTTGTGATGAATCGAATCTTTTCCCTTTGAGGTTTTGTTATTGTCGGATTGAATATTCAGATTTGAGAACACTTGATGTATGTCTTGCATATGAATACCCATGGTGACAATGGGGTATTATATTGATTCACTTGATATATGTTTTGGGACTCAACTCGCGGATTCCCGAGGTGACATTGGGGTAATCTATGCATAGGGGTTGATGCACGTTTTCATTATCTTTTCTCCGATAGAAACTTTGGGGTGCTCCTTGGAGTTCTTTGTGTGGATTGAATATTATGATTATGAAGTTGTTTGATGCAGATCGTATAATCAACTCACGGATACTTGTGGTGACATTGGAGTATCTAGGTGACATTAGAGTTGGTTGATGTGTATCATATGGTTTTATTTTAGTACGAACTCTAGGGCTGTTTGTGACACTTATAGGAATAGCTCAATAGATCGTTCGGAAAGGATAACTTTGAGGTGGTTTCGTACCCTACAAACAATTTCTATCTTATGTTCTCCGCTAATAGGAACTTGGGAGTGATTCTTTATCGCACGTTGAGGGATGATTATATGATCCAGTTATGTTAGCATTTTTGAGAGATTGCACTAGTGAAAGTATGAACCCTAGGCCTTGTTTTTAAGCATTGCAATATCGTTTGTGCTCACTTTTGTTACTTGCTACCTTGCTGTTTTTATATTTTTAGATTACAAAAACCTATATCTACTATCCATACTACACTTTTATCATCATCTCTTCGCCGAACTAGTGCACCCATACAATTTTACATTGTATTGGGCGTGTTGGGGACACAAGAGATTTCTTGTATTTGGTTGCAGGGTTGTTTGAGAGATACCATCTTCAATCTATGCCTCCCACGGATTGATAAACCTTAGGTCATCCACTCGAGGGAAAATTGCTACTGTCCTACAAACCTCTGCGCTTGGAGGCCCAACACGAGTCTACAAGAACAAGTTGTGTAGTAGACATCAAGTAGCAACAGTAGTAACTTAGCAAGAACAATATGTGAAAAACTCATAGGCATTGGATCGGTGATTATGTTGGATAACATTCATCATGTAACAATCATAACCTAGGGCGACACAGAACTAGCTCCGATTCATCAATGTAATGTAGGCATGTCTTCCGTATATAGTCATACGTGCTTGCGATAAGAACTTGCATGGCATCTTTTGTCCTACCCTCCCGTGGCAGCGGGGTCCATAAGGAAACTAAGGGATATTAAGGCCTCCTTTTAATAGGGAACTAGAACAAAGCATTAGCACTTAGTGAATACATGAACTCCTCAAACTACGGCAATCATCGGAAAGAATCCCAATTATTGTCACCTTGGGGTATGCGGATCATAACACATAGCCGGTGCATACAACTTGCAAGATTGGATCAAGAACACAAATATATTCATTAAAACATAAAGGGTTCAGATCTGAAATCATGGCACTCGGGCCCTAGTGACAAGCATTAAGCATAGCAAAGTCATAGAAACATCAATCTCAGAACATAGTGGATACTAGGGATCAAGCCCTAACAATACTAACTCGATTACATGATAAATCTCATCCAACTCATCACCTCCAGCAGCCTACGAAGGAATTACTCACTCCCGGCGGTGAGCATCATGAAATTG
This sequence comes from Elymus sibiricus, assembly GCA_039707655.1. Lineage (NCBI taxonomy): Eukaryota > Viridiplantae > Streptophyta > Magnoliopsida > Poales > Poaceae > Elymus > Elymus sibiricus. The sequence continues at coordinate 278,966,576 of CM077672.1, forward strand.
GTGATGAAGAATGGTTGATGATGACGATGCCGGAAGACCCCCCTCTCCGGAGCCCCAAACGGACTCTAGATCTGGCCTCCCGATGAAGAACAGGAGGTGGCGGCGGCTCCGTATCGTGAAACGCAATAAAACTTCCTCTCTTATTTTTTTCTCTGGAATTGTGAATTTATAGCGTTGGAATTAGGTCAGACGGAGCCATGTGGGCCCCACAAGGTACCAGGGCGAGCCTGGGAGGATGGTGCGCCCTGGTGCCTCGTGGGCACTGGGTGGCCCCCCTCCAGTAGGTTTTGGCTCCAATATTTTTTATATATTCCATAAAAAATCTCCAAAAAGTTTCATCCAATTCCAAGAACTTTTATTTCTGCACAAAAAACAACACCATGGCAATTCTGCTGAAAACAGCGTCAGTCCGGGTTAGTTTCATTCAAATCATGCAAATTAGAGTCCAAAACAAGAGCAAAAGTGTTTGGAAAAGTAGATACGATGGAGACGTATTAGGGGTCGAATCTCACCCTAACTTGGTGGAGATCCTCTACGGCGGCAACGGCGGGGAAGATTCCCGTTGACGGTGACGGATTCCGACGGCGAGGGCGCATAGGAGACAAGGGCGACGATCCGAAGACCAAGGCGACGGCAGCAACGGGGTGCGGGAACGAAGAGGTTTGAGAAATTTCAATCGTTTGGGCCCGCGGAGTATATATACCCGTGTGCTGTCGGCGGCTCCGAGTTGAACAACTCGGTGGCACCGATATGTGTAACTGCAAGCAGTATAGCACATCGGTGGCTCTGAAACGGTTCAACTCGGTGACACCGAGATGGAAACCTAGATCAATCAAACTATTTCGGTGAGTCTGAATAGGAGTGGATTGGTCACGCCGAAACAAATCTGAAGGTTTTGGAGGTTCAGCCCTTTCAGATCGGTGGCTTCGAGTGCGCCTCACCCGGAGGGTCCGAAAATGACTTGTTCAATTTTTGTGATGAAGCAAGAATAGAATTTGAGACAAGAAAGCATAGATAGCTAGAGAAGGTACTTAGGCATTCTTGTACATCCACTTGGCTAGAAAAATCAAGACAATCAAAACAACAAATGGATGTCCTTGAATGAAGAAAACATGCAAACCAACATGCTCACCCAATAAGATAGCAAATGAAATATGTGCCAAACATGCACAACCAATTCTAGCATCTATCAAGCAATTGGTGATGACTAGGTCATCTATATATGAGTATATTGACTTAGGAGCCAAATGAGAACATTTGATCATAAGTCATACTCATCGTTTAAGCACAAGTGGGGTTGCCACTTTTACATAAAGCATTAATGTGTTCACACCATTAGAGTTGCTTTAGCTCAATTTTTAGAGCAAAGCTCCCCCTAGATGTGATATCTCCCCAAAGAGGGATGAACTAACCTTGGGTTTTGTCGATGATGACTTCATGCAGATGTTGAAGATGTGGATGCTCAATGTTGATGTTGACCATCAAGAGTTGGGAGCAATCCTTGGAGTTTTGCACTTTCAATACCTACATGGGTTAGTCCCACACAAGGAACATACAAGAATATCCATAGACATAGAGTGAAATACACATATGATGATGTCCATGAATGCATTGAATACCTTGTCCCTTGACTTACCAACAAGAGGGTTTATGACTCCATGAACTAGTGCAAGATGTGGAAGTTGATTGCACAAGTTCTTGCCATAAATGAATGTGAATGAAGTTTGTTGGCGGAGAGAACTCTCTAGTTCTTCTTCTTTTGGACCCACATCAACTTGATGGGAATCCTTGGAGTTGTAGTAGCACTTGATGAAGTAGAACTTGATGAAGTCTTGGGAACCCACTTGACCAAGGCTTGAGGTGCTTCTTCAAATGAATCAATCTCTTCTTGAAGCTTGTCGTTGCCTTTTAACTTGTGGTCTTGTGGTGGAAGATCATCTTGAGCTTGTGTTCCCTTGAATGAAGTAGGATCATACTTCTCTTGTTGAGGAACGAACTTCGTCTTGGGGTATTGATCTTCTTCCCACTCAACTCCATTGGCATTGAACTTTCATTCAAAACCAACACCTTGGTTCTTCCGGTGCCTTCCTTGCTTGCGTACAATTTCCTCAAATTGCTTACTCCCGGCAAGGCTCTTGTAGACACCTTTTTCTATAATTCCTTTCAATAGATTGTTTTCTTGCTCAAGTGTAACTTGGCTAAGAGAATCATTAGTGGAATCAATAGAACTACTAGAAGCAACAACATTGGATATAGCATTGTTATTGTTACTACTAGAGGTAGAACCCTTTTTACCCTTGTTACTAGTTTGCTTAGGTTTAACTTGTGGCATAAAGGTAGACAAGAGTAAACGTTTGGCAAGATATGAAGAACACTTCTTTCGAAGATCATCATTGATAGCTTTAAGAAACTCATGCTCTTGCTCTAAATTTAGCTTCTCGAAGCGTAGCTTCTCATGAGTTCTTAGAAGTTCTCTATGATCCTCTTGAGTTGTTCTTAGAAGGTTCGAACATTGGGGTGAGCTCGTTCCACTACTTCTTCCCCTACCACGGCAGTGCGACGGCGGGACTACGGCGAGAGCGCGCTAGCGTAGGACGGGCAAAGGCACAGCGATTTACCCAGGTTCGGGCCACCTTGCGGTGTAAGACCCTACTCCTGCTTTGTGGCTGGGATTATCGTGGATCAGAGAGTTCTCGCGTACAAGGTAGGAGAGGAAGGAATCGATCCCCTCTACAATGGCAGCACTGCCCTTTATACCAGCCTTGGTCCTCTTCCCCCTCGAAACTTAGGCGGGAAGGGTTGCCACACTTGGCGGTTTTGAAAGGGGACAAGCGCTCAGGCTATCCTGACTAAAGGTGGTCTTCGCCTTCCAAAGCATGATCCATGATGCGCCGGTGGGCTCGTTGATGACCTCCGCCCTGCGCGCCCGCCGTCTTGGTCTTCCTTCGCCGATCAGGCAACCTTTGGGGTTGCTTTGGGGAGTAGATAGCTGGCCCTGCTTCCCTAGCACAAAAGAGGAAACCATCTGCATCCGCGCCTGCTGGCGCGGCCTCTGCTGCTGCTCGTCGCTGCGCGCGTCACCCACGTGATGGGCTCCAGTCCGCACGGCACGCCGAACGGCTTTTCCCTCGAGCACCTGCGGGAGGGGGCCGCGGAAGGCCACCTCGGGAAGCCGCCTCGTGAGGGGACTCGGGAAGCCGCCTCGTGAGGGGACCTCGCGAGGCCGTTGATGGTGATGCCGAGGATTACTTGCTACTTCCTGAGGAGGGGGCCTCAGGAGACCAGGGCCTCAAGAGGGGTCTTCGCGAGATGCTTGGCGGCGACGGCCCGTTGGGCCCACTCCAGGCGTTGCGCCCTGGGCCACAGGCAGACGGGCCTGGATACCCCGGGTTCCATGGGCCCGACAGTAGCCCCCGGGCCCGCGGCGCGCACGTTCCCGCCTACGGAGGGGCGAAACGACGCGGGACCTAACCGCCTGCGGCCAGGCGCGCCGCGTGGCGCACGATGTGACGGGCGACGCCCCCACTTCCCCACGACGCCTCGGGAACTGCCGTGCTGACATAAATCCTGGCGCGGGCGGCGCGAGGCCATCATTGCCTTCCATCACACGCTCCACTCCTCTGCGCCTTTCCTTCTTACGTGCGGCTCCTCGCGATTCCCCCCTTCGAGCTTCGCCTGTTCTCGCTCCTGCTCCGCGCCTCCGCCGCGCAGATGGCTCCCGCCGGCAAGAGGGGAAGGAGGTGACCCCGTCCGCAGGCTCGCCCGTCCTTGGGGCGGCGCTGCAGCGCTCCACCGTTGACGACAAGGAAGGCTTGGACAGGGTGCTTCCGTTCGTGGCTGGCGGCCAGAACGAGAACCAGGCGACCCAAATCTGGCCGGGGTCGCGCGCGCGGCGCGACCTTGGGGCGGCGGCCTACCCCTTCTTCCTCCACAGCGTGTATGCAGGGTTGGTGCCGCCATTTTCGGACTTCTTCTTTGCCATACTTGCCCACTATCAGGTTCACGCTCTTCATCTTCAACCCAACTCCATTTTTCTCCTGGCAACGTTCGCCTTTTACTGCGAGGCCTTCGTGGGCGTGAGGCCCTCTGTGGCGCTCTTCCGCCACTTCTTCTGTCTGCGGCTAACTGCGGCGGACCAGCGCTCCGGATGCGCGTCATTCCTTGTCGTCAAGGGAATGGAGGACGACATCATCAACTTGAGGGTTGCGAAGAAGGTGGAAGGGTACCGGCAGCGCTGGGTCTATATGGACGCGCACCAGACCAACCGGCTCCTGATGATCCCTACGGACCCGGCCGAGAAGATCGCCGTGTGGGGGCACGATAAGCTCGCCGACCCGAGGATGGAGCCCGTCCTTGAGCGGATGGCGGCGCACCGGGCCGCATCGCTGTCGGGGACGGCGGTGGTCAGGGAGTACCTGCGGCGGCGCATCACGCCACTTCAGCAGCACTCGCGCCCCATGTGGGAGTACTCCGGCGCGGACGACGCCATGAGGCTGAGGCCGGGCAGCCTGGGGTCGGACGCGCTGGACGGGGCCCTGGCGATTCTGCTCAATACCCTTGCCGCGGAAGCGCCGGAGGGGGCGCTCCCGCTTTTTAGCTATCCAGAGAAGGAGGAGCTGGTGAAGGTGATGCCCCTCTTCGATCAGTCGGGCCTCGTGCCTGAGGGCCATGTAGGACCCCGCGACAACCCCCTCATGGTGGAGGTGGATTCGGGAAGCGGCAGCGGCAACGGAGATTCGGAGGAGGCCACGGAGGACGACTTCAGCCGGGTGCCGCCACGCGTTCGCCGTCAGCTCATCTACGAGCTCGAGGATGATGACGCCGGGAGCGTCCTGCCCACGGCGGCGGGGGCGGGCGAGCACCCAGCACTTGAGGCCCGTCATGAGGCTGAAGCCGCCCAGGGCCCGGAGACGGGTGACGACGCGTCCGGGTGTACCGCGGCACGCTCTGGGGGCAGGAGCGGCGGCGCCGAGGCGATGCCCGGCGAGGGCAGCACCAGCCAGCCGTCTGCGGGGGAGAAGAAGAGGAAGTGGCTCGTCAGCGATGAGTAAGCCTTCCGCCTTCCTTCGGCGTCTTTAATTCTTGTTACTTTACCCGGCTCGAGGCTGAGCCACCATTCGTGCAGGGGATCCGCCGCGGACCAGAAGAAGAAGAAGAAGAAGACAACGACGAAGGCGAGGGTTACCCCTAGCCCGCAGGGGGCGTCGATGTCCACCGCTGGTGCCGGAGGGCGTGGAGAGGCCACCCGCTGTGCCGCCGCCGGAGCGGGGTGCACGGAAATCGAGGAGGGGAAAGCCGCTCCTCCAGGGCCGCGCGCGGGTGCATCCTGTGAGGCCAACATGGGGGAGCCTCGGGAGGCAGCCTCAGGAGGCGGAGACACCCTCCCCTTTGGCCCTGCTGCGGGCAAGGAAGCGATGACGAAGGAAGCCGAAGCGCCTGCCCTCCCCGCCGGGGGCCTCCTTGGGCGATGGGGAAGGAGTTGCGGGGCGTGCCATGACCGGCACTGAGAGCCCCCGTAGCGCACCGCCGTAGCTGAACGAGGGGGGCGTCCTGGCGAGCCCGCCGCCCTGGGCAAGCGGCGCCAAGGGCTCCCTCGCCGTCGCAGTGGAGGGCGCCAGAGGGCCCGGCCCAGACTGGCCCCTGGTCCTTGCGAGCTACCGTGCTTTGCTCAGGCCTGAAGCCTTGCGCGACGCCAAGGCCGCGCTCGCTCGGCTCGGCACGGACTTCCAGGACGCTGAGATGCGCCTCGCCGAGGAGCGCCTGAAACTTGCCGACGGGTGGCGCCGGCTCAGTGTCGCCGTCGACACGGCCCGGGGTCATGACGAACGTGCTCGCGCATTGCGCGAGAGGGACACTGCCGAAGCGGAGGGGGCTCGCGCGAGGGCCCTCCAGGAAGCCGAAGCGGCCATCGCGCGCCGCGAAGAGGCAGAGACCCTCCTGAAAGAGCTCCAAGACCAACACGCCGAGCGGGCGCGGTCGTTCCTCGTGCGGGAAGGCACCCTTTCCGCTCGCGAGAAGGAGGCCGCAGCCCGTGAGGCAGACCTCGAGTCGCGCGCTGAGGGCCTTGAGAAGAAGGCGGCCGAGCAGGCCACGGAGAAGGAGCGCCTGGAGACGCTGGGGCGCCAGCTGGTCGATGCCCAGGAGGCTCACGCGAAGTGCGTCACAGACGCCAACGCCCAACTGGAGGCCAGAGAAAAGAGGGTCCAAGAGGACGCTGATGCCTTCGAGTCAGAACGCGAGTGGCTCCGGATGGAGGCCGCTGATCTCAAGGCGGCGCTCGCCGAGGCGGAGACCCGCCGGAGAGCCGCACCGCAGCCCAGCTCTGGCGCCGTGGATCAGGGACAGGAGCATCGCGAGCGTGTCAAGGCACTACACTCCCTCGAGATCCGCGCCCACAACGCCCTGAACTCCATCTGCCAGGGAAAGCGTGGGGCCCTCCGCGAGTCCCGCGACGCCGACTATGTCGACTTCTCCACCAAGCTCGTGGAACGGCTTGAGGACGGAGCCAAGGAGATGGACGGTATCCCGGAGGAGGAGTGTCGTGGCCTCTTCTTCCTGGCGGCGACTCACGTCTTCAGCCACCTCCTCCACTCCGACCCCAACTTCGACTTTGACAAGGTGATAGCCCCCGTCCCTGAGGAGCTTCGTGACGGGCTCGCGAGGGCGGTGGAAGGCCATGTGAGCGCGTTACTCGGGAAGTACTTCTGCGGCAGTGGCGAGAGCTCCGACGGTGACAGCGCCGGCGAAGACGACAGCGGCGCGAGCTCCTAGGGTACTTTTTTCCTTTGTTACCCTGCGCTAGATCGATGTGGCCCGTGGGGGCGTGACGATGATGCCCTAGTGTTAAATACTTTATGTTTTCTATAACGGACATTCGAGCCCTCGCGAGGCTCTCTCTTTTTGCTTGCCATGATGTTCTTCGTTGTCAGGGCCCAGCTCTTGAGCGGCCATAACCATCGCTGGTATGTCAGGTCGCGATGCCTGGACAAGGCCAGGAGGCGAGGGGCGCCGGGAGCTAGTGATGGTCCCTGAGCCGCGATGCTCAGGGAGCCCGCCTTTAACGCACACGCGGCTTGCGCCGAGAGGAAACGGGCGCTCGTGAGGCCGTCGGGGGGAAAGGCTCGCAAGTCGGCGAGGGTGGCTCGCGAGACGGGAAACTTAGCCCTCCAGGAGGTAGCATAGTGGGCCGTCTCTCGCAGGGTACGTCTTGTGAGGGTTCCGCTCGCGAGGTCTCCTGCTAGGACGGCCGCCGAGGGTTAGCCCCCAAGGCGGTGCCTGCTGACCTCCCGAGGTCCTGAGGGTGCTATCTCGCGAGATCCTTCCAGGGGCCTGCTCCTGAGACAGCTGCACGCAAAGCACTCAGCGACAGCGCGCGCTCGTCGATTCGCTCATGGGTATTACGCGAGGAGACATTACACCAAGGACCTTGGTGGGGTGGCGTGCACGGGGCAGGCCCGCAAGCCAGAGCCCGGTTGCTTGGGTTTTTCAGTGCTGCTGGGACTGACCAGAGCGCAAGCACCGTGTCCAGCCACCACTCACGTGAGGCTCATGAGGGAAGGTCGCGAGCGTGCACAGCTCCTGAGATAAGCAACTTAGCAATACATTAGATATCTTAGGAAATAGAGTTTTACTGAAACGCAGTAATAAGTTCGTTACACAACCAAAAAGAGACATGATCGCCATGTTCGGCACGGATCAGCGTGAGGTTGGTGCAGCCCGTGGGGCGCCCTCAAGTGATTGTTCCGCCAGCGCGGAGCATGGGGCTTCCACTAGGCGTGGGCATGATCGTGGTTCGATCGTTCCGCCAGCGCGGAGCATGGGGCTTCCACTGAGACGTGGGCGGGAGCTCTCGCGGACCCATCAGGCGAACGCAATGAGAGGCTCCGGGGCGTGTACAGCACCGTTTCGTTCGTACGCGTGAGGGTCACGCGTAGAACTTGCGGAGGTGTTGGATGTTCCAGGCGTTAGGCATAGGAACTCCGTCCTCCGTCTCCAGCCGGGCTGAGCCGGGCCTGGAGACATGAGTAACCCTGAAAGGGCCTTCCCACATAGGTGAGAGTTTGTGAAGTCCCTCTCTGGAGAGGATCCTGCGCAGGACGAGGTCGCCGACCTCGAGAGTGCGAGGGCGGATGTGGCGACTGTGGTAGCGACGCAAGGTCTGCTGGTACCTCGCGGCACGAAGGGCGGCCTGACGGCGGCCCTCCTCGAGGAGCAGCAGATCGGTCTCCCGCGAGCCATCCTGACGCGCCTCGTCGAAGGCAAGGACTCGCGGGGAGCCGTGCTTAAGATCCAGTGGGAGGACCGCCTCAGCGCCGTAGACGAGGAAGAACGGACTGCAGCTCGTCGAGCCAGCCCTTGCCGCAAGCCTCAAGCTTCTTCTTGAAGCTCCTTGTCTTGAGGCCCTTGAGGACCTCGGCATTGGCACGCTCTGCCTGACCATTGCTTCGCGGGTGCGCCACCGAGGCGTAGCAGATCTGCGTGCCGAGGCTGGCGTAGTAGGACTTGAAGAGGCCGCTCGTGAACTGGGAGCCATTGTCGGTGATGATGCGATTGGGAACTCCAAAGCGGCTCACGAGGCCCTTGATGAACTTGACGGCGGAGCCTGCCGGGTTGGTGCGGACCGGTTCAACCTCTGCCCACTTGGTGAACTTGTCGATGGCGACATAGAGGTAGCGATAACCACCAGCTGCGCGAGGGAAAGGCCCCAGGATGTCCAGCCCGCAGACCGCGAAGGGCCATGAGAGGGGGATCGTCTGGAGACCCTGCGCAGGCTGGTGGATCTGCTTGGCGTGGAATTGGCAGGCCTCGCAGGCTTGGACCAGTGCGGTAGCCTCATGTAGAGCAGTGGGCCAATAGAAACCGCTGCGGAAAACCTTACCAACGAGGGTGCGCGATGAAGAGTGATGGCCACAGTCTCCTCCATGTATATCAACCAGCAACTCGCGCCCTTGTTCTTCAGAGATGCACCGCAGTGAGACGCCGTTGGGGCGCCTACGGTATAACTCGCCATCTTGTATGCAGTAGGCGGTGGCCTGACGGGTCACGCACTCCGCTTCCGAGACCTCCTCCGGCAAGGTGCCGCGAAGCAAGTAAGCCTTGAGCTCCGCGGCCCAGCTATCGGCCTGAGGCTCGAGCGCCAGCAGCAGGCGGGCTCCTGAGGCCGGGCCACAGTCTGGCGCGCCCGTGGGTGGCGCGGGCGGTAGTTCCTCGTGAAGGAGCGCCGTGCTCGCGGCTGGGGGTGCGGCGGATGGCTTGAGGAGCCTCTCCTCGAAGATGCCGGGGCTCTGGGGCTCGCGCCGTGATGCTCGTTTGGCGATGTCGTCGGCCTCTTTGTTGCTGCCGCGGGGGATGTGCAGCAGCTCCAGGCCAAGAAAGCGCTTCTCAAGTTTACGTACCTCTTCCAGGTAGGCGGCCATGTGCTCATCCTTGGGCTTGTAGCTTTTGTTGGAGAAGTTGACGAGGAGTTGCGAATCGCCCTTGATGGTCAGACGCTTAATGCCTAGGGCGAACGCGGCCTTGAGGCCGGCGATGAGGCCCTCATACTCTGCGATGTTGTTGGAGACCTTGTCGGTGTACCTGAAGCAGAGCTGCACAGCGTAGTAGAGTCTGTCTCCTGTAGGCAACGTGAGCATGACCCCAGCCCCCGCGCCCTGTCGGGAGAAGGCGCCGTCGAAGTGCATGGTCCATCCGCCAGGCGCCTCATCCCAAGGCAGGAGGGACCGGGCCTCGCGAGGCTCGTCCTCGTACGTGTCCGTCCATTCTGCCACGAAGTTGGCCAGGGCCGCGCCTTTGATGACTCTGGTGGTGGAGAACTCCAGTTGGAAGGCTTGCAGCTCAATGTTCCACTCGGCGACGCGGCCGGCGGCGTTGGGGCTGCGCAAAACTTGCTCCAAGGGGTAGGAGGAAATGACCTTGATGGGATGACCCTGAAAGTAGTGGCGCAGCTTCCTGGAGGCGACGAGGAGCGCAAGGAGGAGCTTCTGCTGCATGGGGTAGCGCTCGCGCGCATCCCTTAGCACGGTGCTGACGAAGTACACGGGGTGCTCGACGAGGCGCGTAGTTGTTGCGACAGCTTGCTCCTCAGATGCCTTGTAAGGCTCGGAAGGCTCGGGAACCTCGCGAGGCTCAGGAGGCTCGCGAGGCTCAGAAGGCTTGTGGGGGATGGCGGCCTCATGAGGCTCAAAAGGCTCGCGAGGCCCCGTGGGCTTGCGAGGCTCAGCGGGCTCGTGAGGCTGGAGGGGCGTCAAGGGTTTCTCCTTGGCACAGACGCGCTCCTCCCGCACCGCCACCAATGCTGTGCCGGCCGTCTGGGGGTGGCCACCAAGTACAGGAGCAAAGGCTCGCGAAGGTGCGGCGCTACCATGATTGGCGGGCTCATGAGGTACCTCTTGAGGGCTTCAAAGGCGGCGTCTGCCTCAGGAGTCCACTTGAAGGAGCCGGACCTCTTCAGGAGCTTGAAGAAGGGCACGGCTCATTCGCCAAACTTGGAGATGAAAAGCCCCAAGGATGCCATACACCCCGCCAAGCGCTGCATTTCCTTGAGGGTTCGGGGAGGGCGCATTTTCTCGATGGCCTTGATCTTCTCTGGGTTGGCCTCGATGCCACGGTGCGAGACTAGGAAGCCGAGGAGCTTGCCGGAGGGGACTCCGAAGACACACTTCTCCGGGTTGAGCTTGAGGTTAACTTTGCGCAGGTTGGAAAATGTCTCCTGGAGGTCCGCGATGAGGGATCCAGCCTCGCGAGATTTGACCACGATGTCGTCGACGTAGGCCTCCGCGTTCCTCCCCATCTGGGGTCCCAGAGTGATGCACATTAGCCGCTGGAAGGTGGCGCCCGCGCTCCTTAGACCGAAGGGCATGCAGACGTAACAAAATACGCCGCAGGGGGTGATGAAGGCCGTCTTCTCCACGTCTTCGGCCGCCATCTTGATCTGATGATAGCCTGAGAAGGCATCCAGGAAACATAGCAGATCACACCCGACGGTGGAATCCACGATCTGGTCGATGCGGGGCAGCGGAAATGGATCCTGAGAGCAGAACTTGTTGAGGCTGGTGAAGTCAACGCACATGCGCTCCTTGCCGCCCTTCATGGGGACGACGACTGGGTTGGCGAGCCATTCGGGATGGCGCACCTCATGAACAACTCCGGCTTCTTGGAGCTTCTGAACTTTACTGACGATGAACTCTTGCTTCTCTGGCGCCTGGCGCCGTGCTTTATGCTTGACCGGGCGTGCATTGGGGCACACCGCTAAGTGGTGCTCAATCACCTCCCTCGGCACACCGGACAAGTCGGATGCTTTCCAGGCAAAAACATCCGAGTTTGCCCGAAGGAAGGTGACGAGCGCGCTTTCCTATGCAGGAGGGAGGCCTGTGCCGATGGTGAAAGCGGGACCGGAGCCACTGCCGTCCACCGACACCTTCTTCATCTCGGCACGGTCCTGAGAAAACAGCTGCTTCTTCTTCGCCGGCGCGGCCTCAGAAGGCTCGGCCGCGTCCTCGTCAGCTGGGTGCGCGATAGCGGCAGCCTTGTAGTCGCGCTCGAGGGTGCTGGCCGCGTCCTTTTCGTCGCAGGCGACGGTGATGATGCCGCTGCAGCCGGGCATCTTGAGGACGTTGTAGGCGTGATGAGTGGCCGCCATGAACTTGGTGAGAGCTGGGTAGCCCAAGATGGCATTGTAGGGCAGGCCGATGTGGGCCACGTCAAAGTCGATGAGCTCGGTGTGGTAGTTCTTGCGGGTGCCGAAGGTGACGGGGAGGCGCACCTGCCCCAGCGGAATGGTGGAGCCATCGGTCACTCCGGAGAAAGGCCTGGTTGGCATCAGCTGGTCGTAGGGCACCTGGAGCGTCTCGAAGGTTTCGATGGAGAGCACGTTGAGGCCGGCACCCCCGTCGATGAGGGTCTTGGTGACCGCAACGTTGCTGATGGTGGGAGTGCACAGCATGGGGAGCGCGCCTGTGGAGGCCGTGGACTTGGGGTGGTCCTTGGAGTCGAAGGTGATGACGTACTGTGACCACTTGAGGAGCCACGTGACCTCAGGCCTCGGGAGGGCAGCGTACACCTCGCGAGAGAGTTGCTTGAAGTGGCGGACGAACGCGGGGGCTTGGGACCCGCCAAGGATGCAGGCGACCGCGTGAGGCTCCTGGTAGCCCCCAGCGCCCTCGTCAGGCTGGTTGACGTCGTTCCTCCGAGGTGGCGGAGGCAGCGGCGGGAGAGCGGCATTAGCCTGAGGATTCGCCTCACGAGGCTGGTCGCGCCAGGCAGCCTCACGAGGCTGATCGCGCCAGCCCTGGCGGTAGTTGTTGTTATTGTTGCGGCTGTCCCAGCGGTTGCCGCTGCGGCCGGCTCCGCGTCCGGGGCCGCGGCCGTTGCGGTCGTCTCGGCGGCTCTCGCGCTTGTCATAGAGCAGCTTGAGCTCATGGCAGTCTTCGGTGCTGTGGGAGCAGACATTGTGAAAGGCGCAGAGTGGCCGGTTGTCCTTTCTGGGTTCGTCGAGGTCGTGGCCGCGCTTCTGCTCGGGCTCCGCCGCAAGCACGGCAGGGCCTTTGCGCTTGACGTCCTTGCTCTTGGCCTTGGTGCCGTCGAGCGCCGCGTCGGGGTCGTTGTGGACGAAGAGGCGGCCTTCTTCAGCCTTGGCGCACTTGTTCTGCGAGGTCGAGCAGCTCGAGCACGGAGTCGAGCTCACCGTTGATGGCGAGCTTCTCGCGCATCTTGATGTCCGTGACGCCGGTGGAGAACGCGGAGATGACAGCCGCGTCGGAAGCGCGCGGGATCTTGTTGCGCACCTGGCTGAAGTGCTGGATGTACTTACGGAGGGTCTCGTCTGGGCGCTGTCGAACGCGCCGCAGGTCGTTGATGGTGAGAGAGCGGTCCTGGGTGCCCTTGAAGTTGGCGATGAACTGGCTGCAGAGCTCAGCCCACGACGAGATGGAAGCCTCGGGGAGGTTCATGAGCCAGGAGCGCGGGCCGTCCTTGAGGGCCATGGGGAACCAGTTCGCCATGACCTTGTCGTCGCCATTCGCTGCCTCAACGCTCAGCGCGTAGAGCTGGAGGAACTCCGTGGGGTTGGGGGTGCCGTCGTAGCGCGGAGGCAGCTCTGGCTTGAACTTCGCGGGCCAGACCACGCGACGCAGCTCGCGGGTGAAGGCACGGCAGCCCACGCCGCTCGAGGAGAAGCCGCCAGCGAGGGCGGCGCGGTTTTGACGCCCGGCCGCTGCAACGTCTTGAACGGCCTGGTCCTGGCGCAGGCGCTGGCGCTCGAGGAGCACTCGCGCGTCGGGGGGCGCGCGGCGGATGATCTGGCAGCTGGGCTCGCAGTGGTCGGGAGAAGACGCGCCGCGGGACGGCTCACGAGCCCGCGCGCTGCGCTGGGGCCCGGCGTGCTCGTTACGCAGAGGAGGCGGCGGGGGAGCGCCATACGCCGGGTCCCCAGCACGAGACGGTGGAGGGCGGAGCGAGTGAGAAGGCATCGGAGCGTCCCCGGCGACGTTGACGAGCTCGGTGATGCGACCAAGCCAGGCGTCGTAGCCAGTGTCATCGGGACGGTAGCGGAGCAGCTCGCGCGCCATGAGCAGCACGGCCTGCGGGTTCGGCGGCCCACGGTTGGCGAGGGAGGAGGCCGTGGCGGTGTGGCCGTCCGCCCGCACGGAGGGGTGCAGGGAGGAGGCCTGCTGCTCGCGGGCAGCGGGGTCGGTGGCGGCGGCAGCCTCGGCGTTGGGGCGGCGGTGATTGCCGCGGGCCACCGGCTCCGTCTGGGCCACGCGCCCAGCCCTGCGCTCAGCGCGCTCGCGACGTGCGTCCGCCATGGGACTAGTGGAGCTGAAGGTCGAGTAGAGGAACAGTAGCGCACCCCTACCTGGGGCGCCAAATGTCGGAAGTGGGGCTCCGGGGGCCCAAAGGTTCGAACACTGGGGTGAGCTCGTTCCACTACTTCTTCCCCTACCATGGCAGTGCGACGGCGGGAATACAGCGAGAGCGCGCTAGCGTAGGACGGGCAAAGGCACAACGATTTACCCAGGTTCGGGCCACCTTGCGGTGTAAGACCCTACTCCTGCTTTGTGGCTGGGATTATCGTGGATCAGAGAGTTCTCGCGTACAAGGAAGGAGGGGAAGGAATCGATCCCCTCTACAATGGCAGCACTGCCCTTTATACCAGCCTTGGTCCTCTTCCCCCTCGAAACTTAGGCGGGAAGGGTTGCCACACTTGGCGGTTTTGAAAGGGGACAGGCGCTCAGGCTATCCTGACTAAAGGTGGTCTTCGCCTGCCAAAGCATGATCCATGACGCGCCGGTGGGCTCGGTGATGACCTCCGCCCTGTGCGCCCACCGTCTTGGTCTTCCTTCGCCGATCGGGCAACCTTTGGGGTTGCTTTGGGGAGTAGATAGCTGGCCCTGCTTCCCTAGCACAAAAGAGGAAACCATCTGCATCCGCGCCTGCTGGCGCGGCCTCTGCTGCTGCTCGTCGCCGCGCGCGTCACCCACGTGATAGGCTCCAGTCCGCGCGGCACGCCGAACGGCTTTTCCCTTGATCGCCTGCGGGAGGGGGCCGCGGAAGGCCACCTCGGGAAGCCGCCTCGTGAGGGGACTCGGGAAGCCGCCTCGTGAGGGGACTCGGGAAGCCGCCTCGTGAGGGGACCTCGTGAGGCCGTTGATGGTGATGCCGAGGATTACTTGCTACTTCCTGAGGAGGGGGCCTCAGGAGACCAGGGCCTCAAGAGGGGTCTTGGCGAGATGCTTGGCGGCGATGGCCCGTTGGTCCCACTCCAGGCGTTGCTCCCTGGGCCACAGGCAGACGGGCCTGGATACCCCGGGTTCCATGGGCCCGACATAACTTAAGAGCATTTAGTTTTTTAGTTAGACGCTCAATCTCCTTCATAGCATTGTCATTCGTTTCCTCTTAACTATCATGATTACTAGCATTTTCATTATAGCTCACATCACTAGCCTTATCAACAAGTAAATCATCATCACCAAGCAAATCATCTTCATCACTATTGAAATCAAGATACTAGGGGTGTGATACGTTGGGGCCTTTTGCCATGAAGCATCTTCCAATTCCTTCATTTGGTGAATCAAAGAGATCATAGGAGTTGGATGACACAAGAGCAAGTCCGGCAACACCTTCATCTTGACTATAGTCGGTGTTGGAGTGATAGCTTCTCTCGGAGTGGTTGTCGGAGTCGGAGCCGGAAACCCATTCACCAACATGAGCTTGATGTCTTCTTCTTGTGTAGCTCTTGGATGACTTGTCCTTCCTTTCCGAATCCTTGCTTCTTCGAGAGGGTCTTCGTTCATAACGATCATCTCTACTCCTTCTCTCCTTATGAGGTGATTCATCTCTTCTATGTCTTCCTCTTGGTGATTCGTCTCTTTTCTTGTAGGGAGCCGTACACTCATTGGAATAGTGTCCGGGTTTTCCACAATTGTAACAATTTTGGTCACGACTTGATGATCTTCTCTCATAGTGTCTTTAGCTAGAGCTTCTTTCTTTCCCTTTGTTCTTGTAAAACTTGTTGAATCTTTTCACCATTAGGCTTATCTCTTCATTGGATACTAGCTTGTCACTTGAAGTTGTTGGAGGATCGGTTGAAGCTTTGTAAGCACCACTTGATTTGTTGTGTAGCTCCTCTTTGTCCTTGTGTGACATTTCATGAGCAACAATCCTTCCAATGACTTTCGTGGGCTTGAGATCTTTGTAATTGGGCATCATTTGGATCAATGTGCAAACGGTATCATATTTTCCATCCAAAGCTATAAGGATCTTCTTGATGATGAATTTGTCGGTCATCTCTTCACTTCCTAAGCCGGCAATCTCATTTGTGATGAGAGCAAGCCTAGAGTACATTTCGGCGACTCCTTCACCATCCTTCATCTTGAACTTGTCAAGTTGACTTTGAAGCACATCCAACTTAGATTCTTTGACGGACTCGGTACCCTCATGCATATCAACCAAAGTATCCCAAATTTCCTTTGCATTCTCGAGGCAGCTGATTTTGTTGAATTCCTCGGGGCACAAACCGTTGAAGGGAATGTCACAAGCTTGAGCGTTGTATTGCAACGTCTTCAATTCTTCCACGGTTGCTTCACGATCCGGTTCCTTGCCATCCTCAAAGAATTCACCTTGCAAGCCAACATGAACAACAACCCAAATGGCGGGGTTATGACCAAGAATATGCATTTTCATCTTATGTTTCCAACTAGCAAAGTTTGTACCATCAAAATATGTACCTCTACGGTGATAATTACCCTCACTAGATGCCATACTCTCCTATGTTGTGAAACCAAGGCTATGATCACCAAAGCAATGGAAATCAAGGCTTACGGAGACCAAAGCTCTGACACCACTTGTAGGATCGAAAGTATGTCTAGAGGGGGGTGATTAGACTACTTGACCAAATAAAAACCAAACCTTTTCCCAATTTTAGTTGTAGGCAAATTTTAGCAAGTACACAAGTCAAGTAACACCCTACACATGCAATTCTAAGAGTGTAGCAGTGGAAAGTAAGCAATTGCACATGTAAGTAAAGGAGGGGGTCGGAGATTTCAAACGCAATGAAGACACGATGATTTTTGGCGTGGTTCCGATAGGTGGTGCTATCGTACGTCCACGTTGATGGAGACTTCAACCCACGAAGGGTAACAGCTGCGCGAGTCCATGGATGGCTCCACCCACGAAGGGTCCACGAAGAAGCAACCTTGTCTATTCCAGCATGGCTTATGTCCACGAAGGACTAGCCTCACTCGGGTAGATCTACACAAAGTAGGCAATCTCCTTGCTCTTACAAACTCCTTGGTTCAACTCCACATCATGTCGAAGGCTCCCAAGTGACACCTAACCAATCTAGGAGACACCACTCTCCAAAAGGTAATAACGGTGTGTTGTTGATGAACTCCTTGCTCTTGTGCTTCAAATGATAGTATCCCCAACACTCAACTCTCTCTCACAGATTTGGCTATGGTGGAAGAAGGATTTGAGTGGAAAGCAACTTGGGAAGGCTAGAAATCAAGGTTCAAATGGCAGGAATGGAATCTCTTGATCTCAACACATGAGTAGGTGGTTCTCTCTCAGAAAATGTATGGTGGAAGTGTAGGTACGTTTTGATGGCTCTCCTTACTGAGGAAGAGAGGGTGGAGGGGTATATATAGCCTCCACACAAAATCCAACCGTTACACACTTTTGACCCAACTCGGTGGCACCGATCAGAAATCTCGGTGGCACCGACCAGTGTAAAAGATATGAACATTAGGAATCTCGGTGGGACCGACTGGAACAACTCGGATGGACCGATGTGCAATGGTTAGGGCAAACCTTGTCTCGGTGGCACTGATTGCATGAACTCGGTGGGACCGAAGTGAAGCAATAAGGCAACAGAGAGTTGGCAAGCCATCTCGGTGGTACCGATTGCAATTCTTGGTGGGACCGAAATAATTGCAACAAGTAACAGAGAGTTGGCAAGGCCATCTCGGTGGGACCGAGATCCATATAGGTGGATCCGATTTGTTAGGGTTTTGGCAGTGGCTAAGTCCAGATGACCTCAGTGGCTCCGGATAGGAATGAATCGGTGGGGCCGAGTTGGAATGTAGGTTTTGGACATATTTGGATGGAGAAAGTGGTTGAGGATTTTGGAGCAATGTCACTAAGAATTTGAGCAAATAGATCATTAAGCAACACCTCATCCTCTTTTAATAGTATTGGCTTTCCTATGGACTCAAGGTGATCTTGGATCACTTAACAAAAATGTAGAGTCTTGAGCTTTTGCCAATCCATGTCCTTAGCATTTTGAGGGGTCCACATCTCTAGTCCTTGCCATGCCAATCATTGAACATCCTGAAATATTTAACTTGAATGGACATTAGTGCAATGAGATATATGTGTTGGAAATATGCCCTAGAGGCAATAATAAATTGGTTATTATTATATTTCCTTGTTCATGATAATCGTTTATGATCCATGCTATAATTGTATTAATTGGAAACTTAAATACATGTGTGGGTACATAGACAACACTGTGTCCCAAGTAAGCCTCTAGTTAAACTAGCTCGTTGATCAAAAGATGGTGAAGGTTTCCTAGCCATGGACATGAGATGTCATTTGATAACGGGATCACATCATTAGGAGAATGATGTGATGGACAAGACCCAAACTATAAACGTAGCATATGATCGTGTCAGTTTATTGCTATTGTTTTCTGCATGTCAAGTATTTGTTCCTATGACCATGAGATCATGCAACTCACTGACACCGGAGGAATACCTTGTGTGTATCAAACGTCGCAATGTAACTGGGTGACTATAAAGATGCTCTACAGGTATCTCCGAGGGTGTCTGTTGGGTTGGCATGGATCAAGACTGGGATTTGTTACTCCGTATGACGGAGAGGTATCTTAGGGCCCACTCGGTAATACAACATCACAATGAGCCTTGCAAGCAATGTGACTAAAGTGTTAGCCACGAGATCTTGTATTACGGAACGAGTAAAGATACTTGCCGGTAACGGGATTGAACTAGGTATAGAGATACCGACGATCGAATCTCGGGCAAGTAACATACCGAAGAACAAAGGGAACAACATACGGGATTAACTGAATCCTTGACATAGAGGTTCGACCGATAAAGATCTTCGTAGAATATGTAGGAGCCAATATGGGCATCCAGGTCCCGCTATTGGTTATTGATCGTAGAGGTGTCTCGGTCATGTCTACATAGTTCTCGAACCCGCAGGGTCTACACACATAATGTTTGGTGACGGTTAGTATAGTTGAGTTATTGTGTTGGTGACCGAAGGTTGTTCGGAGTCCCGGATAAGATCCCGGACATGACGAGGGTCTCCGGAAGAGTCCGGAGGTAAAGATTGATATATGTGATAATAGTGTTTTGATCTCCGGAAGGGTTCCGGAATTCACCGGAAGGGGTTCCGGATGTTTACCGAAGTGTTCGGGTGCAGCAACACTTTATATAGGCCAAAGGGGTAATGCCCATGAGGTATTGGAAAGTGCAAAAGGAAGTTTTGCTGCTGCCTTAAGCGGTACTACCGCTGGTAAGGCAGTACTACCGCGTAAGCGGTACTACCGCTCGTGAGCGGTACTACCGCTTGTACGCGGGACTGCTGGGATCCGAGTTGGACTCTTTCCCTGTGGGCCAAACCGACCTTGTGCGGGCAAAACCGACCTGGAGGAGGCTTTTACTCCAAGTTTAGACCCCAAGGCTCAATATATAAATAGAGGGGAAGGGCTAGCACACGGGACATATCAAGATTTCCCAAGCCGTGTGCCGGCAACCCTAACCCTCTAGCTACTCCCATCATAATCTCCGTAGTGCTTGGCGAAGCCCTGCAGAGATTGTTCCTCACCACCATCACCACGCCGTCGTGCTGCCGGAACTCATCTACTACTTCATCATCGCTCGCTGGATCGAGGAGGTGAAGGCGTCATCAAGCCGTATATGTGTTGAACGCGGAGGTGCCATCCGTTCGGCACTAGTTCGTGATCGGATCGAGGGACGACTTGCGATTTGGATCGCGGAAACGTTCGACTACATCAACCGCGTTTCTTAACGCTTCCGCTTAGCGGTCTACAAGGGTATGTAGATTCACTCTCCCTCTCGTAGATGCTCATCACCATGGATAGATCTTGCGTGTGCGTAGGAAAATTTTTGTTTCCCATGCGACGTTCCCCAACAGTGGCATCTGAGCTAGGTCTATGCGTAGATGAGATCTCGAGTAGAACACAAACGAGTTGTGGGCGTGGGTGTATACATATTGCTTGCCGTTACTAGTTGATACTTGATTCGGCGGTATTGTGAGATGAAGCGGCCCGGACCAACCTTACTCGTACGCTTATGAGAGACCGGTTCCTTCAACTGACATGTAACTTCGTTGCATAAAGATGGCTAGCGGGTGTCTGTCTCTCTCACTTTAGTGGAATCGATTTCAATGAAGAGGGTTCTTTTAGAAGATCAAAAAGCAATCACTACACCACGTTGTGGTTTTGCGTAGGTAAGAACGGTTCTTGCAAACCCGTAGCAGCCACGTAAAACTTGCAACAACAATTAGAGGACGTCTAACTTGTTTTTGCAGGGTATGTTGTGATGTGATATGGCCAATTACATGATGAGATATATGTGATGTATGAGATGATCATGTCTTGTATAGAATATCACGACTTGCATGTCGATGAGTACGGCAACTGGCAGGAGCCATAGAGTTGTCTTTAATTATTTTCGCCGTTTTGCTTTACTTTATCGCTATGAGTTAGCAATAGTCGTGGAAGCAACAATCGGCGCGACAACCTTATGGCGACACGTTGATGGAGATCAAGATGATGAAGATCATGGTGTCATGCCGGTGACGATGGAGATCATGCCGGTGCTTTGGAGATGGAGATCAAAAGCACAAGTTCATGGCCATATCATGTCACTTATGATTTGCATGTGATGTTAATCCTTTTATGCATCTTATTTTGCTTAGGACGACGGTAGCATTATAAGGTGATCCCTCCTTAAATTTCAAGATAAATTGTGTTCTCCCCGAGTGTGCACCGTTGCGAAAGTTCGTCGTTTCGAGACACCACGTGATGATCGGGTGTGATAGACTCTACGTTCACATACAATGGGTGCAAGCCAGTGTTGCATATGCGGAACACTCGGGTTAAACTTGGCGAGCCTAGCATGTACAGACATGGCCTCGGAACACAAGAGACCGAAAGGTCGAACATGAGTCATATAGTAGATATGATCAACATGAAGATGTTCACCATTGAAACCACCTCAACTCACGTGATGATCGGCTTGAGTTGGTGGATTTGGATCATGTTACACTCGAATGATCGGAGGGATGTCAATTTGAGTGGGAGTTTTTAAGTAATATGATTAACTAAACTCATTATCTAGAACAATAGTCTAAGTTGTCTTTGCTATGTTTATGTTGTAGATCATGGCTCGCGCAGTAGCACCCCTGAATTTTAATGCGTTCCTAGAGAAAGCTAAGTTGAAAGATGATGGAAGTAACTTTGTGGACTGGGCCCGTAATCTAAGGATTATCCTTACGGCTTCCCAGAAGGCTTATGTCCTTGATGCACCGCTTGGTGATCCACCAGCTCCAGTTGAGTCTCTAGACGTTGTGAACGCCTGGCAGGCTCGTTCTGAAGATTACTCAATAGTTCAATGTGCAATATTGTATGGCTTAGAACCGGGACTTCAAAGATGTTTTGAATGTCATGGAGCATATGAGATGTTCCAGGAGTTGAAGTTTATCTTTCAGAAGAATGCCCGGATCGAGAGGTATGAGATCTCCGATAAGTTCTATGCTTGCAAGATGGAGGAGAACGGGTCTATCAGTGATCACGTACTCAGAATGTCTGGGTACTCCACCCGTCTGGCTGAATTGGGGATGCCCCTTCCGCCAGAGGCTATCACTGACAGAGTTCTTCATTCATTGCCACCTAGCTACAAGAGCTTCGTGTTGAACTATAACATGCACGGGATGAACAAGTCAGTCGCCGAGCTGTTTGCGATGCTAAAAGCCGCTGAGTCTGAAATTCAGAAGGAGCATCAAGTGTTGATAGTCAATAAAACCACTCGTGCTGCCGGAACTCATCTACTACTTCATCATCGCTCGCTGGATCGAGAAGGTGAAGGCGTCATCAAGCCGTACGTGTGTTGAACGCGGAGGTGCCGTCCGTTCGGCACTAGTTCGTGATCGGATCGAGGGACGACTTGCGATTTGGATCGCGGAAACGTTCAACTACATCAACCGCGTTTCTTAACGCTTCCGCTTAGCGATCTACAAGGGTATGTAGATTCACTCTCCCTCTCGTAGATGCTCATCACCATGGATAGATCTTGCGTGTGCGTAGGAAATTTTTTGTTTCCCATGCGACGTTCCCCAACAATATGTTGTTATGAATTACCAAAACCACCCAGGGATTAGTTGCACTTTCAACTGGCCTCCGGCCCCCTCCTTCTGCTATATAGGCTCATTCGCCCTAAAACAATTATAGAGAAGACTTTCGGGATGAAGCGCCGCCGTCTCGAGGCGGAACTTGGGCAGGAGCAATATTGCTCTCTGGCGGAGCGATTCTACCGGGGATACTTCCCTCTGGGAGGGGGAAATCAAAGCCATCGACATCACCAACGATCCTCTTGTCATGGGAGGACCAATCTTCACCATCACCATCTCATCTCAAACCCTAGTTCATCTCTTGTATTCAATCTTTGTCCCAAAACCTCAGATTGGTACATGTGGGTTGCTAGTAGTGTTGATTACATCTTGTAGTTGATGCTAGTTGGTTTATTTGGTGGAAGATTATATGTTCAGATCCTTAATGCTATTCAATACCCCCCTGATATTGAACATGAATATGATGTGTGAGTAGTTACTTTTGTTCTTGAGGACCTGGGAGAAGTCTTGTCATAAGTAATCATGTGAATTTGGTATTCGTTCGATATTTTGATGATATGTATGTTGTTGCTTCCTTTAGTGGTGTCGTGTGAACGT
This sequence comes from Elymus sibiricus, assembly GCA_039707655.1. Classification (NCBI taxonomy): domain Eukaryota; kingdom Viridiplantae; phylum Streptophyta; class Magnoliopsida; order Poales; family Poaceae; genus Elymus; species Elymus sibiricus. The sequence goes on from CM077672.1 coordinate 278,989,064, forward strand.
CGACTACATGACACTTCAGCGTCTTTGGGCCTAAGGGACGGCATTGTGGAGTAGTAATTAGATGATGGGTTGCTAGAGTGACAGAAGCTTAAACCCTAGTTTATGCGCTATTCCGTAAGTGGCTGATTTGGATCCATATGTTTCATGTTATGGTTAGATTTATCTTAATTCTTCTTTCGTAGTTGCGGATGCTTGCGAGAGGGGGTAATCATAAGTGGGAGGCTTGTTCAAGTAAGAACATCACCCAAGCACTGGTCCACCCACATATCAAATTATCAAAGTAGCGAATGCGAATCAAACAAACATGATGAAAGTGACTAGATGAGAATTCCCATGTGTCCTCGAGAACTCTTTGCTTTATATAAGAGATCGTTCCGGCTTGTCCTTTACTACAAAAAGGATTTGGCCACCTTGCTGCACTTTATTATACTTGTTACTCACTACTTGTTATGAATTATCTTGCTATCGAAACTATCTGTTACCGCTACTTTCAGTACTTGCAGAGAATACCTTGCTGAAAACCCCTTGTCATTTCCTTCTGCTCCTTGTTGGGTTCGACGATCTTACTTATCGAAAGGACTATGATTGATCCCCTATACTTGTGGGTTATCAGCCGCTGACAGCGAGGAAGAGTAGTGCATGGTAGGTCGCCACCGCTTGGGTCCCAAGAAGGCCACCACTCATCCCCTCCCGTCGGAGCTAAGCTAGGTTGGCACAACATCGAGGGACGATTATCCTCTTGGCGGCGACGTGGTGGCGGAAATCTTTACATCCTTGTGCTCCGGAGGAGGACGGAGGCGGAGCTGGATAGCGCCGAGGCGGATGAGGAGGAGGCGAAGGCAATAGCCGAAGTGTTAGTTCTCGGGGCTCATGGCCGGACATGGTGGTTGTGCACCGGTGATCATTTAGATTAGGTTTAGAGTAGGCTTTAGTACGGTTTGTGTGAAAAATGTAATTAATTTCATTCGGTTTATAAGAAAAGTTTTCGAAATGTAATGAATTTCTTTATGCTTTGTTTGCACGAATTTTGTCCGGTTAGTTCATATAGTTTCGAAAGGTATGCGGGCAGCGTTGGATGGCATCCTCCGGCATCAGTGTCCATGGACAGATGCCGGTGTAAATTTGTGGGTCAGCGTTGGAGATGCCCTCATGCTGTAATCCCTAACAGTGCTCCATTATTTTCCAGGGAACAGTCATCCCCCGATCAAAATCAGATCGCTGATCATGGATGTGCATGGGGCATTCTCACGTGGAACCTTGTAACTGACGACTCCAACTTGGGACGTACTATCTTAGCAGTCGTTACCCATGGTACCATTGAAGGGCAATAAGGTGCCACGATCTATCACGATCGGACCCTGATCATGTATCCAAGTTTGAGATGCCAGGTGTACCAGATGGACGGCGGCGTGTTCGACCCCCGTGACGCTACCTGGGTGCGCATGAATACACTTGGAAAGTACTTGGTTTTCATTGGGGACAGCTACCCCATAGTGAAATCGATGCCACCTTCCGTGCACGACGCCGACGGCCTGCCGACGGAGGGAGTACTACCTGTGGTCTCCGACCCTCGAACTACACAGTCAAATTACCTTTAAAGAAAAACTGGATGGTCATATCATGTGTGCTGCCATGTTTTGCACTCCTCCCTCATAATAATGGAGACTCTTGCTTACATAAAAATGGAAGAAGTGGAGACGCTCTACCATGTTGTTCATGTCCTCGTCAATCCGCTAACGTGTGGGACATCCAGCACGTGCGAAGCAGCAATTTATCGCTGTATCTTGATATCTAGGCTACATGCCGGTCTTAAGATAAGTCTGCCATATGAACCACTGCACACCAAGCAGGAGGCGTGGTGAGCAATCTTCAAGTCATCACCTTGTTTCAAAAAATCTTCAAGTTAAGAAAAAAAAATAGTATGAACCAGTGCACATGCCAAGTTCACTTGGCTGCCGTGTTTCACACTCCTCCATCGTAAGAGTGTAAACACTAGCTTTCATCAAAAATAAAAAATGAATAAAAGAACAATGACACTATACCGCACGGTTTCCTTGCTCCTCCTCGATATTGGAAAGAATACTTTCGTTCACCGACATGTGGGACGTCGACCATCCTGGTCCACTTACCATGCACCAAAATTAGAGTGCATCACGCAGAACTGTAGGGGAGACTCACTGCGGTCATAGCGCCGCAGTAATAATGACTACTGAGCCGTCAAATCACAGGCCCCATCTTTCCCACTGTAAGTTGCTCGGACGAAGCAACCATCAGGACTTCATTGAATCCGCTTCTTCAAGAAAACTATTGTACCAACAATACTACTACCACACGCGAAGACTGGACAACACTGTAGCACGTCATATCACTCAACGCGCTTCCGCACGGCATGTCACTGACATGTGGAAACGTATGTGTGCAAACCAACTAGGCCAAACTAGCCCTCCTAACGCGCGGGAAAGCCCCGCCCTCGTCTTTTTGTCCTGGATTTCTATCGATCGGTCACACGAACAAGCGAAAGAAAATGTTACGCTTTGCAAGTTCGAAAGGAAAAGGCGGCATACTTAAAGCATGCCTGTTGCGTTTGCGTCGCACCCCCACCCCCCACAGTCGGTCTGGCACACCGCTCACCAAAGGGAACCCGCGTTGTCTTGCATTTTCACTGACATGTGGTACTGCAATTGAATAAACCAACGATAGCCAAAATCTAATCGCCCGCCGAGCATCGGCTCAGAAGAGAGAGACGGGGAGGGAGAAGAGATCGGCCGCCCGCCACGCACGGACTCCAAGAAATATGGTGGTTATGTGAGGTGGGCCATGTTTTAATAAAGTCGGAGTTATACTGCTTGTAGAGTTGATTTGATGGAAATGTATTATATAACGCACCGTTTAAAAGTTTTTGTACACCAATGTTCTAGGATTTGTACGTTTCTGTATGATTTTGTTGACGACTAAAAAGAAATGGAGGGCCTTTCTCTCTCTCCAGATCTCTCTCCATCCCACAACCCCTCTCTAGCACACGTACACACACTCTCTGTAGCCACTCCAAAAGTACGACGTCAACTACACATTCACGCTTCCAGCAAAAAAACAACACATTCACACATGTTACAAGTACGTACCAATTTTGTTCCGAATGCTGGCTATTAATGTGAATGTATCCGTGAACCAGCTCTTTGAGTTTGATGTGACTGTTGAACTTGGAATGCATTGTGTCTGTACATTAATGTATAATTGTGGACTATTGTCTGATCGATCGCTAAGCCTACAATTTTAGGAGCATGGGCTATTGGCCGATCGACGGCCACACCTATTAGCATACAACGAGCTGATCAGCCCCAACATTTCTCTTCGGTCAGTGTTTGCAAGTACTATAGCTCGCACAGTAGCTAGCCTACTAACACAACACGGAATCAGACGAGGCTTGACACCAAGAAACATCAAACAATTATTTCATCAAACAAGCCCTGCTTATATGATAACTAGTTCAAACTTACGTCTAAGCATGCCATATATTACATCAAAAGTTGGTGAGGATAGATCTGTTTCCATAACTCGGAGAGGGTTCGCATCATTCACTATCAAACAAAAGTAGCAAGTACCACCCACACAAGACAGTGCACTAGCCCTAGATGGTTTGATAACACGCACTGTTCTGGTAATTAAACACAATGCAAACTACGTTGAAATATTAGCCCGACCAACTATTTATTGTCATCGATCTCTGGGGCGATGTCCACAGGACGGACTGCAGTATGGGAATCATTAAGGACGTCCACCGGCACCTGCACAACCCTAACATATTAGCAAGCACATTGCAAATAATCAAAAATCACAATTATGGTAAGCCATTTTTTGACCTTGGGCAGCTCACCGGGGGATCCCATCCCTCCGGGGGCCTTGTCCTCGAAGGGGGCCATCGCCTTGCCAGGGGAATACTGCTCCTCGATGGCGGCTATCTCCTCAAATCCGTCCTTGAGCCTCTCATAGGTGGCCATTAGAGTTTCTGGTGTAGGCACGGTGGGGCCCTTGCTGTTGTTGGAGCTTTCTGTGTTAAGTAGTTCGTCCGCCAACGTCGTCAACTCTTTGGCCAGTGCTTGTTTCTTGGAGCTCTTCGTCTCCATGAGTTTGCCCGCCAACATCGCCAAATCATTGGCCGGTGCTAGCTTCCTGGAGATCTCTGTCTCGAGTGGGTTGTCCGCCGACAACTCTTTGCCCAGTGCTCCAGGATCCATCAATAAACTGACAAACAAAAAGCAATCGAAAGGAAACCACAATTGCAAGGAAAACGGGAAACGAATAGACAGTGATGATCGGTCGGTGCTTCGCAAAAAGAAGATTCTTGGAAAGCAAATAGAGCAGCATCACTGATTCACTCACCTTTCCTTCGTCGGTAGAGAAGAAAAATGGCAGAAGTGAGTAGCATGGAGTGTGGTTTTCTTCAAGATAGGGGAGAAAGGGATTCAGCGAGCGTTCAAGTGAAATGATGGTTGCTTCGTCCGTCCAACTTACCAGGCCACTTTACTACTGCTGGTAAAGGTGTGGTTTTTGTGATATGACGGGTCATGACTGCCACACCCGGGTGACTGTTGAGTCTCACCTGTAGCACTTCGTTGTGATTTGGTGGATGGCACACGGGCCCGGATGCTTGATGGCCCATGCCCGTGAACAATATAATAGAGCGGTTAGTCATAGAAACAGTTTCGACGATAGAGGAGGAGCTACCAATAGTACTCCATAAAAATATAATTGTATGTGTCAAAATCAATACTCCATAAAAATAGGAATCCAACAATATAATTTTTGGTGACATGCATTAAAAGTTTTCTACTTATATATGTGGTCAAAACTGTACATAGAAAATATAAATAATATTGCATGTTGGTGCAGCCCACATTTCACATAATTTGAGCCGTGGGCTTGTTCACAAATTTTACGAGGGGGTGGTTGTTCACTTAATGGAGGGTCGAGTACCACACGTGAATGATACAAAGTGCGACCTGGAACGTACACATTTTTAAACGATTGTCTTGATGGAGAAAAAAGAAAACTACTCCACTATATGTATATATATGTATATATATATAGTAACATTGTTATGATCATGGGATCAGAATAATATTCTGATAACTCCTTGTCGTGTGTACGACCATCTATGGGGCCATCTAGCCCCTTTGCAGTTCGACTAGGGGAATGCACAAGCACAAAGAGCAGGATCAGCAGAGAACGCAGAGGTTTTTACCCAGGTTCGGGCCACCGTGAGGTGTAAAACCCTACTCCTACTTTTTGTGTATTATTTGTGGAGAGCTCAAGAACAAGGTGCGCTTCGTCCCGGCAAGGTGCAAAGGGAAGCAGCTACGCATGCAAAAGTGAGCTAAAGTGTCTAAGTATCGATCCCCGTAAAGGTTGCCCTGGCCCTCCTTTTATAGCTCAAGGGGTAACCACAGTGACAAAACAGTCATTTACATGTTGACTAGACAGCAAACAGTGCTATCATACCTAAGTCTGCCGGTTTAGGACAAAAGCACTAAATGCTCCGTTAGGTGTCATGTGGAGGAGGAGTCCCAGCAAGGTTCATGCACCGCTCGCCCAGCTACCTCCTATAGCTTTGACACGCCTGCTGGACGGGTGTCATTAAAGCTAAATCTCCTTCCAGCATGCTGACACATGCCCCGACAAGTCTCACCAAACTGCCTGCTGATACCTCTTCAACGTATCTATAATTTTTTATTGTTCCATGCTGTTATATTATCAATCTTGGATGTTTTTATATACATTTATAGCAATTATATATCATTTTTTTGGGACTAACCTATTAACTTAGTGCCCAGAGCTAGTTGCTGTTTTCTGCCTGTTTTTGGTTTTACAGAATATCAATACCAAACGAAGTCCAAATGCCGTGAAACTTTTTGGAGATTTTTTTTCTGGACAAGATAAACACTAGAAGCTTCGGGAGGAGGCCAGAAGACCCAGGAGGTGGCCACGAGCAAATAACAGTGACCAGAACACTATAAATAATAGTGGCAAAACATGATGCAAAATGGACGTATCAAGCGGTTGGTTAACAAATGAGCCGCCTGCTGATACATCTCCAACGAATCTATAATTTTTTGTTGTTCCATGCTATTATATTATCAATCTTGGATGTTTTTATATGCATTTATAGCAATTATATATCATTTTTGGAGACAAACCTATTAACTTACTGCCCAGTGCCAGTTGTTGTTTTCTGCCCTGTTTTTGTTTTACAGAAAATCAATACCAAACGAAGTCCAAATGCCACGAAACTTTTTGGAGATTTTTTTTTGGACAAAACAAACACTAGAAGCTTCGGGAGAAGACCAGACGCCAGAGGAGGTGGCCACGAGCCACCAGGGCGCGCCCTGGTGCCTCATGGGCCCACCTCAGCTCCGTTTGACCTAATTCCACCACTATAAATTCCCAAAAATCGGGAAACCATCAGGAGAGTCCATGAAATACTTTTTCCGCCGCCGCAAGTTTCTGTTCTCAAGAGATCCCATCTGGAGGCCTTTTCTGGTGCTCCGCCGGAGGGGGGATCGATCACGGAGGGGCTCTACATCAACCTTGCTGCCCTTCCGATGATGCGTGAGTAGTTTACCACAGACCTTCGGGTCCATAGTTAGTAGCTAGATGGCTTCTTCTCTCTTTTCGATCTTCAATACAATGTTTTCCTTGATGTTCTTGGCGTTCTATCCGATGTAATCAATTTTTGCGGTGTGTTTGTTAGGATCCGATGAATTGTGAGTTTATGATCAGATTATCCATGAATATTATTTGAGTCTTCGCTGATCTCTTTTATGCATGATTATTATAGCCTCATATTTCTTCTCCGATATATTGATTTGGTTTGGCCAACTAGATTGATTTATCTTGCCATGGGAAGAGGTGCTTTGTAATGGGTTCGATCTTGCGGTGCTCAATCCCAGTGATAGAAAGGGATATGACACATATGTATCGTTGCTATTAAGGGTAAAAAGATGGGGTTTATTCATACGTGAGTTTATCTTGTCTACATCATGTCATCTTGCTTAAGGCATTACTCCGTTCTTTATGGACTCAATACACTAGATGCATGCTGGATAGCGGTCGATGTGTGGAATAATAGTAGTAGATGCAGGCAGGAGTCGGTCTACTTGTCTCAGACATGATGCCTATATACATGATCATTGCCTTGGATATCGTCATGATTATTTGCTTTTCTATCAATTGCCCAACAGTAATTTGTTTACCCTCCGTATGCTATTTTATGAGAGAAGCCTCTAGTGAAAACTATGGCCCCCGGGTCTATCTAAATCATATACTAAAACCCTAAAAATACTTTCTGCACTTTTTATTTTTTTTCTTTTATTTTGTATTTTTATTTCAATCAATCTATCTATCACATACAATTTAATCTTGCAACTTACCGCCGAGGGATTGACAACCCCTTGTTTGCGTTGGGTGCAAGGATTTGTTGTTTGTGTGCAGGTACTGCTAACGAGGTGTTGCATGATTCTCCTACTGGATTGATAACCTTGGTTTCATAACTGAGGGAAATACTTATCTCTACTGTGCTGCATCATCCCTTCCTCTTCGGGGATAATACCAACGCAAGCTACAAGTAGCAGGAAGAATTTCTAGCGCCGTTGCCGGGGAGACATCATCAACATCTATCAAGTACCTTCGCATAAACTCTCATCTCCTTGCATTTACTTTATTTGCCTCTCGTTTTCATCTCCCCCACTTCTCAAACAATTTTACAAAAAAATACAAAAATATTTTGTGTGCTATCTTTGGTTGTGTTGCCATGTGCCTTCTATTTGCTTGCATCTGTGCTTCCTAAAAATCTATTGATATGGATCCTCATCCACTAGCTAATCTTTTCAAAAGATCCAATTATGATGAACAAATTGCTAGTGAGTTGAGTGCACTTGATTATCTCTATGAAGTTTTGCTTGAAAATCATGAATTTGAAAATTGTGATGAAGTGTTGAAAGAAGAAATTTATAAAGTGATTCATGATAGCTCCTTGAATGAAAAGCATGATTGCGATAATTTTATCATAAATACTATTAATATCAATTGTGTTAATAATAGGCAAAACTACAAGCTTGGGGATGATGATTTTTTTATGTCCACTTCTTATTGTAATGATCATGATTGGGGTGATGCTTCATATGATCTTGAAAATTTATTTAAGCCTCATGATGACCATGATATTGATAATAATGTTTGCAATAATATTGAAAGTGGGTTTGGAAGAGTGTCTACTTTAGAAAAAAAGAATCCCACATATTTGGAGAGTGTTCAATCTTATGAATTTTTTGATAAAAGTGGGTTTGGAGAGGTCATGACTTTATTTGATATTAATCCCACTATCTTGGAAGATTATAAATTTTTTATGCATAAGGATCATGAAGAGAATATTTTATATGATAGCTATATTGTTGAATTTAATTATTATCCTACATGTAATTATTACGAGAGAAGAAAATATGGTTGTAGAAATTTTCATGTTACTAAATTACCTCTCATTATGTTGAGATTGTCAATGCCTTATTCTTCCTCCTTGCATATGCTAGATATTTCTTGTCTTGATAATATGATTGCCTATGAAATGCCTATGCATAGGAAGTAAGTTAGATTTAAATGTGTTTGCCACATATTTTATGATGCTCTCTTTGTGCTTCAATTCCTGTCTTTTATGTGAGCATCATTAATATCCCAATCCTATCTTAATGGCTATAAAGAAAGAGCTTGTTGGGAGACAACCCAATAGTTATCTTTGATTTTTCTATTCTTGTGTGTTTTCACAATTATGCTACTATTATGATTGTGTTTTTGTGTTTTTAATTAGTGTTTGTGCCAAGTAAAGCCTTAAGGATGATTTGGAAGATAGTATAATTGATGCTATTTGGAAAACAGAAAGTTTTGCGTCCAGTGCAGGAATTTTGGTTCTGTACTGGAGCGTTAAAAAATTCTGAACTTTTTACACAGTATTGGTATATGAATTTCCCACGTTGTCCTAATTTTTCAGAATTTTTGGAGTTACAGAAGTATGGATTTTAAATAGATTGCTACAGACTGTTATGTTTTTGATAGATTCTGTTTTTGATGTGTTGCTTGCTTGTTTTGATGAAACTATGGATTGTGTCGGGGGGATGACCCCCGGGTAGGCAACCGAGCCCAGGCCCCTTTTTAAAATATCGGAGCAAGACAAGCCCCTCAATTCGGCTAGCCGGCTTGCTGGCTCCCCAGCGCGAGCCGGCTCGACACGACGACCCGGCCCAGCCGGCTAGGTCACGCCGGCTGGCCACGAGAGGACAATCCCCCACAGCGAGGCAGGCGTGGCTACAGCGCTCCCCCCTTTGTGCTGGCCCAAGCCGGCGTGGCAACAACGCACCCTGCGCCCCCGCCCAGGGCGGGCGGTGTATGGGCGGCGTGATCCTGTAGCTGGGCGGCGTCAGCCGCCCTATGAAGAAAGACAAGACACGCCACAGTGTCGCGCAACCGACCGGACCCGTGCCCGGCGGCCCCGGCACGGCCTGCGCCCGACGGACCCGGTGGGACCTAGACCCGGCGGACCCGGTGACCCGGCGGCCCCCACCGCCGGCTCCCAGACGATGACACCAGGGCCCCACGCCCACGCATCTTTACCCATGTAACCCTGGGGGTCGGGCTATAAGACCCCCCAGGAGGCCTCCATGCAGGGGGGTTGCATCTTCTGGCTCTAGAGAACACACACACACACACTCACAGGAGAGGTAGAACGACGGCCTAGCCCCTTCTTCCTCCTCCGTCCAAACAGCTCCAGGAGCGATCTTGTAGTCCTTGTGCACTCCATACTCCATTCGGCAGGACTAGGGGCATTACCTCTCCGGAGGGCCCCGAACCTGGGTACGTCTCGTGTCTCACACATGCGCGTGCCGACCTCGCCTCTGGAACCCACCGGCATCTTCACGTAGCCCCACCATTTTAGCCATCTCATGGCATCTGCTGTGAGAATACCACGACAGTTGGCGCCCACCGTGGGGCTGCTCGCGGCACCGGCCGGAGTCAAGTTCCGGACGAGGCCCTTCGTCAGCTCCGGCGAGCGCATCGTGCAAGGTTTGATCCGCGCGCCGGGCGCGTACGCCGCCTGCCCCGCAGGCTGCCTCGTTGTCCCTTTTGGCGCGATGCGCATCTTCGTCGCGCTCATCCCCGACGAGTACCCCAGCGAGGTACACAGCTTCGCCGACTCACCCGTCCTCGTTGGCTGCGCCATCTTCAACGACTTCGCGGCCCTCTGCGCCCGCGTGGAGGTGCTGACCATCGGCGCTAGCTCCGGCTCCTCGCGCGGCAAGGAGAAGGCCGCCGCGGCTGCCGATGCCGCGGCTGCGGCCCCGCCCCGCCGGGTTGACCCGCTTCGCGAGACGATCCGGAGCCTGCAAGCCCCCATCATGCCCGACGCCGACACGGCAGCTGCAGCAGCTCAGCTCAACGAGGACCGTCAGCATCTGCTGGTCGAGGCCACGATGCTCGTGGTGACGCGGCGCCAGCCGGAGTCTGGCCAGCGGGAGTACGACAGCGTCCATGGTTTCACGCCGGCCGCCGCTGAGCCCAGCTGGGTCACGGAAGTGCGGATCCATGGAGGCGCAATCGGCCGTGCGCTAGGCGCAGGCCGGCCCGTCTACGACACCCCCATCAAAAACATGCGAGCGGCGCAGGCGGCCTTGGCGGATCTCGAGTTCCTGGAGGGTGAGGAGCTGCTGCAGCAGCAGCAGCGCATCCGCGACCTCATCACCGCGGCGAACGAGCAGCAGAAGCGCTTCGGCCCGGCCCAGCCATCCGCCTCCACTTCAGGAAATACCGCGAACCCGGAGAGGGCCCTCCGGGACGCGCAGCAGACGTCCTCCCATGCCACTAGCGCGAGCCGCTCTGGCCGGCATCGGTCTGGTCGGAGCCGGCACAATCGTGCCGCAACCGCCGGAGACGGCGTTGCCGACGAGACGGCCGGCGACAGCCGGGTTCAGCCGCCGGAGCCCCCCGTGTGGCCGGCTCGGCGACTCGAGCCGGCCCGAGAAGCCCCTGCACCCCGTGGTCCCGTGGCTGACCGGCTCGGCCCCGCGAGCCCTACGACGAAAATGACGCCCACCACCACATCGACCGGCTGGCGCGCTCCACGGCCCCGGAAGAGGAGAGCTCTGTCGGCCCGGCATGCTTTGGCCCCCGCATTCGTGAGGAGCCCTTCCCCAAAGGCTTCTTGCTGCGCCGCGACTCCCCCAAGTACAACAGCATCACCAAGCCGGAGGACTGACTGACTGACTACACCACAGCTGTCGGCATAGCCGGTGGCAACCGGCGTGTGGCCGTATGATACGTCCCTCTCATCCTGCTCGGCTCGGCCCGGACGTGGCTTAACAGCCTGCGAGGCGGCAGCGTGAACTCCTGGCAGGATTTCGAAGATGCGTTCATCTGCAACTTCACCAGCACCTACAAGCGCCCCGGCAAGCCTCGTCAGCTCTCCATGTGCATCCAGAGGCGAGGCGAGCCCCTTCGCAACTTCCTCACGCGGTGGACGGAGCTGCGCAACTCCTGCGAGGGGGTTCACGAGGTCCAGGCCATTCAATACTTCATCGACGGATGCCAAGATGGCACTCTGGTCAAGCACCGGCTGGTGTGCGACGAGCCAGAGACCCTGGCGGAGCTCATGGCCGTGGCGGACAATTACGCTACGGCCGACTCCGCAATGAATGTGAAGGTCACGATCGACGTAGACGGCAAGCTCCTCCCGGTCCAGCCGGCGCCTCCCAAGCCGGCTGGCGACAACAACCAGCGCCGGCAAGACAACAACAACAACGGCAAGCGCAGGAACGACCAGCAGGCGCCCCGCTACGACAACCGGCAGGTCACCGCGGTGGAAGGGGAGCAGCCGGCCAAACAAGGCTCCAGCCAGCGCCAGCGCACTGGCAAGGCCGCCTGGCAGCCCAAGCTGTCCTTCGAGCAGATGCTCGACGCCCCCTGCAAGAACCACAGCGGCGCGAAGCCATCGACGCACACACTCCGACAGTGCAGCTTCACCCAACGCTTGTTGAAGGGTAACCTCCCACCCCCGCCACCCGGAGCCGGCCCGCAGCAGCGGCCGCTTCCCCCGCCCCCGCCGCCACCCGGCGCCCTCGCCGACAACGCTTTCCCGCGCCCGGACGCGTCCTACGTCATCTTCACCAGCGAGGGCGATGACAAGCATGCCAACCGCAAGCACACGGCCGAGGTGAACGTTGTTGTCCCCCCGGTTCCCCAGTACATGCATTGGTCCGATCGGCCGGTCAGCTGCACCCGGGAGAACCACCCGGCCGTCATGCCCACGCCGAGTGTCTACGCCCTTGTGCTCGACCCCACCTTCGTCTCCGAGAAGCGACCTGCCGTTTTTCGCGGGTACTGATCGACGGCGGCAGCAACATCAACATCCTGTACCGCGACAAGATGACCAAGCTCGGCATCGAGGCGCGACAGCTGGAGCCGACCCGGACGGTGTTCCACGGCATCGTGCCGGGTCTCTCCTGCTCTCTGATCGGCCGGATCCGGCTTGACGTCCTGTTCGGCTCCAACAGCCATTTCCGCCGCGAGCCGATCTGGTTCGAGGTGGTTGACCTGGCCAGCCCCTACCACGCGCTGCTGGGCCGGCCCGCGATGGCCAAATTCATGGCAGTCCCCCACTATGCCTACCTGAAGCTGAAGATGCCGGGTCCCAAGGGCCTCATCACCATCGTCGGCGACTACAAGAAGTCCCTCGAGTGCACCAAAGCCGGCTCCTAGCTGGCCGAGTCGCTGGTCATCGCCGAGGAGAGGCGCCAGCTCGACCGGATCATGGCGATGGCTGGCGAGCAGCCGGCCGTGCCGACTCCGCCCAAGCCGGCCGCTAGTGAGGCCTCCTTTCAGCCGTCAAAAGACACGAAGAGGGTCCCACTCGACCCGGCCGACCCCAGCTCCAGCAAGTACGTCATCGAAGGCACCCGCCTCGACAACAAATAGGAAGGCGAGCTCGTCGATTTCCTCCGTGAGAATCAGGACATCTTCGCATGGCCTCCAAAAGACATGTCGGGTGTCCCGAGGGAATTCGCCGAGCACAAACTTCACGTCCGCAAGGACGCCAAGCCTGTTGATGGTGTCCTGGACTAGGGGGTACTGACCACGTCGTCTCCCGACCAGGTGGGTCGGGCCGAGGACCCCCATGGCCGTTCACTAATGGGCCACTTCGGGCAGCACATGACGAATACAAGGAAGACTCCACAAGACTTGGCGCCCAAGCCGAGGACTCTCCTAAACCCTAGGCCTCCGGTGTATTATATAAACCGAGGCCAGGCTAGTCTATAGAGGATCAGAACTGACATTCATTAGAACAATCTCGTGGTAGATACATGTACTCTGTACTACACCCCATATGAATACAATCAAAAGCAGGACGTCGGGTATTATCTCTTCGAGAGAGCCCGAACCTGGGTAAAATCCTGTGTCCATGTTACCATCGCTCCAAGACGCCTAGCTTAGGACCCCTACTACGAGATAAGCCGGATTTAGAACCGACATTGGTGCTTTCATTGAGAGCCTGCTGGGTAGTCGCCGCGGTGCGATGGGAATTCAGATCGGCTCCACCGCGATCTACGCGTCGGAACCAAGCTACATCGTCAACGTCGGCATCTTCGTCACCGGCTCGACTGGTCACCTCGGCGAGGCCGAGGACTACGCTCCACGTCGGATCGTCAAGATCGTACGGGTGTCTTCATCAACATCAACTCCAATCTCAACCAAGATCATGGAAGAATCCTCCATGGTGCTCGGGGGCTCAACGTCAACATTGCCCTCTCGCGATCATGCAGTTTTTTCTGGACAACGGATTCGTGTTTGCCGTCACCACCTCCTCGAGCGTCGCTTTGATGATTTCTTCAGTGGAATTGTGCGGAATTGAGTCTAGAAAAACCCTGCAAAATTTTGTCGCGTTCCGATGGAGGAATCTCCGACGATCCCCGACATACCGGAGCCCTGTCGAATCTGGATGGGAATCTGGACGAGTTTAGGGCGAGGAGTCCAGCAGTCAGCTCGGACGTCCTTTGGAAGATCCAACCGTTCATCGGCTGCGGAATTCTCATATCTACCTCCCCTCAAAATTTCAGCTCGATCCGACCATTCAAACTCCGAGAAGCGTCCGATGAGTGCATCACTGTTCGGATCTATTTTCTGCGCGAAAACGAATCCGACCCGAGTTCATCTTTTTTATGAACGAGTTATCGGACGTCCCTTTTGAAGGAACTTTTCTCTAGAGTATTGTGTTTTGTTCTCAAGCACGTGCCTATAAATTTTAAATCTTTTCCGAGGTGATCTTTTTTTCACCGTCGCGCCGATGTCAAACCGGCCTGACCATGTTGCTCCACGTCTGCCGACCTGCGCCAGCATCGGCTGCGCCGTCGCTCCGTCGAGCCGACGACAACCACCTCGGATCATCACCTCGGCAAACCGACCAAGAGTTCGGCATCGAGAAGGACAAATAATCGTCAAGACAAGATCGCCGCCCCACGGATTGTACGGGTCAGGCGCGCTAGCATCGCCGCGCGGTCACTTCTCAAGTCGGCATTGACCGCGTCACAAGTTCCGACCTGCGTCGGCATCGCCGTGCCATTGCTTCTTCAATCCGATGTCCACCACGCCGACCTGCTTCGATACCTCGGCTGGCATGGGGCTGCAACGTCACCTTACCGACCTGCTCCGTCTCCTCGGCTAGGTCGGGGGCTTCGCCATCTCTTTATCAACCTACTCCGGGGACTTCGGCGTCACCAGCCGACCAGCTTCGTCAGCTCGGCCGGACCGGGGGCTTCGCCTCAACATATCGGCAGTGTCGTACTACCACTTCATCAAGCCGAGCTCTTCGCTCGGACACCTCGGCCGGACCGGGGGCTTCGCCATCGCTTCATCGACCTACTCCAGCGTCACCCTGCCGACCTACTCTGTCTCCTCGGCTGGACCAGGGGCTTCGCCTCGGCACATCGGCCGTTTTGTGCTGCCACTTCATCAGCCGAGCTCTTCGCTCGTCCACCCCAGGACCGGCTTGGGGGCTGGGATCTCGACCCGTTGCTAGCCCGGACTACGTCATCAACGCCGAGCACATTAACCAGCTAACTCGCTTTCATGCTTAAATTTTCTAAATTCTTAATGTTTTTGCTCGGTTCAACCAAGCATTATGTTTATGTTAAATAAACGTTGTTTGTTAAAAACTCAGTTTGTTGAAAACTTAGTTTGCTAAAAACACTTCTTTTTCCCAAGTTAACTGGGGGCTCTTAAATTTATATGAGCCGTTATAGTAAGTGTTTTCTTCTTAGTCGTTGCAAAGTCTTTTTCTACCGCTCCTTTCTCGACTCGAGTGTGCGGTCAATAGCCAGATAGCCTGGTTTCTCTCTAAAGCCACTCGAGTTTAGTTCGCTAAACTGGCCTGAGAAGCACTCCGCCTTCGGGATAGGGAGGTTGAAGCCGAAGGCTGACCCGCTTGAAGTCTTGAGATCGGATGTGTCATGTTAAAGCACGACGGAAGCACAAACTAATTTTAAGACCATATTTCGGATTGGCACCAAAAAACTTGATTTACTTCAGACGTAAAGTTTTCACATAAGTTTTTTGGTTTTCCGAGCTTATGGCACCTTTAACTTATTTTTATGTTTTTTTCAGGAGGCAGGGCATCCTCTTGATCGAGGTTTTCTGCGTGATGGTTTTGCTCGGGGATTTTTTTCGGACCAGTAGTTCGGCATCTTTCCTGCCGAGCTGCACCTCGGCGTTGTCAAAACGTACATGGCACTTGAACAAGTTCCCGAGGAGATACGATCCTAGGGTCGGCCATGTTGCCCAACCCAAGTCTCGGGGGCTACTGCATTGCCTATTCAATGCAGACAATAAAAAAAGGTGCAAAATAGTTTCCGAGGAGATTACAATCCTCAGGTTGGTCGGCTGCACCCAACCTGAGTCTCGGGGGCTACAGCACACTGCGTTTCTATTCCTACGTATGCTGTCGAGCTAGGAGTTGATCCTCAGGCCGATTACGCGAATCGACCTGAGTCTCAGGGGCTACTGGGATCAGCGGTTTCAGGTTTTCCTTCAGGTGCATCCCGGATTTTAGGCCGGCACACACCTTGAGGGCTACTGGCTATATATCTCGGCAGAGAATAAATTGCACCAATTGGAAAAAATATTCGCAAAAAATCAGCCCAAGTCCGAGGTGGTGCACAACCTCGGAAGCAGTTCGGCATAAAGCTCGGCTGCGAGTGGCTGGCTCCATAGAGAACTTTTTCGGCGTTAAGCTCGGATAACCTCCTTCAACTTTTTCAAAGACGAAGTACTCTATGCCTCCTCGGATGTAGTCCGGTGCTGGAGCTCGGATACAGACCGACGTTGGAGCTCGGCTGCTAAAATGTACCTCAGATGCAGACCGGCATTGGAGCTCGGCTGCAAAAGACACCTTGGATGCAGTCCGGTGTTGGAGCTCGGATGCAAGAGGACACCGCCGTACGGGAAAAACTTCGAACCCGAGGTATGGCGTAAAAAATAACAAGGCATTGATAAAGGCCGAGAACCTAAAGGGACTCCTCGGATACCCGACGTATGAACTCTTCGGATACACCTCGGCGATCCTCGAGATCGGAGATGTGAATATTTGTTGAACCAGTTTTCAAGACCGACGACCGTAGACAAAGAACAGCTCGGAAGAACTGAGAAGCGTCCCCAACTTGAAGACCGGTTCAGGGGGCTACTGATGGTGTCCTGGACTAGGGGGTACTGACCGCGTCGTCTCCCGACCAGGTGGGTCGGGTCGAGGACCCCCATGGCGGTTCACTAATGGGCCACTTCGGGCAGCACATGACGAATACAAGGAAGACTCCACAAGACTTGGCGCCCAAGCCGAGGACTCTCCTAAACCCTAGGCCTCCAGTGTATTATATAAACCGAGGCCAGGCTAGTCGATAGAGGATCGGAACTGACATTCATTAGAACAATCTCGTGGTAGATACATGTACTCTGTACTACACCCCATATGAATACAATCAAAAGCAGGACGTAGGGTATTATCTCCTCGAGAGAGCCCGAAGCTGGGTAAAATCCTATGTCCATGTTACCATCGCTCCAAGACGCCTAGCTTAGGACCCCTACTACGAGATATGCTGGATTTAGAACCGACACCTGTCCGACAGCCGCTACGCCGCTTCTCCGAGGAGAAGCAAAGAACCATCGGTGAAGAGATCGCCCGGCTGCTCGCAGCCGGCTTCATCATGGAAGTGTTCCACCCCGAGTGGCTGGCCAATCCAGTCCTCGTCCTGAAGAAGAATGGCACCTGGCGCATGTGCATCGACTACACCAACCTAAACAAGGCCTGCCCCAAAGACCCGTTCGCTCTACCCCGGATCGACCAAGTCATCGACTCCACAGCCGGCTGCGAGCTCCTGTCCTTTCTGGACGCCTATTCCGGCTACCACCAGATCAAGCTGGACCCGGCCGACGCCCTCAAGACGTCCTTCATCACGCCCTTTGGGGCGTATTGCTACATCACCATGTCGTTCGGCTTGAAGAATGCCGGCGCCACCTTCCAGCGTTGCACGCAGAAATGCCTGCTGCCCCAGATCGGCAAAAATGTGCACGTCTACGTCGACGACATCATGGTGAAGACCAAGCAGCACCTCACGCTCTTGGCCGGCCTCAAGGAGACCGTCGCCAACTTGCGCCAGTACCAGATCAAACTCAACCCGGAGAAATGCGTCTTCGGCGTGCCGGCTGGCCAACTCCTTGGTTTCCTCGTCTCGGAGCGCGGCATTAAGGCCAACCCAGAGAAGATCAAGGCAATCGAGTGCATGCGCAAGCCGGCCCGGCTGCGCGACGTCCAAAAGTTCACCGGCTGCTTGGCCTCTCTCAGCCGGTTCGTTAGCCGGCTGGGGGAGAGGGCCCTGCCCCTGTATCAGCTGATGAAGAAGATGACGGCGTTCGAGTGGAGCGACCAGGCGGACGAAGCTTTCCGCGACCTCAAGCGCATGCTATCTACCGCACCCGTCCTGGCCGCGCCAGCTGAGAAGGAGCCACTTTTGTTGTACATCGCCGCCACCTCCCGGGAGGTCAGCACGGTGCTGGTGGTCGAGCGCCCTGAGGAGGGCAAGGTGCGGCCGGTCCAGCATCCAGTGTACTTCCTGAGCGAGGTGCTCTCCGCCTCCAAGCAGAACTACCCCCACTACCAGAAGATGTGCTACGGCGTGTACTTTGCCGCCAAGAAGCTAAGGCAGTACTTCCAGGAGCATACCATTACCGTGGTTAGCACGGCCCCCATCGGTGAGATCATTGGCTGCCGGGATGCCTCTGGCCGGGTGGCCAAGTGGGCCATCGAGCTAGCCGGCCACACGATCCTCTACGAGCCCCGCACCACCATCAAGTCCCAGGCGTTGGCCTACTTCCTCGTCGACTGGACCGAGACCCAGTACCTGCCGTCGGCGCCTGAGTCGACTCACTGGCGCATGCACTTCGACGGCTCCAAGATGCGCAACGGCTTGGGAGCCGGCATCGTGCTGTCTTCTCCCAAGAACGACCGGCTGCGGTACGTGCTGCAGATCCACTTCGCCGCCTCCAACAACGTTGCCGAGTACGAAGCTCTCGTGCACGGCATCCGGCTGGCCAAGGAGATCGGCATCTGGCGCATCCTCTGCTACAGCGACTCGGACCTGGTGGTGCAGCAAGTTTCTGGCGACTGGGACGCCAGAGACGCCAACATGGCCAGCTACCGCCTCCTGGTCCAGCAGCTCTCCGACGGGTTCGACGGTTGCGAGTTCCTCCACGTCCCCCGTGCGGACAACGAAGCGGCTGACGCACTGGCTAAAGTGGGCTCCACCTGGCAAGCCATCCCATCCGGCGTCTCCCTCGAGCACCTGCGGAAGCCGTCCATCAAGCCGTCTCTCGAGTCGGAATCCATCTTCGTCCCGGACGACCCCGACGCGCCCCCACCCAACCCTGGAGTTCCCGGCCCAAGCTCGGGGACTGCCGGCTCCGGCTCGGGGACTGCCGGCCCAAGCTCGGGGACTGACGGCTCCGGCTCGGGGACTGCCGGCTCCGGCTCGGGGGCTGCCATCCCGGATTCCATCCCGGTGGCCGTCCTCACCGTGGTGACGGCGCCGTCCTGGGCCCGGCCATTCCTCGCCTTCTTGGAAGACGGCGACCTCCCCCGCGACGAGACCGAAGCCCGGCAAGTGCAGTGGCGAGCATCTGCCTACAGCATCATCAACCACGAGCTCGTCAAGCGCAGCACGACAGGCGTGTTCCAGCGCTGCGTCGAGCAGGACAAAGGGATCGAGATCCTCCTCGACATCCACCAGAGCGAGTGCGGGCACCACGCCGCCTCGAGGTCCCTGGTGGCCAAGGCTTTCCGCCATGGTTTCTACTGGCCCACGGCCCTGCAAGACGCCGAGCTACTGGTCCTCAAATGCAAGGGCTGCCAATGCTTCAGCAAGCGCAGCCACCAGCCGGCCACAGCCCTCCAAACCATCCCAATCACGTGGCCCTTTGCCGTCTAGGGGCTCGACATGGAGGGGCCCTTCAAGACCGCCCGAGGCGGCATGACGCATCTGCTGGTCGCCGTCGACAAGTTCACCAAGTGGATCGAGGCAAGGCCGATCAAGAAGCTCGACGGGCCCACAGTCGTCCGGTTCATCAAGGATATCGCGGTTCGCTATGGCGTTCCCCACAGCATCATCACGGACAACGGCACCAACTTTGCCAAGGGCGCGCTGGCCCACTACAGCTCCGCATCCGGCATCCGACTCGACTTGGCCTCCGTCGCACACCCCCAGTCGAATGGCCAGGCCGAGCGGGAAAACGGCCTCATCCTAGCCGGCATCAATCCGCGACTCGTCGAGCCGCTCGTGCGCTCACCTGGCAGCTGGTTCGATGAGCTGCCGGCCGTCCACTGGAGTCTCCGAACGACACCCAACCGCTCAACCGGGTTCACCCCGTTCTTCCTCGTCTACGGAGCCGAAGCAATTATTCCCACCGACGTCGAGTTTGACTCGCCCCGGATGACCATGTACATAGAAGCCGACGCAAAGGAGGCACGCGAAGACGGCATCGACCTGCTCGAGGAGGCGCGCCTTCTGGCCCTCAGCCGGTCAGCCATCTACCAAACAAGGCATGCGCCACTACCACAGCAAGAAGATCAAGCCCCTCGCGTTCCGCGAGGGTAACCTCGTGCTCCGGCTCATCCAGCGGACAGCCGGCCAGCACAAGCTAGCCTCTCCTTGGGAGGGCCCCTTCATCATCAGCAAGGCTCTCTGTGACCGGAACGCGTACTATCTTATCGACGTGCAGAAGCTGAACAAACGCAAGAGAGATGCAGCCAGCGAGGAGTCCAGCCGGCCCTGGAACGCGGAGCTCCTCCGTCCGTTTTACAGTTGAACGCATGCACGTATGTACCACTACCTTTTGGGTTTAATGAAAGCAGCTAGTCCCCCCGCACGACACTCGGGGGCTACCTTTTCCATTTTTATCAGGCCTTGTGTCTATGCACTTCCCTGTTTTCAATTCTCCCGCCGAGTCGGCACGTCCGGCTCGGGGGCTTGGGGGCTAGCCGGCTAGACCGTGCCTCGCCATTTTCCTTAGTCTATTTCGAAGCGTACGAGCCGCCAAAGCCCTCTCTTCGCCCCAAGCCGTAGACCGGTTCCCGGCTGTCCGGCCGGCAAGAGCCAAACGCCGGAAGCGTCGTCACGCAAGAATAGCTAAGGAGGTGAGCCCGGCTCGGCCAATCCGGCCCAACCCGCCCTTTCTCACTAATTCGCCGCACGACCGGTTGCGCGCCAGCCGGCTTCGCCGCCTGCCGCCAGCCGGCCCAGTGGGTGTTTCGCTCGCGCTCAACGTCTAAAAAAGCCTAAGTATTGCTCATCCCCTCTCAAGGCCGAACCCCCGTCCTAGCCACACACCGCCACCCGGCTGTCTGGCTAGCGGGAAGGAAGTCCAAAGAAAAGATGAACAAGAAAAGGCCCAAGGCTGAACAACAAAAGCAAAAATGCATGCAAAATTTATAAACAGCAAGGGCCCGTGGCCACAAGTCCATTACATGAAACTACACCCCCAGTGGGTGTACCTGCTACCTAACTGAGTTCGAGTACAGGGAGGATAAAGATAGAACGAAAAAAAAGTCCTAAGGGGCACCCGCGTCGGCTCCGGTCGGTGTCGGCTCGGTTGAGGTAGACGCGGCCGCCGGGTCGGGCCCAGAGCTCTCCGTCCTCTCGGCCATGGCGGCGTTGTCCGGGTCGGCCTCGTCCTCGGCATAGGCCCCCGTCTCGGCCGAGCTGCCGGCCGGGTCGTTGAGCAGCAGGCCGAACTCCTCGGTGGGGAGCTCCTCGCCATCCTTCGTCCGCTCCAGGACGAACTCGTCGTGCGGGGCGAACGAGGCCAGGTAGCTGGCCCGCCCAGCGATCCGCTGCGCCTGCGCCTCCAAGTCATCTTCCGTGCCGGCCCGCTGCGCCGCCAGGCGGTCGAGTTCCACGCCCGGATACCAAGACACGATGAAGCGCAGCGCCGTCTCCGCGCCGGCGCGGGCCGCAGAGGCCCTCCACGCGCCGAGTCGCTCCACTCCGGCTTCCAGCCACCGCACCAGCCGGGTGACGCTGTTCGGCACCACCGCGTTCAGCCAGAGGCTACTCGCCATGCCCAGCCCGGCCTTGAACAGACAGCGCATGTGCCCATCCACGGCTCGAAGACGGGCCTCACTGGTCAGAACAATCTCCGAAAGGCTCCAGGCGGCATAAACATCGATCTCTGCCCCTGACGCGAGCAGGTCCGCCCAGTGGGCATACACCGCATCGGCCGCCTCCTGCGTCTCTGGGAAGACTCCTGGCAAAGGAAGGAAACAAATCAGCCAAAAGAAAACGGCTTGCCGGCTAGGCCAGCCAAACCAAAGAAAAGATAGCACTCACGGGTGAAGGACTCATCGAGGTGCTGCGCCTCGCCCAGCATCCCGTTCTCCCGTAGGGCCGACGCCTGGGCCTCGGGATCTTTCTCGAGCTGGGCACTCCTCCTGCCGGCGTCCGCCAGCTCCTCGGCCGCCTTGGCGCGCTCTTCTGGCAGCCGGCCCAGCTTCGCCTGGTGGGCGTCCTCCGTCTTGGCCTTCTCGGCCACCAGCCGGTCCACCTCGGCCCGGAGCCGGTCGTGGGCGGCGACAGCAAGATCGCGCTGCAGGCCGGCTTCGACAAGCCGGCCTCGGAGACCCGGCACCTCGGCCACGGTGGCTGCACGACGAGGTTCCCGGTCAGACGTCGGAAGCAAGGAAAAGAAGAAAAGGACAAGCTTTAAGATTCGACCCGGCTGCTCCGCAGTCCGGCCCGAACCTCGGGGGCTACACCCAGTGGGTGCGCTGGCGTGCCCCCACTGAAGGCATGCAAGTCGTACCTTGGACCTGGCGCAGCTCCTCTTCCTTGGCGGCAAGCTAGTCCTTGGCCTCTAGGAACCGCTCCAGGAGCTGGTTGTACGCGCTGGCCCGCAGGTCGTACAGATGCTGCGCGAAGACAAAAGTTAGAAGAATGCAAAGAACGCACATAACGACCCGACCCGGCAGCTCCGCAGCCGGCCCGGGCCTCGGGGGCTACACCCAGTGGGTGTGCTGTCGCGCCCCCACTGATTCAACGACCAAGACAAGCAGAAAGTAAAAAACTCACCGCAACCGCTTGCTCCAGCTTCCGCGCCCATTCCTGGTCTTCCCGGACGAAGGCCTGCAGGCGCTCGCCCCGACCGTGAGGCTGCGAGCGCAGGGCGTTCGCCGCCTCGTCCTCCCGGCTGCTGCATCGCGGTCCCGGCGCCAGATCCGCTTCCACTCGGCCGCTCGGAGTTCGTAGCGGCTTGGGGCGGGACGACCACCAAGGCACCAGCGTCCCCGGTCGCGGCCCCCGTGGCCGGCGTCGGCCGCGCTTGGCTGGACGGTGCGGAGTCTGCCTCGCGCCCCTCTCTGCCGCCCTCGCCTCCTCCTGCCAGGTCGGCCCGGGGCGGCGTGTCTATGATGATGTTCTCGTCGACATCTGACTCGCCGTCGGCTGGCTCCGTCCGCCCTGCCGGCTCGCCCACCCCCTCCGGCTGCGGCTCGATGATCGTGGCATCCGGTGCCGAGCCCCTCTCCATCTGCGGCCAGGCCAGGTCCGTGGTGGTCCAGGTCCGCGTCGCAGAGGCCCTCTCCCATGCCCAGGCCGAGGCCTCCGCCTTCTCCTTCTCGGCCTCCGCCCGATCCCGCCAAGCAGCGCGCTCCGCCGCGTCAAGATCCCGGCTGGACTGGCGGCCCGCGAGCTCCTCCTCCGCGGTCTGGTCCGGTTCGCGGTCGACGGCACTACTCCGGGTTTTCCTCCAGACGGCCTCGCCCGCCGTGGCCACCACCGCCAGGTCAAGGGTGGACCTGTGCACAGCAAGATTAGCACGACAGAGGCATGGGCAAGAAACAAGCAAGAAATCAGAAGACAACAAGAGACACTTACCCAATGACCTTCGGGACATCCCGCCTCGGGCCCACGGACGGCGCGAGCCGGCGCTTCTTCTTGACAATGGCCCTCTCGCGTGCCGTCCCCGCCGCCGCCGGGCGCTTTGCGGCCGGCCTCGGCTCGACCGCCTCCTTCCCATGCGGCCGGCTGCCGGACGCCGCCGCGCGGGCCAGCCCGGTGCCGGCCGTCTTCCGCAGCCGTCTTGGGGGGTCGACGCTGCCGTCCTCCCTAGCCGAGGGCACTGCACCGTGGGCACTGGTCAGGCCCTCATCATCGTCGTCCGGCCAGTCGCGCAGACGATCTGAGGGCGGAGACTTACCCGCGTGCCGCGACCCACCGGCCACGGCGTTAGCCAAGCACGCTTCGACCGCCCCCTCCTTCGCCTCGGCGCTGGCCTCCTCCACGTCTGAGTCGGGCAAGTCGGCCAGCAGAATCTGGGGATTCAGCCCGTCGTGGTTCTGCTGGCTGGCGAATAGCTGCGGCCCTCCCGTCGCGTCAGGGCACAGGAATAATGTTGAAGCGGCAAAAAATAATGACCAGGGACTTACCGCCGGCGCTGGGTTCCCCCGGTGATAGGGCTCCTTCCCGAAGCCCCACCCCTCCTCCTTCAACCCGGCCTTGGAGATGTAGTTCACCCACTGGGCGATCCCGGCCGGCGCCAGCTCCTTGGTCGACATCCGGGTCGGGCCGTGCCGGCCGCTCATGTCGCAGATCCAGTGCACCCAGCGCCAGCCGGCACCAGCCCCTCGCGATCCGTCATCTCCCCGACCCGACGGCAGATGTTTAAGAGCTCCTGCAGAGGCTTCTTGGGGCAGTATCCCCAATTCGGCTTGTCGAGCGGTGGCGCATCGACGAAGGGCGGGAGATTGATGAGGTCCACCACCGGGTCGACGTTCCGCACGTAGAAGAAAGTCGTCTGCTACTTTTTGCCCGAGTCCTCGAGTGGCAGTTTGGGAAATGGCCCGTTCGGCCGGCCAGTGACCACCGCTGCCCCGCAGTCGAACATGACGCCAGCCGATGCCCCCTGCTGCTTGAGGAAGAACATCTTCGCCCACAAGTCTACGTTCGGCAGCATGCCAAGGTAGCCCTCACAGAGCGTGGCGAAGCCGGTGATCTGCAGCACGGCGTTGGCGCCGAGATGATGCGGCCGCAGCCCGAAGAAGTCGAGGAAGCCGTGGAAGCAGAGGCTCACGGGGAGGCCGAGCCCGCGCTCGAAGTGTGAGTAGAAGACGACGTGCTCGCCCTACCGCGGCTGCGGCACCCTCTCCGAGCCGGGCGCGTGCGCGTCAAGCGCCTCCGCCGGCGGTAGCCGCTTCGTGCGGCGGAGATACCGGATATCCGCCTCGCTCGTAATGGAGCCCTCCCAAGAGCCTTTTGGCAGCGCCATTGGAGGGCTCTCCGGGCGTGAAGGTGTGGCGACGAAGAAGTGGACGAAAGGGAAGAGCTGCGCGCTGCGGGCCTTCGGTCGCAGTGCGCAGCGGCGGGCGTGAGCAAGGCGTGCGGAGGCAACACTTTGGCTGAGTGTGGCGGAGAAGAAGGAAAGGAGGAGCGAGGGGTGGGAGTGCGTGCGTGAACATTTCTATCGCTCTCCCTCCCTCTCGTTTATAGCCATGGAAGAACGTGGGGGAGTGGGATCGTCTGCGCCCACGATCCCCACTCCCCCGCACTGTGCGGGCACGTTCCCCACGCGCATTAAGTGCGCGGGGAAGCGCAACCGTCCAGGGCCGCCACAATAAATCCCTCACGCGCGGGCCGAGGGCGCGGCGTGGTGGGCCCAGTCCACGGTCGCCTCCCATCGTGCGCGTGGTCTGGTAGGCCTCGCCCACCGTGAATCAGCACGTGGCGGTCCGTCGAACAGCGGCGGGCGCGAATCGTCGTGCGAAACAAGACTCAACCGGCGGGCGCCTCCGTTTCCCGCCCCGGCCGGGGTGCCGCGACCCGGCTTCCGGAAGGCGGCACCCAGCGGGTGTTCCCGGCATCCGCTGCTGCGTTGCCGGCATGCGGATGGACATTGCCGCCCGGCCAGACTCCTGCACTTCCCCAACAAACCGACTCCTCAGGGGGGTAAGCTGCGAAGCCCCTCTGCTTGGAGCCGGCGAGCCTTCACAGCTTCGGGGACTACTGTCGGGGGGATGACCCCGGGTAGGTCACGCCGGCTGGCCACAAGAAGACAATCCCCCACAGCGAGGCAGGCATGGCTACAGCGCTCCCCCCTTTGCGTCGGCCCAAGTGGGCGTGGCAACAGCGCACCCGGGCGGTGTACGGGCGGCGTGATCCTGTAGCTGGGCGGCGTCAGCCGCCCTATGACAAAAGATAAGACACGCCAAAGTGCCGCGCAGCCGACCGGACCCGTGCCTGGCGGCCCCGGCACGGCCCGCGCCCGACGGACCCGGCGAGACCCGGACCCGGCGGACCCGGCGACCTGGCGGCCCCCACCGCCGGCTCCCAGACGATGACACCAGGGCCCCACGCCCATGCATCTTTACCCATGTAACCCTGGGGGTCGGCCTATAAGACCCCCCAGGAGGCCTCCATGTTGGGGGGCTGCTTCTTCTGGCTCTAGAGAACACACACACACACCCACACTCACAGGAGAGGTAGAACGGCGGCCTAGCCCCTTCTTCCTCCTCTGTCCAAACAGCTCCAGGAGCGATCTTGTAGTCCTTGTGCACTCCATACTCCATTTGGCAGGACTAGGGGCATTACCTCTCCGGAGGGCCCCGAATCTGGGTACGTCTCATGTCTCACACATGCGCGTGCCGACCTCGCCTCTGGAACCCACCGGCATCCTCACGTAGCCCCACCATTTTTAGCCATCTCATGGCATCTGCCGTGAGAATACCACGACAAATTGTGAGTTTATGATCAGATTAACCATGAATATTATTTGAGTCTTCGCTGATCGCTTTTATGCATGATAATTATAGCCTCATATTTCTTCTCCGATCTATTGATTTGGTTTGTCCAACTAGATTGATTTATCTTGCCATGGGAAGAGGTGCTTTGTAATGGGTTCGATCTTGCGGTGCTCAATCCTAGTGACAGAAAGGGATATGACACGTATGTATCATTGCTATTAAGGGTAAAAAGATGGGGTTTATCCATACATGAGTTTATCTTGTCTACATCATGTCATCTTGCGTAAGGCGTTACTCTGTTCTTTATGGACTTAATACACTAGATGGATGCTGGATAGCGGTCGATGTGTGGAGTAATAGTAGTAGATGCAGGCAGGAGTCGGTCTACTTGTCTCGGATGTGATGCCTATATACATGATCATTGCCTTGGATATCGTCATGATTATTTGCTTTTCTATCAATTGCCCAACAGTAATTTGTTTACCCACCGTATGCTATTTTTATGAGAGAAGCCTCTAGTGAAAACTATGGCCCCCGGGTCTATCTAAATCATATACTAAAACCCTAAAAATTCTTGCTGCACTTTTTATTTTGTATTTTTATTTCTATCTATCACATACAATTTAATCTTGCAACTTACCGCCGAGGGATTGACAACCCCTTGTTTGCATTGGGTGCAAGGATTTGTTGTTTGTGTGCAGGTACTGCTAATGAGGTGTTGCGTGATTCTCCTACTTTATTGATAACCTTGGTTTCATAACTGAGGGAAATACTTATCTCTACTGTGCTGCATCATCCCTTCCTCTTCGGGGATAATACCAAGCAAGCTACAAGTAGCACCTGCGCAGTCGACACCTCACCGATTAGCGACTAGCTGCTCGGTGAGGTGGAGCGCTGACGAGCTAGCGAAGGCTTGCCGGCATGGAGCTTGCCGGGCCTTCATCTTGCTGGCTCGAGCCTTGCCGGCGAGCATCTTCTTCACAGCTAGCACAAGTCATGTGCTTCTCCAGGGTCTTTCAACTACTCTGGATGTTTAATCTTGATGATCTCTGGCAAGCCCTGGCTTCCAGTTGTGCTACCACTGTCTGTGCATAAGTCAGGGTATAAAAGCACCCATGTTTTTATACACCGACAAGAGCCCCCGGGCCTGGGCCACACGCGCATCCCAAGCATTGTTGGGCTAGGCCCAAACAATGCGCAGACACGTGGTGAGAAATTACCGCTGCAAGATCTTGTGATGATGATTTTCTTTAAGCACGCCCGCGCCGTGCATTAAATGCGGTTGCAGGAGTGGTGGACTGTAGTGGGGGTTTCGCGTAGTGCGCCTACAAAAGCGCGCCCACGTCACACAGTAAAGAGCCAGCCCCCTCGCGCCTTCCCCATAAAAAGGTAACCGCGAGCAGGCGCTGCTCATTCACCATCGCTCCCTTCTGCCTCGTCTTCTTCCTCTCGCCAGAGCCATTTCCGCCGCCGCCACCGCCGATTCGCACCCTAGCTTGAGCCCTTCTCTTCTCTCTGAGCCCTCATGGTGCCCAAGAAAGCCGACCCGGAGGGGAAGAAGCCCGCCAAGCCGCTTGACCCCAAGGCGGAGAAGAAGGAGAGGGAACTGGAAGAACTGGAGAAGTGGCAGAGAGAGAACATAGTCTTCTCACCGTCAGCCATGGATGGCAACACTCTGCTTGAGAGGTACGCCTACATGTGGGGAAGAGACACCAAGGATAACAAGGCTCCGGTGGTGCTTCCTGAAGGCGACAAGGTTCTGTCAGATTCATATTCCTTTTTCTGTGCATACTTTTATTGCGGTCTGGTTCCTCCATTCTCAGATTTCTTCAGCGCAATGATGTATGATTTTGGGTTTCGACTGCTAGATTTCACTCCCAACGCAATGACGTGCATGGCAGTCTTCGCCCATTTGTGTGAAAATTTTGTTGGAGTTGCCCCTCATGTAGATCTGTTCCTCCACTTCTTTGTTCCCCGCATCGAAGACAAGTCACTCTCCGGCAGCGTGACATGGATCCCCAGGGCCAAGACCAAGGGCCAATACCTTTCCGGGCAACTTCACTTTAAATGGGAGGAATGGAGGGCAGAGTGGTGCTGGATTCAGGATAAAGATTTTCCCGAATTCTGCTTGCCGCGTAGGAAAAGAGTTGAGGGCGGCGATGATTGGGGCAAATTGGGTGCTAGTGACGAGAGACTTCACCCAGCACTGAACAGGATTGCTCGTCTCAAGGCCACCAAGCTGACTATAGAGATGGTTGGCACTGACTTCCTCCGGCGACGCATTTCGCCGCTGCAGAAGAGAGAGAGGTTTGCTTGGGATTACCAGGGGGCCGCTGATATTATGCGGTTGTATCCTGGGCTCGGCAACAACTTGATGGTTCTGGAGCATGCCTGCCTTTGCGAGCAATTGTTTAGGAAGACCGGCACATTTCACTTGCCGAATGGAGTCATCCCGCTGCATATTAACTCCCCCAAGGATTCCATTTTGGCAATGATGCCGGAGTGCAACGCCCAAGGAGTTGAACCCCGCTGGCCAATGCCTACTTTGGAAAATGAGATGGAATGGGCTTCCAACTTGACAGAGAAGGCCACCCGGAAAGAGAAAGATCTCATTCAGGCTACCAAGGAAGAAGAACTGGCGAACATCACCAGCATAGCCGCAGAGGTCGCAAGAGTTAACGCAGCTGGTGGTTCTGGTGCCGCGGCAACTAGAGATGATGATGAAGAACATCCCGACGAAGAAGTTGCCGAGGAACACCAAGAAGAGCCTGCCGGAGACGAGGTTGTCGAGACTAAGTGTGGCACCCCGGCTCAGAGGACCAGTTTACCTTGTGTTCCCAACCCAGAGATCATATCTTCTTGAAACACACAACAACTTGGAACAGAACATAACTGATCTTTATTGATATGATACAAGTACAAGCTTGGATATTACATAAGATAGTGAGGCCAGGAGCACTACTCGTGCTATGACAGTATCTACATTATTTATGAAACATCTCAAGGGCCTCATTACTAGTGGAAATTACTACGGCGTAGCGGAACATCGGGTGAGACACTCCATCCCATAGGGACACTGCTGGGACACGACCTAGTTAGCGTAGCACGAACCATCGAGATCTCCACCCTCGGCTTCTCCTGCATCTGGCATGATACGCCAGGTGATTACTTGGAATGTACTCGCAAGCTCACAACAACCAAAACAGTGCAGCAAACAACAGCATGGCAGTGACTAGGTTAAATGCTTAGGAAACAGGCGTGCTTTAAGATGCTTGACTTACTGTTACTGATTATCAACTTACTCTCCTCCGGGTTCACATCATGACTCCCGGAGCACTCGTGACCCATCGGTCACTTCTGAGCATAAGACAAGTTCTTCCATCATTATTACTGTTGACCATACAGTGTGACCTAGTGCGGACTGTGTCCATTACCGTGGACGCGGCTATTCGAATAGATTCTTACACTCTGCAGAGGTTGAGCACTTTACCCACACCATGGACATTCGTCCAACAAAACTTGCCTAACCTGTGACCCTTCTATCGTACCACCGACAATCATCCCCCGTCTGAGTCATGCCCTGGGTGGCCCTTGTGTCACTCCTAGCACGTGCCACCATCGTGGCCAAACTAAACTGTCCCAAAGGGGGACGCCGGCAAATAACTTAACTTGGGATCACAAGGTTATCATTGTAGGGGAACGTTGCATGGGAAACAAAAATTTTCCTACGCACACGCAAGATCTATCCATGGTGATGAGCATCTACGAGAGGGAGAGTGAATCTACATACCCTTGTAGATCGCTAAGCGGAAGCGTTAATAAACGCGGTTGATGTAGTCGAACGTCTTCGCGATCCAAATCGCCGAGCGTCCCGCGATCCAATCACGATCCTTCCGATCTAGTGCCGAACGGACGGCACCTCCGCGTTCAACACACGTACGGCTTGATGACGCCTTCACCTCCTCGATCCAGCGAGCGATGGTGAAGTAGTGGTTGAGTTCCAGCAGCACGACGGCGTGGTGATGGTGGTGAGGAACAATCTCTGCAGGGCTTCGCCAAGCACTACGGAGATTATGACGGAGGAACTAGAGGGCTAGGGTTGCCGGCACACGGCTTGGGAAATCCTGATGTGTCCCGTGTGCTAGCCCTGCCCCTCTATTTATATGTTGAGCCTTGGGGTCTAAACTTGGAGTAAAAGCCTCCTCCGGGTCGGTTTTGCCCGCACAAGGTCGGTTTGGCCCGCAGGAAAAGAGTCCAATTCGGACCCTGCCGAATCGTGCACAGCCGCGCACAAGCGGTAGTACCGCTTCACACAAGCGGTAGTACCGCTTGGGCGGTAGTACCGCTTCACACAAGCGGTAGTACCGCTCCGGCGGTAGTACCGCTTCACCAAGCGGTAGTACCGCTTACGCGGCAGCAAAACTACTTTTGCACTTTCCAATACCTCGTGGGCTTTATCCCTTTGGCTCATATAAAGTGTTGCTGCACCCGAACACCTCGGTAAACATCCGGAACCCCTTCCGGTGAACTCCGGAACCCTTCCAGAGATCAAAACACTATTATCACATATATCAATCTTTACCTCCGGACTCTTCCGGAGATCCTCGTCATGTCCGGGATCTTATCCGGGACTCCGAACAACCTTCGGTCACCAACATAATAACTCAACTATACTAATCGTCACCAAACGTTAAGTGTGTAGACCCTGCGGGTTCGAGAACTATGTAGACATGACCGAGACACCTCTACGATCAATAACCAATAGCGGGACCTGGATGCCCATATTGGCTCCTACATATTCTACGAAGATCTTTATCGGTCGAACCTCTATGTCAAGGATTCAGTTAATCCCGTATGCTGTTCCCTTTGTTCTTCGGTATGTTACTTGCCCGAGATTCGATCGTCGGTATCACTATACCTAGTTCAATCTCGTTACCGGCAAGTCTCTTTACTCGTTCCGTAATACAAGATCTCGTGGCTAACACTTTAGTCACATTGCTTGCAAGGCTCATTGTGATGTTGTATTACCGAGTGGGCCCTGAGATACCTCTCCGTCATACGGAGTAACAAATCCCAGTCTTGATCCATGCCAACCCAACAGACACCCTCGGAGATACCTGTAGAGCACCTTTATAGTCACCCAGTTACGTTGCGACGTTTGATACACACAAGGTATTCCTCCGGTGTCAGTGAGTTGCATGATCTCATGGTCAAAGGAACAGATACTTGACATGCAGAAAACAATAGCAATAAACTGACACGATCAAATGCTACGTTTACAGTTTGGGTCTTGTCCATCACATCATTCTCCTAATGATGTGATCCCGTTATCAAATGACATCTCATGTCCATGGCTAGGAAACCTTAACCATCTTTGATCAACAAGCTAGTCAACTAGAGGCTGACTAGGGACACAGTGTTGTCTATGTACCCACACATGTATTTGAGTTTCCAATCAATACAATTATAGCATGGATAATAAACGATTATCATGAACAAGGAAATATAATAATAACCAATTTATTATTGCCTCTAGGGCATATTTCCAACAATCATCGTCTACCTAATCAGGGCAGCAGGCACGCATAACATTCCCTCTTTGGTGGTACCGGTAAAAGAGCACGAGGTTAGACCAAGTCAAGGCCATCCCATTCCGGCAGATGTGGCTGCACGGGTAAGTCCGGGTCGGTGGCACTTGATCAACCTTCAAATTTATATTTTAGTGAATAACATAACATGCATCAGACATAGTTACCTTATCACCCTTGCTAGTGTTTGTCATGACATAAAACAATATGAGCTAGGTCATTTTTATCTTAATTAAATTAATGCAAAAGAATTCAACATAGAGCCAACACTATTGTAATGCCTTATGCAATGGATGATGTGGCTCGCCTTGCTCAAGTGGGGTGTCAACAAACTCCTGGTCTTCAACACCAAAGCAATTTCCTTCTGAAATATTTTTAAATGGCAAAAGAAAATGTCACATAAGCATGTCTGTTGGTCAAAAATTCTGTACATACTGTAAAAATACCAAATTTTGCCAGAAAATAAAGGAGCTCAAGACAAAACTGTTGAAAAAAGATTCAATTGATTTGGACTTGTGGTTTAAAAGTAATGGCTGGTCAAAGTTACTGGTCAAAACTGAAATTTAAACAGAAAATAGAAAATCCTCCAGCGGACCACGTCGAAGGCGTAAAGTGGAGGGGCGCCTCCACTTACCGCTTCGGCCGTGGGCCTGGGTCGCTAGCAGGTGGGGTCCTCGGGCAGGTTTAAAAGGAGAGAGAGGGGAACAGAGAGAGGGCGGCTCACCGGCGAGAGACGGCGGAAAGGTCAGGAGACGGTGGGGACGTATCGAGCAAACGACGGCGGTTCTGCCCGTACCCGTAGCTCCTCCAGAGGTGGTCGGACGGCGTCGCCCCCTTCCTCTCCGGCAGCGGCTAGCTTCGGTGGTCGTCGGACACAACGATTCTGGCAGCACCTCGGCTAGGGGAAGGGTCAGGAAGCACCAGGGAAACTTGCTGGACTAGACGATGGGCTTAGGTGACGCTAGAGTGGGGTGGACCTAGCTGGAGCAGCGTGGGGATCGGCCGGTGGAGTTGCGGCCGGAGCTGAGGGAGACGGGCTCCCAGCCCTCACTGGGGCGCTCTGAAGGCCATTGGGTGATGGTGGAGTGGAGTGGTGAGGGGAGGAGAGGACGGGCGGGGCCTTTTATAGGCGAACGGGAGGTGGCCGAGCCGATCGGCGCCGCGGACACGTTGCCGGAGCAAGGACGGCGAGGTGGCTGTCGCGGAGTGAGGCGAGGTGATGGAGGAGGCCAGTGGAGTTAATGCGACGCGATAGCTCGGCGAGGGGAAGAGGACAGCCAGCGCGGCCACAGTGGCAGCACGGGCGCAACAGTGGTGGCGTTTCGTGGCGGCCGGCATGGGGGAAGGCTCTGGAGGGTCCAGGTGGACGGCGGCGACGATGTTGGCACGAGTGGACAAGGTATGGCGACATGGTCATCACGCTCTGACGAGACCCGAGCCTGCCGGCGCCCAGAGCGCGCGTTTGGCAGTGCTGGCCGCGTGGTCACCGCGTGCACTGGAGCACGCGGTGCGAGCTGGCCTGCCAAACCTTGTCCATTGCGTCGACCTGAGCTCAAACATCATGCTCATGACACGGGTAGGGCTAGGGATGGCTCAATCTGCTCGAGTTCATCCAGAACAAGTTCTGGATAGGAACTTGGGAGGGTTCCAGAGAAGGAATGAGGTGTGGATTGAGCCAAAGGAGTTGTCTAGGATGTTCTGGGTAGGAAGGAGTACATGCTAGAGAAATTTCAGGAATTTTTGCAAAGTTTTGAGCATAGTTCATGTACAAACCATATTCTGGTCCAGAAACTTGCTGAGGATGTTGCACTCACATGGGTAGGCCCCTTAAGATGAAATTTGGTATCTGGAGGTTATTTGGTGGTGACACGATGCTATAAAATTTACAGAGCCAATGGCCACTTCTAGCTGGTACTTCCTTCACAAAGGCTTGAAATGACCAGAGGCTTGTCAGAATCATTTTTCTGAAAAATTGAACAGGGCTAAGAGGTATTTTTGGATATTGTGGAGATATGACTCCTAGTATCCCAGGGATTAATTTGGGATTTTTCTGAGTCATGGAAATATAGGTTGCTTCACAAAGGCCAATTCTGTCCAGAAAGTAAAAGGAATTTTCTGGGCAAAATTTTATACTAGACAATGAAATATTTTTGGGTATTGTGGGAGTAGATGATGTCAAGAAGGTGTGGTATTAATTTGGGAATTTTTTTCTCAGCAGAGCTATAGGTTGCTTCACAACCCATAGTGAAAACAAGCATTTCCAAAGGAGAAAATGAATTATTTTAGAAGGATAAAATTTAGGGTTTGGTCCAGAGGGTGTGAGACAAAATATTAGCAAGGTGTTGAGGGTGTTGGATCACTTAGAAAGAAATTCAAAGAACCCTCAAGTCCAAAGTCAATGAACTATTTTGAAATTCATCCAAAAAGCAAATGAAACCAGAAAAATATTTGCAAAGAAAAAGTGGCCAAAACCAGGGTGTCACATTGAGGTTGCCGGAGAACCGGGGGAGGAGGAAGGCCCTCTGTGGGATCGAGGAGATAGGTCTAGAGGGGGGGGTGAATAGACACTTAACCAACCAAAGTTGCAGTTTTTAATTTGTCTTGGAACTTAGGCAGATTTTGGCACAAGTTAAGGCAACTCCAATACTTTCTACACATGCATATCTAGAGATTGAGCAGCAGAAATAGTAAAGCATGCAAGTGTGCGCAAAGTAAAGGGGTAGAGTATGGAAGATCAAACGCATTGAAGACACGGTGGTTTTTGGCGTGGTTCCGATAGGTGGTGCTATCGTACGTCCACATTGATGGAGACTTCAACCCACGAAGGCTAACGACTGTGCGAGTCCACGGAGGGCTCCACCCACATAGGGTCCACGAAGAAGCAGCCTTGTCTATCCCACCATGGCTTACGTCCACGAAGGACTAGCCTCACTCGGGTAGATCTTCATGAAGTAGGCGATCTCCTTGCCCTTACAAACTCCTTGGTTCAACTCCACATCATGTCGGAGGCTCCCAAGTGACACCTAACCAATCTAGGAGACACCACTCAATAAAGGTAATAGACGGTGTGTTGTTGATGAACTCCTTGCTCTTGTGCTTCAAATGATAGTCTTCCCAACACTCAAACAACTCCTCACAGATTTGGCTATGGTGGAAGAAGGATTTGAGTGGAAAGCAACTTGGGAAAGGCTAGAGATCAAGGTTCAAATGGTAGGAATGGAATAGCTTGATCTCAACACATGAGTAGGTGGTTCTCTCTCAGAAAATGTATGGTGGAAGTGTAGGCACGTTCTGATGGCTCTCTTTACTGAGAAGGAAGTGGTGGAGGGGTATATATAGCCTCCACACAAAATCCAACCGTTACACACTTTTGACCCAACTTGGTGGCACCGATTTGGAAATCTCGGTGGCACCGAACTGTGTAAAAGATATGAATGTTAGGAATCTCGGTGGGACCGATAGGAACAACTCGGATGGACCAAAGTGCAATGGCTAGGGCAAACCTCATCTCGGTGGCACCGATTGCATCAACTCGGTTGGACCGAAGTGAAGCAATAAGGCAACAGAGAGTTGGCAAGCCATCTCGGTGAGACCGATTTGCAGAACTCGGTAAGACCGAAGTGAATGCAAACGATTACAGAGAGTTGGCAAGGCCATCTCGGTGAGACCGAGATCCATATCGGTGGATCCGATTTTTTAGGGTTTTGGCAGTGGCTAAGTCTAGATGAACTCGGTGTCTCCGGATTGAGAATTTTGGTGGGGCCGAGTTGGAATGTTGGTTTTGGACATATTTGGATAGAGAGAGTTGTTGAGGGTTTAGGAGTACTGTCACTAAGCACTTGAGCAAAAAGACCATTAAGCAACACCTCATCCCCTTTTAATAGTATTGGCTTTCCTATGGACTCAATGTGATCTCGAATCACTAAACCAAAAATGTAGAGTCTTGATCTTTTGCCAATCTTTGTCCTTAGCATTTTGAAGGGTTCCACATCCTCTTGTCCATGCCACGCCATTGTTGAACTTGTCTGAAATACCCTAGATAGAAACATTAGTCCAACAACATGTATGTTGACATAAATTACCAAAACCACCAAGGGAGCAAATGTGCTTTCAATCTCCCCCTTTTTGGTAATTGATGACAACATACATCAAAGCTTTAAATAAATATTTAGCAGAAGTTTGTATGAAAGCTTTGAAGAAAACATGTAACATGTATGAGCTCCCCCTTTTTGCATATCTCTCTTGCATGTTGGAGCCTCCACCTTTTGTATAGCTCTTATCTTTTTGGGATCAATTTCTACACCATTCTCATGAATAATAAAACCCAAAAACTTTCCAGCCGACACGCCGAATGCACACTTTAAAGGATTCATCTTCAATCCGTATTTTTTCATTCTTTCAAAAGCTAAACGCAAATCGGCCAGGTGAGACTTGAAAGCATCCGATTTGACAACAATATCATCAATATAGACTTCAAGTACAATGCGAGTAAATCATGGAAAATTAAATTCATAGCCCTTTGATATGTGGCACCAGCATTTTTTAATCCGAATGTCATCACTGTCCACTCGAATAAACCAAGGAAACCAGGGCAACGAAAGGCTGTCTTGGACATGTCCTCTTCGGCCATAAAAATTTGATTGTAACCCGCATTACCATCAAGAAAACTAATGACCTTATGTCCCGAAGCATCATTAATAAGCATGTTCGCTATTGGCATGGGATACTCATCTTTGGGTGTAGCTCTATTCAAATCTCTGAAATCAATGCACACCCTCAACTTGCCGGAGTCTTTCTTCTCCACTGGCACAATGTTAGAGATCCACTCGGCATACCTGCAAGGCCGAATGAAATTAGCTTTGAGTAACCGACCGATCTCCTCCTTGATCCGGTCATATGTTTTTGGATTAAATTTTCTGGCCGATTGTTTGTAAGGTCTAAAACCGGTCTTTATAGGCAACCGATGCTCCACTAGCTCTCGGCTTAAACCTGGCATCTCATGATATTCCCATGCAAAGCAACAAACATATTCTTTCAATAGCTCGATCAACTCAGCCTTATGATCGGCTCTTAAATTCTTGTTTACAAATGTCGGTCGAGTGACTGAACCATCTCCTATATCTACCTCCTCTAATGGATCGGCCGACGTAAAACCTTGTCCTAATTTATCTATGTCATCCAACTCCTCTATAGATTCATAAATATCGTTCCCGCTGGACCGATATTTTGCAAGACGTTTCTGTAACCACTCGGAATTATAATCCATTCAAACACATCATACCTTGGGGCCGATTGCCACCAATCGGCTTTAAAGAGACGGGCACGAAGCCATTCCTCGTTGCGCTGAGAAAATCAAACTCTGAGAGATCGCGTCCCGTCAAGCAAGTAGCATTGGGGTGTTGCCAATCCGCTGATGCATCGGCCAAAGCAACACAAGCCAAATTATCCGCATGAATGACTTCCACCTCATCATCAACCCACTGGATCAAAAACTGGTGCATAGTAGATGGCACGCACTGGTTTGCATGAACCCAATCATGGCCTAGTATGACGTTGTAGTTACCTTGCACCTCGGCGACAAAGAATGCAGTGGCCAAAGTTTTGCTTCCGACTGTGAGCTCCACATACATCACACCTTTGGCTTCAGTTTTCTCTTTGCCTTCAAACCCATTAAGCACCATATTGGTCTTGATTAATTCTTCATCAGGCAAACCCAATTTCTTGAAGACCGAATAGGGCATAAGATTCACCACAGCACCACCATCAACCAGCATCCGAGTGAGTGGTGATCCGTTGATATGACCTCTGAGGTACAATGGTTTCAAGTGCGTCACTGGTTCTTTTGGCTTTTCGAATATTGCATTTTTGGGGCCAAAATCCAGCTGAGCCACTTCCCCTTCTTCATCTATAGCGCGGAATTCAGCGGGTAAGTAATACACCATATTGATATCCATACCTTCATGAACCGGTGTAGACTCATAGTCCAACAGATCGTCTTCCTCCTCGTGTGCGTCCACCGAATCTGAAATCTGTCCGAGTGAAGAGGAAGCAATAGGTGATGTGGACGATGTAATAAGGGCTGCATCGTCCTCCTTTGGTGGCATTGATGCTGTTCTGATAGATGTAGAAGCTGCTGCATCTTGTATTGGTTTAGGCTTCCACACTTGCTTTGCTGGTACCATGGGTCGAGTGACATTGAAAAACTTGTCCCTTTGCCTCTCGGGCTCTTGTTCTGCCATCTCTTGACTCCTCAACCTCTGCAGTTTCCTCTTCTGTGTCTTTGTTAGTCCTAGAGGACACCACCTTGGCTGAGTGTATTTAGGATCTCTTGGCTTCACTCGGCAGGTACTTGTTTCATGATCATTAGCCGAGTGCTTTGGCGCGATAACAAGTATCGGCTCAGTCGGATTGCTATGCACAGTCGGCTGCTGTGTGGTGAATGTTTCGGTGCCCAAAATGAGTGAGTCGGCATTGATATTTTCCTTGCCTTTTCCTGACTCAACTGTTGTAACACTTGGCAACTTGACACGCCACTATTGTTGACTTTTCTGACTTATGAAATTTGCACTCGGGCGCACCTTTTTATTCGGATGGAATCCACTCGACCGCTCACCTGAGTGAAACCCACTCGGCCGCATTCTTACACTCGGACAGTTTCCACTCGGCGGCATATTTTGACCAACCGAGTGATGAACACCAATGTTCAGTCGGTTTTCATACGAGCATCTAAGTCGATCCCAAACAGGTTGTCGTTGTTCTTGTGGAAACAACACCCTTGATCCAGTCGGTTTTGCATACCGACTGAACATATCAGCTGATGGTGATCTTGGCCGCTTCAGATATAATGACCGATTGGAGCTAGAACCGGTCGACTGATTTGCATATTTGGACAGCAACATGTCAAAAGTTGGCTTGATTCCCTTACGTTGTACCTTAGCTTCATTCCTCTTCCACTTGCCAACTTCTGGACTCTTGGGCTTAACAAATTTAACACGAGTGTCTTGCTGCACCTGTGGTTGCCCCCCGAGTGCGGGATTCTTGATGGTGATCTTGATCACTTCCTTGCCATCGGGTTGCTTGTCAAACACAACCTGTCTCCCCAAGACCTTGCTGTCCTCCTTGCTTTTCCTGGGTTCACCTATGACAACATTGGACTTATTAGCAGATTCGTCCACCTCCGGCCGAGTGAGTAACTTTTTCCCCTCCAAATCCAGAGTGTTCATTGGGAAGGGCTGCTTATCAACTTGCATCTCAGAAAAGTTCAATCGTCCGTCATTAACGGCCGATTGTATCTGTCGTCGGAAAACATTGCAATCGTTAGTAGCAAGAGAAAAAGAATTATGATACTTGCAATAAGCACGCCGTTTTAGCTCTTCAAACGGCGGTAAAGTATGAGATATCCGAATGATCTTAGCTTGCAGCAAAGCATCAAATATTTTGTCACATTTAGCAATGTTAAAAGTAAACTTCATCTCTTCATCACGATTCTTATGAATCGGTTTCAGATCATTGCAAGTAAATGGTTTGGCCTTCGATGGCTAAACAAATTCAGCAGCATACATATCACCCTCATCGTCCGACTGATCACTACCATACTCAACCATATTCATCTTAGGACGATCAGTTTTATATCTATGCACTTCTTTGAAATCTTTGCTTCGGCTTTCCTGAGCCAAAGCTCTTTGCAAGACTTGGTTGATACTTAAGAACTCATAGCCTTCTAGCTTTTCTCTAATGTGAGTTTTCAAACCACTAAGCACAAGGTCAGCCAAGTCTCTCTCGGTTATCACCAAACTATAGCACCGGTTCTTTGTATCTCTAAATCTCTTGACGTAATCGGAGACCGATTAATCATTTTTCTGCTTAACCGATGTAAGATGTGACAACTTAAGTTCGTTGTCGCCGCTATAAAAGTGATCATGAAATTTTTGCTCTAGCTGCGACCATACCCGAATGGAACCATGTGGTAAAGAAGAGAACCATGAAAATGCAGTACCAGTTAATGACAAAGGAAACAAACGCACTTTCAATTCATTCAGCGAGCCTGCCTCACCCAATTGTGATAAGTATTGACTAACATGCTCCCATGTGGTTTTTGTGCCCTCTCCAGTAAACTTAACAAAATCTGGAATCTTATATCCCGGAGGGCACTGGACAGCGTCAAAGTACTCGGGGTACGGTTTTTGGTAAATCCGATTCCGAGGTAACTCAACTCCAAAATTCTCTCGAAGCATCTTAGCCATCTCTTCTCTAAAATTAGCTAGGGCATCGTCTGTAGTAGACGATGAAGCTTGCTGCATTGGCATAGGAGGAGTAGGATTACTAGCAGTAGGCAGGAATTGTGGCAGGTAGGCCGAACCATAGTTCGGCTGTGGTCGAGTGTTTGCACCTATAGGTAAAGCTTGGTTCGGCGTTGCCGCCAAACTTGGCATGCTCATGATGGGATTAGCAGGTGCAGCCATGATCTGATTGGTGTGGGTAGGATAATAATTCATCGGCATGGGAGGTGCCGATGAAAGAGGTAAAGACATATTAGGGTTTTCTACACTAGCAGCCACACCAATATTACCACTAGACGATTGAGGCATATTTTTCTGAGCATTGGTATTTTCTATGAAAGTTTGCTAGACCAAATTATTACCATCAGCAATACGACTCTCAATCTCAGCCCACTGCTCAGGAGAAAAGGTAGTACTTACAGAGGGCTTAACCTGCTCGGCTTGAAGAGGAGGGAACTTGATCTCTTCAATCGGAGTGATGTT
Source organism: Elymus sibiricus (assembly GCA_039707655.1). Lineage (NCBI taxonomy): Eukaryota > Viridiplantae > Streptophyta > Magnoliopsida > Poales > Poaceae > Elymus > Elymus sibiricus. The sequence continues at coordinate 279,029,776 of CM077672.1, forward strand.
GCCTTGACGATCCTTCTTGAATTTTGCAAGGAACTCCTGCAAATGCTTCTCTTCGCGCGCCTTCTTGTACTCCTCATAAGCTTGGCGATGGTCAGCCGATATTTCATCAAGACCAGGCTTAATGATGTTATCGGCGTCTATCTTACTCGGCTTGGGAAGATCAGACATGGTGGATGATGATGACGATTGATCTTCTGTCCCCAGCGGAGTCGCCAAAAAAGTGTGTTGACACACGAACACGTCACGTGTACCCTCGACGCCGGGGGTGATGCACCGCAGCTCACGTCGAAGGAGACCCGACCGACAGCGCGATACGCAGGACAGTCGGCGGGCGCTTTTGAGACCCGAAACCCCGCGCACCCGGGAGGGACCCCGTCAGGGATTGCGGCGGCTATGGGCTGCCCTAGGTCGATTCGCTCGCCCCTAGAGCCTCGAGATTCGCAGCTCTCAAACACGAAGAACAGCGAAGAACGAGAAAGATAAACGATGGAGAGATAAAACGTAGACTGAAAAGTAGTATATTGATTTGTTTGATTGTGTGTTGTTCAATCGGCCGTCACCCCCAACATATATAAGAGGCGGCTGGACTTCCCGTATAAGTAAAGGATTCGTCTAGGCTTTCCTTACAAGAAAATTACATTGATTCACGCCCTAGAGTCCTAGTTCCAGTCTCACTCGGATTCAGCCCGAATCTGGCCCAATCCTCTGTCTTGCTCCTTGCGCGGGCCGCGGAATCTGCATACAACCTCTGATGGAGACGGTTCAAATACCAATCCTGTGCGTCTCGATGAGGCCAACAATCCGTATGTTGATCACTTTTCCAAATAAGGCCATCTTGAATACTCCACGAGGTCATCTTTAACTTTAAATCGGACTCGGTCATGTAGCGGACTGGGCCGTCGAGTGTTGTAGCGCCTCTGCAAGCCTTATACTATCTCAGATGGCAATGACCTTAAAAGCAAAGTTGACCGTTTCGACGTTACGAACAACTTTCATGTTGAGCACTTTTCCATCCGAGACCATATAGATCGCCATATATGCCAATCTTTACCTTCTGGTTGAATCACTCGGATTTGGAGTCCTTCAGTCGGTCGAGTGAAATTTCTTACCCGGACAACAATTTTCCACTCGGAATTTTCCACTCAACAAAATATTTCAACATTCCACTCGGATGGAACTATTTCACTCGACAGTATTTCACTCGGATGGCAATATTCCACTCGGAAGAATTTCACTCGGATGGCAATATTCCACTCGGAAGGATTTCACTCGAAAGAATTTCATTCGGATGGCAATATTCCACTCGGAAGGATTTCATGTACCCGGACTCCTTGACCGAAGTTTCACTCGGATGGAAACTTTTCACTCGGTCATCAAGCCTTCACTCGGATAGCTATATTTTCACTCGGATGATAAGATTTTCACTCGGATTTCCCGAATGAAAACACAGCCTGAACTTGTTTCGCCTCTACAGGTTGCATACGACCTCGGATTTGGACGATTTTTATATCAAAATCGATTAGCTCGATGAGACAAAGACAATCCATGTAGAGCATTCCTTCATCTGAGGTGGTCTTGGAGGCGTAATCGACCAAAAAGCACTCAGAACATCTAACATGACAATCCAAGTGTAATTTTTGCCCTCGATATGATGCCGAATGATGATGGCCTAAACATTAAAGTTGTTTCACTCGGCAATATGAACTTTTTCATATAAAAAACCTTTTCGTTTGAGTCTATCTTTGCTGCATTTTGTACCGTGCCAAAATCAGGTGTCAACAACACTTCCTCCTCAATTTCACCATTTAAGAAAGCACTTTTAATATCCATTTGGTAAAGTGTGATATCATGGTGATTGGCATAAGCAAGTAAAATGCGAATGGACTCAAGTCTTGCAACGGGGGCATAGGTCTCACCATAGTCCATACCTTCAACTTGTGTGTAACCTTGTGCTACGAGACGAGCCTTGTTGCGCACAACTTGTCCATCTTCATCTTGCTTATTCTGAAACACCCATTTGGTTCCAATAATGTTTTGCTCATCTTTAGGCTTCTCAACCAACGTCCAAACTTGGTTCCTCTCAAAGTTGTGTAGATCCTCATGCATTGCAATCGCCCAATCGGGGTCCTTGAGAGCATCTTCCACCTTCATAGGTTCAACACTAGAAATGAATGAGTAATGCTCACAAAAGTTAGCTAAACGAGTTTTAGAGCGAGTGATTCTCCCGGATTGGATATCTTCAAGTATTTGTTCGACGGGATGACCCTTGTCGATTCTTGCTCTAACTCGAGGTAGCTTTTTCCTGGGTTGTGGTGAGGCTTCCTCATCATCATCTTCTTCTTCTTCGTTGACGTTATCGTTGTTGGCTTGTGGAGGTGGAGAAGGAGGTAGAGGTGGATCATCTTGTTGCACTTCCTCACTCCCATCGTCTTGACGTGTTCCACTTGTGGATGCCTCCATGTCAACTTGTCATTCACCTTGATGTGAAGTTGGGGCTTCCACTTGAATTGACGAGGTACTCTCCTTTATTTCCACGGGGCGAATCTTGCCAATGGACAAGTCTTGGATTGCTTCCGATGGTTCTTGATCTCCTACATCAATTGGCAATTGCTCGACTTGCGAGCCGTTAGTCTCATCAAACTTCACATCTACCGTCTCTTCAACTTTTCAAGTGAAATTGTTGTAGACACGGTAAGTGCGAGAGTTCGGTCCATAAACAAGTAGAAAACCTTCATGAGATTTAGGAGCAAATTTTGAACGGCGATGTTTATCAAGAATGTAACATTTTGAGCCAAATACTCGAAAGTATCCAACTTGTGGTTTGTTACCGGTGAGCAGTTCATACGCCGTTTTACCAAGAAGCTTGTGAAGGTAGAGTCGATTTGTTGCATGACAAGCTGTTTCAACCGCTTCCGCCCAAAAGTGTTTTGGCGTCTTGTATTCATCAAGCATTATTCTTGCCATCTCAATAAGTGTACGGTTCTTCCTCTCAACAACTCCATTTTATTGAGGTGTGTACGTAGCCGAGAACTCATGTGAAATACCCTCCTCATCAAGAAAGGTGTCCACATTTGCGTTCTTGAACTCCGTTCCGTTGTCACTCCGAACCTTCTTGATCTTCACTTCAAATTGATATTGGGCCTTTCTTGCGAAGTTCTTGAAGATCTTTTGTACCTGCGATTTGTCATTGAGAAAGAACACCCACGTAAATCTGGAAAAATCATCAACAATGACCAAACCGAAAGAGTTACCACCAAGACTCTTGTATGAGTTGGGGCCGAAAAGATCCATATGAAGTAGCTCAAGTGGTCTCCTCGTGGTCATAATGTTCTTCACGGGATGGCTTCCTCCAACTTGTTTTTCTGCTTGGCAAGCACTACAAAGTCGATCTTTGTCAAATATCACATCTTTCACACCAAGAATGTGATCTCCTTTAACAAGTTTATCAAGGTTACGCATGCCAACATGTCCAAGCCTCCTATGCCATAACCAGCCTTTAGAAGATTTAGCAATTAAACAAGTACGAGGTTGGGCTCTCTTGGTGAAATCAACAATGTATAGATCACCTCTACGAATGCCGGTAAAGACCATATTATGATTATCTTGATGAAACACTTGGCAATCTACTATATTAAATAGAACATTGAAGCCAAAATCATCTAGTCTAGATACGGAAAGAAGATTGTAACCAAGAGATTCAACAAGCATAACATTTTGTATGGAGCTATCATTGGATATGGCCACCTTACCAAGGCCAAGTACCTTACCCTTGGAGTTATCTCCAAAAGTCACATACTTGCGTGGACCATCATTTTTAGTAAGCTCACGAAACATGTCTCTATCTCCGGTCATGTGATCGGTACATCCACTATCAAGAATCCACTCTTTTCCTCCGGCCATTTAATCTCGAAGATTTGCCATAAGACTGAGATTTCTCTTTGTCTTCTCAAATTCAATATCAAATTCTTCGTCCTCATCATAATAGCCATGCTAAATATCATCATCATCATGCATGTAATCATCACCTAGGGCAATAGATTCATTAGTTTCATGATCATGACAATGTTCAAGTTTATGAATTCTAATGGCTTCCATGATAATGTTACTAATAGTTCTAACATCTCCTTTAGCACGCATAAGATCACGAAGCTCAAACAAGCAATCATCAAACTTAGGATCATTAGGACTCATCTTGTGAAAAGCAATAGCCTTATGAAGAATCTCATCAAGACTATTTAAAGAGTAACCGGGATATCGTTTTTCCAAGTCATGCCATAGAGTATAAGCACACTCAAAGTTTTGCATACAACCAAGCACAATTTTGGGTAATCCTCTAATGATAAGATTGATGGTTCTAAGATTATGAAGCATGTCAATTTCCTCTTCATGAGTAGGATGCAAAGGATCAATAGGGGGCACATAAGGATTATGAATATACTTGCTCAAGTTAAATTCATCAAAGATATCAAGCATTTCATCCTTCCAAAAGTTATAATAATCCCCATTGAGAATAGGCACTCTACGTCTAAGACTCCCCAAAGTAGACACATCCATCTCCCTCCAAAGGTGATTAAACCAAAGCAATGGAAACCAAAGCTCTGATACCAATTGTGGGATCGAGGAGATAGGTCTAGAGGGGGGGTGAATAGACACTTAACCAACCAAAGTTGTAGTTTTTAATTTGTTTTGGAACTTAGGTAGATTTTGGCACAAGTTAAGGCAACTCCAATACTTTCTACACATGCATATCTAGAGATTGAGCAGCAGAAATAGTAAAGCATGCAAGTGAGCGGAAAGTAAAGGGGTATAGTATGGAAGATCAAACGCAATGAAGACACGGTGGTTTTTGGCGTGGTTCCGATAGGTGGTGCTATCGTACGTCCACGTTGATGGAGACTTCAACCCACGAAGGGTAACGGCTGCGCGAGTTCACGGAGGGCTCCACCCACAAAGGGTCCACGAAGAAGCAACCTTGTCTATCCCACCATGGCTTACGTCCACGAAGGGCTAGCCTCACTCGGGTAGATCTTCATGAAGTAGGCGATCTCCTTGCCCTTACAAACTCCTTGGTTCAACTCCACATCATGTCGGAGGCTCCCAAGTGACACCTAACCAATCTAGGAGACACCACTCAATAAAGGTAATAGACGGTGTGTTGTCGATGAACTCCTTGCTCTTGTGCTTCAAATGATAGTCTTCCCAACACTCAAACAACTCCTCACAGATTTGGCTATGGTGGAAGAAAGATTTGAGTGGAAAGCAACTTGGGAAAGGCTAGAGATCAAGGTTCAAATGGTAGGAATGGAATAGCTTGATCTCAACACATGAGTAGGTGGTTCTCTCTCAGAAAATGTATGGTGGAAGTGTAGGCACGTTCTGATGGCTCTCTTTACTGAGAAGGAAGTGGTGGAGGGGTATATATAGCCTCCACACAAAATCCAACTGTTACACACTTTTGACCCAACTCGGTGGCACCGATTTAGAAATCTCGGTGGCACCGAACTGTGTAAAAGATATGAATGTTAGGAATCTCAGAGGGACCGATAGGAACAACTCGGATGGACCGAAGTGCAATGGCTAGGGCAAACCTCATCTCGGTGGCACCGATTGCATCAACTCGGTTGGACCGAAGTGAAGCAATAAGGCAACAGAGAGTTGGCAAGCCATCTCGGTGGGACCGATTTGCAGAACTCGGTAAGACTGAAGTAAATGCAAATGATTACAGAGAGTTGGCAAGGCCATCTCGGTGAGACCGAGATCCATATCGGTGGATCCGATTTGTTAGGGTTTTGGTAGTGGCTAAGTCTAGATGAACTCGGTGTCTCCGGATTGAGAATTTCGGTGGGGCTGAGTTGGAATGTTGGTTTTGGACATATTTGGATAGAGAGAGTGGTTGAGGGTTTAGGAGTACTGTCACTAAGCACTTGAGCAAAAAGACCATTAAGCAACACCTCATCCCCTTTTAATAGTATTGGCTTTCCTATGGACTCAATGTGATCTCGGATCACTAAACCAAAAATGTAGAGTCTTGATCTTTTGCCAATCCTTGTCCTTAGCATTTTGAAGGGTTCCACATCCTCTTGTCCATGCCACGCCATTGTTGAACTTTTCTGAAATACACTAGATAGAAACATTAGTCCAACAACATGTATGTTGACATAAATTACCAAAACCACCAAGGGAGCAAATGTGCTTTCACCCTCGGGCTCCTAAGAAGAGGACACGCCGTCTTCGAAGGGCGGCCAGTCAGGAACCGGTACGTGCTTCTTCGTCAGGAGCTGGTCCTGTCGTGAAGAAGGCGACCACCAAGACTGGCCATCAGGAAGAAGTGCGCTGGCAACCAATTTGGCGCCCTCGAACTCAGCATTCATCTTCCAAGCAAGAGGTTTCCGGGGAGGTTGAATCTTCTTAGACGGCATGTTCATCTCCTCCGGCACTCAAAAGGGCCAGAGTGTCACCTCCGCCGGCAAGATATGATCTCTCCGTCCTTAGCAAGTCTGAAGACGAGGAGTAAGTACATTTATTGATCTTCTTTAAATCTTAATTCCATCTTGATCATGGTTTTGACTTGATTTTTCTCTATTCTTGCAGAGACACAGAGCCACTCGTGCATCGGGCCAAACGAGGCAAGGCTGCGGTGGAAGGCGAGTCTGCGGCAAGCGCTGGACAAGGGGGTGTACTCACTGATACTATCGTCATCAGCCCCCAGTCCAGGCCCCTGCACGAAGTTGAGACGCGGTCCTCGCCCGTCGGCACTAGCGTTGACGCTTCTTCCTCTGGTCTCGACAAGGAGGTAGGAGAAGGTCACCAGGAGGAAGATCGCCAAGAAGCGGATCCTACCGTGGCTCCTCCGTCAACCACCATCCCGGGAAGTGCTTCATCGACAAGGGCCTTCACCGATGAGCCCGTCCGCACTGATATAGTCCCGGCAGACAAGGCTACCGGAGACCGTGCGGCGGCAACCGAAGTTACCGAGGAAGGGAATGTCCTCCCACAGCAAGCATCAACAGGTAATCCACTTGTTTCTGAACACTTTTCATTTTTTTGTTTTCTTGAACTCGACTTGTCAATTGAATCTTATTTTATCCTTTGCTTCTGCTTCTTTCCACAGCTCCAACTTCTCCCGAAGAGGGTGAAATCATTGCAGAAGTGGCAGATATTGCAAAGGATGCCGCCGACGAAGCCACCAAGATGGCTGCTGAAGAAGATCCTATGCAGATCGCCGAAGAGATCAGGGAAATTCCCGAAGAACCCAAAAAATCCTCCGGCAATACATCTGATCCCGCCAGAATGGATGTGGAGATGGCTCCCATCAATACTGACACGCCGAACCCCGACAGCCAGCCAACGACGTCAATCTTGCAGATCCTGTCAGGTAGTTTGGCGCTGGTTGCTTCTCAGCGAGAACCTGGAGCCCCCAGTTCATCAGGTACTGCAGAGCTGGACTTTGACGCAGAGATTGCTCGTATCCTCACCTCCATCCCCAAGAGCACTCTTGAGTCCGACAACGCTGCCGATAGCATAGCGGATCTTGCCTTCCTGGAAACCATGGCCGCAGGCCTCAGGGATGTGCAAGAGCGCTACGGCAAGCGATGGGATAAGCTCCAAGACGAACACACAGCCCTGGAGGTAATTGAGGAGAAATTGAAGACGAAGGCTGAGGATGTCCGGGCTTGGTATAATAATCAATCCAGCAACTTGAGGAGGCAGAAGGAAAAGCTTGCCGCCACCCAGGAGAAGGCAACGGCTTTGGACGGCAAGCTGGCAGAGCGCGAGGCGCAGCTCAACGCCAAGGAAAAGGAGCTTGCCGTGCAAGAAGAGGCCCTTGCCGCCAAACTTCGCGGCAAGGATGAAGAAATTGAGAAGCTCCTTGAGCTGAGGACTCAAGAGTTGGAGAAAAACCCCAGAGAGTTTATTGAAACCCAAGCTCAAGAGAACGCCGCCAAGATCAAGGAAGCTACCAACAACGCTGCCGCTGCTGCCACTGCCAAGGCAGACTTTGAAATCCAGGTGGGCAAGCTGAAGGAGAAACTTGCTGGTAGTAGTAAAGAGATCGAGACTCTCAAAGGCGAAGCACAGAAAGCAGCCCTCACCCTAGGGGAACTGCAAACGCAGCTCTCGTCCAAGAACCAAGATCTTAATACCACCACTAAGGTAGCTGAGGACTTGAAATCCAAACTTGCCGGCCTGGAAGCAGATCTTGAATCCGCCAAGGAACGGGAAAGGCTCTTGACTGAGAAGCTTGACGCTGAAGAAACTCTCCGGGAAGACGCCGAGAACAAGTTCAGAGAGTTGCGTGAAGTGCTCTCCCTTTGGACGAAGAGGCTTGTCGATATAGCTGAACGCATCACTTCCCAACTTGCCGTCATGGACATGAAGAGTTGGAGTTTCATCGTCAACGAACACGAAACTGCCAGTGCCAGATTGACTAAATTCTTCGACGCGTTGAAAACATATCATGATGAGAGGTCTACTTTGTTTGCCGACGAATCCGGGAAGTTTGCGCGCAACATCCTTTACAAGGTACTGCTCAAGCTTGCTCATCGCCATCCTGGCCTTGAACTCTCCGGTATCTTCAGGAAGCTGCCAGAGAACACTGATACCACCACCGCCGACAAGATTGCCGCTCCTCTTGCCGACAAGGTTCTCCACGTCCCCAGGATCCAAGGTGATCGTCGGGATTAAGCCTGTCGCTATATCCATCATTGTGCTGTCATGTAAAAGATACATTTGATCTTATGTTAGATCTGCACAGATTTTGTGATGTAATATAACTTGTGCTGGTGGATGAATGTATGCTATCTCCCTTGCTTCTCTTTGTCTTTGTATGATTTCATCCCCTAAGCATACCAGAAACTTGCCGGTGCGTGCACTTGCCACGAGCGCTTGAGGAACAGATCCTTAGCAGCCTTCCGGTAGTGTTGCCGCCAACAAGTTTTCCTTTGACGTTTTCAGTGCATCTACTTAAATTGTTGAGCGGACTCGAAACAAAATAAGAGCGCAAATGATCACGACAAGATTCCTTCGCGTGCAGGTTTTTCATACAAACACAGAACCATTCAAGGGAAATTGCAAATGTAACAAGGAATCTGCTTCAAAGTTTTTCAACTTAGCTTTTCCTTGTCGTATAAAATCTCGTCGTATAAAATAATCACTTGAACGTCATTAAGTGGTGTCCTTATCGTCACTCCCCCCGGGAAACTTGCACGCGAGGAATCCTTCTATCCTTTTAGAAAAAGAAAGAAGAGAAAAGAGTGGTTTGGAGACCTTGACAGTTCATCAACCATTTTATACAAGTCAAAGCATAACCACAACATCACATGCATTATGTAACATCCCTGAGTAATGAGCCACGGTGATCTTCAATTTAATGCTAAGCAAATTAGTTTGCAAAGAAAGATCACAGTCAAATCATATCTCATTTCAAATTCCACCACCAAATTCAATTCAAATTATGAGTGAAATTTGAAGTTGCTCAAAAATTGCTGGAAAATAGTTCATGTTTTAGCAAAAATTCCAAAACAAATTAATGTTAAGGAAAACAACATCACCAATTTTCCTAAATTGGGCTAGGGCATTAAAACAGTGCAAAAACAGCAACTTTAATGCCATTTCCATTTTTGAAAAAATCAAATGGATTCAAAAATTCCCAAAACTTTTTGTGGCAGTGCTTCATTTTCCCAAGTATTTGTTTCTGCCAGTTGCTTAATTTTGCAAAGTCATTTGGTGGCAAAAGAAAATTGCAAAAGGGCTACTAGAAAAAGAAAACAGAAAAATAAAAAGGTAAAAAGAAAAATGCTACTTTGGACTGGGCCTAAGTCCACAGTGCGGCCCAGCCCACAGCGCCCGTCTCCCTCCTCTCCCTCTCTCTCCCCGTGTCGGCCTCGCCGTGGCCGCGCGCGCGCTCGCCGGCCAGCGAGCGACACGGCGAGGGGATAAGGACGTGCCCCTCGTCCCCCTTGTCCTCCCAGATCCACTTCCCCCTCTTCCCCCTCGCTCGCTCGAGCTCTCTCTCCCTCTCCCGTACACGTCCGCCGCCGCTCGTCCTCGTTCTCGTGGCCACCGTCATCCCCGAGCCGCGCCACCTTGTCCAACGCCTCCGCCGTGCTCGGCTATGTCGACTGGTGCCAGCCATTGGAGCCGGGGAGCCCTGCACGTCGAGATCGCTGTCGTCTTCCTCGTCTCGGGTCGCCGGCGAGCTCCACCGAATCCGGCCATCTCCTGCGCTTCTAAGCCATCCCCGGGCCTCCTTGTGCCTCCCCGGTGAGCTTCTCTTCCTCTCCCCTCTCTCCCCTGCCTCTCCTAGCCCGTAGCTCGCCGCATTCGCCGTGCCCGAGCGTATCGCCACCGTAGAGCTCGCCGCCATGGCCACGCTCGCCGTCGAGCTCGTTTGAGCTCGCAACCGTGCTCAGCACCTCCCCAGCAGCCTAACGTGCCCGCCCGCGTGCTTTGCCGTGCCCGATATCGCCGTAGCCGCAAACGGCCGAACTTCGGCGCCGCCTCCGCCGCTCGCCGTCACCGTTTCCGGCCGATTCCGGCCAAACCACCGCCACCGTTCGACGCGGCATCGAGTGCCCGTTCGATCGGTGCCTCGCGCGCGTCAAATGGACGCCGGACGGCGAGATCCATCGCTGTCCTGTGCGTCGCCGCCATGTTTGGCGTCTCCGGTGTTAAGCCGCCGGCCGCCGCCTACGTGGCACACCTGGGGCCACCCCTGGGTCACTGCCAGTGGGGCGCCTGCCCCAGTTGACCACGTTGACCGTGGTCAACGCGCTGACGTGGCGGCTACTGTCACTGACATGCGGGCCCCAACCGCTTAATTAATCTAATTAGTTTTTAAAATTAATCTAATAAGCTAATTAGGCACTGACATATGGGGCCCACCTCTAATTAGTTTCTGATTAGTTTAAATTAACCCCTAATTATCTCTGTGACACTGACCAGTGGGACCCACTGTTCAGGTTTGACCCTGGCCAGCTCAGTTGACTCACTGACGTCACTCTGACGTCATCCTGATGTCATCAGTCACTGTTCTGGATAATGTGAATTAAATAATTAAAATAATTCCAGAAATTTTAGAAAAATAGTTTAAATCTTTAAAAATTCGAATAAATTCAACCGTAGCTCGGATCGAAAAGTTTCTACATGAAAGTTGATCAGAAAAAACGAGACGAATCCGAATATGTGGTCAAAATGCTTGACCATCACTTCTATCTATCTGAACATGGAACCTTCCCCTCCAGTTCAGTATTCCGAAATCCGTCTAAAGGCCGGGAAAATATCCCAGATATTTCCCGCTTCATCTACGACGTGTAGCCTTGTATTAGTTCACCTGCCCAACGCTGCATTTTGCCATGCCATGCACTGTGTTGCATTTGATTGCTTTTATTTATTGTTTCTTCTCCCTCTTCTTATCCGATAGCCCCCGAGACCGATGCCACCCTGCAGGACTGCTACACCGTCGACGACCCCTCTTTTGCCGCAGAGCTTCCAGGCAAGCAAACCCCCTTGACGCATGCCTATATCACCTATTCCTTCTCCCTCCTGCTTGCATTAGAAATTGCTACTGCTCTGTTTTATCCTATTCTAATGCATAGCCTGTTTTTGTAACTGCTTTTGATACTTTACCTGATATCCTAAATGCTTAGTGTAGGTTGATATTGATCCAGCTGTGGCCCCTCTTCCTTGTCCTAGATGCCCCACTTAGCTACTAGTGCCCCGATCGATGTGATCGTCGGGCTGAGACCAGCACATCACCACACACCCCCTAAGTTGCTTGACTCTGCAGAGCTAATATCGAGTGTCGAGGGTGATACCTCTTATCTCACTCCCGATGTTGCCTCTGTAGTACAGCTAGTCGGTCGTGGGTTACCAAGGGTGATTCCTCTTTCACCCCCTCCGATGAAGCTTCTGTCGTGCAACCCCACAAGTGTGAATACCATCGAGGGTGATTCCTCCGGGTTCACCATGTCGGATACATCGAGTGGGAATCCAATGAGGGTGATTCCTCGGATTCTTTCTTGATACTATAGACACACGGGTACTTTGACATTACTACAGATACTTGGTAAAGTCGGGTTGACCCCGGGGGGTACCCGTGAGAGATGTGGAGTCGGGTTGACCATGAGGGTACCCGCGAGATGATTACGTGGCACGGCCGGGCATTCTTAGCCCTTGCCGTAAGTCCACGAGACGGGGCGACGGGGTCACATGATCGTGGATCTCTGCTCGTTTCCGCGAGCTCCTAATAACACACATAACGGATTTGGGTATTTTATCTGAGTTGGCCACTGGCCTATACGCACTACCACCACGCGGGATAATGGTTTAATGGGGCCCTCAGCGCCATATGTATCAGCCGAAAGCTTTGTCAGACGTCTAGTTCAGCATTGTGGCACGGTCGGATCGCGCCATCCAGGCAGAGGTGGCGCTGGTATTCACCCTGCACACAATGACCCGGAGTGCAAAGGGCGATGGGCCCAAGACCCCTGAGCACTTAGGATGTAGACCGGCGGGGACCTCTCTGCGGTGCCTAGGTAGGACTATGTCGTGTCGATCAGCCAAGGCCGGGCATGACCCAGGAAAGTGTGTCCGGCCAGAGTTAATCGAGCGTGTTGGGTAACAGTAGTGCACCCCTGCAGGGAAGATTATCTATTCGAATAGCCGTGTCCACGGTAACAGGACGCTCAGTGTGGTATCCCGATCTAATACAACTTGAACTGGATACATGTTAATTAATTGTTAGCTCCAGGACCGCTTTCTCGCAGGGAGTCGAGGAAGGATCTCTAGGCTTTGCTACTACATGCTTATTACTTTATGTGATGTACTAATCTGCACTCTTCTAATGCTGCAAGACGCTGACGATGCTAGTCTTCGTTAGGCTAGGCCTTCCTCTCTATTCTGGCATTTCTGCAGTCCAGTCCACAAATACAACCTTTCCTTGATACCGATGCATACATAGAATAGCTCTGATGTAAGTCTTGCGAGTACTTTGGATGAGTACTCATGGTTGCTTTGCTTCCCCTTTTTCCCCATGCCCGATTGCTGCGACCAGATGACGGAGCCCCGGAGCCAGCCGCCCCAGTCGACGACTACTACTACCCCTCTGGAGGAGCCTACTACTACGTGGAGACCGTCGACGACCAGGAGTAGTTTAGGAGGCTCCCAGGCAGGAGGCCTGCGCCTTTTCGATCTGTGTCTTTGTTTTGCCCTGCCTGTTTAAGGCCTATCTTTTTAAATTTTATGTCTGTACTCAGATATCTAATGCTTTCGTTGATGCTTGTATGACTCAAGCTTATGTATTCGAGCCCTCGAGGCCCCTGGCTTGTAATATAAAGCTTGTATGGCTTTTATTTGTGTTTAGAGTTGTGTTGTGATATCTTCAAGTTAGTCCTTAGGCTTGATCGTGTGCATTGCATGTATGATTAGTGCATGATTAAGTCGAGGGCGTCACAGGTTGGTATCAGAGCCGACTGCCTGTAGGAACCCCCTTTCCAACTCCTTGGCCGCAGTTGAGTCTAGTTTTTGCAAAACCGTTTTACTAGCATGGCTGTGTGGCTTACGGGCCCACGTCGTCAATGGGTGGTATTAGGATCTTTTATTCCTCTTCTATACCCTGGGACTCTGAACTCTCTTCCTTTCGGGTTAAATGATTTTGCTAACACTGACACTAGGTTCTCGTAATCACATTCACCCGGAGAGCTGGATTGTCTGCAACTAATCATTTCCTTTGGTCTGGTTAATATGATAATCACCTTTTCCTTTCCTTTAGTCTGTTTAACCTTTCTTGTAATCTAGCTTTTATCTGAGCAGTGATAATTCCCTGCTTAAGTCAACACCCCCAAATAAAACCTTGTTACTATTGTCGATGACATTCCGGTAACCACCGATGGACGAGAACTTTGCCTATTGGTCTGCCTCGTTTTAACGAGCAGGAAAATGGTTCTCTTCGTTCCCTGCCCTTGGTACCGACGTTGTTGCCGACATAGCTGACAGACTTTCCTCTGACACGTCCTGCTGCCGTGACCTTGCAGGATGTCACTGCCTTCCCACTCTTAATCGACACTCACCACAGTTCCACAGGATCCAAACCCGACTCTCCTATACATCCTTGATTCCGAAGATACCCCTTACCCCACCTCCTAAATTCTCGGGACGAGAACTTCTTTTAGAGGAGGAGAATTGTAACATCCCTGAGTAATGAGCCACGGTGATCTTCAATTTAATGCTAAGCAAATTAGTTTGCAAAGAAAGATCACAGTGAAATCATATCTCATTTCAAATTCCACCACCAAATTCAATTCAAATTATGAGTGAAATTTGAAGTTGCTCAAAAATTGCTGGAAAATAGTTCATGTTTTAGCAAAAATTCCAAAACAAATTAATGTTAAGGAAAACAACATCACCAATTTTCCTAAATTGGGCTAGGGCATTAAAACAGTGCAAAAACAACAACTTTAATGCCATTTCCATTTTTGAAAAATTCAAATGGATTCAAAAATTCCCCAAACTTTTTGTGGCAGTGCTTCATTTTCCCTAGTATTTGTTTCTGCCAATTGCTTAATTTTGCAAAGTCATTTGGTGGCAAAAGAAAATTGCAAAAGGGCTACTGGAAGAAGAAAACAGAAAAATAAAAAGGTAAAAAGAAAAACGCTACTATGGACTCGGCCTAAGTCCACAGTGCGGCCCAGCCCACAGCGCCCGTCTCCCTCCTCTCTCTCTCTCTCTATCGCCATGTCGGCCTCGCCGTGGCCACGCGCACGCTCGCCGGCCAGCGAGCGACACGGCGATGCCCGAACCCGGGCGAGGGGATAAGGACGCGCCCCTCGTCCCCCTCGTCCTCCCAGATCCACTTCCCCCTCTTCCCCCTCGCTCGCTTGAGCTCTCTCTCCCTCTCCCGTACGCGTCAGCAGCCGCACGTCATCGTTCTCGTGGCCACCATCATCCCCGAGATGCGCCACCTTGTCCACCGCCTCCGCCGTGCTCGGCTACGTCGACCGGTGCCAGCCATTGGAGCCGGGGAGCCCTGCACGTTGAGATCGCTGTCGTCTTCCTCGTCTCGGGTCGCCGGCGAGCTCCACCGAATCCAGCCACCTCATGCGCTTCTAAGCCGTCACCGGGCCTCCTTGTGCCTCCCCGGTGAGCTCCTCTTCCTCTCCCCTCTCTCCCCTGCCTCTCCTAGCCCGTAGCTCGCCGCATTCGCCGTCCCCGAGCGCATCGCAGCCGTAGAGCTTGCCGCCGTGGCCACGCTCGCCATCGAGCTCGTTTGAGCTCGCAACTGTGCTCAGCACCTCCCCAGCAGCCTAACGCGCCCGCCCGCGTGCTTTGCCATGCCCGATATCGCCGTAGCCACAAACGGCCGAATTCCGGTGCCGCCTCCGCCGCTCGCCGTCGCCGTTTCCGTCCGATTCTGGCCAAACCACCGTCACCGTTCGACGCGGCATCGAGTGCCCATTCGAACGGTGCCTCGCGCGCGTCAAATGGACGCCGGACGGCGAGATCCGCTGATGTCCCATGCATCGCCGCCATGTTTGGCGTCGCCGGCGTTAAGCCGCCGGCCGCCGCCACCTACGTGGCACACCTGGGGCCACCCTTGGGTCACTGCCAGTGGGGCCCCTTCCCTAGTTGACCACGTTGACCGTGGTCAACGCGCTGACATGGCGACTACTGTCACTGACAGGCGGGCCCCAACCGCTCAATTAATCTAATTAGTTTTTAAAATTAATCTAATAAGCTAATTAGGCACTGACATGTGGGGCCCACCTCTAATTAGTTTCTGATTAGTTTAAATTAACCCCTAATTATCTCTGTGACACTAACCAGTGGGACCCACTGGTCAGGTTTAACCCTGGCCAGCTCAGTTGACTCGCTGACGTCACTCTGACATCATGCTAATGTCATCAGTCACTGTTCTAGATAATGCGAATTAAATAATTAAAATAATTCCAGAAATTTCAGAAAAATAGTTTAAATCTTTGAAAATTCGTAGAAATTCAACCGTAGCTCGGATCGAAAAGTTTTCTACATGAAAGTTGATCAGAAAAACGAGACGAATTCGAATATGTGGTCAAAATGCTTAACCATCACTCCTATCTATTTGAACATGGAACTTTCCCCTCCGGTTCAGTATTCCGAAATCCGTCTAAAGGCCGGGAAAATATCCCAGATATTTTCCCGCTTCATCTACGACGTGTAGCCTTGTATTAGTTCACCCCCCAACGCTGCATTTTGCCATGCCATGCACTGTGTTGCATTTGATTGCTTTTATTTATTGTTTCTTCCCCCTCTTCTTATCCGATAGCCCCCGAGAACGATGTCGCCCCGCAGGACTGCTACACCATCGATGACCCCTCTTTTACCGTAGAGCTTCCAGGCAAGCAAACCCCCTTGACGCATGCCTATATCACCTATTCCTTCTCCCTCCTGCTTGCATTAGAAATTGCTACTGCTTTGTTTTATCCTATTTTGATGCATAGCCTGTTTTTGTAACTGCTTTTGATACTTTACCTGATATCCTAAATGCTTAGTGTAGGTTGATATTGATCCAGCTGTGGCCCCTCTTCCTAGTCCTAGATGCCCCGCTTAGCTACTAGTGCCCCGATCGATGTGATCATCGGGCTGAGACCAGCACATCACCACACACCCCCTAAGTTGCTCGACTCTGCAGAGCTAATATCGAGTCTAGAGGGTGATACCTCTTATCTCACTCCCGATGTTGCCTCTGTATTACAGCTAGTCGGTCGTGGGTTACCGAGGGTGATTCCTCTTTCACTCCCTCCGATGAAGCTTCTGTCGTGCAACCCAGCAAGTGTGAATACCATCGAGGGTGATTCCTCTGGGTTCACCTTGTCGGATACATCGAGTGGGAATCCAACGAGGGTGATTCCTCGGATTCCTTCATGATACTATAGACACACGGGTACTTTGACATTACTACAGATACTTGGTAAAGTCGGGTCGACCCCGAGGGGTACCCGCGAGAGATGTGGAGTCGGGTTGACCATGAGGGTACCCGCGAGATGATTATGTGGCACGGCCAGGCATTCTTAGCCCTTGCCGTAAGTCCACGAGACGGGGCGACGGGGTCACATGATCGTGGATCTCTGCTCGTTTCCGCGAGCTCCTAATAACACGCATAACGGTTTGGGTGTTTTATCTGAGTTGGCCATTGGCCTATATGCACTACCACCACGCGGGATAATGGTTTAATGGGGCCCTCAGCGCCGTATGTATCAGCCGAAAGCTCTGTCAGACGTCCAGTTCAGCATTGTAGCATGGTCGGATCGCGCCATCCAGGCAGAGGTGGCGCTGGTATTCACCCTGTACTCAATGACCCAGAGTGCAAAGGGCGATGGGCCCAAGACCCCTGAGCACTTAGGATGTAGAACAACGGGGACCTCTCTGCGGAGCCTAGGTAGGACTACGTCGTGTCGATCAGCTGAGGCCGGGCATGACCCAGGAAAGTGTGTCCGGCCAGAGTTCTTTTATGTCTGTACTCAGATATCTAATGCTTTCGCTGATGCTTGTATGACTCAAGCTTATGTATTCGAGCCCTCGAGGCCCCTGGCTTGTAATATAAAGCTTGTATGGCTTTTATTTGTGTTTAGAGTTGTGTTGTGATAGCTTCAAGTTAGTCCTTAGGCTTGATCGTGTGCATTGCGTGTATGATTAGTGCATGATTAAGTCGAGGGCGTCACACATTTATACACAAACAAAAATCTACAAAGAGTTGTGAAACACTTAGCTTTATTTCACTTATGCACAGGGTCTGCGCCTGGCTTTGTACAAAGGGTTACAAGTCTTGCCGATAAAGCTTGTACAAAAGGGGTTGCCGGGAGGCCCGGCAACTGCGCCTTACGGGTAGAACTTGCGAAGATGCTCAATATTCCACGAATTTTGCACTAGGATGCCATCTTTCGTCTCCAGATGGACTGCGCCAGGTCTGGTGACTCATGCTACCCGGTGATAACCCACAAGTATAGGGGATCGCAACAGTTTTCGAGGGTAGAGTATTCAACCCAAATTTATTGATTCGACACAAGGGGAGCCAAAGAATATTTGCAAGTATTAGCAGTTGAGTTGTCAATTCAACCACACCTGGAGACTAAATATCTGTAGCAGAGTGATCAGTAGCACAGTAGTATGATAGTTTGATAGCAGTAGCAATAAGAGTAACAGTAACAATAGCAACAACAGTAGTAGCAATTGTGACAGTAGTAGCAACAGTAGTAACTTAGCAAAAACAATATGTGAAAAGCTCGTAGGCATTGGATCGGTGATTTTGTTGGATAACATTCATCATGTAACAGTCATAACCAAGGGCGACACAGAACTAGCTCCAATTCATCAATGTAATGTAGGCCTGTATTCCATATATAGTCATACGTGCTTGCGATAAGAACTTGCATGACATCTTTTGTCCTACCCTCCCGTGGCAGCGGGGTCCATAAGGAAACTAAGGGATATTAAGGCCTCCTTTTAATAGAGAACCGGAACAAAGCATTAACACAGCGTGAATACATGAACTCCTCAAACTACGGCAATCACCGGAAAGAATCCCAATTATTGTCACCTTGGGGTATGCGGATCATAACACGTAGCAGGTGCGTATAACTTGCAAGATCGAATCAAGAACACAAATATATTCATGAAAACATAAAGGGTTCAGATCTGAAATCATGGCACTCGGGCCCTAGTGACAAGCATTAAGCATAGCAAAGTCATAGCAACATCAATCTCAGAACATAGTGGATACTAGGGATCAAGCCCTAACAAAACTAACTCGATTACATGATAAATCGCATCCAACTCATCACCGTCCAGCAAGCCTATGAAGGAATCACTCACTCCCGGCGGTGAGCATCATGAAATTGGTGATGAAGGATGGTTGATGATGACGATGCCGGAAGATCCCCCTCTTCGGAGCCCCGAACGGACTCCAGATCTGGCCTCCCGATGAAGAACAGGAGGTGGCGGTGGCTCCGTATTGTGAAACGCAATAAAACTTCCTCTCCTATTTTTTTCTCTAGAATTATGAATTTATAGGCCTGAGATTAGGGTCAGAAGAGCCACGTGGGCCCTACAAGCCACCAGGGCGCGCCAGGTGGGGTGGCGCGCCCTGGTGCCTCGTGGGCAGAAGGTGGCCCCCCTCCAGTAGGTCTTGGCTCCAATATTTTTTATATATTCCATAAAAAATCTCCAAAAAGTTTTGTCCAATTCCAAGAACTTTTATTTCTGCACAAAAAACAACACCATGGTAGTTCTGCTGAAACAGCGTCAATCCGGGTTAGTTTCATTCAAATCATGCAAATTAGAGTCCAAAACAAGAGCAAAAGTGTTTGGAAAAGTAGATACAACGGAGACGTATAAACTCCCCCAAGCTTATCTCATTGCTTGTCCTCAAGCAATTCAGTTGACAAACTGAAAGTGCTAAAGAAAAAAAAATACGAACTCTTTTGCTCTTGTATCTATATATATGCTTAAATAGTGCCCAAGTTTTCAGCAAAAATTATAACTAACCATGCAAATGATAACTCTTAGAAATTATATTCACTCATATCAATGGCATAATCAACTAGCGAGCAATAATAAGATATCTCAAATGCCAACACTTTGTCAAAACAATCATGATATAATATGACAACATGGTATCTCGCTAGCCCTTTCTGAGACCGCAAAACATAAATGCAGAGCACCTCCAAAGTTCAAGCAGTGACTAAACATTGTAATTCATGGTAGAAGAGATCCGGTCATGATGCACACAACATTAACTATACACAATGCATGAGAATGACAATAGTGCTCTCAGGTCTGGTGCTTGTTTGAGAAGGTGATGACTCAACAATAAAAGTAAAATAACATAAAAGTAAATAGATAGGCCCTTCGCAGAGGGAAGCATGGATTTGCAGAGGTGCTAGAGCTTGAAGCTTAAATCAGAGATAAATAAAATTTTGGGAGGTATGCCTTTCCTGTCAACGTCACGACCGAGGGTTTTCAATATCTTCCATGCTAAACACATTAGCGGCGGTTCCCAAGCGGTAAAGTAAAGTTTACTCCCCCTCCACCAACAAACACAAGCCATGGCTAGCCGAATCCTCAGGTGCCCTCCATACCAACAACTTTCCGGCGGAGTTTTTTTTTATTTTGCTGTTTTATTAATGGGACTGGGCATCCTGATTACCAGCCCCTCTCGTGCAAGGACAAGTGAATAAACACTCATCATGAGAATAACCCGCTTAGCATGGAAGATACTGACCGCCCCCTGTCTCTCCATGAGCGGTACGGGCACACAAAACAGATGTTCATTTGAATATTTAGAGGTGGCACATGCAATTTACTTAGAACGGAAGGGTAATACCGCATATAGGTAGATATAGTGGACTCATCTGGAATAACTTTGGTTTAAGGGTTTTGATGCACAAGCAGTATTCCCGCTTAGTACAGGCGAAGGCTAGCAAATAGGTTGAGAAGCGACCAGCTAGAGAGCGAAAACGGTCATAATCATGCATTATAAATAATCAACATTGAATACTAGCATGACTACGATATAAGCACCATGAACATAAATATCGTGGAGGCTATGTTGGTTTTGAATCAACTACATGCGTGAACATGTGCCAAGTCAAGCCACTTGAAACATTCAGAGGAGGATACCATATCATCATACTACATCATGAACATTTTAATGCATGTTGACACCCAAGATAAATCATTATCCACTCCTTGACGAGGGCATATACTAGGGATAGGGTAACAGGCCTGACTTGCAGACCCTATCCTAGGACTCCACACGCCTTATACTGGGCCCTAGGGCCAGATCAGCGACCGAGAATTCCGCAGACTGACATTCACTCGGGTTCAATGAACCACTCGGAAGGCAAGAGTTCACTCGACCAGCCTGTTTCACTCGGAGCACCCGAAAGTCACTCGACCGGAGAAGACCAGGAGACTCCGGGAGCATAACGGTCGTGACACACGTTCGCCTATATTAATTGTAATCAATGCGCCCGTTACCTGGCGCCCTTAAACCCCCTCTTAACCCCTGGTAATGGCGGCCTTCATGGGGGGACTTGGTGGAGACTATATAAGCCACCCCCAGCTCCATTCCAAGGGTTCGCATCTTCTGTAAACATACACTCAATCATACAGCTCCTGAGCATCGAGATGTAGGGTCATTACCTCCACCGCGAGGGGCCTGAACTCGTAAATCCGAGTGTAACAACTGCGCCGTAGCTAGGCTTTGCCCTCTAATTCGTACCCCTACACACTACTGTCAGACTTGCACCCACGACAGTTGGCGCCCAACATGGGGCAGGCGTCTAGCGACTTCCGGCGTAGGTGCATTTTTTCCACCATCACCATGGTTTCCGGCGGCGGACTGACTCTGGGCGGCGAGATCCGTTTCGGCGTCCTCAGCTTCATCGCCGATGATTCGGCGTGGCTCCAGGAAGCCCCGCTGGATGTCGAGGCGTTGCCCATCCGTGGCGCAGCGCACTTCCGCGCGAGCACCTTCGGCGTCCTTCTTCGACAACCGTCGACTCCTTATCAGTCGACCTCTTCGCTCTCCACCAGCCATCGTCGCAAGCGCTCTGGACGCTCGCGGCTTCAGCGGTGGATCAGGCACGCGGTGGCCCTTCAGGCTGCAACCCCGCAGATCGCGGCAATCGAGCCCGACGAACCTATCTTCGATCTGTTCGCCTCAGTGCATGAGCACTCGGAAGGCCTATCCGAGTGCGACAGCAGCGATCCCGCTGCGGAGGTGCTGATGGCCGACTCCCCGCCCAATCCGCCTGGACACGGCCTCGGCGGCGCGGAGAACGGTGACCCATCGTGCGCTGATCTTGGCGGCGGCAGGGTCCGACATGACGACGAGTACATCCCCCAACCTCTCACTCGGCAGCAAAGGGAGGAATAGCAGCGCAGGACCGAGCAGGCCCTCCAGACGCCCATCGTTGGGACGACCCCCGAAGCTCAGGCTTTGGAGGTTGTGCGCCAGGCCAACTTGGCTGAGCGCAATCGTCTGGAAGCGCTCCAGAAGTCACTCGACGATCGCGCCCGCAGGCAGCATCAGCCCAGTTCCAGTCGGCGGTAGCAGCAGTTGTTCTTGAATGACCAGTAGCAGAGTTTCTAGGTATTCCGCACTCCTGTCCAGAATCTGGCGGCGGCCACTCGGATAGCAGATTCCATTGAGCCGTCCCGATCTGAGGCGGGAGAGGGTCTTCGGCAGATCCGGGCCATGCTCAGGGCAGCTGAAGAGCAAAATTCGGCAGTGTCCCAGTCGAGCAACAGGATTCACAGCAGATCCATTCGGGCTGACACTGTCCAGTCGGCCCACAGTCCAGTGTCCCCAAGGAGAAACAGACACTCGCCTCCGCGGCGAAACGACCAAGACCACCACCGAGACGAGCACTCGGAGCAGGGTCGCAGTCGGAATACGCCTCCGCGGCGTCTAGATGATCATTGCCGCATGCAGTCGCCCCCTCCGCGGGATGGCTCATACGCGCCCCGGCCATACGATGCCAGGCGTCCTTACGGAAACGATCGGAGGGCCAGCCCTCCCCGCCATGGTGACGGTTATCACCAGAGAGAGCCAGTCGACCATCGAGACCCGCAGTTCAACGCGAGATCCGTTCTCGCTCAGAATCTAGTCGACAGAGGCAGATCTCAGAGAGAGAACTTGGACAGAGATCGTCCGAGTGGAAGTGGAGCATTCATCTCCGGGCCCGAGTGTTTCAGTAGGGCCATCCGGGCCGCTGAGATTCCGCCAAACTTCAGATTGGCAGCTGGAGTAAGCAAGTTCACCGGTGAGTCCAAGCCAGAAACTTGGTTAGAGGATTACCGAGTGGCTGTGCAGATTGGAGGAGGAAATGACTATGTGGCTCTGAAGCATTTGCCATTGATGCTTGAAGGGTCCGCCCGCGCCTGGCCCAATCAGCTCGCTCCGGCCAGCATATACTGCTGGGAAGATTTGGCCCGAGTGTTCATCAAAACATTTGAGGGCACGTGCAAACGCCCGGCTGGATTGTCTGAGCTACAGCATTGTGTGCAGAAGCCGAATGAAACCTTGAGGGAGTACATTCAGCGATGGACAACCTTGCATCATGTGGTGGAGAATGTCATGGAGCATCAAGCAGTCTGTGCCTTCAGAGCAGGAGTCGGATATCGGGAGCTCATCCTGAAATTCAATCGGTCAGGATCTTTGACCATGAGCCGAATGATGGAGATCGCCACTCGGTACGCAAACGGAGAAGAGGAAGACCGTCTAGATGTAATAAAAGTACTCGAGTGATATTTGATGAATAAAAGCATGACTTTTCAAGATCCACATTGAAGTTCACTCGTACGCATTCTCTGGCCTACAACCCCCAGTGGGTGTACGCCGTTCAACTTAGCTGCAAACCAGTTTTTGCCTAAGTCAAAACGTTACTCCGAGTGAAGAGCGTCCCTCTCACTCGGGGGCTTGGCTGCGAACCAGCTTTCGTCCAAGTTAAAAACGCTACTCCGAGTGAAGAGCATCCCTCTCACTCGGGGGCTTGGCTGCGAACCAGCTTTCGCCCAAGTCAAAACGTTACTCCGAGTGAAGAGCGACCCTCTCACTCGGGGGCTTGGCTGCGAACCAGCTTTCGCCCAAGTTAAAACGCTACTCCGAGTGAAGAGCATCCCTTTCACTCAGGGGCTTGGCTGCGAACCAGCTTTCGCCCAAGTCAAAACTCTACTCCGAGTGAAGAGCATCCCTCTCACTCGGGGGCTTGGCTGCGAACCAGCTTTCGCCCAAGTTAAAACGCTACTCCGAGTGAAGAGCATCCCTCTCACTCGGGGGCTTGGCTGCGAACCAGCTTTCGCCCAAGTCAAAACGTTACTCCGAGTGAAGAGCATCCCTCTCACTCGGGGGCTTGGCTGCGAACCAGCTTTCGCCCAAGTCAAAATGTTACTTCGAGTGAAGAGCATCCCTCTCACTCGGGGGCTTGGCTGCGAACCAGCTTTCGCCCAAGTTAAAACGCTACTCCGAGTGAAGAGCATCCCTCTCACTCGGGGCTTGGCTGCGAACCGGCTTTCGCCCAAGTCAAAACGTTACTCCGATTGAAGAGCATCCCTCTCACTCGGGGGCTAGGCTGCGAACCAGCTTTCGCCCAAGTTAAAAACGCTACTCCGAGTGAAGAGCATCCCTCTCACTCGGGGGCATGGCTACGAACCAGCTTTCGCCCAAGTCAAAATGCTACTCCGAGTGAAGAGCATCCCTCTCACTCGGGGGCTTGGCTACGAACCAGCTTTCGCCCAAGTTAAAAGGCTACTCCGAGTGAAGAGCATCCCTTTCACTCGGGGGCTTGGCTGCGAACCAGCTTTCGCCCAAGTCAAAATGTTACTCCAAGTGAAGAGCATCCCTCTCGCTCGGGGGCTTGGCTGCGAACCAGCTTTCGCCCAAGTTAAAACGCTACTCCGAGTGAAGAGCATCCCTCTCCCTCGGGGGCTTGGCTGCGAACCAGCTTTCGCCCAAGTCAAAACGCTACTCCGAGTGAAGAGCATCCCTCTCACTCGGGGGCTTGGCTGCGAACCAGCTTTCGCCGAAGTTAAAACGCTACTCCGAGTGAAGAGCATCCCTCTCGCTTGGGGGCTTGGCTGCGAACCAGCTTTCGCCCAAGTTAAAACGCTACTCCGAGTGAAGAGCATCCCTCTCACTCGGAGGCTTGGCTGCGAACCAGCTTTCGCCCAAGTCAAAACGTTACTCCGAGTGAAGAGCATCCCTCTCACTCGGAGGCTTGGCTGCGAACCAGCTTTCGCCCAAGTTAAAACACTACTCCGAGTGAAGAGCATCCCTCTCACTCGGGGGCTTGGCTGGGAACCAGCTTTCGCCCAAGTCAAAACGTTACTCCGACTGAAGAGCACCCCTCTCACTCGGGGGCTTGGCTGCGAACCAGCTTTCACCCAAGTGAAAACACTACTCCGAGTGAAGAGCATCCCTCTCACTCGGGGGCTTGGCTGCGAATCAGCTTTCGCCCAAGTCAAAACGCTACTCCGAGTGAAGAGCATCCCTCTCACTCGGGGGCTTGGCTGCGAACCAGCTTTCGCCCAAGTTAAAATGCTACTCCGAGTGAAGAGCATCCCTCTCACTCGGGGGCTTGGCTGCGAACCAGCTTTCGCCCAAGTCAAAACGTTACTCCGACTGAAGAGCGTCCCTCTCACTCGGGGGCTTGGCTACGAACCAGCTTTCGCCCAAGTGAAAACGCTACTCCGAGTGAAGAGCATCCCTCTCACTCGGGGGCTTGGCTGCGAACCAGCTTTCGCCCAAGTCAAAATGTTACTCCAAGTGAAGAGCATCCCTCTCGCTCGGGGGCTTGGCTGCGAACCAGCTTTCGCCCAAGTTAAAACGCTACTCCGAGTGAAGAGCATCCCTCTCCCTCGGGGGCTTGGCTGCGAACCAGCTTTCGCCCAAGTCAAAACGCTACTCCGAGTGAAGAGCATCCCTCTCACTCGGGGGCTTGGCTGCGAACCAGCTTTCGCCGAAGTTAAAACGCTACTCCGAGTGAAGAGCATCCCTCTCGCTTGGGGGCTTGGCTGCGAACCAGCTTTCGCCCAAGTTAAAACGCTACTCCGAGTGAAGAGCATCCCTCTCACTCGGAGGCTTGGCTGCGAACCAGCTTTCGCCCAAGTCAAAACGTTACTCCGAGTGAAGAGCATCCCTCTCACTCGGAGGCTTGGCTGCGAACCAGCTTTCGCCCAAGTTAAAACACTACTCCGAGTGAAGAGCATCCCTCTCACTCGGGGGCTTGGCTGGGAACCAGCTTTCGCCCAAGTCAAAACGTTACTCCGACTGAAGAGCACCCCTCTCACTCGGGGGCTTGGCTGCGAACCAGCTTTCACCCAAGTGAAAACACTACTCCGAGTGAAGAGCATCCCTCTCACTCGGGGGCTTGGCTGCGAATCAGCTTTCGCCCAAGTCAAAACGCTACTCCGAGTGAAGAGCATCCCTCTCACTCGGGGGCTTGGCTGCGAACCAGCTTTCGCCCAAGTTAAAATGCTACTCCGAGTGAAGAGCATCCCTCTCACTCGGGGGCTTGGCTGCGAACCAGCTTTCGCCCAAGTCAAAACGTTACTCCGACTGAAGAGCGTCCCTCTCACTCGGGGGCTTGGCTACGAACCAGCTTTCGCCCAAGTGAAAACGCTACTCCGAGTGAAGAGCATCCCTCTCACTCGGGGGCTTGGCTGCGAACCAGCTTTCGCCCAAGTCAAAACGCTACTCCGAGTGAAGAGCATCCCACTCACTCGGGGGCTTGGCTGCGAACCAGCTTTCGCCCAAGTTAAAACGCTACTCCGAGTGAAGAGCATCCCTCTCACTCGGGGGCTTGGCTGCGAACCAGCTTTCCCCCAAGTTAAAACGCTACTCCGAGTGAAGAGCATCCCTCTCACTCGGGGGCTTGGCTGCGAACCAGCTTTCGCCCAAGTCAAAACGTTACTCCGAGTGAAGAGCATCTCTCTCACTCGGGGGCTTGGCTGCGAACCAGCTTTCGCCCAAGTTAAAAAAACTACTCCGAGTGAAGAGCATCCCTCTCACTCGGGGGCTTGGCTGCGAACCAGCTTTCGCCCAAGTCAAAACGCTACTCCGAGTGAAGAGCGTCCCTCTCACTCGGAGGCTTGGCTGCGAACCAGTTTTCGCCCAAGTCAAAACATCGCTCCGAGTGAAGCGCTTCCCCCTCACTCGGAGGCTTGGCAGTCGACGGCAGTCTCGGGGACTACACCCAGTGGGTGCACTCAGCGTGCCCCCACTGGAATGGTATCCACTCGAACCGGTCCGCCTGATCCGAGTGATGGCCAAACACACAAAAAAACAACAACAACAACAACAACAACAGAACAGATTTTAAGTTCTAAGACTCCCACCGACTGCCTGCAGTTGACGGCAGTCTCGGGGACTACACCCAGTGGGTGCACTCAGCGTGCCCCCACTGGAACGGTATCCACTCAGACCGGTCCGCCCGATCCGAGTGATGGCCGAACACAAAAAACACCCAGTGGGTGTACCGGATATTTTTCCGACCAAAATTCCTACTGAAGAAAAACGATTTGGAGATCAACTTACAAGGGCACTTACTCGAACATTCTCCTGGAGAGCAGCACTGGCATCGTATGCCAGCTTCCCAGCTGCGCACATCTCCTTGAGCCGTTGGGTCATCAGCTCCGCCTGGATCATCGCCTCCTTGCTGGCTCCAGTTTGGTCCTCCGGCACCTTGTACAGACTGAAGATATTGACGGGAGGAGTCGGAATCGAAGCCAGAGCAGTCGACGGACCCGCAGCAGAACCAGCTCCAGCCTGAGAAGAACCCAGCCCCAGAGGCACAGTCACGACAGGTGCAGGGGGAACTTGAGGCGCTTTGCTCGGCGGCGTCTTCCGCGTGGTGGTCTAAGAAGCAGTCGGAGCTGCGGTCCCCTTCTCGGTGTCCTTCCGTGGCGGCTCTTCGTCGTCGTCCCCGACGTGGATGACCTTTGCAAGCGCTACACACACTCGACACAATCAGTCGCAGTTCACAATTCAATCGGATGAAGACGTGCATTGTACGCTCGGATCCGCTCCGGCACACGACATATGACTACTCATTTCACTCGGATGGAAACTACTCATTCGGATGGAGACTACTCATTTCACTCGGACATCATATGGTCCAGAATCCGTCAAGGTGCCACACGAGGACAAGGGCGTTTAACGACCAGTAAGAGTTCTTGAGCGCCTCCGTAGCGCTCGACTCACCTGGGAATTCGCCTTGACTCGACCCGCCTAACCTCGACCGATTCGGGGGCTAATGACGAGGGCATATACTAGGGATAGGGTAACAGGCCTGACCTGCAGACCCTATCCTAGGACTCCACACGCCTTATACTGGGCCCCAGGGCCAGATCAGCGACCGAGAATTCCGCAGACTGACATTCACTCGGGTTCAACGAACCACTCGGAAGGCTAGAGTTCACTCGACCAGCCTGTTTCACTCGGAGCACCCGAAAGTCACTCGACCGGAGAAGACCAGGAGACTCCGGGAGCGTAACGGTCGGGACGCACGTTCGCCTGTATTAATTGTAATCAATGCGCCCGTTACCTGGCGCCCTTAAACCCCCTCTTAACCCCTGGTAATGGTGGCCTTCATGGGGGGACTTGGTGGAGACTATATAAGCCACCCCCCAGCTCCATTCCAAGCGTTCGCATCTTCTGTAAACATACACTCAATCATACAGCTCCTGAGCACCGAGACGTAGGGTCATTACCTCCACCGCGAGGGGCCTGAACTCGTAAATCCGAGTGTAACAACTGCGCCGTAGCTAGGCTCTGCCCTCTAATTCGTACCCCTACACACTACTATCAGACTTGCACCCACGACTCTCCTAGCTACTTAAGCATGGCATGAGCAACTATAATCTCTAATTGTCATCATAAACATGTTTAATCAAAATATCGTGAATCATGGATACTGAGTTAAACATATTTACAAAAACAAAGAACAAGTTGAGTTCATACCCGCTTTTCCTTGCCACAGTCACTTCATCAAATCATCATCATTATTGCCTTTCACTTGCACGACCGAATGATATGAAAATAGAAATAGTGCAAGTGTGCCGTGGACTAAGCTGGAATCTGCAAGCATTTTATTCAAAGGAGAAGACAAGGTAATTTGGGCTCTTTGTTAGATCTACAATAATGCATATGAAAGCCACTCAACATTTTCATCGTGGTCTTCTCCCTATGATGACTCAACAAAAGAAAAGAATTTCAGAGAAACACACTGAAATATTTATTGAGTTTTTAGTTTTTCTGAAGAAAGCAAATTAAAGAAGGCAAAACAAAAACGAGAAAAACTATTTACACGGGAGAACTCCCAACAAGCAAAAGAATAAACGGGAAATCTTTTTGGGCTTTCTTTTAATACTACTACTAATTAAGTTAGAAAGAAAAACTGAAAAGAAACAAGAAATATTTTTGGATTTTCTCAAAGTTTTTCAAACACACAAGAAGAAAGCGAGAAAATAAAACTAACATGGGTTATACAATGAAAAAGTATGAACACCGACAACTGGAATGAAATGTGTGATCATGAATGTAATGTCGGTGAGAGATACGTACTCCCCCAAGCTTAGGCTTTTGGCCTAGCTTGGTCTACGGCCATCCGTAGTAGCCATCCGGTCCCATGTGAAAGTCCTGAGGCGGCGGCACCCGAGCGTCCCAGTCCTGGGCCTCCTCCTCTGCCGCTGCCAAGGCGTTCCGGTAAGCAATGATGTCCGGTGGCATCACGGTATATATGTTCCTGGCATGACTATCAAACAAAGCAGGTGCAGGCAACGGAATAATATCACGAGTATCCTCACTAAAAACCAAGTTATAACGAATGTGGTGAGGAGGCTCGGGGGCATCAAGAAAGTGGTGGTCCCTCATAGACTGGTGATCTAAGTAAACTCTGGGCAACAAGTAATCATGAGGGCGAATGTTAACATTAAAACATCTCGCTAAGCGAGTAGCATAAATACCACCATGAATTTTACCCTTAGTCATGTTAGTGTGCAGGCGGCGTGCAATGATAGCTCCCAGGTTATAAGTGTTGTCATTATAAAGTGTGCAGCGTAAAATGGCAAAGTCAGGTGCACATAGCGCACCACCTTGCTCTCTAGCAGTCAAGCATTTCCCTATGAATAAAGCAAAGTAATGAACAGAGGGAAACTGCAAGCTAGTGGCTCAGGCTCTCGACACGTGATACGTCTCCAACGTATCTATAATTTTTGATTGTTCCAAGCTGTTATATTATCAATCTTAGATGTTGTTATATGCATTTACAGCAATTATATATCATTTTTTGGGACTAACCTATTAACTTAGTGCCCAGTGCCAGTTGCTGTTTTCTGCCTGTTTTTTGTTTTACAGAATATCAATACCAAACGAAGTCCAAATGCCACGAAACTTTTTGGAGATTTTTTTGGACAAAACAAACACTAGAAGCTTCGGGAGAAGACCAAACGCCAGAGGAGGTGGCCACGAGCCACCAGGGCACGCCTGGGGGGGCAGGCGCGCCCTGGTGCCTCATGGGCCCACCTCAGCTCCGTTTGACCTTATTCCACCACTATAAATTCCCAAAAATCGGGATACCATTAGGAGAGTCCATGAAATACTTTTTCCGCCGCCGCAAGTTTCTGTTCTCGAGAGATCCCATCTGGAGGTCTTTTCCGGTGCTCCGCCGGAGGGGGAATCGATCACGGAGGGGCTGTACATCAACCTTGCTGCCCTTCCGATGATGCGTGAGTAGTTTACCACAGACCTTTGGGTCCATAGTTAGTAGCTAGATGTCTTCTTCTCTCTTTTTGATCTTCAATACAATGTTCTCCTCGATGTTCTTGGAGTTCTATCCGATGTAATCACTTTTTGCGGTGTGTTTGTTGGGATCCGATGAATTGTGAGTTTATGATCAGATTATCCATGAATATTATTTTGAGTCTTCTCTGATCTCTTTTATGCATGATTATTATAGCCTCGTATTTCTTCTCTGATCTATTGATTTGATTTGGCCAACTAGATTGATTTATCTTGCCATGGGAAGAGGTGCTTTGTAATGGGTTCGATCTTGCGGTGCTCAATCCCAGTGACAGAAAGGGACATGACACGTATGTATCGTTGCTATTAAGGGTAAAAAGATGGGGTTTATTCATACGTGAGTTTATCTTATCTACATCATGTCATCTTGCTTAAGGTGTTACTCCGTTCTTTATGGACTTAATACACTAGATGCATGCTGGATAGCGGTCGATGTGTGGAGTAATAGCAGTAGATGCAGACAGGAGTCGGTCTACTTGTCTCGGACGTGATGCCTATATACATGATCATTGCCTTGGATATCTTCATGATTATTTGCTTTTCTATCAATTGCCCAACAGTAATTTGTTTACCCACCGTATGCTATTTTTATGAGAGAAGCCTCTAGTGAAAACTATGGCCCCCGGGTCTATCTAAATCATATACTAAAACCCTAAAAATACTTGCTGCACTTTTTCTCTATTTATTTTATTTTGTATTTTTGTTTCTATCTATCTATCTATCTATCACATACAATTTAATCTTGCAACTTACCGCCGAGGGATTGACAACCCCTTGTTTGCGTTGGGTGAAAGGATTTGTTGTTTGTGTGCAGGTACTGCTAACGAGGTGTTGCGTGATTCTCCTACTGGATTTATAACCTTGGTTTCATAACTGAGGGAAATTCTTATGTCTACTGTGATGTATCATCCCTTCCTCTTCGGGGAAAATACCAACGCAAGCTACAAGTAGCAGGAAGAATTTCTGGTGCCGTTGCCGGGGAGACATCATCAACATCTATCAAGTACCTTCGCATAAACTCTCATCTCCTTGCATTTATTTTATTTGCCTCTCATTTTCATCTCCCCCACTTCTAAAAAGTTTTTACAAAAATACAAAAATATTTTTCGTTTGCTCTTTTTTGCTCTTTTTATCGTTATGGCTAGTTCTTCGCTCGTTACTATTACCCCTAAAAATGAAGTACTCAATTTTAAACAAAGGGGAGGAGAGAATTTAAAAGATGCTTGGTATAGGATTTGTGATGCTCATAATAGATCAACTCGTAAGCAATACGTTACCATCCTTCTTCGCAATTTTAATGTGGGCATTATTACTTGGTATAGATTTGTACTTGACACTATTACCGGAGGGAATTTCTTGATGTGTCCCTCTATGGATGCTTTTAATGCTATGGGAAATTTAGTGGGATCACCACCTATCACTATTAATGAAACAACTTTGACCTTGGAACATGTTATGCAAAGGTTAGATGCTATTGAAAATAAAATGCCTACCATAGAGCATATTGAAAATTTAGATAAAAAGATTCATAACCATGTTAATCATTTTGGATCAAAGGTAGGGATTACTCTTAAGATGCTAAAAGAGAAAGAACCGATAACTAATGAAAGGATAGAACAAGGTCCCACTAAGATTGATAAGTTGGAAGAAATTATTAATAATTTGGGTTCCGCTTTTTCTTCCGCTAAAATTATTGAAAAAATTACTCCTAGAAAGAATTGCGAATTTACAAATGTTCCTAAAACTAATGGTGCTACTTCTAGTAAGGGAAATGAGGAGCTTAAAATGATTAGCGTGCACCCCAATTTTGTTGAAGTGATAAAAGAACCTATCTATAAGAACAAAAAATTTAATCTTGTGCCTAGAAGTGTGATGATGAGAAACTCCTATGTTAAATCCACTAGGAAAACTGGATGTGTGATTGAGGAATTGGAAACTAAAGATGACAATACTTGAAACTATGCATTATGCCTAGCTAGGGGCATAAAACAATAGCGCTTGTTGGGAGGCAACCCAATGAATAAAATAAATTTTTCTATTATTGTGTGTTTTCACATTTATGCTACTGTTATGATTGGGTTTTTTGTGTTTTTAATTAGTGTTTGTGCCAAGTAAAACCTTTGGGATGAGTTGGAAGATAGTATAATTGATGCTGTTTGGAAAACAGAAAGTTTTGTGTCCAGTGATGGAATTTTGGTTCTGTACTGGAGCGTCAAAAAAATCTGACATTTTTACACAGTATCGGTATATGAATTTCCCACGTTTTCCTAATTTTTCAGAATTTTTGGAGTTGTATAAGTATAGCTTTTAAATAGATTGCTACAGACTGTTCTGTTTTTGGCAGATTCTGTTTTTGATGTGTTGCTTGCTTGTTTTGATAAAAATATGGATTGTATCGGGGGGTATAAGCCATGGAGAAGTTAGAATACAGTAGGTATAATGCAAATATAAAATATGAATGGGTTTGCAACAGTACTTAAAGTAGTGATTTGTTTTGTTATACTAACGGATCTCACGAAGGTTTTGTTGAGTTTTGTGTGATTGAAGTTTTCAAGTTTTGGGTGAGATCACGATGGATGAAGGAATAAGGAGTGGCAAGAGCCTAAGCTTGGGGATGCCCATGGCACCCCAAGGTAATATTCAAGGAAGACTCAAGCGTCTAAGCTTGGGGATGCCCCGGAAGGCATCCCCTCTTTCTTCTACCAACCATCAGTAATTTTACTTGGAGCTATATTTTTATTCATCACATGATATGTGTTTTGCTTAGAGCGTCATGTATTATATGAGTCTTTGCTTTGTTTTCTTCTTAGTTTGTCACAATCATCCCTACAGGACACACCTATTTTGAGAGAGCCACACGTTTATCATGATTTGTTAGAATACTCTATGTGCTTCACTTAAATGTTTTTGAGCTAGGCAGTTGCTCTAGTGCTTCACTTAAATCTTTTTGAGCACGGCGGTGGCTAAATTTTGAAGAAATAAACTCTCATGCTTCACTTATATTATTTTGAGAGTTGATAAGATTAAAATTTTGAAGAAATAAACTCTCATGCTTCACTTATATAATTTTGAGAGTTGTTAAGATTGAAATTTTGAAGAAATATTTGCACTCTCATGCTTCACTTAAATCTTTTTGAGAGTTGATGATAGTAATGGTAATTTGCACAAGATATGAATTTGGTCCCAAAGTGATGAATATTCAAGAGGGATATAATAAAAACTTTCATATAGATCATTGGATATGATAAGTGTGATTCCTTGCAATAGTTTTGCGATATGGAGATGATAATATGTGAGTCATGTTAGTGAGTAATTGCGATTTAGTAAGAATATTCGTGTTAAGGTTTGTGATTCCCTATGCATGCACATTAAGTCAATAGTTATGCAAAGAAATTATATCCTACTTATGGTGCATTATTCGGTGTTAGTTATGTTCAATGCATGTTTATGACCGTTTTCGCTTTTTTGGTTGGTCGCTTCTCAATCTAATTGTTAGCCTTCATTTGTACTAAGCGGAAATACTGCTTGTGCATCCAAACTCCTTAAACCCAAGTTGTGCCAAATGAGTCCACCATATCTACCTATATGCGGTATTCCCATGTCGTTCCAAGTAAATTTGCGTGTGCCAACTCTAATTTTCAAAATAATTTTTCCGTTTTGTGTGCCCGTACCGCTCATGAAGCGGCAGGGGGTGGCCAATATTTTCCATGCTAGGTGTGTTATTCTCACGATGAGTGTTTATTCACTTATCATTGCACGAGAGAATGGTTCGTAATAGGGATGCCCAGTCCCACAATGAAATCAAAATTAATAAACAACAAAATTCCTTGGAAAGTGTTGGTATGGAGGGCACCCTTGGATACGGCTAGCCATGGATTGTGAAAGAATGGTGGAAAGGAAATAAACTTTACTTTCTGTTTGGGAACCGCCTATGATGTGTCTAGCATGGAAGATATTGGGAATTCTCGGTCGTTTTCGTTGACAGGAAAAGCATGCCTCTCAAAATTTTGATCTCTCGAATTTAAGCTTTGAGCTCTGGCACATTAGCAAATCTCTGCTTCCCTCTGCGAAGGGCCTATCTATTTACTTTTATGCAATTTTTATTTTTATTTGAGTCTCCATCTTCTCTTATAAAGCACCAACTAGAGAGCACTATTGTCATACTTGTGCATTGGATGTAGCTAATATGGAGTGTGTTTCATGAATGGATCAATGATTGAGCATAATGGGCTAGGGATAACTTTCTTTAGCGTTGATATTTTGAAAGTCATGGTTGCTTGTTAGTATGCTTGAGTATTTATATCTTCATGTCAAACTATAGACTATTGCTTTGAATCATTCAAGTCAAATGTCCATGCTATAAAAGAAAAGAATATATGATGAATATGATAGGCAGCATTCCACATCAAAAAAATTGTTTTTATCATTTACCTACTCGAGGTCGAGCAGGAATTAAGCTTGGGGATGCTGATACGTCTCCAACGTATCTATAATTTTTTATTGTTCCATGTTGTTATATTATAAATCTTGGATGTTTTTATATGCATTTATAGCAATTATATATCATTTTTTGGGACTAACCTATTAAATTAGTGCCCAGTGCCAGTTGCTGTTTTCTGCCTGTTTTTTGTTTTACAGAATATCAATACCAAATGAAGTCCAAATGCCATGAAACTTTTTGGAGATTTTTTCTGGACAAAACAAACTCTAGATGCTTCGGGAGAAGACCGGACGCCAGAGGAGGTGGCCACGAGCCACCAGGGCGCGCCTGGGGGGCAGGCGCGCCCTGGTGCCTCATGGGCCCACCTTAGCTCCGTTTGACCTAATTCCACCACTATAAATTCCCAAAAATCGGGAAACCATCAAGAGAGTCCACGAAATACTTTTTCCGCCGCCGCAAGTTTCTGTTCTGGAGAGATCCCATCTGGAGGCCTTTCCCGGTGCTCCGCCAGAGGGGGAATCGATCACGGAGGGGCTCTACAGCAACCTTGCTGCCCTTCCGATGATGCGTGAGTAGTTTACCACAGACCTTCGGGTCCATAGTTAGTAGCTAGATGGCTTCTTCTCTCTTTTTGATCTTCAATACAATGTTCTCCTCGATGTTCTTGGAGTTCTATCCGATGTAATCACTTTTTGCGGTGTGTTTGTTGGGATCCAATGAATTGTGAGTTTATGATCAGATTATCCATGAATATTATTTGAGTCTTCGCTAATCTCTTTTATGCATGATTATTATAGCCTCATATTTCTTCTCCGATCTATTGATTTGGTTTGGCCAACTAGATTGATTTATCTTGCCATGGGAAGAGGTGCTTTGTAATGGGTTCGATCTTGCGGTGCTCAATCCCAGTGACAGAAAGCGACATGGCATGTATGTATCGTTGCTATTAAGGGTAAAAAGATGGGGTTTCTTCATACATGAGTTTATCTTGTCTGCATCTTGTCATCTTGCTTAAGGCGTTACTCCGTTCTTTATGGACTTAATACACTAGATGCATGCTGGATAGCGGTCGATGTGTGGAGTAATAGTAGTTGATGTAGGCAGGAGTCGGTCTACTTGTCTCGAACGTGATGCCTATATACATGATCATTGCCTTGGATATCGTCATGATTATTTGCTTTTCTATCAATTGCCCAACAGTAATTTGTTTACCCACCGTATGCTATTTTTATGAGAGAAGCCTCTAGTGAAAACTATGGCCCCCGGGTCTATCTAAATCATATACTAAAACCCTAAAAATACTTGCTGCACTTTTTCTTTATTTATTTTATTTTGTATTTTTGTTTCAATCTATCTATGTATCACATACAATTTAATCTTGCAACTTACCGCCGAGGGATTGACAACCCCTTGTTTGCGTTGGGTGCAAGGATTTGTTGTTTGTGTGCAGGTACTGCTAACGAGGTGTTGCGTGATTCTCCTACTGGATTGATAACCTTGGTTTCATAACTGATGGAAATACTTATCTCTATTGTGCTGCATAATCCCTTCCTCTTCGGGAAAAATACCAACGCAAGCTACAAGTAGCAACACGCCCCTTGTTTCTCCCACAGTTAAAGTGTGGAGGAAACCCTCAAACTCCTCCGACCGAGGATCTCTTATTTCCCATCAAAGGGGATCAAACATATCTCACAAAACTTAGCCAGAGGTATCTGATGGTGTTCAGCATATAAATCAAAGCGCACCTCAGGGGGTTCAAGCCTATTCAGAAAATGAAAGTTTTGCACAAAGGAATTCGTAAGGATGTGGTGCTAGTCACACTCATTTGCGAGGAAGTCTGTCAGTACGGCATTAGCAACAAATTGTGCAAACTCTTGGTAGAATCCGGCTTCGTTCATGAAGGCATTGTGCGGCCATTCGCACGGCCGGACCTCCGTCCTATGTGGAATGTTGAGGTCGTTGTCCGAGGAGTCCCCAAGGACTCCCTTGGCGGTCCGCTTCGAAGAACTCCTCTGGAAGATATTCATTTTCCTAAGAACAAATTTCTGAAAAATTTTGGGCCACAAAATGATATCAATAAAACTTCACAAAATTGATAGCAACTACTCATATGGATGTCTAGAAGCTATATCAAGCATTCAAACTACTTGGAACTCAAATAATTCAACATGCAAGCTCATTTTTAGTAGCACCAAGAGCACCTAATTAGGCAAAATATAATCCACTAGAGCAAAAACTAATTGGAGCAATGGAGGAGTCACATACCAAGGAGCAATCTCCCAAAACAGTTTCGGAAACGGAGCTCCGAGCAAAGAGATCGAAAATTTCAGGTTTGTGAGCAAGAACACAAGAGAGAGAGCTACCAGGAATTTTTGCTAGAGGTAAGAGATGAAGTGGGCTGAAGGCATAAGTGAGGGGGTCCCTGTGGGGCCCACAAGCCACCAGGGCGCGCCAGGGGGGTGGCGCACCCTGGTGCCTCGTGGGCACCTGGGGCATCCCCATGGTATGATTTTAGCGCCAAAAATTCTTAAATATTATATAAAAATTCATATCAAAATTTTATTGCATTCTGAGCACTTTCATTTCTGGACATTTCTTATTGCACGGATAATTCAGAAAATAGGGTAATCATGGCATTTTATTGCATTTAACTAAAAATAACAAAAAACAAAAGGTGGGTAGAGAAGGTTGTGCTTACCGACCACATGCCTCTCAAAAAGAATCCATTAATAAGGTTGATCAAGTCTTATTAATAAACCATTTCCGAGTGACATGAAACCGAAGAATTTTCGTATAACACTAAGTTACCTCAACGGGGATATGCATCTCCCCAATAATAAGTGTCTCATATTTCTTTTTAACAGTAGGAAGAGGGAGTTGAAAACTTCCAATAGTAATTGTCGGAGTCTTTCCAATAACACGAATACCATTTACTTGAAATTGTTTCTTCGAAAAGTGCACCGTATGTTCATTACCATTGATATGAAAAGTGATCTTCCTTTTGTTGCAATCAATAACAGCCCCTGCGGTATTCAAAAAGGGTCTACCAAGGATAATCGACATGTTGTCATCCTCGGGCATATCAAGTATAACAAAGTCTGTTAGAATAGTAACATTTGCAACTACCACGGGCACATCCTCACAAACACCGATAGGTATGGCAGTTGGTTTGTCAGCCATTTGCAATGATATTTCAGTGGGAGTGAGTTTATTCAAATCAAGTCTTTTATATAAAGAGAAAGGCATAACACTAACACCGGCTCCTAAATCACACAAAGCAGTTTTGACATAATTTCGTTTAATGGAGCATGGTATAGTTGGTATTCCTGGATCTCCTAGTTTCTTAGGTACTCCATCCTTAAAAGAATAATTTGCAAGCATGGAAGAAATCTCAGCTTCAGGTATCTTTCTTTTATTTGTGACAATGTCTATCATATATTTAGCATAAGGGGCCATCTTTAAAATATCAGTCAAACGAGTACGCAAAAAGACTGGACTAAGCATTTCAGCAAAGCGTTCAAATTCCTCCTCATCCTTTTTCATAGATGGTTTAGGGGGAAAGGGCATGGGTTTTTGAACCCATGGTTCTCTTTCTTAACCATGTTTTCTAGCAACGAAGTCTCTTTTATCATAACGTTTATTTTTAGAAGGTGGGTTATCAAGATCAACAGCAGGTTCTATTTCAACATCATTATCAAGTTCTTTATCATTGTCTAGTTGGGTATCCACATGAGCATCATTATTATTATCATCATCAGGTGAATGTTCATTACCAGATTGTGTTCCAACATCAGAAATAGAAACATCATTACAATCCTCCAAGGGTTTTTCTACCTCAGGTTCACTAGAAGTATGCAAAGTCCTATCATTTTTCTTTTTATTTTTCTTTTTAGATGGACTAGGTGCATCAACATTAATTCTTTGAGATTCTTGTTCAATTCTTTTAGGGTGACCTTCAGGATAAAGTGGCTCCTGGGTCATTCTACCTCCTCTTGTCATTACTCTAACAGCATGATCATTCATATTGTTATTCATTTCATTGAGCAATTCACTTTGAGATTTAGCAACTTGTTCTAATTGGGTTTGAACCATAGATGCATGTTTACTTACACCTTTAACATCATTAGCAATTCTAAATAACAAGTCACTCAAGCGATCAATCATGTAAGCATTTCGTTTCAATTGTTTCATAACATTTGCATTAAAATGATCTTGCTTAATAATATAATTGTCAAATTCATACAAGCATTGACTAGGAGGTTTTTTATAAGGGATATCACCTTAATCAAACTTTATAATAGAATTTACATCTACTACCTATGGCGGTGTGTTGAGACCATGTATTTCTTCAATTGGTGGTAGATTCTTAACATCTTCAGCTTTAATACCTTTCTCCTTCATACATTTCTTTGCTTCTTGCATATCTTCAGGACAGAGATATAAAATACCCCTCTTCTTTGGAGTGTGTTTAGGCGGTGGTTCAGGAAGTGTCCAATCATTATCATTCTTCAATATATTATTCAATAATTCCTCAGCTTGTTCAATAGTCCGTTCCTTGAAAACACAACTCGCACAACTATCTAGGTAGTCCCTAGAAGCATCGGTTAATCCATTATAGAAGATATCAAGTATTTCATTTTTCTTAAGAGGATGATCAGGCAAAGCATTAAGTAATTGGAGAAGGATCCCCCAAGCTTGAAGGAGATTCTCTTCTTTAATTTGCACAAAGTTAAATATTTACTGTAAAGCAGCTTGTTTCTTATGAGCAGGAAAATATTTTTTCAGAAAAGTAATAGATCATATCCTGGGGACTACGCACACATCCAGGAGCAAGAGTATTATACCATTCCTTAGCATCACCCTTTAATGAGAAGGGAAACAACTTAAGAATATAGTAATGGCGAATTTTTTCCTCATGAGCAAATAGGGTGGCTATATCATTTAATTTAGTGAGATGTGCCACAACGGTTTCAGTTTCATAGCCATGGAAAGGATCAGATTCAACTAAAGTAATTAACTCAGGATCGACAGAGAATTCATAATCCTTATCAGTAACAAATATGGGAGAGGTAGCAAACTTAGGATCATATTTCATTCTCTCCCTCAGAGATTTTTCTTTCATTTCAGCAAGCAGTTTTATAACTTCATTTCTATCATTACAAGCAAGAATGGCTCTAGCCGTCTCCCTATCAAAGCAATGTTCATCAGGTGTTTCAACTCTAGTAGGAGATCTAGGCATAATAGGTGAATCACAATTTTCAAGAGTTTCAACATTTTCAGTTTCTTTAGCTTTAGCAATTTGTTCAGCAAGAAATTCACCAAGTGGCACAGCATTATCAAGCATAGTACTAGCATCATCATGTGTATCATTCATAGCAGAAGTGCTATCATCAATAACTTGCGACATATCAGAATTAACAGCATGTGGTGGTGTTGCAAGTTTACTCAAAACAGAAGGTGAATCAAGTGCAGAGCTAGATGGCAGTTTCTTACCTCCCCTCATCTTAGAGGGAACGATCTTGGTCTTAGCGTCTTTCCGATTCTTCATAGCGATCAACAGATATAAATCCCAAGTGACTCAACAAATAGAGCTATGCTCCCCGGCAACGGCGCCAGAAAAAAGGTCTTGATAACCCACAAGTATAGGGGATTGCAACAGTTTTCGAGGGTAGAGTATTCAACCCAAATTTATTGATTCGACACAAGGGGAGCCAAAGAATATTTGCAAATATTAGCAGTTGAGTTGTCAATTCAACCACACCTGGAGACTAAATATCTGCAGCAGAGTGATCAGTAGCACAGTAGTATGATAGTTTGATAGCAGTAGCAATAAGAGTAACAGTAACAGTAGCAGCAACAGTAGTAGCAATTGTGCCAGTAGTAGCAACAGTAGTAACTTAGCAAGAATAATATGTGAAAAGCTCGTAGGCATTGGATCGGTGATTTTGTTGGATAACATTCATCATGTAACAGTCATAACCAAGGGCGACACAGAACTAGCTCCAATTCATCAATGTAATGTAGGCATGTCTTCCGTATATAGTCATACGTGCTTGCGATAAGAACTTGCATGACATCTTTTGTCCTACCCTCCCGTGGCAGCGGGGTCCATAAGGAAACTAAGGGATATTAAGGCCTCCTTTTAATAGAGAACCAAAACAAAGCATTAACGCATAGTGAATACATGAACTCCTCAAACTACGGCAATCACCGGAAACAATCCCAATTATTGTCACCTTGGGGTATGCGGATCATAACACGTAGCAGGTGCGTATAACTTGCAAGATCGGATCAAGAACACAAATATTCATGAAAACATAAAGGGTTCAGATCTGAAATCATGGCACTCGGGCCCTAGTGACAAGCATTAAGCATAGCAAAGTCATAGCAACATCAATCTCAGAACATAGTGGATACTAGGGATCAAGCCCTAACAAAACTAACTCGATTACATGATAAATCTCATTCAACTCATCACCGTCCAGCAAGCCTACGAAGGAATTACTCAATCCCGGCGGTGAGCATCATGAAATTGGTGATGAAGGATGGTTGATGATGACGATGCCGGAAGATCCCCCTCTCCGGAGCCCCGAATGGACTCCAGATCCGGCCTCCCGATGAAGAACAGGAGGTGGCGGCGGCTTCGTATCGTGAAACGCAATAAAACTTCCTCTCCTATTTTTTTCTCTGGAATTGTGAATTTATAGGCCTGAGATTAGGGTCAACGGAGCCACATGGGCCCCACAAGCCACCAGGGCGCGCCAGGGGGGTGGCGCGCCCTGGTGCCTCATGGGCAGCCGGTGGCCCCCCTCCAGTAGCTCTCAGCTCCAATATTTTTTATATATTCCATAAAAAATCTCCAAAAAGTTTCGTCCAATTCCAAGAACTTTTATTTCTGCACAAAAAACAACACCATGGTAGTTCTGCTGAAAACAGCGTCAGTCCGGGTTAGTTTCATTCAAATCATGCAAATTAGAGTCCAAAACAAGAGCAAAAGTGTTTGGAAAAGTAGATACGATGGAGACGTATCACCCGGTGTCGTGGTATTCTCACGGCAGATGCCTTAAGATGGCTAAAGAGGTGGGGCTACGAGAGGACGCCGGTGGGCTCCGGAGGCGAGGTTGGCACGAGCAAGTGCGAGACACGAGACGTACCCAGGTTCGGGGCCCTCCGGAGAGGTAACACCCCTAATCCTGCCGTATGAGCTGATATGCGCAAAGGTTACAGAGTTGCTCCTGGAGCTGTTTGGACGGAGGAGGAAGAAGGGGCCAAGCCACCGTTCTGCCTCTCCGGCGGGATTGTGTGTGCTCTGGGGAGTGAGGAATCTCTAAAGGGAAGTGAGGAGCGGCTACGCAACGGAAGGGAGTGAACCGGTCCCTCAATGGATGCCTCTCTGGGGGTCTGATAGGCCGACCCCCAGGGTTACAAAGGTAACGTTATAGAGGCGCGGGCCCCTGGTGTCATTGACCGGGATCCGGTGGCCGGGTCGCCGGGTCGCCGTGTCGCCGGGCTGCCGGGTTGCCAGGTGCTCCGCACCTGCCTGGCGCGGGGCACTGTGGCGGGTCTTGTCTCTTGTCAGTCTGGGTATGAGGCACTATGGCCGCGTCTTGTCCGTCGTCAGAGGGAGGTTGCCGCCGCCGTTTCTACAGGACCGCGCCTCCCTGACACCGCCCGCCTCGGGCGGGGGCGTAAGGAAAGCTGCAGCCTCGCCTGTTCCGTCAGTATAAAGGGAGGAGCGCTGTAGCCATGCTTGCTTCGTCGCTAAGGCTTCGTCTCATCCCGGCCGGCCGGCATGGGCCACCCGGCCAGGCCGGGTTGCCGTGCCGAGCCGGCGTGCTTGGCAAGCTGGCCTGAGGGACTTGTCTTGTTCCGATGATTTTTCGAAAGGGATCCGGGCTCCGTTGCCTACCCGGGGGTCATCCCCCCGACAGTAGTCCCCGAAGCTGTGAAGGTTCGCCGGCTTCAGGCAGGGGGGCCTTCGCAGCTTACTCCCTTGCGGAGCCGGTTTGTCGAAGAAGCGCCGGAGCCCGGCCAGGCGGCTTCGCCTGGCCGCTCGCCGGTTCCGCGGCAGCGGACGCCGGGAACACCCACTGGGGGCCGGCTTCCGGGGACCGGGTCGCGGCACCCCGGCCTGGGCGGGAAATGGAAACGCCCGCCAGATAAGTCTTGCTTTGTACGCCGATTCGCGCCCGCCGCAGCCCGACGGGCTGCCACGTGCAGCCCCGCGGCGGGCGAGGCCTGCCAGCCCACGCGCACGACGGGACGTGACTGTGGCCCGGGCCCGCCATGACACACCCTCGGCCTGCGCGCGGGGAATTAACTGCGGCGACCGTTGGCGATTGCGCTTCCCCGCGCAGTTAATGTACGTGGGGAACGTGCGGGCACAGTGCGGGGCAGTGGGGATTGCGGGCGCAGACGATCCCACTCCCCCACGATATCGCGTGGTTATAAATGAGAAGGAGGGGGGAGTGCGACGGAGACGCTCGCGCTCGCACCCCTGCCCCCCGCTCCTCCTCTGCTTCCTCTTCTTCTCCGCCGCGCCCGAGCGAAAAGCTGCTGCCTCCGCACGCCTCACCCATGCCTACTGCACACCGCGACCCGAAGCCCACAGCGCGCCGCTCTTCTCCCTTTCCTCCTCTTCACCGCCGAATCTCGACGCCCGCGGAAAAAACCCTCCCCAATGGCGCTGCCGAAAGGTTCTTGGGAGCGCTCCATTACGACGGAGCAGAATATCCGGTACCTCCGCCGCACGAAACGGCTGCCGCCAGCGGAGGTGTTGCTCGCGCGCGCGCCGGGCTCGGAGAGGGTGCCGGAGCCGCAGGAGGGCGAGCATGTGGTCTTCTTCTCGCATTTCGAGCGCGGGCTCGGCCTCCCCGCGAGTCTCTTCTTCCGCGCGTGGCTCGACTTCTTCGGGCTGCAGCCGCATCATCTCGGCGCCAATGCCGTGCTGCAGGTTGCCGGCTTCGCCACGCTCTGCGATGGCTATCTCGGGATGCTGCCGACCGTGGAGCTATGGGCGAAGATGTTCTTCCTCAAGTAGCAGGGGGCGGCAGTCGGCGTCATGTCCGACTGCGGCGCGGCGGTGGTCACCGGCTGGGTGAACGGGCCGTTTCCCAAGCTGCCGCTTGAGGACTCGGCCAAGAAGTGGCAGATGACTTTTTTCTACGTCCGGAACGCCGACCCGACTGTC
Organism: Elymus sibiricus; assembly: GCA_039707655.1. Lineage (NCBI taxonomy): Eukaryota > Viridiplantae > Streptophyta > Magnoliopsida > Poales > Poaceae > Elymus > Elymus sibiricus. The sequence continues at coordinate 279,073,744 of CM077672.1, forward strand.
GACGTCATCAACCTTCCACCGTTCGTCGACGCGCCGCCGCGCGAGAAGCCGAATTGGGGCTACTGCCCCAAGAAGCCGCCGAAGGAGATGGAGAACATCTGCAGCCGGGTCCGGGAGCTGACGAAGCGCGAGGGGCTGAAGCCGGCTGATCTCATCGCGGCCTTCATCGTCCGCCGGGTCCTGCCACTGCAGCGCCGGGCACACTGGATCGGCGACAAGAGCGGCCGGCATGACCCAACCCGGATGTCGACCAAGGAGCTGACGCCGGCTGGGATCGTCTAGAGGGTCAACTATATCTCTAAGGCCGGGCTGAAGGAGGGGGAGTGGAGCTTCGGGAAGGAGCCTTATCACCGGGAGAACCCGGCGCCGGCGGTGAGTCCCTGGTCTTTATATCTTGCCACTTCGACGTTATTCTTGTGTTCTGACGCCACGGGATGGCCGCAGCTATTCGCCAGCCAGCGGAATCACGACGGGCCGAACGCCCAGATTCTGCTGGCCGACCTGCCCGACGCGCACGGTGCAGCGCCCTCGGCCGGGGAGGACGCTAGCGTCGACCCCCCGAAACGGCTGCGGAAGGCGGCAGGTGCCGGGCCGGCTCGCGCGGCGGCGACCGTCAGCCGGCCACACGGGAAAGAGGCAGTCGAGGCGAGATCGGCCACGAAACGCCCGGCGCAGGGGCCGGCGCGTGAGAGGGCCGTCGTGAAGAAGAAGCGCCGACTCGCCCCGTCCGTGGGGCCGAGGCGGGAGCCCCGGACGGTCATCGGGTAAGCGTTTCCTTCCTTATTTCTGATCCTTGTATGTTGAATCACTGGGGGGGCGCCAGCGCACCCACTGGGTGTAGCCCCCGAGGTTCGGCCGGGCTGCGGAGCAGCCGGGTCGAATCTTATGGCTTGTTTCTTGCTTGTGCCTTCGTCATGACGAGCCTGCCGCTTGCAGGTCGGCCCTTGACTTGGCGGTGGCGGCAACGGAGGCCGCGGCGGGCGAGGTCACCTGGAGGAAGACCAGGAGCAGCGCCGTCGACCCTCCGCCGAGTCAGACCGTGGAGGAGGAACTCGAGGCCCGCCAGTCCGGTCAGGATCTTGACGCGGCGACACGTGTCGCCTGGCGGGACCGGGCTGAGGCCGAGAAGGCGATGGAGGAGGCCTCGGCCCGGGCGTGGGAGAGGGCCTCCGCGAAGCGGGCCAGGCCCACCGCGGATCCGGCCTGGCCGGAGATGGAGAGGGGCTCGGCGCCGACGGTGACGGTCCTGTACGACCGTGCGCAGAACCTGTACGCAGAACCTGCCTGCGCAGAACCTGTACGACCTGCGGGCCCACGCATACAACCGGCTCCGGGAGCGGTACCGCGAGGTCAACACCCGGCTCGCCGCCAAGGAGGAGGAGCTGCGTCGGGTCCAAGGTATGCTTGCGTGCCTTCAGTGGGTTCTTTTGTTCTAGTCTTTGCTTTCGGCCACTGACCGGAAACCTTGGTGCGCAGCCGACGCGGCCGAGGTGCCAGGCCTTCGAGGCCGGCTTGCCGAAGCCGACTGGCAGCGCGACCACGCCGTTGGCGACCGCGACCGGCTCCAGGCCGAGGTGGACCGGTTTGTGGCCGAGAGGGCCAAAGCAGAGGACGCCCACCAGGCGGAGCTAAGCCGGCTGGTGGAGGAGCGCGGCAAAACGGCTGAGGAGCTAGCGGACGCCGGTAGGAGAATCGCCCAGCTCGAGAAAGATCTCGAAGCCCAGGCTCGTGCATCGGCGATCCGGGAGAACGGGATGCTGGGCGAAGCGCAGCACCTCGACGAGACCTTTGCCCGTAAATGCTATCTTTCTTTAGTCCGGCTGGCGTAGCCGGCAAGTCGTTTTCGTTTGTCTGACTTGTTTTCTTTCTTGGCAAGAGTCTTCCTCGAGACGCAGGAGGCGGCTGATGCGGCCGTGGACGCCCACCGGGCCGAGCAGCGCGAGCTGGGGGCGGAGATCGACGCTTACGCCGCCTGGTCCTTCTCGGAGCTCGTTGTTGCCGGCGAGGCCCGTCTCCGGGCCATGGAAGGGCAGATGCACCGCCTGTTCGAGGCCGGCTTGGGCATGGCGAGTGGCCTCTGGCCAAACGCGGTGGTGCCGAACAGCGTCACCCGGCTGGCGCGGTGGCTGGAGGCCGGGGTGGAGCGACTCGGCGCGTGGAGGGCCTCCGCGGCCCGGGCCGGCGCGGAGACGGCGCTGCGCTTCGTCGTGTCGTGGTATCCGGGCGTGGACCTCGATCGTCTGGCGGCGCAGCGGGCCGGCGCGGAGACGGACTTGGCGGCGCGGGCGCAGCGGATCGCCGGGCGGGCCAGTTACTTGGCAACGTTCGCCCCGCACGACGAGTTCGTCGTCGAGCGGACGGAAGACGGCGAGGAGCTCCCGGCCGACGAGCTCGGCCTGCTGCTCAACGACCCGGACGGCAGCTCGGCCGAGACGGGCGTCTACGCCGATGACGAGGCCGACGCGGGCGACGACGCCACGGCCGAGAGGACGGCGGAGAGCGCTGGACCCAACCCGGCGGCCGCGTCCACCTCGGCTGAGCCGACGCCGGCCGGAGGCGACGCGGGTGCCGCATAGGATTGCTTTCCCTTTTTATCTTTCCTGTACTCAAACTTTTGTTAGGTAGCAGGTCCACCCACTGGGGGTGTAGTTCCATGTAATGAACTCGTGGCCGAAGGCCCATGCTGTATATAAATTTTGCATGCGATTTCACTTTCTGCTATTCGGCCTTGGGCCTTTTCCTGTTTGCCGTTTCTCAGGGCTTCCTTCCCGCTAGCCGGCCAGCCGGGTTGCGGACTGTGGCTAGGACGGGAACTCGGCTTTGAGAGCGAACGCACAATACTTAGGCTTTTTCGGACGTTGAGCGCGAGTGAAACACCCACTGGGCCGGCTCGCGGCAGGCGGCGAGGCCGCCTGGCGCGCAGCCGGTCGTGCGGCGAACAAGCGAGAGAGAACGGGTTGAGCCGGGTTGGCCGAACCGGGCTGTCCTTCTTAGTCGTTCTGGCGTACCGGTGCTTTCGGCCTTTGGCTCTTGCCGGCCGGACAGCCGGGAGCCGGCTGTGGCTGGCGAAGAGAGGGCTTCGGCGATCCGTACGCTTCGAGACGGACTAAGGAAAAAAGCAGGGCGTGGTCTAGCCGGCTAGCCCCCGAGCCCCCCGAGCCGGCTACGCCGACTTGGTGGGGGAATGAGAAAAAAAACGGGGCTGTGTGTAGGCACGGAATAAAGTGGAAAAGGGAGCCCCCGAGCCGACTGCGCCGACTCGGCAGGAGATATGAAAACGGGGGAGCTGCCTGCTTTCATTAAGTCCAAAAGATGGTGATACATACATACATGAGTTTAACTGTAAAACGGACGGAGGAGCTCCGCGTTCCAGGGCCGGCTGGACTCCTCGCCGGCTGCATCTAGCTTGCGCTTGTTCGGCTTCTGGGCGTCGATGAGGTAGTATGCGTTTCGGTCGCAGAGAGCCTTGCTGACGATGAACGGGCCATCCCAGGGGGAGGCCAGCTTGTGCTGGCCGGCTGTTCGCTGGACGAGCCGGAGCACGAGGTCGCCTTCGCGGAGTGCGAGGGGCTTGATCTTCTTGCTGTGGTAGTGGCGCAGACCTTGTTGGTAGATGGCGGACCGGCTGAGGGCCAAGAGGCGCGCCTCCTCGAGCAGATCGACGCCGTCTTCGCGTGCTTCTTTTGCTTCGGCTTCGATGTACATCGTCACCCGGGGCGAGTCGAACGCGACGTCGGTCGGAATGATGGCTTCGGCTCCGTAGACGGGGAAGAACGGGGTGAACCCGGTGGAGCGGTTCGGCGTCGTCCGGAGGCTCCAGAGGACGGCCGGCAGCTCGTCGAGCCAGCTGCCGGGTGAGCGCACGAGCGGCTCGACGAGTCGCGGCTTGATGCCGGCTAGGATGAGGCCATTTGCCCGCTCGACCTGGCCGTTCGACTGGGGATGTGCGACGGAGGCCAAGTCGAGCCGGATGCCGGATGCAGAGCAGTAGTGGGTCAGCGCGCCCTTGGCGAAGTTGGTGCCGTTGTCCGTGATGATGCTGTGCGGCATGCCATAGCGAACCGCAATATCCTTGATGAATCGGACGGCCGTGGGCCCGTCCAGCTTCTTGATCGGCCTGGCCTCGATCCACTTGGTGAACTTGTCGATGGCGACCAGCAGATGTGTCATGCCGCCTCGAGCCGTATTGAAGGGCCCCACCATGTCGAGCCCCCAGACGGCAAAGGGCCATGTGATCGGGATGGTTTGGAGGGCGGAAGCCGGCTGGTGGCTACGCTTGCTGAAGCGTTGGCAGCACTCGCACTTGAGGACCAGCTCTTCGGCGTCGTCCAGGGCCATGGGCCAGTAGAACCTGTGCCGGAATGCTTTCGCCACCAGGGATCTCGAGGCGGCATGGTGCCCGCACTCGCCCTGGTGGATGTCGAGGAGGATTTCGATCCCCTTGCCCCGCTCGACGCAGCGCTGGAACACGCCGGTCGTGCTGCGTTTGACGAGTTCGTGGTTGATGATGCTGTAGGCAGACGCACGCAGCTGCACTTGCCGGGCTTCGGCCTCGTCGATAGGAAGTTCGCCGTCTTCCAAGAAGGCGAGCATTGGCTGAGCCCAGGATGGCGCCATCACCACCGTGAGGACGGCCGCCGGGATGGGATCCGGGACGGCAGTCCCCGGGCCGGAGCCGGCAGTCCCCGGGCTGGAGCCGGCAGTCCCCGGGCTGGAGCCGGCAGTCCGCGAGGCGGAGACGGAAGTCCCCGAGTCGGAGCCAGCAGTCCCCGAGCTAGGGCCGGGAACCCCAGGGTCGGGTGGGGGCACGCCGGGGTCGTCCGGGACGAAGATGGACTCCGAGTCGGGGGACGGCTTGATGGATGGCTTCCGCAGGTGCTCGAGGGAGACGCCGGATGGGATGGCCTGCCGGGTGGAGCCTTCTTTGGCCAGGGCGTCGGCCGCTTCGTTGTCGGCACGTGGGATGTGGAGGAACTCGCAACCATCGAACCCGCCGGAGAGTTGCTGGACCAGGAAGCGGTAGCTGGCCATGTTAGCGTCTTTGGCGTCCCAGTCGCCGGAAACTTGCTACACCACCAAGTCCGAGTCGCCTTAGCAGAGGATGCGCCGGATGCCAATCTCCCTGGCTAGCCGGAGGCCGTGCACGAGAGCTTCATACTCGGCGACGTTGTTGGAGGCGGCGAAATGGATCTAGAGCACGTAACGCAGCCGGTCGTTCTTGGGGGAGGACAGCACGATGCCGGCTCCCAAGCCGTTGCGCATCTTGGAGCCGTCAAAGTGCATGCGCCAGTGAGTCGACTCCGGCGCCGGCGACAGGTACTGCGTCTCGGTCCAGTCGACGAGGAAGTCGGCCAGCGCTTGGGACTTGATGGTGGTGCGCGGCTCGTAGAGGATCGTGTGGCCGGCTAGCTCGATGGCCCACTTGGCCACCCGGCCAGAGGCACCCCGGCAGCCCATGATCTCGCCGATGGGGGCCGTGCTCACCATGGTAATGGTGTGCTCTTGGAAATACTGCCTCAGCTTCTTGGCGGCAAAATACACGCCGTAGCACATCTTCTGGTAGTGGGGGTAATTCTGCTTGGAGGCGGAGAGCACCTCGCTCAGGTAGTACACCGGACACTGGACCGGCTGCACCTTGCCCTCCTCAGGGCGCTCGACGACCAGCACCGTGCTGACCGCGCGGGAGGTGGCGGCGATGTATAGCAGGAGCGGCTCTTTCTCAGCCGGCGCGGCCAGGACTGGTGCGGTGGACAGCATGCGCTTGAGGTCGCGCAAAGCTTCGTCCGCCTGGTCGCTCCACTCGAACGCCGTCGTCTTCTTCATCAGCTGATAGAGGGGCAGGGCCCTCTCCCCCAGCCGGCTGACGAACCGGCTGAGAGAGGCCAAGCAGCCGGTGAACTTCTGGACGTCGCGTAGCCGGGTCGGCTTGCGCATGCGCTCGATTGCCTTGATCTTCTCCGGGTTGGCTTCGATGCCGCGCGCCGAGACGAGGAAGCCGAGTAGCTGGCCAGCCGGCACGCCGAAGACGCATTTCTCCGGGTTGAGCTTGATCTGGAACTGGCGCAGGTTGGCGAAGGTTTCTTTGAGGTCGGCCAGGAGCGTGAGGTGCTGCTTGGTCTTCACCACGATATCGTCGACGTAGACGTGCACATTTCTGCCGAGCTGGGGCAGCAGGCACTTCTGCATGCAGCGCTGGAAGGTGGCGCCGGCATTCTTCAAGCCGAACGACATGGTGATGTAGCAATACGCCCCAATGGGCGTGATGAAGGACGTCTTGAGGGCGTCGGCCGGGTCCAGCTTGATCTGGTGGTAGCCGGAGTAAGCATCCAGGAAGGACAGGAGCTCGCAGCCGGCTGTGGAGTCGATGACTTGGTCGATCCAGGGCAGAGCGAACGGGTCTTTGGGGCATGCCTTGTTCAGGCTGGTGTAGTCGATACACATGCGCCAAGTGTCGTTCTTCTTCAGGACGAGGACCGGGTTGGCCAGCCACTCGGGGTGGAACACTTCCATGATGAACCCGGCTTTGAGCAGCCGGGCGATCTCCTCGCCAATGGTTCTCCGCTTCTCCTCGGAATAACGGCGTAGCGGCTGCCGGACAGGCTTGGCGTCCTTGCGGACGTGTAGTTTGTGCTCGGCGAATTCCCTCGGGACACCCGGCATGTCTTTGGGAGACCATGCAAAGATATCCTGATTCTCACGGAGGAAATTGACGAGCTCGCCTTCCTATTTGCTGTCGAGGCCGGTGCCCACGACGACGTACTTGCTGGAGCCGGGGTCGGCCGGGTTGAGCGGGACTTTCTTCGTGTCCTTGGCCGGCTTGAAGGAGGCCTCATCGGCGGCCGGCTTGGGCGGAGCCGGCATGGCCGGCTGCACGTTAGACAGCGCCACGATCCGGTCGAGCTGGCGCCTCTCTTCGGTGATGACCAGCGACTCAGCCAGCTGGGAGCCGGCTTTGGCGCACTCGATGGATTTCTTGTAATCGCCGACGATGGTGATGAGGCCCTTGGGACCCGGCATCTTCAACTTCAGGTAGGCGTAGTGGGGGACCGCCATGAATTTGGCCATCGCAAGCCGGCCGAGCAGCGCGTGGTAGGGGCTGGCCAGGTCGACCACCTCGAACCAGATCGGCTCACGGCGGAAGTGGCTGCTGGAGCCAAACAGGACGTCAAGCCGGATCCGGCCGATCGGGGAGCAGGAGAGACTTGGCACGATGCCGTGGAACACCGTCCGGGTCGGCTCCAGCTGCCGTGCCTCGATGCCGAGCTTGGTCATGGTGTCGCGGTACAGGATGTTGATGCTGCTGCCGCCGTCGATCAGCACCCGTGAAAAGCGGCAGGTGTGCTTCTCAGAGACGAGGGTGGGGTCGAGCACGAGGGCGTAGCCGCCCGGCGTGGGCATGACGGCCGGGTGGTCCTCCCGAGTCCAGCTCACCGGCCGGTCGGACCAATGCATGTAATGGGGAACCGAAGGGATGACGGCGTTCACCTCGGCCGCGTGCTTGCGCTTGGCATGCTTGTCATCCCCCTCGCTGGTGAAGACGACGTAGGACGCGTCCGGATGCGGGAAAGGGTTGTCGGGGTCGCTTGTAGGTGCTGGTGAAGTTGCGAACGAAAGCGTCTTCGAAATCCAGCCAGGAGTTCACACTGCCGGCTTGGAGGCTGTTAAGCCACGTCCGGGCCGAGCCGAGCAGCATGAGGGGGACGTAACGGACAGCCACACGCCGGTTGCCGCCAGATATGCCGACAGCCGTGGTGTAGTCGGTTAGCCAGTCCTCTGGCTTGGTGGCGCCGGTGTACTTTGGGGAGTCGCGGGGCAGCGAGAAGCCTTTGGGGAAGGGTTCTTCACGAATGCGGGAGCCGAAGCACGCCGGGCCGACAGAGCTTTCCTCCTCCAGGGCCGTGGAGTGCGCCAGCCGGTCGATGTGGTGACGGGCGTCGCTTTCGTCGTAGGGCTCGCGGGGTCCGAGTCGGTCAGCCATGGGAACGCGGAGGCCGATTCCGCCGGCCACGGGACCGCGGGGCGCAGGGGCTTCCGGGGCAGGCTCGGGCTGCCGAGTCGGCCGCACGGGGGGCTCCGGCTGCTGAGCCCGGCCGTTGCCGGCCGTCTCGCCAGCGTTGCCGTCTCCAGCGGTGGCGGCGCGGTTGTGCCGGCTCCGGCCGGACCGGTGCCGGCCAGAGCGGCTCGCGCTAGTGGCGTGCGAAGACGTCTGCCGCGCATCCCGGAGAGCCCTCTCCCGGTCGTCGGTTCTTCTTGAGGCGGAGCCGGATGGCTGGGCCGGGTCAAAACGTTGTTGCTGCTCGTTCGCCGCGATGATGAGGTCGCAGATGCGCTGCTGCTGCTGCAACAGCTCCTCCCCCTCCAGGAACTCGAGATCAGCAATCGCGGCCTGTGTTGCGCGCATGTTCTTGACGGGGGTGTCGTAGACGGGTCGGCCTGCGCCTAGCGCGCGGCCGAGTGCGCCCCCACGGATCCGCACCTTCGGGACCCGGCTGGGCTCGGCGGCGGGCGGAGTAAGGCCGTGTGCGCTGTCAAATTCTCGCTGGGCGGACTCCAGCCAGCGCCGGGTTGCCGCAAGCTCCGTGGCCTTGAGCAGCAGATGCTGGCGGCCCTCGTTGAGCTGGGCCGCTGCAGGAGCTGTGTCGGCGTCAGGCGTGATGGGGGCTTGCAGACTCCGGATCGTATCATGGAGCGGGTCAGTCCGGCGAGGCGGAGCCGCAACAACGGCGGCGGCGGCCGCGGCAGCCTTCTCCTTGGCGCGCGGGGAGCCGGAACTGGTGCCGATGGTTAGCACCTCCGCGTGAACGCAGAGAGCGGCGACGTCCTAGGAGACGGCGCAGCTAACGGAGACAGGCGAGTCGGTGCAATTGCACACTTCGCTGGGAAACACGTCGGGGACGAGCGCGACGAAGACGCGCAGTGCGCCGAAGGGGGCGATGAAGCAGCCTGCGGGGCAGGTGACGTCCGCCCCCAGCGCAGCACTGCAGCCGGCCGGTTTGGACGTCCGAGGCGCACGGACCAAACCGTGCATGATGCGCTCGCCGGAGCTGGTGAAGGGCCTCGTCCGGAACTTGACTCCGGCCGGCGCCGCGAGCAGCCCCACGGTGGGCGCCAACTGTCGTGGTATTCTCACGGCAGATGCCATAAGATGGCTAAAGAGGTGGGGCTACGAGAGGACGCCGGTGGGCTTCGGAGGCGAGGTTGGCACGAGCAAGTGCGAGACACGAGACGTACCCAGGTTCGGGGCCCTCCGGAGAGGTAACACCCCTAATCCTGTCGTATGAGCTGATATGCGCAAAGGTTACAGAGTTGCTCCTGGAGCTGTTTGGACAGAGGAGGAAGAAGGGGCCAAGCCACCATTCTGCCTCTCCGGCGGGATTGTGTGTGCTCTGGGGAGCGAGGAATCTCTAAAGGGAAGTGAGGAGCGGCTACGCAACAGAAGGGAGTGAACCGGTCCCTCGATGGATGCCTCTCTGGGGATCTTATAGGCCGACCCCCAGGGTTACAAAGGTAACGTTACTGAGGCGCGGGCCCCTGGTGTCATTGACCGGGATCCGATGGCCGGGTCGCCGGGTCGCCGGGTCGCCGGGCTGCCGGGTCGCCAGGTGCGCCGCACCTGCCTGGCGCGAGGCACTGTGGCGGGTCTTGTCTCTTGTCAGTCTAGGTACGAGGCACTGTGGCGCGTCTTGTCCGTCGTCAGAGGGAGGTCGGCGCCGCCGTTTCTATAGGACCGTGCCTCCCTGACACCGCCCGCCTCAGGCGGGGGCGCAAGGAAAGCTGCAGCCTCGCCTGTTCTGTCAGTATAAAGGGAGGAGCGTTGTAGCCATGCTTGCTTCGTCGCTAAGGCTTCGTCTCATCCCGGCCGGCCGGCATGGGCCACCCGGCCAGGCCGGGTTGCCGTGCCGAGCCGGCTCGCGCTGGGGAGCCGGCGTGCTTGGCAAGCTGGCCTGAGGGACTTGTCTTGTTCCGATGATTTTCCGAAAGGGATCCGGGCTCCGTTGCCTACCCGGGGGTCATCCCCCCGACACCCGGTAAGGGCCTTCCCACTTCGGCGTCAACTTGTTTGAATTCTTGGCGGACTGAATGCGCCGAAGAACAAGGTCGCCTTCCTCAAGGCTTCGGGCATGCACTTTGCGGCTGTGATAGCAGCGCAAGGCTTGCTGGTAGCGTGCAACTCGCACAGCTGCCCAAAGACGATCTTCCTCAAGGAGCGTGGTGTCATCTTGCTGCAACTGCTCTTGCTGTGCCTCATCGTAGGCGAGCACTCGAGGTGACCCGTATGTGAGTTCCATGGGGAGCACCGCTTCTGCACCATAGACTAGGTAGAAGGGTGTTTGGCCGGTAGCTCGATTTGGTGTCATCCTGAGTGACCAAAGAACTGCCGGCAACTCATCAATCCAGTGCCTTCCGCACTTGTGCAGTCTGTCAAATGTTCTTGTCTTGAGGCCTCGCAGCACTTCAGCATTTGCCCTTTCCGCTTGACCGTTACTTCTCGGGTGAGCAACAGATGCAAAACAGATTTTGCTGCCAAGATCTTGGATGTACTGCATGAAGGTGTGGCTCGTGAATTGTGTGTCGTTGTCGGTAATGACCCTGTTGGGAACACCAAAATGGCAAACTAATCCTTTGAAAAACTTGACGGCTGACTGTGCTGTCACCTTCCTCACTGCTTCCACTTTAGGCCACTTTGTGAACTTGTCGATTGCAACGTACAAGAACTCAAAGCCCCCGCTAGCACGGGGAAAGGGGCCCAAGATATCGAGCCCCCAGACCGAGAAGGGCCAGGAGAGAGGTATTGTTTGAAGAGCTTGAGCTGGCTGATGTGTATTCTTTGAATGAAGCTGGCATGCTTCACACTTGGTTACTAGCTCAGTTGCATCCTGGAGGGCAGTGGGCTAATAGAAGCCTTGCCGGAAAACCTTGCCAATGAGTGCTCTTGATCCTATGTGAGAGCCACATACGCCTCCATGTATCTCTGCCAACAGCTTTAGTACATCTTCCCGGCAAATACACTTCAATTTGACACCGTTTGATCTCTTTCTGTGCAGAATGTTATCCACAAACTGATACATACTTGATTGACGGGCTACTTTCTCAGCTTCTTCTTGGTCATCGGGAAGTTCTCCTGTTTGAAGGAAATGAACTATGTGTTGTGCCCAAGTTGGAGCTTGTGGCTCGACGACAAGGACTAAAGGCATTTCTTCGTCTGTGGGAGCGCTTGCCTCAGAGGCAAGAACCTGAGGCTCTATGCGAAGCCGCTGCTCACCGACAAGCGTGTCGTTGCCTCCGGCAACTTTCTTGCCGGCGGCTTCCGAAAGTTCTGCCGGGAAGTACTTGCCGGTGTTCAACTTTCTTCTCTTGTTCACCTGCATTGATGGGGTAACAGATGGTTGATTCAAATGGAGCACAAAAGTCCCTGGTTCCACAGGAAGCTTTTGAGCGGCACACTTTGACAGGTGATCAGCGATGCTGTTTTCCTCACGAGGAATGTGCTCTGTTTGCAATCCGTCAAAGTGCTCTTCCAGTTTCCTCACTTCTTCCACATACGCTTCCATCAACGGGCTCTGATAGTCTTTCTTAACTTGCTTCACAACAAGCTGTGAGTCACCACGGACGATCAATTTTCTGATCCCAAGGTCCACTGCGATCCTTAGACCGGCTAGGAGTCCTTCATACTCAACAATGTTGTTTGTAGCTTTCTCCCTGGGAAAGTGCATCTGAATTACATACTTGAGGTGCTCTCCGGTGGGTGCGACAAGCAGCACTCCGGCACCGGCGCCTTGCAGCGAGAAGGCACCGTCAAAGTACATAACCCATTCTTTAGATGTTTCTCTGCCGGGGAGAGCTGATTCTTGAATGTCTTCGTCTTGCGTTGGCATCCATTCTGCAATGAACTCCGCCAAGGCTCTGCTCTGAATGGTTGAAGTCCTTTCAAACTTGAGTGCAAAACTTGACAGCTCCAACGCCCACTCCACTATCCTACCGGTTGCATCTGGATTTCTCAAAATTCGCTGTAACAGAAAGCGGGTGACGACGGTAATCTCATGTGCTTGGAAGTAATGGCGCAGCTTCCTTGAGGCCATGAGGAGGCCGAAAACCAATTTTTGCACACCAGAGTACCTTGATCTAGCCCCCCTGCAAAAGGGAGCTTACAAAGTAAACTGGGCGCTGCACCAATTTCTTCTTAGGCATTACTTGCTAATTCACTTCATTTGCTTGCGCTGCTTCTGATTTATCGGCACCAGACCTTGCCGGAGAAGATTTCGGCTTGTCGCTTGACGGGCTTGCTGGTGCTGCTTCTTCGTCATCAACTTCCCTCTACGCCACTAATGCAGCACTGACCACTTGATTGGTTACCGCTAGGTATAACAGCAATGGTTCTTGTAGCCTAGGCGCAACTAGTGTTGGCGCAGAAGAGAGGTATATTTTCAAATCCTATAGCATGGCCTCCGCTTCCGGAGTCATTTCATTGGACCTGCCTTTTTCAAAATCTTGCAAAACAGCAAGGCGCGTTCAGCAGACTTTGAAATGAACCTACTCAACGCAGCCACACAGTCGGCAAGATGCCGTACATCCTTGACGCGCTTAGGTGCTTCAATTTGCTCAATGGCTTTGATCTTGTCAGGATTAGCTTTGATTCCACATTGAGATACAAAGAACCCGAGAAGCTTGCCGGATGGAATGCCAAACACGCACTTCTTAGGGTTTAGCTTCAGATTGATCTTGTGCAAATTTGCAAATGTCTCTTCTAGATCTTGAATGATAGTTGATTTGTCCTTGGTTTTGACCACTATATCATCCATGTATGCTTCCACATTTCTGTGCAATTGAGGCTCAAAACCGATTTGGACAGCTCTTGCAAAGGTTGAACTAGCACTCTTTAATCCGAAAGGCATACGCATGAAGCAGTATGTGCCACATGGAGTAATGAATGCGGTTTTCTCCTCATCCTCCTTGGCCATGAAAATCTGATGATAACCAGAATATGCATCAAGAAAGGAGAGTAAATCGCAGCCGGCAGTAGAGTCGACAATTTGATCAATGCGCGGCAAGGGAAAAGGATCCTTTGGACATGCTTTGTTGATATCAGTATAGTCAATACAAAGTCTCCACTTTCCATTTGCCTTGCATACTACAGCCGGATTTGCCAACCAAGTTGGATGTAGCACACCTCTAACTAAGCCTGCTGCTTCTAGTTTCTTTATTTCTTCAGCAATGAATTCTTGCCGTTCCAAAGCTTGCTTCCTGACCTTCTGCTTGACGGACCGCGCATGAGGACAGATGGCAAGGTGGTGCTCAATTACCTCCCTGGGAACACCAGGGATGTCAGATTGTTGCCATGCAAACACATCGACATTCGCCCGCAGGAAGGCAACGAGCGCGCTTTCCTATTTGCTGTCAAGGGAGGCACTGACGGTGAAGATACCGCCCGGGCCGTCCTCCTTTGCCGGCACCTTCTTGGTTGCTGATGGAGTAGCTTTGGATTTCTTTGCGATAGAGCTCTCCGGTAAATCCTCAACGGGCGCGCAGCACTCCGAAGAAGTGCGCTTCCTGAAAGACTTGTCAGAAGTCTTGCCGCTCTTCTTGCTTTTCTTCTTAGCGGGAGCTGGTGCCTTGGCGGCAGATGCCGCAACCGCTTCTCTGTAGAGCTTGTCGATGCAGATGACTGCATCCTTCTTATCAAAGTTGATAGTGATGACACCCATGTGCCCTGGCATCTTCAGCGTGTTATAAGCATAGTGGGATGCTGCCATGAATTTTGCCAAGGCTGGGCGACCCAGAATTCCGTTGTACAGCAAGGGGATCTTGACGACATCGAAAACTATCTTCTCTATTCTGTAGTTCAGTTCCCCGCCAAACGTCACCGGCAAAGTGATCTTTCCTTTGGGCTGGCTTCTTCCCAAGTTCACTCCTTGAAACATGCCTGTCTGCTCGAGCTCTTCATCGGGAATCTGCAGCCTCTTGATTACCTCTGGTGAAATCAAATTCAGACCAGCCCCACCGTCAACTAACATTTTTGTGACCTGGAGGTTGCGTATTGTTGGTGAAACCAACAACAGCAAACACCCGACCGCAGTTATGCGATCAGGGTGATCCTCGGCAATTAAAATGATAGGCGTGTGTGACCATTTGAGTGGCTTTTGCGCACCCATTTCCGGTTCCGCTGCGTTGACCTCACGCACCCATTGTTTGAGTTGGCGGTGGGAGGAATACAGAGATGCACCTCCGTCAATACACATAGCCTCAGTTGCCTTCTGGAATTCCTGTTCGCTGGACTCTCCATCATCTTCCTCATCACTTGCATCATCATCCTCTTTATTTTCACGGCCCCTAGCAGGCTTCTCTTTCTGCTGCTTGGCCTTGCCACAGTGGCCTCCTCGACCACCACGGCCTTTCTTGCCAGACCCGCCAGCACCATCCTAACCTTTCTCATTGTCGTGCTTCTCGTATTCAGCTTTTTGCTTTTCAGCAAGGTGCTCAACTTGTCGGCACTCTTGGAGGTCATGGCCCTTAGTGCGGTGAATCTTGCAGTATGGCCCGTCAGATTTGCCGGCCTTCTCGTTTGCCGCCGCCTCCTGACAAGCAGCGCATATAGCAGCCTCCTTTCCAGAACTCTCTGTCTTGGCGTTCTTGGCGGTGTTAGAGTTGTCGAAACCTTTGACGGCCATCACAGTTTTGCCTTTGCGCTTCCTGTTGCGCTTCCGGCCCTTCTTTTTTGGGGTGGCGGCGTCGTCGTCTTTTGAGTCAACTTCTATGCCTGCATCTTCCCCAGGGAACCTCCTCCCTTCCTCAGCACGTGCACACTTATCCGCCAATGTATAGAGCTTGTTGACAGTCTTCGGCAACTTGATGTTCATCTTTTCCCGCATCCTTCGATTGCGCACATTTGTGTGAAAGGCAGCAATCACGGCCGCAGGGTGTACATCTGGAATATTGCGGTGTACTCGGCTGAATCTCTGGATATACTTGCGTAAACTTTCCCCATCCCTTTGTGGGATCACTTGCAGGTCACTAGGCTGGCCAGGAGCCTTGTGGCCTCCGGTAAAAGCGGGAACAAACTCGTTGCAAAGATCAGACCACGAAGAAATGGAGTTTTCCGGCAAGTTCATCAGCCAAGATCTCACATTGGGCTTGAGCACCAATGGAAAGTAGTTGGCGAGGATTTTCTCGTCTCTTCCCCCGGCAGCTTGCACGGCAATCATGTAAATACCCAAGAACTCTGTCGGGTTCAGCTTGCCGTCGTACTTCTCTGGCACTTCCTGCTTGAAGGCCCGGACAGACGGCCAGCAGACTTGCCGCAGCTCGCGAGTGAAAGCTGGGCATCCGACCTCGTAAGGGAGATACCTACCAACCTCGGCCGCAGGCTCATCAACGACTGGGCCATTGTGTGTGTCAGACTGACAGCGCGCCTCCCATCGCCGTTCAATGGTAGTACGTGCATCCTCCTCCCGCCTATCTCGCAGCACTTGCCGTTGATCTCGTTAGGCTCAGTGTGACACCCTGGTTTTTGGCAACTTTTTCTTTTCAAAATATTTCTGGCTTTATTTGCAATTTGGTTGGATTTTGAATCTTTTCAGTTGACTTTGGACTTATGAATTTCTCTCAATGATCCAAAGCCCTCAGCATCTTGCCAAAATCTTGTCCCTCACCTTCTGGATCAAATTCTAATTCTTTATCTCTCCCAATTATTCATTTTCTTCCTTTGGGAAAATCTGTCATCACTATGGGTTACAAAGCAACCTATAGTCCTGGTGATCAGAAAAATCCCCAAATTAATCCCACACCTTCTTGTCATCATCTGCTCCCACAATCTTCAAAAACATTTCATGGTCCGGTACAAAATTTTGTCCAGAAAACTCAATTTGCTCTCTGGACAGCCCTGGCCATTTGTGAAGCAACTCATATTTTCCCAACTCAGTAAATTCCCAGAAAATTCCCTGAGCTACTAAGGAGCTTATCTTTCTACAATATCCAAAAATATCATCTTGCCCAGTACAAATTTTCATCACCAATATTCTGCCAAGTCTCTGTTCAATTGGAACCTCTGTGAAGGAAGTACCAGCTAGGGGTATCCAATTGAGCTGAAATTTTTATGGCATCATCTATCCACCAGATAACTCTCCTACACCAATTTTCAGCTCCAGAATATCAGCCAGATGAGTGCTACAAGCTCATCTAGCTTCTGTTCCAGTAACCACACTTGTACATGAACTATATTGAAACTTTGATGAAATCTTCTCAAACTTGGCCAGCTTGGAGTCCTTCCAAGATAGATCACCCCAGACATCTCCTTTGGATCCATCTCCAGCTCACCTCTCCTCTAGATCCCTCTCAAGTTTTCTGTCAGAAACTGTAGCTGAAGCTACACTTTGCATCAGAGTGAATCTAGTCGATCCAGAGGCACAAGTGGACTAAGGGATCGAGGGTCGACGTGCTGGACAAGAAATGCCAGGCTCTCGTGGCCTCTAGACATCCATACCCGTGGTGAGCACGGTACTAGCATGCCAGTACGCATGCTCTGCATCTCGCCGGCGTCGGTCGAGGTCGTTCCAGTGGCCTCGCGCTGCCATTCCATGTCTGGAGGTGCCGACATCGCCGCTGCTGTCCACGTACCCCCTTCCCGAAGTCTCCCCTTGCTGGAATCACCCTCGCCGGCCGCCACGCACGCGGGCACTGTGGCGCCCGTGTGGCCACAGTGGCTCTGCCGCTCGTCTTCTTCCTCCGCTAGCAGCCACCGTCCGCCATCACTCCTCTGCCCTCTCCCATCGCGTCGCCCGCATCGAGCCAGCCAGCACGGCGTACCCTCACCGGCGACATGTCCCGCGCCCCGCCGCTTCCAGAGAGCTCCTCCCCCTGCTATATAAAGCCCTCCCCAGCCTCTCTTCGCTCCTCACCCCACTCCTCCTACTCCTAATCGAGCTCCCAGGCATCGAGCCACGGCTGAGAGGCCCTCTGGCCTCGCCGCTCACCGGAGATCCGCCGCCACCCGAGCACAGCCTCCTCGCCGTTCCACTCCTCCCCGGTCTCAATCCACCATCGAGCTCAGCGCACTCCACTGACCCTACCCAAGCCCTTGCCCAGTCGAATCGCTGCCGGAATCGCCGTCTCCGACGACCCCCGAGACCCGCCGCCGCCGGAGAGGAAGGGGACGACGCCATCCGGCCATCTCTCGCCAAGCCACAGGTACGTGCGCGTTCGTCTCGTTGAGCTCTTCCGATTCCCGTAGTCGCCTGACCTCGTCGTTGTCTGTGTCGCCGGCGACCATCGCCGGACCACCGCATCTCTCTGTTCCCTCTCTCCCCCCATTTAAATCTGACCGCTGGGGCCCGCTTGTCAGTGGCTCGCCGAAGCGGTAAGTGGAGCCCCCCCCCCCCCCCCCCGCTTTACGCCTTCGACGTGACCTTCTGACAGATTTTCTATTTTCTGTTAATTTCCAGATCTTAACCAGAACTTTGACCAGCCATAACTTTTTATCCATAAGTCCAAATCAATTGATTCTTTTTGCATCTGGTTTGTCTTGAGCTCCTCTATTTTCTGGCAAATTTTGGTATTTTTCTCATGTTCACAGAATTTCTGGTGAACAGAACAGTAATATGTGACATTTTCAATTGCACTTTTAAAATATTTTCAGAAGGAGATTCTTTTGGATTTGAAGCCCAGGAGTTTGTGGACAACCCAACAGAGCAAGGCAAGCCATGACATCCATTGCATGAAGCATTTCAATAGCATTGCTGATTTAATTGAATCATATGCATTATTTTAATATGTAACAATTTAGAGTAATATTATTTTGATGCCTAGCTACTACCATGTTAAATTATTCCTGATAAATACCCATACTGGTTAAATGCTTGTCAACACTAAACCTAATTGGTTGATCTAGTGTCACCTGTCCGGACTTATCCGTGCAACCACATTTGTCGGTATGGGACGGCCTTGACTTGGTCTGGCTTTGTGCACTTTTATCGGTACCACCAAACTAGGGAGGGTTATGCGTGCGTGCTGCCCTGATCAGGTAGACGACGATAATCCTGTGAGCCCAGTTGAGTTATTTTGCCGGCATCCCCGTTTGGGACAGTTAGTGGCCACGACGGTGGCAGGTGTCACGGGGTGACACAGGGGCCACCCAGGACATGACCCTGGGAGGGTATGATTGTCGGTGGGACCGTAAGAGTGCCGGGCAATAGACAAGTTTTGTTGGAGCAGCACCGGTCCACCCGAATGGGAACATGTACTAAAGTACAAGGCCAGGAGCTCCATGGTGAGGGTAAAGTGCGCAACCTCTGCAGAGTGTAAGAATCTATTCGAATAGCCGAGTCCACGGTATTGGACAGTCCGTACTAGGCCACGGGATGATCAACCGTAATACTGATAATAATGATGGAAGAACTTGTCTTATGTTCGGAAGTGCTCAGTGGATTGTGAGCATTCCGAGGGTTGTGGGACAACCCAGATGAGAGTAAGTTGGTACAAGGTACCAGTAAGTGAGCAATTTGAGCACTTAATATGATCATTGCCATGCTATTGTTTGCTGCATTGTGTTGGTTGCCATGAGCTTGCGAGTACATTCCAAGTACTCACCTGGCGTATCATGCCAGATGCAGGAGAAGCCCAAGACGGAGGTCCCGATGGTTCATGCTACGCTAACTAGGCCGTGTCCACAGCAGTGTCCCTGTGGATGGAGTTTTCTGCGCTATGTTCTGCTACGCCGTAGTCTACCCAGTAGTATCGAGGCCCTGCTATGTTCCATAAATAATGTAGATACTGTCATAGCACGTGCAGTGCTTCTGGCCTCGCTATCAATGTAAATTAAGAGCTTGTACTCAAGATATTTCAATAAAGTTCAGTTCTGTTCTGTTCCAAGTTGTTGTGTGTTTCCAGAAGACATGATCTCTGGGTTTTGGAAACACTGGTAAACCGGTTCTCTGAGCCGGGGTGCCACAACGCTTGGTATCAGAGCCGTGCTGACTGTAGGACACCCTAGTTAACCCTGCACTAGAACCGCGAGTAGTTTAGAGTCTTGGTGTGTCTTGCTTGTTGCATCTGATTGCTGCATTGCATGGCATGCATATAGTTTTATTGTGCTAACCGCTGGTTTGATGAGTGTAGATGGCACCAGTTCCGTACCACTACAATCATGAGCCGGTACCGTTTACTTTTCCAGTACTGCTTCGTAACGTCTGGCTTCGGCTGTATCCCAACGGCGAGGACCCAGTGTACCAGGTGTTCCGAGAGAAGCTTGCTGGATCAGTATTCTAGTATCACGCGGAAGCCTTTCTGACTACGAGTTCCGATATTGGCAGCTACTCCCATTCTTCCAAGGGCGGAACTGCTTCTACTCCAGAGTTGGCGATCCAGTTTGCTGCGATGGAGGCTCTCACTGACTTGCGCTTCCACGAGGTCGAGATGCAGACTCATCCAGGTTTCTTTCACTATCCCACCCTGTCGCCTACGACAGGGTGAGTCCTTTTCGCACCTGTTGATCCGGCGAGTGATCGTGCTACTGGTGTTTTATCTCGCTATCTGAACGCCAGTTACCGTATGATCATTTCTCTAGCCGAGGAGCTGACTTCTGCTCGCGAGGCACTTGCGGCTGTTGCGGCAGCACAGTCTCCTCCTCCACCTCCGTTTTCACCCATGTACACTCCACCCGTTCCACCTTCCGACACTCCTTCTAGTTTGTTCGGACCGCCAGGCTTTTCGTCTGGTAGCCGACATGAGACCCCAGCAGAATGGGCCTCACTCCTAGCTACTCCAGCTGCTCCGATGTTGCGGCGTCGTGCTTCTTCTCCTTCAGAGGGAGAACCTTCTCGTCAGCGTCGTCATGTTTCCTTTGATCCGGAGGCCGAGGTGCACATCATCAGCTCAGATTCCGAGACAGGGTCAGACGACGAGGAGTCTTCAGTTTACCAGTGTTCGTGCCACCGACGTCTCTAGAGCGGAGGCTTGAGTTTCAGCGCATGCATCATAGCATCCCTGCATATGTCAACTGCCGTATGAGCAGTCTAGCCATGATCATTCCCCTACTAGCTTGTCATGTATAATGTTGGGTTGCCTTGTATAATTATGTTGTTTTCTTTATTCGCTCTTTTTATTTGGCTTCTTTTCTGGTGTCATACTACCCTGCTTTCCCTTATGGATGCTCCTCATCGATTCGGTGTTTGCAATGGGAACAAATTTAGGATGAAGAGGTGTAGTAACCAAGGCGGCGATGGAACTCTCGTTCGTCGATCCGCCAGACAGGCAGGACAGTCACCAGAAGATTTACCACCTCCACCACCACAGTCACCAACCACTGATCAGATTATGAGAATGTTTGAAGAGAAAAGAAATCAAGATCTCATGGAATTTCTGAAAAGTATGCAGAGTATGGTGGGTCAGAACAACCACAATGGGACACACTCTAAGCTGTCTGATTTTCAGCGGACAAAGCCACCCAGTTTTGGTCAAGCTATGGATCCGATGGAAGCTGATGACTGGCTGAGGACCATGGAAAAGAAATTGGAAATAGCCCGCTGTGATGAGTCAGACAAGGTTCCTTTTGTTACTCACTACTTGGAGGGACCAGCAGCCGTATGGTGGGACAATACAAAAATACTATGGCCTTCTGGAGAAGATATTTCTTGGGAGAAGTTTAAAGAGGTATTCCGCAAGTATCACATCCCTACTGGCATAATGAAGGTGAAGCAGAGGGAATTTCTTGCTCTTACCCAAGGGAATATGTCAGTAGGTGAGTATCTGAACAAGTTTAATAATCTGGCACGGTACTCCACCCATGACGTGTCCACCAAAGAAAGGAAGATTGACCGATTCCTAGGAGGACTCAATCATACCCTCCGCTGTCAGCTTTGTATGCTGGACTTTCCTGACTTCCAGACTCTGGTAAACAAGGCCTTCATAGCTGAACGAGAGCATAAGTCGGGATATGATGATCGTAAGCGGAAGTTTGAACCCAAGAAGGACAACCGTGAGCAGTTTGTGCAGAAGCCACGTATTTGGCAACCAGGGCCATCTAAATACAAGCCTGCCTGGAACAATGGCAACAACAACAATAAGCCCGTCAGCCAGGACAAGACCATCGGCAAACAACCAGTGTTGGAGGATTGCCGCCACAACAACACATGCTTCACTTGCGGCCAGAGCGGGCACTACTCCAAGCAATGCCCCGCAAGAAATGGGAAGCCATCATCTGACTTCAAGCCACAAGTCAACAGTGTTGGACGCCGCCCCAATCCGAACTTTTATCGTGGCCAAGTCCATCATATCTCCGCTGAGGAAGCCCGCGAAGCACCAGATGTGGTCCTTGGTATGTTTTCTGTTAACAACATACCTGCAATAATTTTATTTGGCTCTGGGGCTTCTCATTCGTTTATTTCGCGGAGTTTTGCCACCTTGCACAAATTTTCTCCTTCTCTTTTGGACAAAATCATGGTGGTACAATCCCCTGGCTCCATGCTCAGAACAAATGTGATATACAAGAATCTAGAAATCTTGATACATGATGTAAAGTTTCCAGCTACTCTCGTTGCCATTGAATCCCCTGGACTGGATATAATACTGGGGATGGATTGGTTGGTACCACACCAGGTGTGTATCAA
Organism: Elymus sibiricus; assembly: GCA_039707655.1. NCBI lineage: Eukaryota > Viridiplantae > Streptophyta > Magnoliopsida > Poales > Poaceae > Elymus > Elymus sibiricus. The sequence goes on from CM077672.1 coordinate 279,095,340, forward strand.
CTGTGCCACCAGGAAGGTGACATTGGTTAACCCGGCAGGCCAATCAGTACAGTTCACTGCTTGCAGAGTGATGTCAAAGAAAAGAATGGCATTCAAAGCCACTGCTACAGATATAAATCTGATTCCAGTAGTCAGTGAATTTCCGGACGTATTTCCGTAAGAGATACCAGGAATGCCACCTGATCGGGAACTAGAGTTCGCTATTGAGGTTGTTCCCGAAACTGCTCCAATATACAAGTACTACCGCATGCCTTCCCCAGAGCTGCTGGAATTGAAGAAACAGTTGGATGAATTATTACAAACAGGGTATATTCGTCCAAGCACTTCACCATGGGGATCACCCGTGCTGTTCGTCAAGAAGAAGGATGGCAGCCTACGAATGTGCGTGGACTACCGCCAACTAAATGAGGTCACCATCAAAAATAAATATCCGCTCCCTCGCATTGATGATTTGTTCGACCAGTTGAACGGAGCCCGGGTATTTTCCAAGATTGACCTTCGAACGGGGTATCATCAGCTAAAAATCAGAAAAGAGGATATCCCCAAGACAGCCTTTACTACCAGATATGGTCTGTATGAGTTTACAGTCATGTCATTCGGGCTGACAAATGCTCCAGCATACTTCATGAGCATGATGAACAAAGTCTTCATGGACATCTTGGACAAATTTGTGGTAGTCTTCATCGATGATATTCTCATCTATTCAAGAGATGAAGAGGAGCACACGCAACATCTCCGTACTGTCCTGGAAAGACTAAGGACCCATCGCTTGTATGCCAAATTCAGCAAATGCGAATTCTGGCTAAAAGATGTGGGATTTCTGGGACATGTTCTGTCAGAGAAAGGTGTGGCTGTCGACCCCAGCAAGGTGACCGCTGTATTAAACTGGAAGACCCCAGCCACAGTAACAGAAGTCCACAGTTTTCTGGGATTGGCAGGCTACTACCGTCGTTTCATCGAGGGCTTCTCAAAAATAGCCAAGCCATTGACAGAATTACTGAAGAAGAATCACAAATTTGCCTGGACTGAAGAATGTGACAGCAGCTTCATGGAATTAAAAACGAGGCTAACTACAGCCCCTGTCTTAGTTCTTCCAGACATCCACAAGAGCTTCGACATATATTGCGATGCTTCCAGGCGTGGAATCGGCTGCGTTCTAATGCAAGAAGGAAAGGTTGTAGCCTATGCATCCAGACAGCTACGACCTCATGAAGAGAACTATCCCACTCATGATTTGGAATTGGCAGCCGTGGTTCATGCACTAAAGATTTGGAGGCATTATATCATTGGGCAGCGGTGTGAAATATACACGGACCATAAGAGTCTCAAGTATATTTTCACCCAACCCGATCTTAATCTCAGGCAGAGAAGATGGCTTGAATTGGTCAAGGATTATGACCTTGGGATAAATTATCATCCGGGAAAAGCCAATATGGTCTCCGATGCCCTCAGCAGAAAGCAAGGTACCCTAAATGCACTAATGGAGGGAATGCATCCGAGGCTGCAGGAAGAGTTTGCCAAGCTGAATATGGTGTTATGCGGCCCAATTAGCCCGGACACAATGGAAATTATTCCTACACTCATGGAAGAAATTAAGGCAGCTCAGAAATCAGATCAAGGCATGCAGGAAATCAAGGAGCGCATTCCGCTAGGAAAGGCCAAGTCCTTCCGAATTGACGATCAGGGCACCTTATGGTTTGAGAACCGAATATGCGTGCCTGATCAAGAAAACTTGAGACAGCAAATACTCAGAGAGGCACATGAGTCCGCATACTCTATCCATCCGGGAGGAACAAAGATGTACCAGGACCTGCGAGAAACCTTTTGGTGGCCAGGAATGAGAAGAGACATAGCATACTATGTCGCCTGTTGTGACACTTGCAACAGAGTCAAGGCTGAACATCAGAAACCCGCTGGGCTACTGCAACCTTTACCAGTTCCCCAGTGGAAATGGGATGACATATGCATGGACTTCATTGTGGGACTACCTAAGTCAACAAGAGGCCATGACGCTATCTGGGTCATCATGGATATGCTCACGAAAGTGGCTCACTTTCTTCCGGTAAAGACCACTTTCAACGCTTACCAACTGGCACAGCTCTACATGTCCCGGATAGTCAGCCTTCATGGAGTACCCAAGTCTATCACATCAGATAGAGGCTCCTTGTTCATTTCAGCATTTTGGCTGCGACTGCACCAAGCCCTGGGAACCGTGCTAAAACATAGTACGGCATATCATCCACAGACAAATGGGCAGACAGAACATGTGAATCAGATATTGGAAGATATGCTTCGGTCCTGTGCTCTCGCCCATGGACCCAAATGGGAGGATAGTCTACCCTATGCAGAATTCTCCTACAATAACAGTTATCAGTCAAGTCTCAAGATGTCACCCTTCGAAGCCCTGTATGGACGGAAATGCCGCACTCCCTTAAATTGGTCTCAGACCGGAGACAGCCGTATCTTCGGCACGGATTTGATGCTCGAGGCTGAGAAACAAGTCAAAGATATCCAGGAGCGTCTTCGAGCAGCCAAGTCCCGTCAAAAGAGCTATTATGACCCAAAGCATCGGGAAGTAACTTTTGAGCCCGGAGACTATGCTTATCTCCGAGTCACCCCCATGAAAGGAATAAAGAGGTTTCACACCCGAGGAAAGCTTGCACCGAGATATATCAGTCCCTTTCCAGTAATGGCTAGAAGAGGCAGAGTGGCATATCAGTTGGAATTACCACCAGCGTTGTCAGAGGTTCACGATGTCTTTCACATATCATGGTTGAGAAAGTGCATTGCACCTCCGATCAAGCAGGTAGACATGAGTGAGCAAGCGCTGGCCAAGGTTTGACCTATGAGGAAAAAACTGTTAGAATATTGGATGAGATGGAAAGAACTACCAGGAGTAAGACAATTAAATTTTACAAGGTATTGTGGGATCATCATACTGAGGAAGAGGCTACCTGGGAAAGAGAGGATTTTCTGAGAACAGCCTATCCACACCTTTTCCCTGAGCAACCGAATCTTGAGGACGAGATTCATTCTAAGGGGGGTAGGTTTGTGACACCCTGGTTTTTGGCAACTTTTTCTTTTCAAAATCTTTCTGGCTTTATTTGCAATTTGGTTGGATTTTGAATCTTTTCAGTTGACTTTGGACTTATGAATTTCTCTCAATGATCCAAAGCCCTCAGCATCTTGCCAAAATCTTGTCCCTCACCTTCTGGATCAAATTCTAATTCTTTATCTCTCCCAATTATTCATTTTCTTCCTTTGGGAAAATCTGTCATCACTATGGGTTACAAAGCAACCTATAGTCCTGGTGATCAGAAAAATCCCCAAATTAATCCCACACCTTCTTGTCATCATCTGCTCCCACAATCTTCAAAAACATTTCATGGTCCAGTACAAAATTTTGTCCAGAAAACTCAATTTGCTCTCTGGACAGCACTGGCCATTTGTGAAGCAACTCATATTTTCCCAACTCAGTAAATTCCCAGAAAATTCCCTGAGCTACTAAGGAGCTTATCTTTCCACAATATCCAAAAATATCATCTTGCTCAGTACAAATTTTCATCGCCAATATTCTGCCAAGTCTCTGTTCAATTGGAACCTCTGTGAAGGAAGTACCAGCTAGGGGTATCCAATTGAGCTGAAATTTTTATGGCATCATCTATCCACCAGATAACTCTCCTACACCAATTTTCAGCTCCAGAAAATCAGCCAGATGAGTGCTACAAGCTCATCTAGCTTCTGTTCCAGTAACCACACTTGTACATGAACTATATTCAAACTTTGATGAAATCTTCTCAAACTTGGCCAGCTTGGAGTCCTTCCAAGATAGATCACCCCAGACATCTCCTTTGGATCCATCTCCAGCTCACCTCTCCTCTAGATCCCTCTCAAGTTTTCTGTCAGAAACTGTAGCTGAAGCTACACTTTGCATCAGAGTGAATCTAGTCGATCCAGAGGCACAAGTGGACTAAGGGATCGAGGGTCGACGTGCTGGACAAGAAACGCCAGGCTCTCGTGGCCTCTAGACATCCATACCCGTGGTGAGCACGGTACTAGCATGCCAGTACGCGTGCTCTGCATCTCGCCGGCGTCGGTCGAGGTCGTTCCAGTGGCCTCGCGCTGCCATTCCGTGTCTGGAGGTGCCGACATCGCCGCTGCTGTCCACGTACCCCCTTCCCGAAGTCTCCCCTTGCCGGAATCGCCCTCGCCGGCTGCCACGCACGCGGGCACTGTGGCGCCCGTGCGGCCACAGTGGCGCCCGTGCGGCCACAGTGGCTCTGTCGCTCGTCTTCTTCCTCCGCTAGCAGCCACCGTCCGCCATCACCCATCTGCCCTCTCCCATTGCGTCGCCCGCATCGAGCCAGCCAGCACGGCGTACCCTCACCGGCGACGTGTCCCGCGCCCCGCCGCTTCCAGAGAGCTCCTCCCCCTGCTATATAAAGCCCTCCCCGGCCTCTCTTCGCTCCTCACCCCACTCCTCCTACTCCTAATCGAGCTCCCTAGCCTCGTCTCGATGAGCTCTTCCGATTCCCGTAGTCGCCTGACCTCGCCGCCGTCTGTGTCGCCGGCGACCATCGCCGGAGCACCGCATCTCTCTGTTCCCTCTCTCCCCCCATTTAAATCTGACCGCTGGGGCCCGCTCGTCAGTGGCTGGCCGAAGCGGTAAGTGGAGGCGCCCCCCCCCCCCCCCCCGCTTTACACCTTCGACGTGGCCTTCTGACAGATTTTCTATTTTCTGTTAATTTCCAGATTTTGACCAGAACTTTGACCAGCCATAATTTTTTATCCATAAGTCCAAATCAATTGATTATTTTTGCATCTGGTTTGTCTTGAGCTCCTCTATTTTCTGGAAAATTTTGGTATTTTTCTCATGTTCATAGAATTTCTGGCGAACAGAACAGTAATATGTGACATTTTCAATTGCACTTTTAAAATATTTTTAGAAGGAGATTCTTTTGGATTTGAATCCCAAGAGTTTGTGGACAACCCAACAGAGCAAGGCAAGCCATGACATCCATTGCATGAAGCATTTCAATAGCGTTGCTGATTTAATTGAATCATATGCATTATTTTAATATGTAACAATTTAGAGTAATATTATTTTGATGCCTAGCTACTGCCATGTTAAATTATTCCTGATAAATACCCATACTGGTTAAATGCTTGTCAACACTAAACCTAATTGGTTGATCTAGTGTCACCTGTCCGGACTTATCCGTGCAGCCACATTTGCCGGTATGGGACGGCCTTGACTTGGTCTGGCTTTGTGCACTTTTATCGGTACCACCAAACTAGGGAGGGTTATGCATGTGTGCTGCCCTGATCAGGTAGACGACGATAATCCTGTGAGCCCAGTTGAGTTATTTTGACAGCGTCCCCGTTTGGAAAAGTTAGTGGCCACGACGGTGGCAGGTGTCACGGGGTGACACAGGAGCCACCCAGGACATGAACCTGGGAGGGTATGATTGTCGGTGGGACCGTAAGAGTGCCGGGCAATAGACAAGTTTTGTTGGAGCAGCACCGGTCCACCCGAATGGGAACATGTACTAAAGTACGAGGCCAGGAGCTCCATGGTGTGGGTAAAGTGCACAACCTCTGCAGAGTGTAAGAATCTATTCGAATAGCCAAGTCCACGGTATTGGACAGTTCGTACTAGGCCACGGGATGATCAACCGTAATACTGATAATAATGATGGAAGAACTTGTCTTATGTTCGGAAGTGCTCAGTGGATTGTGAGCATTCCGAGGGTTGTGGGACAACCCAGATGAGAGTAAGTTGGTACAAGGTACCAGTAAGTGAGCAATTTGAGCACTTAATATGATCATTGCCATGCTATTGTTTGCTGCATTGTGTTGGTTGCCATGAGCTTGCGAGTACATTCCAAGTACTCACCTGGCGTATCATGCCAGATGCAGGAGAAGCCCAGGACGGAGGTCCCGATGGTTCGTGCTACGCTAACTAGGCCGTGTCCACAGCAGTGTCCCTGTCGATGGAGTTTTCTGCGCTATGTTCCGCTATGCCGTAGTCTACCCAGTAGTATCGAGGCCCTGCTATGTTCCATAAATAATGTAGATATTGTCATAGCACGTGTAGTGCTTCTGGCCTCGCTATCAATGTAAATTAAGAGCTTGTACTCGAGATATTTCAATAAAGTTCAGTTCAGTTCTGTTCCAAGTTGTTATGTGTTTCCAGAAGACATGATCTCTGGGTGGGAAACACTGGTAAACCGGTTCTCTGAGCCGGGGTGCCAGACTCAGCGGTTCGTCGAGTTTGACATGGCTGTTGATGTTGTTACTGAGGTTGTTGCCGTGGAGGTGATTGCACCGTTGGCGCAGCACCTTCAACACGACCACCAGTTGGACCTACTGGTGTTGTTCGCGGACGCCGTGAGGGTTCCACTTGATGCGACTTGCTCGTCTTGGCAAATCCGATGAGGCTCTGAATGGTGGATCTCCACTCATCCATTTTATCCACCGTTGGAGGGAAGTTTAGTAGCATCTAGGCTCGCGCCATTGCCTCTGCTACCGTAGCTGCCATGGCCGGGAGCGAAGAACGTGATGTCACTCGACTCCTGGCAGAGCCAGCAGGAGCGCCATTGCGATCTTGCTGCCGCGGCTCATGCCCAGCAGCGGCTTGGCATGGCGGAGGTGGTGCCTGAGGATTTGGAACTTGATCGACAGGCGTCTTGCCATGTGGACGCCGCCGGCCTGGGTCGTCGACGCCGCTCGGAGTCACGCTGCGCCCATCATGCGACGGGCACGGTGTATGTCTTGACGCAGCATCTGGGCATACCCTCCCTCCGGCATGCCCTCCTTCAGCGCGCCTGCGCTCCGCGCTCTGCTCCGGCGCCCTCTTCGCCATTGCACGGCAGGTCAACTCGAGTGCATGGGCAAGTCCACCCTACAGCAGCTGCAGCCCCATGCCTCCCAGTTCGTAGCTAGCATAGCCCTCCAGTGTGTTTTGCTTCCATGCTACCTCGCGCGCGCGTAAACTGCAAGAACTGCTCTCACTCTCAAAAAACCAAAAAGAAAATGCGGTCGCTGCCCCATGCTCCACTCTATTACCCCCTATCCCTGCTTGATGCTACTTATTTTTCTACATCGTCAAATTGAAAAAGTTCAGCTTCGCCCCCGGATGAAGTTCAGTTGTTGCTGAAGCTTATGTTGTTCACCATCGCGTGGCTATAGAGTGTCCATGCAGGTCGAGTAATTTTCTCATGCCAGTTCAATTATAATAGCAGCTCCAGCGCGGCCATCGGGGATGGTGAAAACTGAAGTCTGAAACGAGTGTTGCTGGGTACATCTGGCAGCAGATATTCTGAAGTTTGTTGGTGAACAACAAATGCTACAACATCAGTTGGTGCCATCAGAGCCGTGCGGCAAGCAGCATTCTACACATGGGTGTACTCTCTCTCTCTCTCTCTCTTTCTCTTTGCAATTCTAATATATTTGTAGTTTCTATCTCACATACCTGACCATAGTAACAGACTAGTAGTGTTGTATGGTCAGCTGCGTGAGCGTACTACAATGTCTAGGTGAACTCACATGGATTACTTTGTGTAAGTCTGAACTACTTTTGGAAATTTGAACGTGGTGTTCCCTTTTCTTCAGGAAGCCATTTTTCTTTTAGAAAGAACGACATCCCGTGAGTCCACTTATATTCTTCTTCAGTAAAAGAGATGAAGTTCATTTATACGTGTACACATGTAGACCTAGTGTGCATTCTATTTTCAGTTTGGAAGTTGAGGAAAAAAACATAAGTTCAAAAAATGAACAAACATGTTGAAGTTGACGCTTTTAAAAGTTTGTAAATTTGGACACATCACCTAGCGAAATTCAAAGAGAAGAGTTTCTGAACAAACAATGAGAAGTTTCACGACACGGACGAATTACAATTCCACACAAGAAAACTCTATTTTCTTCAAACTAAAATAACGATGCAATGCAAATGTTTATTACAAACCTCAAATTTCCGATGAACGGGTAAAAAAATTCTCAACAGTATATCATATCTCAAATTAAAACTCTTTTCAGCGGTATATCATATGCTCTATTCCGATGAACGGGTTAAAAAATTGTGTATATCTTTGGAAACAACATTAAGCACAGTGTTTATTACAAAACCAAGAAGGTCAAATTAAAAAAATAGTGCAGTTCAACAAGTTTATAAAAAAGAATGTTCCCCCTTTAAAAAAACCTAGAAGTTCAAAATTAAATAACGAAGCGGTTCACTGTTTATTATCAAACTAGGACTTTTCCCGTTACTAATGAATAACACCGAGAAGTATGAATTAAAGAAACAAAGCATTTTTAAAATTTATATAAAAAAGGCATTTTCCTCGATACTAAAGAAAAAACCAAGAAGATCAAATTTAAAAAATGGAGTAGTTCAATCTATACAAAAAAACTCAGATTTTCCTCGTTAATAAAGAATTAAACCAAGAAGTTCAATTTTAAGAAGCGAAGCAGTTCAAAATTTATTACAAAAGTCAGATTTTTCTCGTACTTAAGAGTGAAAACCAAGAAGTCCAAATATAAAAATGGAGCATTTCAATGAATAAGAAAAACTCTGATTTCCCTTGTTCATAAAGAATAAACTCAAGAAGTTCAAATTCAAAAACATGGAGTAGTTCAATGTATACGAATAACTCAAATTCACGTGCTTTACGAGTTATTTTTTTTCTTTCCTAAGAATAAAACTAAGAAGTTCAAATTTAAAAAGCAGAGAGGTTCAGATTTTATAAAAAATCCTAGGATTTACATGTTTATTAAAAATGATTTATCTTCTTTTCTCACAATAAAATAAAGAAGTTCAAAATAAAAAATAGAGAAGTTCGAAGTTGATAACAAGCTCAGACTTTCTCATTACTAAATAATGGAAACAAGAAGTTCAAAAATAAAATTATGCAGTATTTCAATGTATAAAAACTGGAAAATCCAAATCTGCTAACGGGAAGATCATAAGAAGTTCAAACAAAAATAACACCGCAGTTGAAAAATAACAAAGCACTTTGAAGTGGATATTTCACCGTTTCTAAATAAAAAACAAGAAGTTAATTTTTTTTAAATAGAGCAGTTCAAAAATCATAAAAAAAGGATTTTCACCGTTTCTAAATAAAAAAACTCTAGAAGTGCAAATTTAAATAACATACCGGTTCAATATTTATTACAGAACTAGGATTTTTTCGTTACTAAAAGAAATAAACCAAGAATTCCAAATTACACAAATAGAGCAGTTTGATATTTATAAAAAACTCAGATTTTCATTGTTAGTAAAGAAATAAAATCAAGAAGTTCAAATTAAAATAACAGAGTAGTTTGATGTCTATGGAAAACTCAGTTCTTTCTGTTCCTAGGAAAAATAAAAGTATGAAGTTCAATTTTGAGAAAATTGTTTGATGCTTATTTAAAAATCATATTTTTTTCTCTAAGAAATAAGAAGTTGAAATTAAAATAACAAAGAATTTCGAATTTTATAAAAACTCAGATTTTTTTCTCATTACTAAAGAATCAAATGAAAAAGTTCTAAAAGAATTTTCTTGTGTTAAAAAAAAAACTAGAAGTTCAAACCAAAATAACTAAGTGATTCGATGTTTATTGAAAATCTAGGATTTTACCGTTATTTTAAAAGCTCATATATCCCTTGTTATTAAAGAATCAACATTGATATTCAATAATGAAAAAAAAGTCAAATTCGATGTTTATTTAAAAAGCAAAAACAATTCTTTACTCAAAAAATAAAAAATGTGAAGTTCATATTAAAATAACACAGAAATTCAAAGTTTATTAAAACCTAGGATTTACAAGTTCAAAAAAATAAAAAAATAACGTCATTTTGAGCATTTTTAAAGACAACTCATAAACGGCGATGAATTTTAAAAAAACTCTCTAGATGCCAAAGTTTGTCCTATTCAAACTCTCTCCAACAGGATATCATGTGATCTATTCCGTTAAACGGCTTAAAATTTTGGTCTATATCGTTCAAAAAAATAAGTTTTAACAAATTCAAAAAAAGCTCTTAAACCGTCGCGAATTAAAAAGATTGCTCAACACGTAAAAGTTGCCCCCTTTCGATGGCTTTCTAACGGTATATCTTTTGCTCAGTTTCAATGAGTGTTTTAGGAGTTATGGGTCAAAAAGAAGAGAGAAGTTCAAAGTGAAAACAACCAACGGTTCAACTACTACATGGAGTGTGCTTCGTATAAGAAAAAAGAATAAGAAGGCAAAGTCTAAAAAGAATTTTGCTGGAAGTTCATGTGGTCGGCCTAGGAAAGTTCAAAATTTCTTGTAAAGGAGGTTCACCGCGTATTACTTGTGCAAAAACACACAAAAAATATGTTGTTTTTTGTGTTTATAAAAAATTCACTCGATCCATTACAAATTTGAAACAAAAATGCTCTACATGAAAAAAGTTCCTCCTATTCAACAACTTTCGAAGGGTATACCGTATTTTTATTCCAAAAGTTCAACCGCATTAGAAAAAGTTGCGTCTTTTTAATAGGTTTCTAAAAAGGTATATCATGTGTGCAACTCCGACAAACGAGTGAGGAATTATGAACAAAAATACATGACAGAAGTTCAAAGTCAAAACTGCGAGCAGTTTAACTACTAGAAGGGATGTGTTTCAGGTGAGAATAAAAGAAAAAAAAACTAAAAGCCTAAAAGGTTTGTTGCAAGAAGTTCACATGCTCCTCCCGGCACAATTGAAAATTTCTAGTGCGAGACGTCCTTCATTCATTTACATGTTCAATAAAAAGGCAAAAACGATGTTCTTTTGCCATTTTTAAAACTGCTCGCAAACAACAACGAATTTGTAACAATTGTCTACGTGAAAAAGTTGATCCTATTCATAAGCTTTCCGACGGTATATTATATGCTACATTCCGATAAATGGTTTAAAAGTTTCATGTATACCGTCAAAACCACATTTTTACGTATTAAACAAAATCTCTTGAACCGCCGCGAATATGAAAAAAATGATCAACACGGGGAAGTTGCGCGTTTTCAACAGCTTTCCATCGATGCATCATTTGCTCAATTCTGATGAGTGGTTGGGGAGTTACGGGTAAAAACAGCACGCGAAAAACAAAGTGAAGTTCAAATAGACATGGCCCAGAAGTTCAACTTCTTCACGTTGTGCGTTTTCGAGGACTCTGTTTTCGCGATATAGGCAGGACGCATGATCTCACCATTTTCAAAATTACTTAAAAATGGCTGGGAATTATAGAAAACTATTTATATGAAAAAGTTTCGCATTTTTGATAGCTTTCCAACGGTGTATTATTTGCCGCATTCCGTTAAAGTTTGCTCAAATGGCGTCCAAAAAACGGTTTCGGCCATTTTCAAAATTGACTTAAAACTTTAAATAATTGGAAGAAACATTATATACAAAAAAGTTTCGCATTTTTTCAAGCTTTCGAACGCCATATCATTTGGTGCATTCCGGCAAACGGTTGATAAAAGAACGGGAAAATACGATCTCGGTGGTACTTCGGCCGTTTTTCAAATGACATTTAAACCGTTTAAAATTGGAACAAACTTTATATATGAAAAAGAAGCGCAATTTCATAAGCTTTCCAACGCCGTATCATTTGCATCAATCCGATTAGCCATTTTGAAAGGGCATAAAAAATACAAGGTCGGCTGTTCGGTTTGAGAAATTCCGTGATTTTTTAAATTGCTCTTTATTCGTTTGGAATTTGGAAAAAGTTTCTATATGTGTAATGAGCGGATTTACAGCAGCTTTCCCACGCCGTATCATTTGCCTAGTTTTGATAAACGGTTTAGAAATGGGCTCAAAAATACGTTTCATGTTTTTTTGTATGAAGAAAAACGGTTTGCAAAACTGCTCTTAAACCGTGTAGATTTTTGCAAAAACTTTAACATAGGTTGCGATCCTCGTGTCCATAGCTTTCCAACGGTATATCGCAAGCCCCATTTGTACAATGTTTGCGGAAGTTCAACTTGTCACTAGATGCAGTTCAATTACTACTGTTGTGACGGGTCGACTAGTTATCAGAATATTATTCTGATCCCGTGATCAGAATAGTGTTTATGTATGTATGTATGTGTGTATATATATAGGTAAATTATATGGGACACCTAGGTGCCTGGACACCTTAATTGTTTTTGGAAACCGTGGTATATTTGATTAGTTTCCTAACTATTCTTCATGCAAGACTTTTCATGCTTGCGATTTTTTTTGTTTCCTAACTATATATATATATATATATATATATATATATATATATATATATATATATATATATATTATTTTTCCTACAACCCGGTGGTAGTACCACCACTTGTGTTTTGTATGTTGTATGTAGTATCAAATCGGAGAGTATGTACGTGTAATATGTAGTATATAAGAATGTTTAGATATTATATATATTACTTTTTTGGTAGTATGTATCATATTTTGAGTATGCTCCTTTTTACGTACAAATATGTATGTATTTCACAAATATATTCAAAACCATGAGTCAACTTGTAATTTTTTTCATGTACCTCACTTTGAAGTATCTTATATATAGTATATGAACATACTTGCAATGATAAAGTAGTATATATACTATCACAAGATAGTATATCGGACATGTGGGGTAACTACCCCTGCGTGGTAGGATGGATCTTTTATATATATATATATATATTACTCTTGGAAGTACGTACTCCCGCTCCTCATATACCACATAGATGAATCTTTTATACCTCATTATTATTTTTAATATACTTCATTAATAATTACTAGATACCTCAAAATGAGTTTCATGAAAAAATTCATGTGAGTCCACATATTTTTAAAGGTTTACGTATATACTGATTTGTTTGTACGTGAAAAAGGTATATTACAAAACGTACGTCGCAAATGATATTTTTTCAAAAAAACTCGCATTGGGGTATCTTAGAATATTCAATGAAGTATACTTTCTATTCTGCCAATATTGGCAGAATAGTTATTCTGCCCACATCCGAACTGCACGCTCAACGCGAGGGCACTGCACTTTCTGAAGCAAAGGTACTGCAATACAAACACTAGTGAACTTCTCGTCGAAAAAAACTACACGTGGTGATTTTTGGGTACTGTTTTTGATCTAATTTTTTAACCGTTCGTCGGAACGAGGCGTGTAATACGCCTTTGGAAGCTATGGATTAGGCGCAACTTTGCCATGTTGAAATTTTTTCGAGATTCCTCGCGGTTTAAGAGCAGTTTCGAAAACGATGGGCGCCCGACGAGTGGCAACGAGCGTATTTTCGCGTTTTTTCGCAAACCGCTTGTCGGAATGAAGCAAATGATACGTCGTTGGAAAGATATCGTCGAGGCGAAACTTTTTCATATATATTACTTTCGCTAATTCCTTACGGTTTAAGAGCAGTTTCAAATTTACTAAATCGCGGAATTCTGTTTTTTCAAAAAAATTCAATTTTTCGGTACTGTTTTTGTTCTAGTTTTTTAACCGTTTCTCCAAATGAGGCGTGTGATACACCGTTGAAAAGCTACGAACGAGGCGCAACTTTCATATGTAGAAATGTTTTTGAGATTCTTTACGGTTTTAAATTAATTTTGAAAATGGTGCGGCGGACGACGGGTGGCAGTGGCCGTTTTTCAGAGAATTTTTACAAACCGCTAGTCGGAATGATTCAAATGATACGCTGTTGGAAAGATATCGACGAGACGCAACTTTTTCATGTAGAACACCCTCTCTAATTCCTTACGGTTTAAGAGCAGTTTTGAAATTACCGAAATGCGGACACTCTGTTTTTCGCGACACCAAAATCGACGAGTGTACTGCATTAGACAAAAAACCATACTGCTTCAGACAGAAAACCGCACTGCATCAGACGGGCAAGCGAATTGCATGATTTCTTTTTGTCGGACGTAATTTTTCCTAGACGAGGAAGTGTAATGCAGTTCACATCGGGCGTAAGTGAACCGCAACACTATCAAGAAGTGAACCGCATTACTTTTTTTTGTCGTTTTTGTAACAATTTTTTTGCACTTCACAGTTCGGAGTAAGTGAACCGCGACACTACCAAAAGTGTACCGCGACACTACCAATAGTGAACCGCATGAGTTTTTGTGGTCTTTTTCATACTTATTATTCTTTACGTGCGCCAACCGGGCGAGTGGACCGCATGGACTGAGCGAGTGGACTACATCTAATAAGAAGTGAACTTCTTTGAGATGTTTTTTTTCCTGTTTACCAAGTGAACCATGAAGGAGTCTTATTTTCTATAAAAAATATGCACAGTCAGCTTGCATCACACACAAGCATTATGTCTATTTTCTCGAACAATAAAACGAACTTCAGAAAAACGATGACATCCTTTTTTTCTCCGAACTGCAGACAGGGAGTGGGTGAATCGACGTTTGTTGAAGGGAACCGCGGTCAATGCTAGAGTGAACTGGGAGACAAGACTAGCGTACTGCAGTTTTTTATTCTTTATTATTTTTATGCTTTTTTGCATCACACAAAACATAGCGAACCACTGCACATTTATACAAGCAAACTTCTGCAAAATACACAAAAAGAAAGCATCGGCCCCCGGCCTGCGACCACACAGTAACACACAAAAAAACAACTGGAGCACACTAAATCGTGTCGATGGCAACCAAAATGAAATGCGCCGTGATGGCGTCGCCGGCGAACTACATCTTGGGGGAGGAGAGAGCCGCGAGGGGGTGCTCCGGCGAACCAAATCGCAGAGATGGATCTGGCATGCTCGAGGGCACTCCCACCCATCCCCTGTGCGAGCAGGGGACACATGATCTTGGCCAGGGAGCAGCAGCAACCCCTCGCCGGCGGAGCCAAGATCTCCTCCATTGAAACTGCCCCATGGCTATGCCCTGCAGACGAATCAGGAATGGAGAGGGCAGCCGCAGTCAACAGATGTGGGATTGCAGTGCGGCGCGCTGTGGACTGCAAGGTCGCGGTGTCGACTTCCCCTGACGAGAGCACCTCCTCTGTCCCTCCAGCGAACTGCAAATGGCAGCATGGCCAACTACAGTGAGGGGCTACTGAACTGCATGAGCGGTGCTGCCGCACTTCCCGCCGGAGAACTACACGCGGGGGCCTCTGCCCGCCGTCTAACTGCACACGGGGGTCGCTGCCCGCCGGCGAACTGCACGTGAGGGCCCATGAAGGTAGCCGTGGAGGCCCACCGTAGGTCACCGTCGCAGTCGAAGAGGAGGGAGGAAGGTGGATGCCACGGCTTGGTGACGAGGGAGATGACCACCGAGGGGAGCAGGCGAGATCGGGGGCAGAGCGGTCCAGATAGTCGCCGGGACGGCGCTGTGGACCGGCGGCGGCCAGATCCGTCGCCTGGGCTGCGCGGCGGGGCCGGTTCCATCGCCTGGGCAGCGTGGAGGCATGCGGTGGAGGGGTCACGGGATCGAGCAGAGGGTGGGTGTGAGCTGCGCCAGTCACCGACAAGTTGTGGGCGTCCCCTCCTTGATCCAGACGAGGAGCCGGTGTTGAGGGAGTTGGCCGGCCGCAGGGACGGCACGGCGGCTGTGGGTAATATTGCGTCGGATCTGACGGTGAGGGTGCCGTTGTGTCTCTCACCGACGAGGAAGGAAGAAGTGGATGGGGTGCGGCGTGGGGTAGGAGGTGGTGGGACGGCGGCTCGCGTGGTGGTCGCGCTGGCCGGCGCCGGAGGGAGGCGCCGGCGAACAGCTCGACCCACCACTTCCCCGATCCCCATCTTCCCTCAATCCAATCGCCGCCGGACCTCCGCTTGAAGCGGGACGCCGCCACCACACCGCCCGCCAGTCCCCTACCACTTCCGCCGCCGCCCACCACCGCAGGCACCGCCCCGACCACCTCCGCCGCTGCCCTCCATCCCGACCACCTCTGCCACGCCTCGCCGATTCAGCCCATCGCCGGCCTTCCTCCCTTGCTACCACTGCGGTAGTGGCCTCCTTCCGCCCTCAACCGCTGCCGCCACGACTTGCTCCAGGGCGCCGCCACCGCCACCGCGACCTGCCCCAGGGCGCCGCCGCCGCAGTTGCGATCTACGTGATGCTGCTTCGACGCCATGAGCTGCCCCACCTTAGGCCGACATCCCCCGTGCGCAGCCGCTGACTGGTGCCATGGTCACGCGCCGCCGGCCTCCTCCGTCACGCTCGGCACCTCCTCAGCACTGGAGTGAAGGTCGGCTCCTATGCACTCTACAGTTCAATTTCTACTCATGTTGTAGCTCCTAAATCCGTCGCCCACTTATATCCAAAGGTTCTTGCGTGTGTGTTTTGTCATGCAGAGCATTTTCTTCAAGGCAGTGGAGAGCACCCTCACCCTGATCCGATCTGCAGCGCCGCCCTGAGTCCTCCCAACGCAGCCATGAGCCGTTCAACTATGCAGCCCCGGGCCATTCAACGATGGAGCTACCGTCCTTTCATGAACACAATACCCCGGATCCTGCTGCCCACCATCCAGTTCAACTTCTGCTGAATCCGGTAAAGAAGACTTCTTGTGAGAGCAATTCCCTCTTAAAAAAAATTCGTTCAAAGTTCTAATTTGTTAGCTACTTCAGCTTCAGCTAGCCTGTGTATGTGGCTACTAAGGTGGCATGCATTCAGTTGCGACTTTGTTTTCATTTCCACATGTCGTGAGTTGCTATTTTCCTGAAAAGATTTATGTATACTCGGATCTCCATGTACTAAACATGCTAAAAAGATATCTCATGTATATTCATCCCCCTGTTTGTTTCTTGTTGTATTTCAAGCCGCCACTGACCATTGGAATTTTTTGTCTAATGCTCCACATCTTATAAGTGTCCACTCTAAGAAAAACAAAATTTTATGCAATACCAACAAACAGTAAGTGCGAACTTCTCTGTTTACATGCACCTAAAGAAGTATGTATTTTTTAAAGTAATCTGGAAGTTCAAAGATTATAGTCTAGAGAGTTCAATCATTGGATTTTGCGAAGAATGCGTCTTACTGATAAAAACGAATAGAGAAAAAATAGATAATGGGTTTTGGTTCAGTACTAAATAGGTTAGGAATTGTTTGATGTTGGTGGGGTGTTGAAGTGTTACTACTACTTGGTTCACATCCATTTCAAGGGGCTTGCTTGAAGCTATCTTTGCAGCTATAAACACAGTTGTCTTGATTTCAAATAGTGGTCCATGGGAAGACAATTGAGCTATGAAACTGAACTTGTTGTTATGCCTCTGAACGTCTACCTCTTTCCTATAGGTTTTGATCCTGGTGCTTGTCGCCATTCACGAGGAAGATAGTCGGTCTTTGAACGGGTGAATGATCTTGCTGTTGCTGGGATGCTATTCAACATGGGGACGTGATCTCCCTTGAGGTGCAGCATAGCGATATATATGCTGCTGCCACTTTTGGATTTATTGTTGAGATGGTCGCTCAAGCTCCATATTGATTAGTCCTTCCCCTAGATCTTTCTCTACATGTTCTGTAGGTCATCCAGTAAGAACAAAAAGTATGCCTCTAAGCTGCTTGTGTTTATTCCACAAAAGAAATTAGTAAGGTTACACATGGTCGACTGTTCTTGACCATTTTTTGTAGTAATTAGTATGGTTGACAATTTTCAGCAGTAATTAGCATGGCTAGCTGGGTAATGCTAGTGCAACTCATCTTCCACTATCATGGCGAGATGTCGTGCGTGTGCACACATCTTAATCAAATCTTACTTTCTGATTTATATGGCGCCACTACATAATCAGTTGAGATTAGATGTAGCATCATTTCTGGAAAATGGCAGCGGATGGATAGGCTCATTGTGTGTGTCTCTTGATGTATCACTGGAAGTGTAATATACTGCAGTCCAAATGTTTCATTTTCAGCAGGTCAATGTATTGACCAATTTTGTGCATTGAAAAAATAGTAGGTAATGCTTATGAATCTGTATAGTAAAAATAGTAGGTCAGCAGGCTAATCTGTTGATGAACCAATTTAGTAGGGTACAGTGTTCGCTACAAACATGGCTAGCTGGGTACTACAGGGGTATTTTAACTTGACTAAAATGCCTCATTGTGTGTGTTGCGGTGACGATGAGGACGCACCACTCCGCCTTTCGTATTCGGTTTAGTAGCAGCAGTCCCCTACTATTTGGTGCTTTTTCTCTCATTTATGCTCAAAAGTTTGTGTCTCCAGGATCCTCCGTGCCGCTCTGCTGCTCGCTATGCACATGAACAGAGGGAGGAAGAAGTTCACCACATGGAAGGGGAGAAGGTCACACATGAGGTGCAGGGGACAGGGGTGTCTCCATTCAGAAGATGGTCGTCGTTCATGAGAATCAGTGTTGTTGCTGGGATACAGTGTTGCTTCTTGTGAGGCCGCATCTAGCCGGTGTCCTACTCTGCCCGGGCGTCCGCCTCTGCCTCGCCGCTGAACTTCTCTGTCCATCGCGATAGTTTGTTTCGCTTTCTAAAGTTCAGTTTGTTGATTTTCTGAAGTTCAGTTTGTTCATTTTCTGAAGAGAAAGTTTGCTTCACTTGCACTCCTGTATCTAGTCATGTGTTGTGATCTCCTCGACTCCTCCTCGGTTCAGAGCTAGCGGCGGTTCTTCAGTTTCCCTGCCGTGTTGTCGCGATTGTCGGTAAGTAATCCTTGTTCTACTCTTGCCTTGTAGTAATGCTGGATGGGTTCCCCATTTGTTTTGGAACCATAATAATACAAGTTTGTCTCTATGCTCCGTTCTGTGATTACAATAGCAGAGAAAAGTAACAAGGGTCAGAACCAAACCAGAGTGAAACATACCAATCAGGACATGGTCATTTGCAGCCAACTCTAATTGTTTGTTCATCTAACTGCAGCAGAGACAAATTTTATACTTTGTTCATCTACGGTGCCAAGTTGAGCGACACCGTAGCACCCGAGAAGATGGGGAGAGGATGTGTGGTGAAGAAAAAACACAGGTTTTCAAATTGGGCATTAGTGGTAGCATCTAATCATTTTACCAAGTAATGAACATGTGTATGTATGTACAGTAACATACTTTACTCGAACTAAGTTACTCTATTTTTAAAAATGCATGAAGTCTATGCAGCCAAAAAAGCATGTATTAACCTTCTATAATTGTTGCACTTGGTATGTACGCTTTTTTGCTTTATCCATTTGGCTGATAAATGTTGTCCCCCTATATGTTTGTAGTTATTGGTTATTATAACTGAATTTATTTATTTTAGTTTTCAACGTACAGCACAATAACTTTTTTGCAGAGACTTCAACTAAATAATAATTTCAGAGCAATTATAAAGAAGGTCAAACACATTTACGCCGGAAGGTCATTATTACTACGAATGTTCATTTTGGGAAAATAACAAAATATGGAAAAAAAGTTTATACTTAACTACTACTGTTATTGCCTGCTTCCATAGCAAACCGAAATACATTGGAAAATATGCATTGTCCAGAGAGGACTTGGGGCGTCCACCCACACCTCCATATATGCTCATTCATGTATACTTTGTAAAAAATATGAGAAGTTAAAAATATGATACTCCCTCATATCCATAATAATTATCGTGTGTTTTAGTTTAAATTTGAACTAAACCACTTGTGTTTTAGTTTAAATTTGAACTAACCCACGCCAATAGAATAAAATCAAGAAGTCCAACTTAAAAAAATGGAGCAGTTCGGTGTTTATAAAACCTAAGATTTTTCACGTTATCAAAGAATAAAATCAAGAAGTTCAAATTAAAATAACGAAGCAGTTAAAAATTTATAATAAATGGATTTTTCCTATTTCTAAAAAAACATAGAGGTTCAAATCTAAAAAACCTAGAGGGAATTCATGATACAATTTTTTTTCAAATAAACCAGAGAAGTTCGTATTAAAAAGGAACAATTCATTTTTTAAAGAAATAAAATAGAGCAGATCGATATTTATAAAGCAAGAAGTACAAATTACAAAAATAGAGCAGTTCGATATTTATAAAAACTCACATTTTCCTTGTTCCTAAAGAATAAAATCAAGAAGTTCAAATTTAAAAAAAGAAATGGTTTGATGTATACGGAAAACTCAAATTCTTTTGGTTTCTAAGGAAAATATAAGTATAAGTTTATTTTTTTCAAATGGTTTGGTGCTTATTTAGAAACCATATTTTTTCTAAGAATAAAACCAAGAAGTTCAAATTAAAATAAAAGAGAAGTTCGAACTTTACAAAAAACTCAGATGTTTTCTCGTTACTAAAGAATAAAACGAAGAAGTTCAAATTTAAATAAAGAAACAACTAAAAAATTTAAATAGAATGTGAAAAGTGCGATATTACATGGCATTAAAAAATAGAGGTTTACAAAAACTTATGTGGATGTTGTTATTTTAAAAATCTGGAAGTTGAAAAAAGTTGAACAAGAAGTTGAAATAAAAAAAGTACTTCAAAAATCTCTATAAAAACGGATTTTCCCCTTTGTTAAACAATCAAAGAAGTTCAAATTAAAAAGAGGAACATTTTAAAATAATTTTTTAAAAATTATTTACCACTTTGTAAAAAAACTAGAAGTTCAAATTAAAATAACGGTGTGGTTCAATGTTTATAAAAAAAGAATTTTCCCGTTAATAACAAATAAAACTAAGAAGTTCAAACTTAAAAAATGGTGAAGTTTGATGTCTATAAAAAATAAAATATGTGGAGGTCAAATAAAGAAGGTCAAATTGAAATAGAAGAGGAGTACAAAAAATTTAAAAAAAGGATTTTTCCATTACTAAAGAATAAAACCAACAAGTTCAAATTTCAAAACCTGTGCAGTTCAAACTAAAATAGCAGAGAAATTCAAAGTTTGTACAAAACAGATGTATCCAACGCCTAAAAAGTAAAAGCCAAGAAGTTCAATTTTTTAAACGAGAGCAGTTCAAACATTAGAAAAAAATTGGATTTATCAAGTTTCTTAGAAAAAACAAGTAGTTCAAATTTAAAAAATGGAGCGGTTTGATTTTTATAAAAAAAATCAAGAAGTTCAAATTACAAAAATGGAGTAGTTCAGTGAATACAAAAAACTCAAATTGTTTTTGGTTCTAGGCAAAATAAACATATGAAGTTCAATTTCAAAAAAAAAATGTTCGATGTTTACTTAAAAATCATTTTTCCTTCCTGAGAATAAAACTAAGAAGTTCAGAGTTTATAAAAAAACCTAGGGTCTACATGCTCAATTTTGATGTGTGCTTTAGGAGTTAGGGCAAAAAAAACAGAGAGCAGTTCAAAGTGATAACAATTTGAAGTTTACATACTGCATGGTGTGTGTTTCATATGAGAAAAAAGAATAAAAAGGCAAAGTCTAAAAATTTTGTTGCTAGAAGTTCAAGTGTTGTGCCCGGGGAAGTTCAAAAATTCTTGTGAGAGAGGTTCACCGTGTATTTACATGTTCAAAACAAAAAAAAGAACTTGTTTATTTTTTGTGTTTTAAAAAAATTCTCTCAATCCACTACAAATTAAGAACAAAAATGTGCTACATAAAAAAAGTTCCTCCTATTCAACAACTTTCCAAAGGGTATATCGTATGCTCTATTCCAAAATAAACGGTTAAAAGAAATCGGTGTATGTTGTTCGAAACAAAAGTTTAACCGTATTATAAAAAAGTTGTGTCTTTCCAACAGGTTTCTAATGGTTTGTCGTTTTGTGCAACTCCGACGAACGGGTGAGGAATTACGAACAAAAATACGTGACAGAAGTTCAAACTGAAAATAGCGAGCAGTTCAACTACTACACGGAATACGTTTCAGCTGAGAATATAAGAATACAAAACTGAAAGCCTAAAAGGTTTGTTGCAAGAAGTTCATGTGCTCCTCCCGGCATAGTTCAAAATTTCTAGTGCGAGACGTCCGTCGTTCATTTACATGTTAAAAAAGGCAAAAATGACGTGCTTTTACCAATTTTAAAACTACTCGCAAATGGCAAGGAACTTACAACTGTCTACAAGAAAAAGTTGCTCCTATTCATAAGCTTTCCAACGGTACGTTATATGATACATTCCGATAAACGGTTTAAAAGTTTCATGTATGCCATGAAAAACACGTTTTTACGTATTCAAAAAAAAATCTCTTGAACCGACACGAATATGAAAAACTGATCAACACGGGGAAGTTGCGCGTTTTCAACAGTTTTCCATTGGTATATCATTGTTTTCCATCGGTATATCATTTTCTCAATTCTGACGAGTGGTTGGTGGGTTACGGGCAAAAAATAGCGTGCGAAAAATAGAGTGAAGTTCAAATAGACATGCCCCAGAAATTCAACTTCTTCACGCAATGCGTTTTCGAAGACTTTGTTTTCTCGATGAAGGTAGAACGCATGATCTCGCTGTTTTCAAAATTACTTAAAAACGGCTAGGAATTAGAGAAAACTCTTTATATGAAAAAGTTTTGCATTTTCGATAGCTTGCCAACGGTATATTATTTGTCCGTTCAGATAAAGTTTACGCAAATGGCGGCCAAAAAACAGTTTCGTCCATTTTTTAAATTGACTTAAAACTATAAATAATTGGAAGAAACATTATATGGAAAAAAGTTTCGCATTTCTTCAGGCTTTCCAACTCCATATCATTTGCTCCCTTCCGACAAACGTTGATAAAAGAACGCGAACATACGATCTCGGTGGAACTTCGGCCCTTTTTCAAATTACATTTAAACCGTTTAAAATTGGAACAAACTTTCTATATGAAAAAGAAGTGCAATTTCATAAGCTTTCCAACGTCGTATCATTTGCATCAATACGATGAGCCGTTTTGAAATGCCACTAAAAATACGAGTTGGGTTGTTTGGTTCAAGAAATTCCGTGATTTTTCAAATTTCTCTTTATCCGTTTGGAATTTGGGAAAAGTGTTTATATGTGTAATGAGCGGATTTGCAGCAACTTTCCAACGCCATATCATTTGCCTCGTTTCAATGAACGGTTTAGAAATGGGCTCGAAAATACGATTCACGTTTTTTTGTATGAAAAAAAGGTTTGCAAAACTGCTCTTAAACTGTGTAGGTTTTGCCAAAAAATTCAACTTAGGTTATGATCCTCATGTACACATCTTTCCAACGGTATATCTCATGCCCCATTTGGACAATGTTTGCGAAAGTTCAGCCTTTCACTAGGTGCAGTTCAGGTACTACTGCTGCGACGGGTCGACTAGTTATCAGAATATTATTCTGATCCCGTGATCAGAATAGTGTTTATGTGTATATATATACGGCTGTGCTAAACTATGCGTCAGTGCAGAATCCTAATTCTACGCTCCGGCTAGAGACGGCGCCCACATCTGACCAAGCAAACCAGTACCTGTTTCACTTGGTTGTAAAACCTTTGCTAATTCTAGTAAAAAAATCCCGTCGGCTACGGCCAATCGCCCAACTGCTCCATGCCCTCGTTAAGCATCCCCTGGCCCACACATCTTTCTAGTGCATATCAAATCCATCGTAACATCAGATTTGTTTATAGTAATACAAAACCAATGATTACGGGCACATAGCTCTGCATGGCAATAATAATACATGGTAACCAGTAGTAAAACTACTTAATTACAAAAAAAGTAGTAAAACTACTTTTGCTTTATTTTGTCCCTGTCATGGGTTGTTCTATCCTGCATTGGTTAACACGCTACCTTATCAATTGCACATGGTTTTAACATAAACTAACAAAAAAAATCATCTTTATCAAAACGCACAGTTGTAAAAAAATGTGATGATTACATCATTTGAATCGTAAACCCTCATGATGCAAGTAGTAAGCACTCTAGGATTTTTGATTGAGTAGCCAATAGTAATATCTTTAGCTGAATTTAATACTTCGACGCATAGTATTTACAGACTTTGCGATGAGATACATATACCAATACATAATTATCTTCATCCAAAAATATGATTATTTAATCTACAATTTTAGGATTTTAAATGTATTAGTACGATCACTTTGAATGGTTACCGGGATTGCTAGAGTAGTTACTAGAATAAAACACTCTCACGCAAATTTACTTATCATGCGCCACTCATATTACTAATCATGGTCAAATTGCTGGCAGAAATAATAATATGATTTAATTGGTTATTGTCTGTCAGCACCAAAATTGTGATTTAATTGGTTATGTCTAATAGTATGTATATATATATATATATATATATATATATATATATATATATAGAGAGAGAGAGAGAGAGAGAGTAGCACTATTCTGATCCCAGGATCAGAATAGATATTCTGATAACTCTTGTCCCTATATAGGAGCCAATGGATGTTTCCGAGATCCAGAAAAAAGAAAAACAGAGCGACAGACCGGCCCGCCCCGATCCCCTTTCGCCGCCGTCCTAACCCGCAACCCCGCCGCCGTCCTCCTGCCGTGGCTCGTATCCAGCGCCGCCGACCTCCTCCCGTGGACCCTCCCGTCCGGCGATGCGGGACGCAGGGGAGGTCAGAGCCACCATCCCCAAGCGCGGTCGCCGAAGTTCGATTCGCGTCGCCACCGACCTCGCGCGCTGCCGCAACCCACCTCCGAGCCCCACCCCGGCCACAACCTTCCTGCGCCTGTCGCTACCGCCGCGCGCCCCGCGCTTCCTCTTATTTGGCCAGGGTCACCGCTTCCTTCATCTGCGCCATGCCGGAGTGCATACGCCGACCAGCCACCGTCAAGCTCCACCAATGATGGTCGCCAGCAAAAAAAGAGGAACCACCTGCCATCACCATCCTCGCGCAGCTCCGGCCAACAGCACGCACCCTATGTTGACCTTCTCGCGACAGTCACCTTGACCTTCCTGAGGTAGCATCTCGCCCGCCCCACCCAGCACCACCGTTGAGATCGAGCGTCTCTGAGGTCAACGCGTCGGCCGCAACTACCCAGGAGCACGTCCCGCACGAGGTCACCACGCTGCCCACCACGATTGGAGCGTCGCTCGTGCCACCGACCAACTCCCCTCCGTCGATGTTGGCCGCACCAGGCACCTGCCCGTCCTGTGCTGGCTGCCCTACGGATGGCCGTTTCCGGCAAGGGTCCATGCGCTGGTCTGGCCATGGCCTGCGGGGGCACCTGAACCTGAACTTCAGTAGTGCCTCTCCGGCACCGTCGTTGAGTGCCAATGTCGGCCAGCGAGTGAGCCACACCCGTCCTCCCAGTTTCCCGGGCCGTCCCCATCACTCTGTATTCCCGGTTGGGTGCATGGAATGGAACGAACTGGGTTTGGGGAAGAAATCGAACACTGCTCAACTTTGCCCAAGCATGCTTCAGTTAAGCAAAAAGCTACAGGAAAGTTTGGAGTCGGCATTAGTTTGACTTCAAGTTGGCCCCTTGGTTTAATTAGTCAATAGGAGTTATTTTTGGTCATGGGGATACATCTAATGCTGCTTTAATTCTTTCTCGGTCAGGGAAGGGCCTGCCATTGTTATGGCAGCCGAGAACTTTTTTCTTTCTCTGAACTGAACTGCAACACATATTAAGTCCTCTCTGCACATGTACTGCATGGAGTTGCCCAGCTTTTTGTAATCCTTTTTGTGAAGCTTTATAAAAAAAACTATGTTCTGCCATTACGCTTCACTTGCACGACACATCAAGTGCAAAATCAAAAAAAAGTTCATGTACATATATAGCAGAAAAAGTGCATCTAAAAAAGAGAGTTAACTTAATCAAAAATATTTTATTAAAAATGTACTCGAAGTTCAATTACTATCAATAAAGAAAGTTGAAATACTTTGTTTAGAGAGTGTGCATCACAACATGGGAAGTTCAGTGATAAAAAATTCTAGAGGTTCAAAAATAAAAAAACAAGAAGTTCAAAAATAAAAAAACAAGAAGTTCAAAATTTAAAAATAGAGCAGTTCAATATACATAAAAAAGGATTTTCACCGTTTCTAAATTAAAAAAACTCTAGAAGTTCAAATTTAAATAACGGACCGGTTCAATATTTATTACAAAACTAGGATTTTTCCGTTACTAAAAGAAATAAACCAGGAAGTCCAAATTACAAAAATAGAGTAGTTAAATATTTATAAAAAAACTTGGATTTTCCTTGTTACCAAAAAAATAAAATCAAGAAGTTCAATTAAAATAACGGAAGTAGTTCGATGTATACGGAAAACCCAATTTTTTTTCTGATTCTAGGAAAACTAAAAGTATAAAGTTAAATTAAAAAGAAGTTTGATACTTATTTAATAACATATTATTTCTATGAAAAAACAAAGAAATTCAAATTAAAATAACAGAGAAGTTCAAAGTTTATAAGAAACTCAGATTTTTTTCGGTTACTAAAGAATGAAACTAATAAGTTCAATTCAAACTAACGAAGAAGTTTGATGTTTCTAACAAAACTCCAATTTTCATATTTCTAAAAATACACAAAGAAGTTCAAATAAAAAAGAGGAACATTTCAAAAGAATTTCTAAAAAAATGGTTTTCCCATTCTAAAAACACTAGAAGTTCAAATTAAAATAACGATGCGGTTCAATGTTTTTAAAAAAGGGTTTTCCCATTACTAACCAATAAAACTAAGATGTTCAAATTTAAAAAATGGTAAAGTTCGATGTCTATTAAAAATTTAGATTTTTCTCATTACCAAAAGAATAAAACCAAGAAGTTCAAATTTAACAAATGGTGAAGTTTGATGTCTGTAAAAAAGGATTTTGAGCAAAGAATGATTTCCCCCATTCAAAGAAATATAGAAGTTCAAATTAAAATAACAATGTAGTCCAAACTTTAAAAAAATCAAAATTTTGCTTTTCAATTTAGAATAACAGATCATTTGATTTACACTATTTCAAAAAAAAAACCTGGAAGTTCAGTTTAAGAACCCTAAGAAGTTCGAAATTAAAAACACAGATTTTCCTTGCTGCTAAACAAATAAAAATCGAGAAGTTCAAATAAAATAAAGGAGTAGTTTGATGTATACAGAAAAATCAAATTATTTCCGTTTCTAGGAAAAATAAAAGTAGGAAAGTTCAATTTTAAAAATTTTGTTTGATGCTTATTTGAAAACATATTTTTCTAAGAATAAGACTAAGAAGTTCAAATTAAAATAACAAAGAAGTTCAAAGTATATAAAAAGCTTAGATTTTTTCTCGCTACTAAAGAATAAAATGAAGAACTTCAAATTAAAATAAAGGAACACCTAAAAAAATTTAAAAAGTGTTGATGTTTATTAAAAAATCTAGGATTTTCGTTCTAAAAAACACAGATATCTGGTTTTTTGTAAAATTATCAACAATGAAGTTCAAATTGAAAAGGTAGTCAAATTTTGATGTTTATTTAAAAATCAATAACAATTCTTTACTCAAAAAATAAAAAAGGTGAAGTTCAAATTGAAATAACAAAGAATTTCATAGTTTATTAAAACCTAGGATTTACCTGTTCAAAAAATAAAAAACACAACTCCATTTTTTGCATTTTTAAAAACAACTCATAAACGGAAAAAAATGATTGCTAGAAGTTCAAGTGCTCCGCCAGGAGAAGTTCAAAAGTTCTTGTGAGAGAGGTTCCCCGTGTATTTAGATGTTCAAAACACATAAAAAGATGTTGTTTTTTTAAATAATTCTCTCAATCCAAAGGGCAGTTCAATGTGATAACAGGCAGAAGTTCACGTACTGCATGGTGTGCATTTCGTATGACCAAAATAGAATAAAATGGCGAAGTCTAAAAATTTTGTTGCTAGAAGTTCAGGAGCTCGGCCTGGGAAGTTCAAAAATTCTTGTGAGAGAAGTTCACCACGTATTCAACAACTTTTCAAAGGGTATATCGTATGCTCTATTCTAAAAAATGGATATATTATATTATATGGTTCATTCCGATGAATGGTTTAAAAGTTGCTCCTATTCATAAGCTTTCCAACGATATATTATCTGGTTCATTCCGATGAACGGTTCAAAAGTTTCAAGTATACCGTTAAAAACAAGTTTTTGTGTATTCAAAAAAATATCTTGAACCGTCGCGAATATGAAAAAATGATTAACACATGGAAGTTGCACGTTTTCAACAGCTTTCCATCGATATATCATTCGCTCAATTCCGACAAGTGGTTGGGAAGTTACGGGCAAAAAACAGTACGTGAAAAACAGAGTGAAGTTCAAGCTGAGATGTACGAGAAGTCCAACTTCTTCACAGAGTGCAGTTTCGAAGACTCTGTATCGCGATGAAGGCAGAACGCATGATCTCGCCATTTTCAAAATTACATAAAAACAACTAGGAATTAGAGAAAACTTTCTATATGAAAAAGTTTCGCATTTTCCATAGCTTTCCAACGGTATATTATTTGCCCCATTCCGATGAAGTTTGCGAGAATTACAGCCAAAAAACGATTTTGGACATATTCAAAATTAACATAAAACCATAAATAATTAGGAGAAACATTCTATACATGAAAGTTTCGCATTTGTTCAAGCTTTCCAACGCCATATCGTTTGCTGCATTCCGACATACCATTTAAAAATTGACGTGCAAATACCATCTCGGCAGAACTTCGGCCGTTTTCTAAATTACATTTAAACCGTATAAAATTAGGATAAACTTTCTATATAAAAATAAGCGCATTTTCATAAGCTTTCCAACGCCATATCATTTGCCTCAATCGGATTAGCCGTTTTCAAATGGCGCCAAAAATACGAGCTCGGCTGTTCGGTCTGAAAAATTCCGGCATTTGTGAATTTGCTCTTTAACCGTAAGGAATTTGGGAAAACTTTCTATATGTGGAATGAGCGGATTTGCAGCAGCTTTCCAACGCCGTATCATTTGCCTCATTCCGATAAACGTTTTAGATATGGGCTCGAAAATACGATTCGCGTTTTTGTGTGTGAAGAAAAACGGTTTTCAAAACTGCTCTTAAACCGTTTAGATTTTGACAAAAATTCAACTTTGGTCGTGACCCTCGTGTCCACGGCTTTCCAACGGTATATTGCAAGCCTCATTTGGACAAAGTTAGCAGAAGTTCAACCTGTTACCAAGTGAAGTTCAGGTCGAACTACTCAGGCAGTTCAACTAAGAATCAAAATATTATTCTGATCCCGTGATCAGAATAGTGTTATATATATATATATATATATATATATATATATATATATATATATATATATATATATATATATATATATATAGGCAGGAGCCTCCGCGCTTGCTTGCTAGGGTTGCTCTCTTCACACACTCTCATCCTCTCCAGATCTAAACAAGATAGCGGTGGTCACACTCTCTTTCTCTGCTCACCGCTGGTCATAGATCCAGACGCATCCCCTTTGTTAGGGAAGGGGAGGAGGTGCAGCGTTTAGGCCGTCATCGACATCGAGGGAGGAGACCCACTGCCGGCTGCACCGTAATTTCTGGCCGAGCGCCGGTGCGGGAGGTCTTCCGATCCCTTCATCGCTGCCGTAGTGTGGGTGGATCCGGCTTCCCGCCCCCACCTAGCCACACCCCGATGAACTTCAGGTATATCTTCCTTCTAAACCGCCCTAGCTCTACTTCCCCAGATCTCCACATCGCTGCATGTGCATCATTGTTTACCTCTCAGCCCCCCATGTAGCTAGGCTCGATCGGCTGGTCCAATGCCACCTAATTTTTTTCTATTGTTAGAGTTAAAGATACTTCATGGAGTCAAATCTTGTACTTGGTTCAAACAGGAAAGAAAGGGGAAAAGATGTAGTGTGTATATAGGACTTGGTACAAACAGGAAGGAAAGGGGGTGAAAGTAGTACAGACTGGCCATCCAACAGGTCTCTTGGTCGAAAAGGGAAATATAGGGGAAACACTGTACACACTGGTATGACCAGGACCAGATTTGCTATCCACACATACGAATAGGTGGCTAAAGTGAAAAAAATGGGACCAACCCAGATATGTTGCTTGGATGTTTGTTTCTCAGGGCAACAAACTCTAAATCACCACTTTATGCCCCGGTTTAGGTACATGGTGCTGGACTGCTGGTGCACCCACTGTCCCATGCCCTTATAGCAACTATTTAGCTCTTCTTAATCTAATGCCCCTGGTAAAATGAAGCCATGCCACTGCTATAAGTCATGACAAGTTTAACCAATTGTTTTTGCCAGTAATTGTTTGAGACTCTGATTGTTTCCTTTGTAGCTTTTTGTGGAAACAGGGATATCCATTTCACCTCGTTGCTATTGGGACTTTTTGGTGCACTGCACAAAACACTTCTTAAAAGAAGTGATTTTTGTGTAGTTTAACTGGAATGTCACACCGGAACCGTTGGTCGATTTCAGTGGAACTGCACAAAGGGAGATCTGTGTTCCAATCTTCATCCTCCATATTGGCACCCTAACCTTCCCCTAGGTAAGAATGATATTCAATGCATGTGTTCACCTCTATTTTGCAACTGTCATGAGAAAATAATGCTATTGTTTACTAGTAGACTTGTACTCCCTCACAGACAAAACCAAATTTGACATTGAAGGCCAATCATGTACTTGGTTTCACCAATTGGTGAGGAGAAAGAGAAACAGAGCAAGAAGAGAAAGACGAAGATGAAAAAAAGAAGAAGGATCACATGATGGTACCGTCCTTTCTTATCCTGACATCTTGCTAGTGGTATTGTATTGCTAAAATGCTACTAGTAGTAATTTACTTGAAGAAATGCACTTGTAGTACGTAGCAGTGTAGTACTTGGCTTGACGACACATCATACTAATTAACTGGATTCTGGATGCATGTGTGACCCAGCCCTACACGATCAACAGTGCCAAGGTGATCTTCCTAAAGCCGAGGCCTCAGTTGAGGCCATTCAAGGGCTCCGGCAACGTCTGCCTCACATGTGACATGATCCTCTAGGAGCCCTTCCACTTCTGCTGCCTCTCCTGCAAGGTCATTAATCAACTAGGAGTACTTAAGCAGCACTAATTAATCGCTGCCTAATTCTCATGTCGGAGTTAAACAAATCTTTAGTAGCACCCCATGCTGAATCATCTACGTGTGTGTGTGTGTCTGTGCAGGTGGACCATGTGGTGGAGCAGGGAGGGCATCTTGGTAGTGTCATGAGATAGTAATGCTATTGTTTTGCATGTCAATTTATTGCCACTGGTTCAATGGGCCAATGTTTTGCTACTGTATTGTCATCATGATTTGATGCTACTTTTAAAGTAATATGCTATTGTCTTTCTATCGTTTCTCACTAAGCTAATGAAGGTTTCACCTCATTCCCACTTGTGCAAACAGGGATCATGTTGTGTCAATCGTACATTTTAGTGGAAATGCACAAGAGGATACAATGAACTATATCCCAGCCAGTGATTTATCTCTGCCAGAAGTTCTTGATAATCTCTCGATATAATCTCACCACTGGTAAACAAGAGTGATGTCAACCGTACATTGGAAGTGCACAAAAATATATACTATTGAATGATTCCAGTCAGTGCTTTATCTTCTCTTCTAGAATTACTTCAATAAGCTTCGTTGCGCAGGTTGGTACCGGCCTAAGGCCTTCATCCAGATTAGTGTGTTGTCATCTCTATTTGTATCGTGCTATTGTTTTGCTACTCTCATGAGAAAGTCCTTTATCTTCACACGTTAAATCTTTGCAACCTATGATACATGGCAATGCTTTGAGTGTTGAGCTAATTGGCACTGATAAAATAAACTAATACCTCTCTTTAAGCAAGGTTACTATGTTGCTAACTTTACCCATTAAGATAATGAGTATGCTTCTATTTGTTGGTGTATGTTTCATCAACTAGTGCCACTATTATAGTAATCTCACTTTCTCAATATATGTGCCAACAGGGATGCTCGATTTCAATGGAACTGCACAAAAATTTTGGGTGGTTCATTGCCTCAACTGCTTCCTTCCTTTCCTGTCATTTGCTTATCTCGGCTTCCAGTCAAAGGAAGTACTAATTGATAAGCTTCCTCACACAGGTTGGTATCGGTCTTCATCCTGATTATTGTGCTTTGTCATATCTATTGGTAATTTGGTATTGTGCTATTGTTGGTCGATTTCATAAAGGAGTAAGTTGGAGCCTGAACTCGCATGCAAATCATTACATTGGCCGAGTTCAGTAGAACTGCACAAAAAGATCAAATGGACAGATAGTTATGCTGCTGCTATGTACTCCAAAGTTCACTCAGATAAGCATCGATGTTGACAACAAGAAGTGCCAGAGTGAACGCCAACAATATTGCTTGGCACATAGCCTAGAAAAATGCAGTCCAGTCTTCAGTCCCAACTTGCGCTTTTTGGTTATCGACACGTATGCTGGCAGCGAACTGTATACCATGGAGTCTAAAGATTTCAGACAAGTTGGTTGATGCATATATTCATATGGCACTTAACCAGTCTGCACGCCAGGGATGCTCCATTTCAGTTGAACTGCATAGAATTTTTGGCGAGCTACAGTACCAAGATGAGACAGTAAACTAGTTGGATGAAAGTAGTGGCCAAGATGCTCGAACCTCTCACGGCATTGAGGCCACTATCATGAGGATAAACCTACAAGCAAAGTTTAGATGGTCTGTGCTGCCTCTTATGTACTCGAAAGTTTGCTCAGACAAGCATTAATTTTAGCAAGAAGTACCATCGAGTGAACACTACTTACCAGTTTGCACTCTAGGTAATTAAAGTGTATCGATGGATGATATTGGTTGTGATCTCTCAATCATTTGGATGCGCAAACATCCTGAACTTGTGTATATCTGAATATTTTTGTGAATGTTAGCTATGAATATTGGCTTGTGATCTATCAATCATTTGGATGCATAGACATGCTGAACTTGTGTATATATGAATCTTTGGAGTTGTTGATGCTATGAACATGAACGTATCCTATGAACCTGAGTTTGATCCGAATGTTTACCTTTTCTGTTGTACTTGTGTGCGAACTTGTTAGAATGTATACTGTGGGATTGTGACGTGTGAGTGTCACACGGCACACCTTCGTCCCGAGAAGAATGACACCTGCTTGTTAATGTTGCAACAGCGCATCATTTTTTATATCTTTTTGCTCAGTCTCCCCCCCCCCTCGCTCAACCCCCGCCGTAATGTTTTCGGCCTCTAAAAAACATACTACTGCATTGCTTTTGGGCCTCGATGAGAAATCAAGTGCTGTTTTCTGTAGGTTGGCCCGCCCAGCAAATGGGCTGCTGGTCTGCCACTGACTGGGAGGCTAACAATACAAGTTGTATCATGCAGAGGCAAGTTAAAAAAATAATACGCCATCGAGAGCCATCCACTGAAAAAAAAATCGCGTCTGATGTGCTTCTTCAGTTTTCCCTCTCACTAGTGCAGGCGACTGCTATACAAACAGTTTTTACCCCCTTTCTGCGACAGAGTTTTAAACCGTCGCCTTGCCTGTGTGTGCGATAGGGGGGTTCCTTCCCACATGACCCAGAAACGGTCGGCGATGAAGACTCCGATCACACACGCGATACAAAAAGAGCTCGTGTGCGATCGGGCGAGCCATCGCATGCAATTATACAAGCACAATCATTTCCGTTCGTATGTACATCCTACACAGTGAATCCAAGACAAACGTTTCCGTTCGTATATACATCCCACACAGTGAATCCAAGACAAACGTTTCCGTTCGTATATACATCCCACACAGTGAATCCCAGACAAATGTTTCCGTTCGTGCGTACATCACACACAATTTTCCACATCACATCGTCTGTGATAGCGTTGACATTGCAGACGATATTAATAATTTTATCGTTTGTGTTATTGAATGCATCACTCATGGTGCCTAGAAGAAACTGTGTGGCATAGGCTATCCATCACACACACTTTTTATGTGGAAAACGTTTGTGCAAGGTGGCCTAACGCAAACAGTTGTCCAGAGGAGGTCGTGTGTGATTGTTCATTGATCCAACATGTTTACTTCCTAGAAAAACCCAATAAGCAGGCTATTTAGCCTATTATTTTTAATCCATTTAGTAATCAAATTGACATTTCATATTAAATACACAATATATTTCATTTTCATATTACAGAACCAGGATTTCATAATTGAAATACATCAGAGTACAACATCATATAGCTTCACCACTCACTTACACCATATAGTCATATAGCTAGCTACCCCATTCGCAGCAGCACCAAGTTTCACATGCAACATCTAAAACCTTTGGAAATTATCATCATAGACGGAAGATAGATAGATGAATCTCGTCTAGAAAACTGCTGAAGTGGAAGGCGAATATTGAGCCTTCAATGATGTTAAAGGCCCTTGCAACTTTAGGCCAGTGCCGGTGGATGATTGACCGCCCATCCTTCATCCTGTTGAGGAAGACTTCAATATTGTACCGTGGGTATTGTATGAAAACCTTCCTCGCTTCTTGACCATATAGGTGGTTTGAGAGGTAATCATCTGTGAACTGCTTTGGAAAGGGCTGAAAACAAATATATGCATAAATATCTTCTCTAAATTTTGAAATGGCACAAAGGAATAAAAAAACAAGGTATAAGAGTTAGTACCATCCTGTATTTCACTGATGTCTTCTTCATTGTGCAGACAAAGATCTTGTTGTTTTTTGTCGCTAGTTTCTTTATCCTAACAATCTTTCTGAGTTTCTTGACTTGACTCATATTCATGGACATCTGATTTCCCCATATGCAAAATGGATCAAACAGGGGTTTTAAACCTCTGACAGCAGGACCTACATGTGCAAGACCAAATAGTTAAAAACCTAAATATTAGAATGGTTCCTGCAATTGCACAATAATGTGCTATTAGACAAAGGACCATGCATGTGCGAACCTCGATGGTAAACCTCAGTGCCTCCCATTGTTTCACTGCAACACATATAAGGTAGTTATTGATTAGGTTAAGTGAGGGTTGGCCTACTATTAGTAAAATATGTTGATGCACATTGCAGATTCAGCAGATTAATTTGAGCCACATGGAAAAGCCATTTATCCAAACCAAGCATGCTTAAGAACTAGGAAATCTAGCAATTGTATATGTTTCTCATGTATTTAGTACAGCCAAATTTGATTTAGTTCTCACAAGCATAACAATACAAAATTGTACCCACTACAATTGAACATCGCATTGTTGTTGAACCAAACAGTGAACTGAACACCACAACAAATGAACCAAACAGTTAACCAAGCCATGCATGCTTAACAACTTGGAAATATAGCAATTGTATTTGTTTTTCATGTATTTTGTACAGCCAAATTCGATTTATTTCTCACATGCAAGACAATACAAAATTGCACCCACAAGAATTGAATATCACATTGCAGAATTGAACCAAACAGTTAACTGAACATGACAACAAGTTAAACAAACATTTAACTAAGCACCACATTGCATAATATATAGAACATAGATCATATTGCATAGTAACAGTACATAGGACATTTCACTAGAATTTGTAAAGGAAAGGCAGGAGTAGCACATGCAATAGGTAAACCGAACATGCTTAACCGGCCTAGGTAGCTAGTTGAACATAGGTCATTATAGTGAGCTAAAAAGACAAGCTACTCCTCATCGTCGGAGATATCGATGACGATGGGCTCCTTAGACTTAGAAGCAGGCGAGGCCTCCACATCGTGGGTGCCCTCCTCGTAGTGGTTAGTCATCTGAGCCACTCCGGTCACCAACCTGGTGGCTCTGGATTTGAGGTAAGCACGGGCACACTCAGAAAACACCTCATAGTCTTTGTCGAAGGCACCGATGGTGGCCTCGAGAAAACGCCATGAACTGTAGTTTAAAGCAGCCAACCGTGTGGCGGCGTCCGCGCGTGAGGCGTCGACGGTGGCCTCGATGGAGAGGTGCTCCTCCAAGATCTGGGGGTCGGCACGCATGGCAACCATCGCGACCTCATCCGCGCGTGCGGCCGCGATTTGCTTCTCCGCTGCCAATTGCTCCTTAAGCTCGTGGCTATACTGCGTGCACCATGGCTTAGGGCGGCACTTATTTGGAGGATGGGTCGGTGATTTGGGTGGAAGGTGTCGTGCCGGCGGTCGGGGCATGTGGGATTTGAAGGAGGAGGAGGATGGGGGTCGGGTGTCGATTACCTGACTAGATCGACGAGGCCGAGCAGCAGGAAGGAGCGTCGCCGGTGAGGAGGCGGCGTTGCAAGCAAGTAGTGAAGGTTTGAACTTGAAAATGAGGGCAGAAACAAGGGAAATGTAGCTTTTGGTAAGGAGGAGGGCAGGGGAGGTAGATATTTCCACGGATGCCGAAATTTTTCGCTCCGTGCAGCGAAAAACTGGCGCAAAGTGTCATCAGACACGGTCCCTTATTGACCGGCGACGATAGAATAGTACAATGATATTGGAGATCTAGTGTGCTTAACGCGCCGGCAGTGGACTGTAGCCGACGATCCTTCTCGCGTAAGCCATATATGAGGGTGCTCCAAGATATTTTTGTACTGCATCTCACACGGTTTGAGATATAAAAGACTGTGTGTGATCTACTTGATTTTTCATTTTGGTTTGGAATACATAATGGGGTCACAGCGGGAAAGGATGGTGTTTGAACTGCTAGAACATTTATCTGTAGTGAACAGGAAACTATAGGAGTGTCGTGTACAAATTTGGAATTATTCAGGGTTCGTTTGGACATTTTTATACATTAACTAGGTTTTCTAGGTATTTTATGTGCATAATTCAAATTTGAACTACATGCACATGCTCCAGTGCACCAAAATGGGCAGAAAAATCATATATGTGTCCTTGGGTGCATGTTTAGGTCCCATGCAAGAAATGAGAATGAATTTCAAACACCTCGGTGTCGTGGATCGGTCGCAAACATTGAGAAACTTGGTTTTTAAATTCCTGTAAATCCAAAACTCGTCTGAAATTCATGAAACTTGGCATGGTGTCATGAAATGGCACCAATATGCTGTGGTAAATTTTTTGCCCAATTTGGAACAAGTTTCGGTCCAAGCTTCTTACAAACCAGAGCTTCTCACTGGAAACCTCGTGGTTCCGACGGGGAACGTGTCACCTTTGTGGACAAAACGACATTCCCTGTCTCTTCTCACTTTTAATATTTTTCCAGAGGCAACAAGGATTAATAGGAGTGTTGTGTACAAATTTGGAATTATTCAGGGTTCGTCTGGACATTTTTATACATTAACTGGGTTTTCTAGGCATTTAATGTGCATAATTCAAATTTGAACTACATGCACATGCTCAAGTGCACCAAAATGGGTTGAAAAATCATATATGTGTCCTTGGGAGCATGTTTAGGTCCCATGCAAGAAATGGGAATGAATTTCAAACACCTCGCCATTGTGGATCGGTCGCAAACATTGAGAAACTTGGTTTTTAAATTCCTGTAAATCCAAAACTCGTCTGAAATTCATGAAACTTGGCATGGTGTCATGAAATGGCACCAACATGCTGTGGTGAAAATTTTGTCCAATTTGGAACAAGTTTCGGTCCAAGCTTCTTACAAACCAGAGCTTCTCACTAGAAGCCTCGTGTTTCCGATGGGGAACGTGTCACCTTTGTGGACGAAACGACATTTGCTGCCTCTTCTCGCCTTGAATATTTTCCAGAGGCAACATGGATTAATAGGAGTGCCGTGTACAAATTTGGAATTTTAGGGTTCGTTTGGACATTTTTATGCATTAACTGGGTTTTCTAGGCATTTAATGTGCATAATTCTAATTTGAACTACATGCACATGCTCCAGTGCAAAAAAAATTGGGTTGAAAAATCGTATATTTGTCCTTGGGTGCATGTTTAGGTCCCATGCAAGAAATGGAAATGAATTTCAAACACCTCGGCGTCGTGGATCGGCCGCAAACATTGCTAACTTGGTTTTTAAATTCCTGTAAATCCAAAACTCCTCTGAAATTCATGAAACTTGCACTACAAAATTTGCTCTATTTTGCAACGTTTCACTTGTGTCACATATAACGCTTATCCATCGCGGAAAATACCCCCGTGACGTTTTTCGGCCGTCACCCCCATCGTCACCGAAGCGCCGTCATAGAAAATAAATTTTTGATGGTACCACTTTTTCCGTCACGCAAGATCGCATTTTAGGTGACAAACCAAATAATGTTACCGATCACCGTTTTCGGTGATGGCCCAGAATGTCATCTATGATAGCCCAATCTGTCGTGTAAGATCATTTTGGCGACGATAATTCGTCACCGGTGATCGGTCCGGGGGGGTTGACCGGTCAAAGATTCAGACAGGTGGGGCCAGCAGTTGCTGAGGTGGCTTCTTCCATGTGGGTCCGACGTGGGTTTTATCGTCGACCGTCCCGTCAGTAATAACTGTGCATCAGTTTTGATCTGTCAAAGCTGCTGACATATGGGCCCAGAAGATGCTGACGTGGCTGCTTACAAGTGGGATCAGACATTGTCGACGACATGCATTTACGTCACGATTACCGCCGCTCGTAGAAAAAAACTGTAATTCATCTATTATTAATTTTGCCAGCGAATATGTATTTAATTTGTAATTTCAAGAAATAAGATTGAAAATTTGATTCGCTGGAATATGAGATTTCAAACATTGGCAACAGATCTTCCATTATAATTGAATCCTGACATTTTACAAGGAGAAGCAGAGGACAAATTCTCGAACAAAGTAAAATTAAGTTGACTATAAGCATGAGGCCATTGGTGTTTTTCAGACGTTGTCTCGTGCTGACTGCATGGACTTCCTTAACAGGTGACTGAGTATTGCCTCCATATGTCTTTGCCATTTTTCAAAGACAATGGATTTCTTCTGCTGATCCATTTTGAAATCTTCAATCTCTTGTAGCTACTTCTTCTTAAGTTCTTTAATTTCTACTATCTGGGCAAAAAGTATTTCATTCAGCTCTTCATGAAACATATTAGTTGCCTTTTTTTGCATCTGTCTCTTGACTTGCAATGATGTGTTCTAGCTCACGGATGTGTGCACGAGAGGATGAATTCTTCCCAGAGGAGGATGAGACGCCCATGCTCAAAAGTAAGGTGCTTGAGGAGCTCTTTTCCTCAATGATTTCTACATCAGGTATTGCTGTCGTATCAAGTAGTTTTGATGGTGTATGCCTGATCCTCGATTCATTCTGCAATACGATTGATAGCAGTGTTAGAGTAGTGTTTGATAGTTTGAATAATTATTGCCAGACTACAAATTTGAAGCCTACAAATTTAGAAGTACTTATGAATTGTTTTTTTTTGCAGTCAGACTCAATGTAGGATCTTTGTTTGTAGTGCACGTAGGTTCAAGCAAGTCTCCACCGGATTGATTATCAATGTTGTCCTTAGGCTTGTATCAGATTTATCAATTGGTAAACATTAATACTGCAAGAAATGTAGTAATCCAACATACAACTTTTGCAATAAGGTAGTACAAATACTTACCATATGTCTGAAGTGGGAATAATATTTTGTAGGTGCAGTGTTCTGGCTGAGCTTCAGAGTAGATGGTTTTCCTTGTTTCTTCGCACAAAGTTCCTATGACATGAAGCTCAAATTTAGTACGATGTTCCCAGAAGTACGGATTGACAAGATGTAAAGCGAAGAGTGTGTATCACACACATTGGAGCGATCCTCACACTAGTGGTCCACAAGTTTCTGCCATTTTTTTTCATTTATATAATCAGGCTTTAACAATATAGCCTGTTCATGGGTGCATTTTTTTTACCTTGTTCCATAATTGTTCCTATCTGGAATATCGCGACCACATTTCCTCATAAGACCAATGCACATTTTTGCGGCATATGCATCCTTTGGGTCAATATGATCCATTCCCTGCACAAAACATACACCCATTTAGGATAGAACATATGCACGTCTAGTTTTAATAAATGTTTTACAGCACAAGTTCAACTTGTAGATGAATTAGCAATCAGGAAAGAAAGTTTAACCATGTGAATAGATGGGTCATTCACTGTAGATCTTGTTGCAGTTGAAGATGAAGGTACGTCGGCTATTGTGCGCTTTTTCCCTAGTGCCACTGTAGAACCATACATTGCCTGGACGAATGCACTCGAAGACATAGTTTAGAAACAAAAATCTAGAAGTGGTACTAATCTGATGTACAAGAAATCTATACCTGAGAAGTAGTTTTCTTAAGATTACCAGGATCTTGACCTATATCAATCTGACTGGCATCATCTGAACCTTGTGAATCCATATCAATTTTGTAGACCACATCTTTTCTTAGCGCACGTTTGGCTATAGGACAATTGTCCTCAGGTGTTTCTTCTTTAATCCTGTAGTACAGATGTGCTCGTCTGGCAGCAGCACCTGTAGAATCAGACACGACTTGTTACTACGCACGATCATCAATAATGTGAACAAAGATTCAAAGGGTAACACATAAGAAGTAGTACTGCACTACCTAATCTAGAGCAACATGTTATATTAAGAAGAAGAAATCATTCAATTGTGAAAAACAGCACACAAGATTTAATATGAACCTGCATACTAAATTACTGTAACCCTAGATAGAATTATCTGCAGTACCCATATAATACGGCTAATTTATGAAGAAACTACATACTAAATTGGTACAATACTAGATACAATTAGATGATGTACGTAGCCAACAATTAGATTACTTCTTTCAAAGAACAACATGTGAAAACGTAAAAGCACGTGCAAATCTTAAAAGGGACGGTGGGGCGAGAGGGGGCTAGAGTTGTTACCTGGTAGCACCGGATTAGGTCTTGGGGTCGACGGGGGAAGTTTACGTTGTTTGCCGCTTCGAAGCACGCTGGCCATGCCGGACGCCGGGGAGGGATCCATTTGGCCGCCACAAGTGGACTAGATCTGCGGAAGAAGAGACATATGAGGGGACGGTGCCAATGAAGATGTGGATTCATTTCGTGAATTGGGAAGAAGCTTTATACGGTGGGTTTGGGGGAAATGAGTGCGGGAACAAAAAAGAGAGGGAACGAAAGGGCGGGGGGTGGGGGACAAAATTTTCGGGTCCAACGAGAATATTAAAGGAAGGTGGAACCTTTTTATTTTTTAGAAGAGGTTTATTTGTCATGCCAAGGTCCAGTGAACAATTATTCAATTAACCGTGTTCTTTTCCTTGTACATGACAAACCAGCAATAATTTATATTAGATCATGTAATACATCTTTGTCCATGTGAAATTTGAACTGAAGTTACCACTTGACATGTCCTGATGGTTGTTCACTCCCCATTTCAAAATCTAGATGCCACGCCCTTCTGTACCTCCTACTAACACTACTTCCATACCCCTAGTGCAAACATGTTCTCCTAGATTCAAACAACTTATTGTAGATGTGTTTTCTCATTCATTGTGGTACTTCCTTTTCAATTTCCATGTACTCATAACCATTTGAAAATCAAGATGCTACGCCCTTTTGTACCTCCTACTAACAGTACCTCCATACCCCTAGTCCTCACATGTTCTCCTTGATTGAAACAAGTTATTGTAGATTTGTTTTCTCATTCATTGTAGTACTTCCTTTTCAATTTCCATGTACTCATAACCATTTGAAAATTTAGATGGTACGCCCTTTTGTACCTCGTACTAACACTACTTCCATACCCATAGTGCACACACTTTCTCCTTTTATAGCCCCTAGTAACACTACCTCCATACCCCTAGTGCACACGTGATGTCTTGATTAAAACAACTTGATGTTGCAGCTTTTACATGGACAAAAGCGGTTTTCTTCGTAAACATGATTCAAAATTTGGGCTTTTTTTGTCTGGGGTATTAATATCGGCTTTCTAAACATGTACATAATGCAGAGAAGAAAATGCAAGCTCTTTGGGTGTGGTTTGCTTCGTAACGTGTACATGAATGAACCAACATATGTGTGTAGTGTGCACAAGTAGAAGTAAGATGCATGTTACATCGGCCATGTCCACTTGTCAGGTACATCTACCATTCACTGTGATTGGTTATTGTTTTGTCAGAAAATTCAGTTGCAATCTCAGAGAGTGGACATGCCTACTTCAGAACAAACAGATGACAGGTTGGTCGCCACGTCAATTTTGGATAAATTTGGAACACATTTGCTACAATTGGTTGTTGATTCATACAGATCATATGGCTTTGTGTTGTGCATATGATTGAATAGAACAGGTTAAAGTCTGGATGGGAAGATCAGCTCTTTTGTCATAAACTTCAGTTTCTATTTCAGTTAGTGAACATGCCTACTTCAGAACAAACAGATCACACTGTGGTCGGCACGTCAATTTTGGATGAATTAGCAACACATTTGCACGCTATTTTCAGTCTAAAGCACTCAAAGAGATAACACATTCATTCTTCAAACTTTTTGGGCACGAATCTGAAGATGAAAGGTAAATACATTTGAGAGCAATTTATCCTCTACTCAAAACGAGCCCCCCCCCCCCACACACACACACACTAATACATGTGCAGGATTTTCTCACCGGAATTGGCTGGCGCGAGGCGGTTCTATAGGTGGGCAGGCGGCAAAAAACAGGGGAAACATGGGAAGCAGCTAGACGAGGGAGGGAAGCTTCTACATTCGCGGGGGACGTGGCATTGGGCCGGCGACGGGCGGTCATCCGGGTACGCCATAAAGGATGTGAAGAGGCATCCTATA
Organism: Elymus sibiricus; assembly: GCA_039707655.1. Taxonomy (NCBI): domain Eukaryota; kingdom Viridiplantae; phylum Streptophyta; class Magnoliopsida; order Poales; family Poaceae; genus Elymus; species Elymus sibiricus. The sequence goes on from CM077672.1 coordinate 279,137,733, forward strand.
TCAGCAAGGACCAGCTTCCCTACCGATAGCTCATCTAATAGAACTCCCAAGTTAAGTGTGCTGAGGCTGGAGTACTCTGAGGATGGGTGACCGGATGGGAAGTGGCCTCGATGTTAAATTAATTGATGGGATGGGTCACTGTAAACATTTAAGAGTGTACATAACCGGTTCTGTACACTCTTAAATGTATATAGTGCTCCGTCCTATCACTTAAATTAACCTTGAGGTCCTTGTTTTGCAAATTTTGACAATTTTTGTTTTTTGAACACATGTTAATTGGCTTGAATAAGGTCTATCACGTTACTTTACGACATGTTTCCAAAAAATGTGATATGACTTTGGTCAACTTATAAGTCCTGTCTGTCAAATTAACCTCCAACTACTTGTTCTCAAAATTTTAAGAATGATATGTGTTTGGTCAATTTTTGAAGAATGTAAGTGGCATTCTAATAGGTGGTATATGTCTAATTGACAACCAATACCAGCAAGGTGTATCTTCCCTTTCGGTACCTCATTCCGAAAAGAACTTGAATGTTAAGCGTGCTGTGGCTGGAGCAGACTGGGGATGGGTGACCGATTGGGAAGTGGCTATACCTCGAGGTTGATTTAATCGATGTGATAAGTCTTTATAAACATTGTTTAAATGTTTATAAAGGCCCGTCACATCCTTTAAAATAATTTTGAAGTCCTTGTTTTTTAAATTTTGGGAATGTATTTCATTTATTTTATTGACTTTCATGCATGACATTCATGAAAATGTTCCACAAAGTCTGCTCCATTTTAATTTTATTTCAATTGCAAAAGTTAAAAAGAATAAAAGGGTTTTCATACATGATCTGTTATTTTACGTGTATTTTCCTTATCACTTGATTACAAAACTTATGTTGCAATTTAATCCTATTATTTCTATGCTACAGCTAACAAGTGGGCCCAAAACCAGAGAGACGCCCGTGTATAGTCCCATCAGCTTCGCCGTCTCTGTTCATCTCCTTCACTGAAAACCCCCACTCACCCGCGTATAGTCCCAAATCCAGACTCTCGCCCCTTGTCGTCGCTTGTCGCCGGCGCGTATCGCGGTCATACTTCGCCGCAGCTTCATCTACGCCGACGAGGATTGTTGCCATCTTTCCCCCTTGATCTAACATGCCGACTAGGGTAGACGCCTGTCGCCGATGCTTGCCGTGGTTCAGGATTTCCTATACCAAAAAAAACCCTACACCGTCAGGTTCAATCAGACCAAATAAAGGTACGTCTTCATATACATCTGCTTATCCGATGCAAATCACCTTAATCCACTACAAAACCCCTCTTGATGCTATTTTTTGAAATAATCGTGGGTTTCGATATGCAGTGCCAGAAGTGTTTCGACACCAGGCATCTATGCGGTCTCCCCTATGTTCAGAAGGATAAGTACCTACGCATCACGCTTCCGCAAGGATTCAAAGAAATTACGGTATGGTTCTCAGATTTGAAGTGTATCAAATGTACATGTCGTTCAGGTGTTTGGTTAAGTTGTGAAGATTCTCTGCATGTGGATTTTAACATAAATGTTGATGGATTTCATGACTGGTTCATAAGTAGAAAAGTCTGCTCATGAGTTGAATAGAAACCATGCTTATAATGGAAAGTATCTAAAAATAGTTAGACCTAACTAAATTTGGTAAAGTGCCAACCGTACCCCCTTGGTACCACTTGCTGCTACATTCCCCTCTTTAGATGTCAGAAGTATCATGCCCAATATGCGATCCTATCCTCGAGGGACTCGGAGGCCCCACCAGGGATAGAAGCGCATATCGAAGACGCTTGCAAGGTGGATATCATTACATCGTACCATGTACATAATAGATGGGGATACATACAAATACATACAGTCTTCACAGGAATACATCAATACATAGCAAACACCATACAGAAGAGCAGAATCCGACTACGGATGAAACACAAACGAAAAACATTAACGACATCCACCTAGCTAGCCCAGGCTGCCGACCAGGAACCTATCCTAAGGTCGACGAAGAAGAAGAAGAAGAAGAAGAAGAAGAAGAACTCCAAAAGCAAACGCGCATCGCTCTCGCGTCAGATCATCGCATTACCTGTACCTGCAGCTGTTGTTGTAGTAATCTGTGAGCCACGAGGACTCGGCAATCCCATAACCATGGGTAACAAGACTATCAAAGCTTAATGGGTATGGAAGGGTAAGGTGGTGAGGTTGCAGCAAGCACTAAGCATTGTATGGTGGCTAACTTACGAGTACAAGAATAAGAAGAGTAACTACGCATAACGGTCGCAAACTAATAATGATAAATAAGTGATCCTGAACACCTACTTACGAGTCAAACATAACCCCACCGTGTTCTCTTCTCGACTTCCTCGAAAAGAGACGATCACGGTTACGCACGCGGTTGGTGTATTTTAATTATAATTAGTGTCAAGTTCTCTACAACCGGAGGTATAAATTTCCAAGTCGCCACATAACCGCGGGCACGGCTTCGCGAAAGATTTAACCCTGCAGGGGTGCTCCAAGTAGTCCATTATAAATTACCACACGCATCCGATGGAACATCCTCACACCATGATAACATGGTGCTTATGATAAGGAATCCCGGTGGACAAGCCACTCGTAACAGGTAAAACTAAACCAGCAAGACCTCCTGGTGAGCCAGATCCGTGTCTAGAGCCGCGCGCACTCTATCTACGGGCATCATCCGTCTATGCTAAGTGGACGGTAGCCAAAAGAACCCGAGTTGCCCCGAGGCGACTCCGCCGACTGCTAGGTAGGTGGACCAACACTCATGAGGAGCACTGGCCCGGGTTGTTGATTAATTATCCACGGGGGCCGGCAGGTCCCTATGCAAGTTTTAGTTGTTATTAGGCAAATGGTAAAACCAATGTTGGGCCTTGCTGGAGAAGTTTATCCTAAAACGAATGGACAGGGGGGTTCCCATATGCCCCACATGTGTTAGAAGCGCTCATCAAGGAACATAACACCGGTATTACGGAAACTAGGGCGGCATGAGTGGAACAAAACACTAGGCAAAAGGCCGAGCCTTCCACCCATTACCAAGTATATAGATGCATTAATGAAATAGAGAGATATTGTGATATCCCATGATATCCATGTCCCAACATGGAACAAACTGCAACTGCACCTGCAACTAGCAACGCTATAAGAGGGGTTGACCAAAGCGGTAACATAGCCAAACAACGGTTTGCTGGGTAGTGGAGGTTAGAGGCTGTATCATGGCATTTTGGGAGGCTGACAAACAAGTGATAGGTAGCGAGACATAGCGATAGCATCGAGACAACTAGCAAGCAAAGATACTAGAGATATCCAAGGTCATGATCATCTTCCCTGAAATCCCGCTCGGAAGAAGATCGAGTTCGTGAAGAAGACTAACCAACGTAGTCGAACGAATCCTCACAATCGCAACGAAACCGGAACTATCGAGAAGAAGCACAACCGGAAAGAAGCAAACAACATGGTAAACACACAAGCATAAACATGGCATGATGCACAACCAAACATGATGCATGACAAGATTAAATGTTGTTAAACATGGCAAGAGATGAAGCATAAGCAACCCATACAACTAGGCAAGTTTAAATGAGGCCGAAAACACAAATGACAATTCCGGAAGGTCCCCACATGCAAATTTCGAAATTGGTACTGATCTGGATTAAACACAATGTTAAAGTTGTTAAACAGCAAGTTAACATGCACCATGATGATCTACACATTTTTCTAATCAAGTTACATATGTAGAACATTTAATTCGGAGCTACGGTCTAGAAGATATGAGCTAAACAAGTTTAACATGGCAACAATGCAAAATGCATGCAAACATCAACCACAAACAATCAAATCAAGGACGCAACATGACAATATGAAACTACACACAATTCTAAGCAAGTTTCATGTAGGACATGATCAAAACGGAGCAACGGTTCAACAACTACAAGCAACACAAAGTTATAACAACAATCTGCCCAAAACAGCAACATAGCACTTTGCAAGCATCAAAACAACAAGCTATAGTAACATGATGGGCATCATCATGATATGAACTTAAAGTAGACATGACATACTTCAAATCATCTTTAAGGTTCAGGTTCATAGGCATCAAGGTTAAGTCAATATGATCCATGCCAAATGCAATGTACTGCTACCGATTATGACAGCATATACATGAGCAGGGTTAATACGATGGCAACTTGGGAGCAAGAAAGAGACATGCTACAGGAACTTTACATGGCAGCCAAAGGCATGGCATCAAAGTACACATCACATAGGCCAAAACACATGAAGGAATCAAATACGTATGAGCTCTAGATTAGTGGCTACCATCAAGCAAAGTTGGCAAGTTTTATCACAGACAGTTGACTTAAAACAGCAACATTGACTAGGCATGTTTGAAAGCTCATGGCAGTCACATCATGGCATGAAATAAATTCTAACAGCAAGAAGACATGAAAATGCTCCAAACTCATGTTGACAAGATGCTCATATGACATTTGCATTAAATCACACAAAAATGACAAAGTGACAAATATTAACAGTTTTCTACAGTAACATCATGAGGCACTTTTACAACAGAGATTATGACATGTAGAGGACTCCTAAAATGAATGCAAATGACACCATCATGTAGAGCACGAAGAGTAGATCATTTTACATATAAAGTTCATCTCCATCCGACAAACATGCACAAAGATACCATCATCACAAAATGCACACACGATGCTGAAAAATCTGAGGACTTGGTCGTTTTACCCTCGGGACGAAGTTGGGCGAGGAGGTGCAGTAGATCCGTTTGGTTCGGGGGATGGCTCGGATCCGGGACGGAATTGGACGGGGCGGTCCAGGTTGGGGACAGCTTCATCCCTCGTACAGAACGGAGACGGCGGAAGTCAACGGCGACGGTGGGGAGGCGTGGGACTCCGGCAGGCGTCGGGGAGGCCGGGAATGGGCAGATCCGGGCATGGGATGTCGGATCCGGGCAAGGGTGGCGGTGGACGGAGCTCGGGGAGGAGCTGCTGCCGACGGAGCTTGGGGCGGCCATCCATGGCGTCCTGGTGCTCCTGTGTAGCTAAGAGATAGAGAGAGAGATGAGAGGTCGCGGGGGAAAGAGAGATGGGGTAGGAGCAGGGCACGGCGGGGCACTGGCCTGGTGGAGCTCGTCGGCGTTGGCTCGCCAGCCGGCGTGACGAGGCGTCGGGGCCGGGCGCGCGGAGGCAGGGGAGCTCGGGCTCCTCCCGATCCAGATCGGGGCAAGGAGCTGCGGGCGGCGGCGTCTGGGCCCAGGCGGGCCTGCGATGGGCTTCGGCGGGCCGCGGCTGGCTGGAGGGCGCCAGGGGGGTGAGGTGGCGGTGGCTGGTTGGCTGCGGGCGGCGGCGCGGCCGCTGGGGCGCTGCCAAGTGGCGAGATGGAGGTGGCTCGGCGCTGATAACGAGGAGGAGAGAGGTGAGGGGTAGGTTTTGGCCAGATTAGGACGGAGGAGGCCTGCCTTATATAGCAGGGGCTAGGGTTAGGGGGGTTTTAGGGTGTTTCGGAGTCCTTCGATCGCGATCCGACGGTCCGAAACGGAGGGGGTTAGCTAGGCTGGGCTAGGTGGGCTGTGTAGAGTTGTTGGGCTGAGATGAGAGGGAAGATGGCAGCCCGGCAGGGTTTTCGGAACACCGAAAACGCCCGACGTTTAACCGGCTATAGTGCCGCTATAGTTATCCGTTGGGGCATCAAACGACCTCCGAATGGGACAAAATTTGGCAGGCGGTCTACCTACAACATAATAAGACCGCACGTCAACTTTCAACCCATTCCGAGAACATTTTTATCCCGCTTATAAAATAATATTTCGGAGGTGCCGCGGGCGCGTGCGAGAGTGACGGTACTCGAAACGGACAATGGAAGGGACGGGGAGAATCCGGCAACTATGAACGGATGCAAGTTTTATGAAAATATGTGGATGAAATGCACATGATGACCTGGCAAGGCGCAACAAGCAAACGAATCACATGGCAACGACGGAAAATAAATGGAAGGAATCTGAAGCATCGATCTCGGGGCATCACAACTCTCCCCCACTAACAGAAGATCTCGACCCGAGATCTTAGAACGGAACCGGAAGATTGAAGAGGAAGATGAAAACAAAGTTGCTTCTTTGACAAACGAGTGAAAACAACGAGCCTTCGAGGTTGCAAAAGATGAAGAATGGCACAAGCGCAAGAAAGAATTCGGACAACGCTCTGGTCGAAAAGAGAGGCAAGGGATACGAAAGAATTTGGGCAGCACTCCGGTAGAAAAGAGAAGCAAAGCTTGATTAGATGAAAAGAACTTGGAAAGAGTACACAACACTCCGGAAAAAATGGATAAGCAAGGAAAGAACATGATCTTGGCGAAACGAGATATTGGGTCGAAGAGAGAAACATCACAATGCCTCCGGAACGAAAGAATAGAAGCTAGATCATTGGAAAGAAAAGAACGAAGAAGCAAATGACAACTTGTACCATAATTGAATTTGAAAAGCATCCTTACAAAGAAGGATTGAACGGAGTTGTTGGAAAATCAACAACGAAAGGAATAAGCTTGTTGTGGGCTTATGGAAACATCTCAAATATTTTAGGTGAAAACCTGCCACTAACGGAAAGAATTTGCTTGCTTGAGGGTTAACGAAGGGATAAAGCTTCTTTCACCGAGAGGATACATAGCGAACTTGGGTCATGGATAATCACCACAAATAGCAACAATCCTTCGGAAGGCTTTAGGTGAAATCTAACCCAAGATACCTCCAAGAAAGAAATTGTTGGGTTGAAAGAACTCATGAACGAAGAGAAAATGATGGTTTTAGAATATCTCATTCCTGAAAACTTGTGAATCATGAACCACGAAGGGACATTGCCAAGAAAGACATAACACCACCTCAAAAGACAAGGTCGAAAGAAATTGCACTTTGGAATGCAAGATGAAGAATGCTTGATCTCCTAAAACAAAACATGTGTTCAACACCATGTATCTTTAGGAGTATAGCTTGGTGGATCTTGACTTCGAGAGAGAATCAAGAGTTGATATAATGCAAGGGAGAAAGAATTTTGAAGAACACTTCGAGAATGAATTAAATCCTTGATGAACCACCATGAAGAGCTCCAAAGAACTCCGGATGGATAACAAGATGACCAAAACGAAAGGAAGGTTGCAAAGAACAAGACGAAGCCTTGTGATGATTTGATGGAGCTTCATGACGAGATAACCGAGAAAGCTTGGAACTCCGGAAAAGAAAGATGAACAAATAGGAATCAAGAATTCATTCAACATGAACAAACTCCGGGAGAAGGAATTAAATCATCTTGATGAAATAGAATAAGAATTATGTCATGCTTACCCTTCATCAACTTAGATTGATGACAAGCAACGGATTTGTATGCCACTTATTCTTCTTGAAAAGATTGAAGAGAGATATAGCGAAAACTTGGGAAGGTCTTCAACGAACCACCGGTAGGTTTTGGAAAGAACGAATTGATTGATACGGTAACAAAGGAAGAGGAATGTTGAACGAACCACCGTAAGAATGAATCGCCGGGAAAAAAATTAGAAACGACCAAAGATACTTGAGGGAATTTAGATACAAGAGAACGAAGAGATCACGCGCTTATTAGAGAATACTTGAACGATGCACCGGAAGAATTAGGAGACGAACGAAGAGACATCAATTTTTGGAATAATCGGAGAACGAAAGCTGAAAACTGAGAACGAATAAATCTTCTGAAATGATGGCCTTCGGAGAATCAAAACGAAAACACTCCTGAAATGCCTCGGATGGGTGTGAAAATAATTTCTCACGATCAGAACAATTTGAGAGGATAGCATGAAGCTTGAACCATGAATCTTTCAAGAGAACGGATATGATTTAAGAGGAACTCTTCTTCGGTCTTCAAATGCTGAGAATTACGATGAAAACCACCAAAATTATTGAGACACTCCGGAACAATGAAAAGAGTAAGATTGGGATCAAAATGAAATTATTTGAAGGAAATCTCAAAGAAAACAATTGACTGATGAAAAATCATTCTTACGTCACACTTGAAAGAATTTGAGAATAACTCCGGGAAAATTAGAAGAGCCAGGTAAGATCCTGGGAAAAGACCTGTGGGTTATGGGCCCACTCAAAAGAAACACCGTTGGAAATGATTGCTTGAAAGAGAGAAAATGCACCGGAAAGATTTAAATGGCTTGAATGAAATAAAAAACCTCGAAATAGAACGAACGGGTCTTGCTAAACTCGAATCTTCTGAGATATCTTCGGCACTCCGGAGAACAAATAGAGAGAGGTGAATGAACAAGAGAGGCTTGGATAAGAACTTCCAACGCAGGGAAAAACATTAGAATCGAAGAAAAGGATATGATGAACACCGAGAGCTTGAATTTAGACCACCGGAGAAGAAAACGAGAACGAAGAATGATGACTTGTAGCTCCTGAGCATCTTCATGAGAATCACCGGTTAAGAACATGAAGGAAAAGAATGAAGAGACTTCACATGAATAAATTGGATACTTGATTTGAGAATTTTGACTCCGCAAAGAAAAGGGTGGGAGGGTGGGGAAAATAAAGACAACTTAGATGGATGAAATGAACTCCATTGAGAAAACTGAGAATTGATCGTGCAATGTTGAAAGGGTCGGATTAACTTGAAGAGAAGCACGCCGGTTCAAAAGAATTGTCATGACAATCTCAATGATCAAAAGGATTAGCACTCCCATAGAAATATGAGAACACCACTTAAGAAAGTAATGGGATCACCACTTGACTTCGAAGCAACTCGAATACCACAACTCAAAACAAAACAAAACAAAGGATGTGGCTTGCAGAATAAGCCGGAACAAACATATGATAGAGATACCATCCGAAATTTTTCGTGGTGGGGCCCACACGGGCTCGATCGTACAGCGACCATCACGTACAAGGCAGTGTACATGACTTACGAAGCATCCCCGAACCGTAGCAAAGCTACAAGGGCTCTTTAAGACACCACGAGACCACTGTAAAAACGACCATGTACAGGTGGACCACTAGACGTCGAACCCCAATCTCATATCATGCATCTGTCGGAAAGATATCCTAGGTAACTACTTGAATTCCCACCTAAGAACTCCCAAAACTTCTTGGTTATGCGATCAGGTTGCGGGTCCAGGAACCTACTCAGCAATCAACAACCTAATCAGCTACAACTGCATCCGCAACCCTTAACACACAATCGAGAAACTTCGCAAATTCTTCTACCTCAGACCTTCGAAAACACAGCGATACTAGTCACGGTGGATCATCCGAGCTATCTCCTCCAGTATTGGGGAAAAGTCACGGCACTACTTGCCACCACAAAAAGTATAGAAGTGTTTCGATGTCGGCGTCCTCTGGTATTCAGGAACTAAAACGATAGCGAATGTGATAAGAATACCTTGGAGCTCAACTCCCCGGGTCCAATCCATACGGTCAGGAGGCACCAAGACAGAATTCCCGTCAAAACGATATCATAACGATTCCAAAAAAAACGTGTGACCCAAAAAAAAATTGAGTGAGAAGAGTAGTAGAATCAAAACACCTACGTCACAATTCCTCACCAGAGTGACGATGGGGATGAGGAGTAAAAAGAAGTCCTACTCTCCGATATATGACTAGACTCAAAATAGTTTTCCTTCTAGACTCGCCAACGGTTCGATCAATCAAGGGGGCTCCTATGGTCGGTCGAGGCTCTGATACCAACTTGTCACGCCCAATATGCGATCCTATCCTCGAGGGACTCGGAGGCCCCACCAGGGATAGAAGCGCATATCGAAGACGCTTGCAAGGTGGATATCATTACATCGTACCATGTACATAATAGATGGGGATACATACAAATACATACAGTCTTCACAGGAATACATCAATACATAGCAAACACCATACAGAAGAGCAGAATCCGACTACGGATGAAACACAAACGAAAAACATGAACGACATCCACCCTGCTAGCCCAGGCTGCCGACCAGGAACCTATCCCAAGGTCGACGACGACGACGAAGAAGAAGAAGAAGAAGAAGAAGAAGAAGAAGAACTCTAAAAGCAAACGCGCATCGCTCTCACGTCAGATCATCGCATTACCTGTACCTGCAGTTGTTGTTGTAGTAATCTGTGAGCCACGAGGACTCAGCAATCCCATAACAATCGGTAACAAGACTATCAAAGCTTAATGGGTATGGAAGGGTAAGGTGGTGAGGTTGCAGCAAGCACTAAGCATTGTATGGTGGCTAACTTACGAGTACAAGAATAAGAAAAGTAACTACACATAACGGTCGCAAACTAATAATGATCAATAAGTGATCCTGAACACCTACTTACGAGTCAAACATAACCCCACCGTGTTCTCTTCTCGAACTTCCTCGAAAAGAGACGATCACGGTTACGCACGCGGTTGGTGTATTTTAATTATAATTAGTGTCAAGTTCTCTACAACCGGAGGTTATAAATTTCCAAGTCGCCACATAACCGCGGGCATGGCTTCGCGAAAGATTTAACCCTGCAGGGGTGCTCCAAGTAGTCCATTATAAATTACCACACGCATCCGATGGAACATCCTCACACCATGATAACATGGTGCTTACGATAAGGAATCCTGGTGGACAAGCCACTCGTAACAGGTAAAACTAAACCAGCAAGACCTCCCGGTGAGCCAGATCCGTGTCTAGAGCCGCGCGCACTCTATCTACAGGCATCATCCGTCTATGCTAAGTGGACGGTAGCCAAAAGAACCCGAGTTGCCCCGAGGCGGCTCCGCCGACTGCTAGGAAGGTGGACCAACACTCATGAGGAGCACTGGCCCGGGTTGTTGATTAATTATCCACGGGGGCCGGCAGGTCCCTATGCAAGTTTTAGTGGTTATTAGGCAAATGGTAAAACCAATGTTGGGCCTTGCTGGAGAAGTTTATCCTAAAACGAATGGACAGGGGGGTTCCCATATGCCCCACATGTGTTAGAAGCGCTCATCAAGGAACATAACACCGGTATTACAGAAACTAGGGCGGCATGAGTGGATCAAAACACTAGGCAAAAGGCCGAGCCTTCCACCCATTACCAAGTATATAGATGCATTAATTAAATAGAGAGATATTGTGATATCCCATGATATCCATGTCCCAACATGGAACAAACTGCAACTGCACCTGCAACTAGCAACGCTATAAGAGGGGCTGAGCAAAGCGGTAACATAGCCAAACAACGGTTTGCTGGGTAGTGGAGGTTAGAGGCAGTATCATGGCATTTTGGGAGGCTGACAAACAAGTGATAGGTAGCGAGACATAGCGATAGCATCGAGAAAACTAGCAAGCAAAGATAGTAGAGATATCCAAGGTCATGATCATCTTGCCTGAAATCCTGCTCGGAAGAAGATCGAGTCCGTGAAGAAGACGAAGCAACGTAGTCGAACGAATCCTCACAATCGCAACGAAACCGGAACTATCGAGAAGAAGCACAACCGGAAAGAAGCAAACAACATGATAAACACACAAGCATAAACATGGCATGATGCACAACCAAACATGATGCATGACAATATTAAATGTTGTTAAACATGGCAAGAGATGAAGCATAAGCAACCCATACAACTAGGCAAGTTTAAATGAGGCCGAAAACACAAATGACAATTCCGGAAGGTCCCCATATGCAAATTTCGAAATTGGTACTGATCTGGATTAAACACAATGTTAAAGTTGTTAAACAGCAAGTTAACATGCACCATGATGATCTACACGTTTTCTAATCAAGTTACATATGTAGAACATTTAATTCGAAGCTATGGTCTAGAAGATATGAGCTAAACAAGTTTAACATGGCAACAATGCAAAATGCATACAAACATCAACCACAAACAATCAAATCAAGGATGCAACATGACAATATGAAACTACACACAATTCTAAGCAAGTTTCATGTAGGACATGATCAAAACGGAGCAACGGTTCAACAACTACAAGCAACACAAGTTATAACAACAATCTGCCCAAAACAGCAACATAGCACTTTGCAAGCATCAAAACAACAAGCTATAGTAACACGATGGGCATCATCATGATATGCACTTAAAGTAGACATGACATACTTCAAATCATCTTTAAGGTTCAGGTTCATAGGCATCAATGTTAAGTCAATATGATCCATGCCAAATGCAATGTACTGCTACCGATTATGACAGCATATACATGAGCAGGGTTAATACGATGGCAACTTGGGAGCAAGAAAGAGACATGCTACAGGAACTTTACATGGCAGCCAAAGGCATGGCATCAAAGTACACATCACATAGGCCAAAACACATGAAGGAATCAAATACGTATGAGCTCTAGATTAGTGGCTACCATCAAGCAAAGTTGGCAAGTTTTATCACAGACAGTTGACTTAAAACAGCAACATTGACTAGGCATGTTTGCAAGCTCATGGCAGTCACATCATGGCATATCATGGCATGAAATAAATTCTAACAGCAAGAAGACATGAAAATGCTCCAAACTCATGTTAACAAGATGCTCATATGACATTTGCATTAAATCACACAAAAATGACAAAGTGACAAATATTAACAGTTTTCTGCAGTAACATCATGAGGCACTTTTGCAATAGAGATTATGACATGTAGATGACTCCTAAAATGAATGCAAATGACACCATCATGTAGAGCACGAAGAGTGGATCATTTTACATATAAAGTTCATCTTCATCCGACAAACATGCACAAATATACCATCATCACAAAATGCACACATGATGCTAAAAAATCTGAGGACTTGGTCGTTTTACCCTCGGGACGAAGTTGGACGAGGAGGTGCAGCAGATCCGTTTGGTTCGGGGGATGGCTCGGATCCGGGACGGAATTGGACGGGGCGGTCCAAGTCGGGGACAGCTTCATCTCTCGTACAGAACGAAGACGGCGGAAGTCAACGGCGACGGTGGGGAGGCGTGGGACTCCGGCAGGCGTCGGGGAGGCCGGGAATGGGCAGATCCGGGCATGGGCTGCCAGATCCGGGCAAGGGTGGCGGTGGACGAAGCTCGGGGAGGCACTGCTGCCGGCGGAGCTTGGGGCGGCCATCCATGGCGTCCTGGTGCACCTGTGTAGCTGAGAGATAGAGAGAGAGATGAGAGGTCGTGAGGGAAAGAGAGATGGGGTAGGAGCAGGGCACGGCGGGGCACTGGCCTGGTGGAGCTCGTCGGCGTTGGCTCGCCGGCCGGCGTGACGAGGCGGCGGAGCCGGGCGTGCGGAGGCAGGGGAGCTCGGGCTCCTCCCGATCCAGATCGGGGCGAGGAGCTGCGGGCGGCAGTGGCTGGGCCCAGGCGGGCCTGCGATGGGCTTCGGCGGGCCGCGGCTGGCTGGAGGGCGCCAGGGGGGTGAGGTGGCGGTGGCTGGTTGGCTGCTGGCGGCGGCGCGGCCGCTGGGGCGCCGCCAAGTGGCGAGATGGAGGTGACTCGGCGCTGATAACGAGGAGGAGAGAGGTGAGGGGTAGGTTTTGGCCAGATTAGGACGGAGGAGGCCTGCCTTATATAGCAGGGGCTAGGGTTAGGGGGTATTAGGGTGTTTCGGAGTCCTCCGATCGCGATCCGACGGTCCGAAACGGAGGGGGGTTAGCTAGGCTGGGCTAGGTGGGCTGTGTAGAGTGGTTGGGCTGAGATGAGAGGGAAGATGGCAGCCCGGCAGGGTTTTCGGAACACCGAAAACGTCCGACGTTTAACCGGCTATAGTGCCGCTATAGTTATCCGTTGGGGCATCAAACGACCTCCGAATGGGACGAAATTTGGCAGACGGTCTACCTACAACATAATAAGACCACACGTCAACTTTCAACCCATTCTGAGAACATTTTTATCCCGCTTATAAAATAATATTTCGGAGGTGCCGCGGGCGCGTGCGAGAGTGACGGTACTCGAAACGGACAACGGAAGGGACGGGGAGAATCCGGCAACTATGAACGGATGCAAGTTTTATGAAAATATGCGGATGAAATGCACATGATGACCTGGCAAGGCGCAACAAGCAAACGAATCACATGGCAACGACGGAAAATAAATGGAAGGAATCTGAAGCATCGGTCTCGGGGCGTCACAAGAAGTAACCTATGTGTAATCTGAAAATTTCTTTTATGATTATTATGATATAGAAAAATCCGGATTTGTATTGCAGCAGTGATATTTTCATAAATCATTCTGAAACTAACAAATTCATAACCTAATTTGTGACATCCAATGTTCCTAAATTCTAGTAAGCACTGTCGGAAATGGTATTTACCCCTCTCATAAACGGTACCTGCTTCATAAATAGCCTAAATAATTTTGAGCAATCTCTGAATTTTGCTCAGTGCATCCCCTGCTTTGCAAGAGACGAACTTCTGAAGAAGCTGAGTATAAAAAGATCTGTCAGGACCACTGTACATGTCCAACTAGAGACAAGAGAGGGCTTCTGTTATCTATGCAGGATCAGAAACGGAGAAGATAGGACCTTTTTCACAGGACGTACTTGGAAGTAGGTATGGAAATGTCCCTTAGACTAGGTGGAAAACCTAAACGTCACCTCCGGGTACGTTTGAGCATTGATCCAATAACTCATCCGTGTAAGTATTCCGGCAAATATCAAGCAGTTTTAACTAACAACATTTCATCGGGCTGCTATATTTAACAAATCTTATTAACAGATATTTTCATAGCTTATTACGGAGTGGATATTGTAACAAAACAATTTATAGACAACATGGAGGTTACTGATGGGAGTAGAGTAACCTGGGAAGAGATGTGGTTTATCGTCGCCTTTGTTGATCACATTTGGATGCTCGCGGACGGTTACAATGCTGGACCAAGAGATCATTCCTACGTTCCCCTGCTGCACACTTTGAACAAGACCAACATTGACGACAGAATCATGGTTAGAATTGTATCTACTCTCAGTATCTTCAGATAGTCCAGGTACTTATGTAGATTGCTTAAAGTGTTCAAATTGTGTTATGACACCAGATACTTCTGCAACGTGTTGTGCCTAAGGAATTGGGCGCAAATGGAGAGCTGACCATTGTTCTCCATCCTAGAGTGAACATCAGTTCCACTTCATACTCGGCTTCAGGACAA
This sequence comes from Elymus sibiricus, assembly GCA_039707655.1. Lineage (NCBI taxonomy): Eukaryota > Viridiplantae > Streptophyta > Magnoliopsida > Poales > Poaceae > Elymus > Elymus sibiricus. Next base: position 279,152,864 of record CM077672.1, read on the forward strand.
GGACATGGAAGCATCGTCCTTAATGGGTGGAGCAAAGTAGTCGACGTGTACGACATGGATATTGGAGAAAGGATGATCTTCGTGCTACACCATGGACGTGTAGGGACCTTTCTCTTCCTCGGTTTCATTGCTGCTGAAACAGATGAGGAGTAGTTCTGACTCTCTGTCATGTTGCCTCAGTGATCGTCCATCTCTGTATGTCATGGTTTATGCTACTGTTGGTACTGATGTGATGATGATGAACATGTATGTTCTATGAAGAAATACTCAATGGATTTCGATACGAGCATCTCAACCCCAAACACTGAAAATTTTATTCTAATATGTTATAGACCCTGCCATGGTAGAATTTATAAGGTACTACGATCTGAACACCAACAAGCCATTTTGTTATCCATTTTTCTAAACCCGCCTAACATTGTTTGTGACACGAAACATTTTCTGTGACACTAAAAATCGTCTACGAAAATGGACATGCCTAGTGACGCCCAAAAGCGTCGCACAATTGCAGGCCATAACATCGCCGAAGTTGGCTAGGGTGCTGCCCCGCGAGGAAAACACCTCGTGACGATGGACCATCACAGAAAATGATTTCAGGCGACGTTTCTTGTTTCGTCGCCAGGGTTTTTGTCACTAAATAGACAAAATTTTGTAGTGTTGGCATGGTGTCATGAAATGGCACCAACATGTTGTTGTAATTTTTTTGTCCAATTTGGAACAAGTTTCGGTCCAAGCTTCTTACAAACCAGAGCTTCTCACTAGAAGCCTCGTGGTTCCGATGGGGAACGTGTCATCTTTGTGGACGAAACGACATTCGCTGCCTCTTCTCGCCTTGAATATTTTTCCAGAGGCAACATGGATTAATAAGAGTGTCGTGTACAAATTTGGAATTATTCAGGGTTCGTTTGGACATTTTTGTTCATTAACTGGGTTTTCTAGGCATTTAATGTGCATAATTCAAATTTGAACTACATGCACATGCTCCAGTGCACCAAAATGGGTTGAAAAATCATATATGTGTCCTTGGGTGCATGTTTAGGTCCCATGCAAGAAATGGGAATGAATTCCAAACACCTCGGCGCCGTGGATCGGCCGCAAGCATTGAGAAACTTGGTTTTTAAATTCCTGTAAATCCAAAACTCGTCTGAAATTCATGAAACTTGGCATGGTGTCCAACATGCTATGGTAAAAAAATTGTCCAATTTGGAACAAGCTTCGGTCCAAGCTTCTTACAAACCAGAGCTTCTCACTAGAAGCCTCGTGGTTCCGATGGGGAACGTGTCACCTTTGTAGACGAAACGACATTCGCTGGCTCTTCTCGCCTTGAACATTTTTCCAGAGGCAACATGGATTAATAGGAGTGCCGTGTACAAATTTGGAATTATTCAGGGTTCGTTTGGACATTTTTATACATTAACTGGGTTTTCTAGGCATTTAATGTGCATAATTCAAATTTGAACTACATGCACATGCTCCAGTGCACCAAAATGGGTTGAAAAATCATATATTTGTCCTTGGGTGCATGTTTAGGTCCCATGCAAGAAATGGAAATGAATTTCAAACACCTCGGCGTCGTGGATCGGCCGCAAACATTGAGAAACTTGGTTTTGAAATTCTTGTAAATCCAAAACTTCTCTGAAATTCATGAAACTTGGCATGGTGTCATGAAATGGCACCAACATGCTGTGGTAAAAATTTTGTCCAATATGAGAGAAGGCGCACACATTAACAGCCAACATAGCCATTTTGGAACAAATAGCTGTCACGTTATCATCACAAACGGTTGTACAATATTATTTAAATCATGGGCGTTCTACTGACTATTTACGTGCCGCCACGCGTCTTACTTTTTTATTGGCAAGGAGGTGCCGTGCGGTCAGCTGTTTGAGTAGACGGGAGGCGTGCGAGCGAAGTTCGCTGTGCAGGCTGACCGGGAGGCGTGCAACCAGTCCTCCGTTGTGCAGCCAAGGATTTGTGCATAGCTTCATCGCAAACGTTTCAGATTGAACACCCGTATGCAAAGCCAGACATAGTGTTCCTTCGCCACTAAGCCAAAGGAAAAGTGTAAGCCCAGGATTTGTGCATAGCTTCATTGCAAATGTTTTAGATTAAACACATGTATGCAAAGCCAGACATAGGGTTCCTTCGCCACTAAGCCAAGGGAAGAAGTGTACGCCATGGATTTGTGCATAGCTTCATTGCAAACGATTTTGTATGATGACCCGTGTGCTTACTACAGACAATTTGATAAGATTTGCATCTGTCAAGTTGGATATATTGCCATTTGTCAAATTGGAAACATTGGTATTTGTCAACCTTGTAACACTGACATTTGTCAAATTTTGCAGCTGAAAATCGCTAGTACTGTCTAATTTTGCAACTGAAATTCACTAACCATAGATTTCATTCATAGATTAAGCAGTTGTTCTTTGTACAAACAGTTCAACTCGACAGCGGAACCGAACAAACTTTCCCCCAATTGTTGCCAACCATGTACTGAAATAGCTAGTTCTACTATATATACTAGATAATTTGAAGTACGAAGTACAGTTCAATCATATCTATAGTCAGATGAATTAAACAAAATAGCCCCTAAATACTACTACGGAGGGGCTTTGTACTACTTCCAGCAGCCTCTCCTCTACCGAGCGCGCTCAGTAAGATGCAGAGAAGGAGGAGTCTAGCAACGAGATGGAGCAGTGGAGTCCGGCGCATGCCGCCGTTGCAGCTTTAGCTATGCCCAGCTCGTACGCCCTCTGCCGCTCCTGCCGCTCCTGCTCAAAGCGATGGGACTCCGCGTAGAGCTCCACATTCAGCGCCACTCTGGCGGCTTCTGCACTGGCCACGATGGCGGTAAGCCTCTTTGCGTGCTCGACCAGGCGCTCCTCCTCCTCCTCCCACAGGAACTCGATGTAGCGCGCAAGGTCGCTGACGCAAATGCGGGCCTCCACCTCCCCCTTCCGGCCGTGGTGGCGGAGCGGGTGATGGACACGGTGGCCGACGATGGGGTGGCGGCCACGACGGCCACCTTCCGCCTTCGGGCCGCGGTGGCGGAGCGGGTGATGGCCACGGCAGCCGGCGGTGGGGTGGCGGCTATGACGGCCACCTTCCGCCTTCGAGCCGTGGTGGCGAAGAGGGTGATGACCACGGCGACCGACGGTGGGGTGGCAGCAACGGCGGCCGGCAACAGCTGTCGTCGGGCAGCGGCGGCAGAGCGTGTGGTGGGTGTTGTGCGAACACTTGATACGTCTCCGTCGTATCTACTTTTCCAAACACTTTTGCTCTTGTTTTGGCCCCTAATTTGCATGATTTGAATGAAACTAACCCGGACTGACGTTTTCAGCATAATTGCCATGGTGTTGTTTTTGTGCAGAAAATCAAAGTTCTTGGATTTGGATGAAACTTTCTGGAGAATTTTTATGGAATATATAAAAATTATTGGCGCAAGAATCAACAGAAGGGGGGGCCACCCAGTGCCCACGAGGCACCAGGGCGCGCCACCCCCCCCCCCCCAGGCACGCCCTGGTACCTCGTGGGGCCCACGTGGCTCCGTCTGACCTAATTCCGATGCTATATATTCACTTTCCAGAAGAAAAAAATAACAGAGGAAGTTTTATTGCGTTTCACGATACGGAGCCGCCGCCACCTCCTGTTCCTCATCGGAAGGCCAGATCTGGAGTCCGTTCATGGCTCCGGAGAGGGGGATCTTCCGGCATCGTCATCATCAACCATCCTTCATCACCAATTTCATGATGCTCACCACCGGGAGTGAGTAATTCCTTCGTAGCCTTGCTGGACGGTGATGAGTTGGATGAGATTTATCATGTAATCGAGTTAGTTTTGTTAGGGCTTAATCCCTAGTATCCACTATGTTCTGAGATTGATGTTGCTATGACTTTGCTATGCTTAATGCTTGTCACTAGGGCCCGAGTGCCATGATTCCAGATCTGAACCCTTTATGTTTTCATCAATATATTTGTGTTCTTGATCCGATCATGCAAGTTATACGCACCTGCTACGTGTTATGATCCGCATACCCCAAGGTGACAATAACTGGGATTCTTTCCGGTGATTGCCGTAGTTTGAGGAGTTCATGTATTCACTAAGTGTTAATGCTTTGTTCCGGCTCTCTATTAAAAGGAGGCCTTAATATCCCTTAGTTTCCTTATGGACCCCGCTGCCACGGGAGGGTAGGACAAAAAATGTCATGCAAGTTCTTATCGCAAGCACGTATGACTATATACGGAATACATGCCTACATTACATTGATGAATTGGAGCTAGTTCTATGTCGCCCTAGGTTATAACTGTTACATGATGAATGTTATCCAACATAAGTCACCGATCCAATGCCTACGAGCTTTTCACATATTGTTCCTGCTAAGTTACTATTGTTACTACTGCTGTTACAATTGCTACTACTACTGCTGTTACCGTTACTGCTACTGTTACTATCATTGCTACTGCTATCAAACTATCATACTACTGTGCTACTGATCACTCTGCTGCAGATATTTAGTCTCCAGGTGTGGTTGAATTAACAACTCAACTGCTAATACTTGCGAATATTCTTTGGCTCCCCTTGTGTCGAATCAATAAATTTGGGTTGAATACTCTACCCTCGAAAACTGTTGCGATCCCCTATACTTGTGGGTTATCAAGACCTTTTTCTGGCGCCGTTGTCGGGGAGCATAGCTATATTTGCTAAGTCACTTGGGATTTATATCTGTTGATCACTATGAAGAATCTGAAAGACGCTAAAACCAAGATCGTTCCCTCTACGACGAGGGGAGGTAAGGAACTGTCATCTAGCTTTGCACTTGATTCACCTTCTGTTTTGAGTAAACTTGCAACACCACCACATGCTATTGATTCTGATATGTCGCAAGTTATTGATGATACCACTTCTGCTTTGAATGATACTCATGATGATGCTAGTACTATGCTTGATAATGTTGTGCCACTTGGTGAATTTCTTACTGAACAAATTGCTAAAGCTAAAGAAATTGAAAATGCTGAAACTCTTGAGAATTATGATTCACCTATTATGCCTAGCTCTCCTACTAGAGTTGAAACACCTGATGAACAATGCTTTGATAAGGAGACAGCTAGAGCCATTCTTGCTTGTAATGACAGACATGAAGTTATAAAATTGCTTGCTGATATGAAAGAAAAATCTATGAGGGAGAGAATGAAATATGATCCTAAGTTTGCAACCTCTCCCATATTTGTTACTGATAAGGATTACGAATTCTCCGTTGATCCTGAGTTGATTAAGTTGGTAGAATCTGATCCTTTCCATGGCTATGAAACTGAAACCGTTGTGGCACATCTTACTAAATTAAATGATATAGCCACCCTATTTACTCATGAGGAAAAAATTCGCTATTACTATATTCTTAAGTTGTTTCCTTTCTCATTAAAGGGTGATGCTAAAGAATGGTATAATACTCTTGCTCCTGGTTGTGTGCATAGTCCCCAGGATATGATTTATTACTTCTCTGAAAAATATTTTCCTGCTCATAAGAAACAAGCTGCTTTACAGGAAATATTTAACTTTGTGCAAGTTAAAGAAGAGAGTCTCCCTCAAGCTTGGGGGAGGCTTCTCGATTTACTTAATGCTTTGCCTGATCATCCTCTTAAGAAGAATGAAATACTTGATATCTTCTATAATGGACTAACCGATGCTTCTAGGGACTACCTAGATAGTTGTGCGAGTTGTGTTTTCAGGGAACGGACTATTGAACAAGCTGAGGAATTATTGAATAATATATTGAAGAATGATAATGATTGGACACTTCCTGAACCACCGCCTAAACCCACTCCGAAGAACAGGGGTATTTTATATCTCAGTCCTGAAGATATGCAAGAAGCAAAGAAATGCCAGAAAGAAAAGGGTATTAAAGCTGAGGATGTTAAGAATTTACCACCTATTGAAGAAATACATGGTCTTGACAAACCGACACAGGTAGTAGAGGTAAATTCTCTTATAAAATTTGATGAAAGTGATATTCCTTATAACAAACCTCCTACTCAATGCTTGTATGAATTTGACAATTATATTATTAAGCAAGATCATTTCAATGCAAATGTTATGAAACAATTGAAACGAAATGCTTACATGATTGATCGCTTGAGTGACTTGTTATTTAGAATTGCTAATGATGTTAAGGGTGTAAGTAAACATGCATCTATGGTTCAAACCCAATTAGAACAAGTTGCTAAATCTCAGAGTGAATTGCTTAATGAAATGAATAACAATGTGAATGATCATACTGTTAGAGTAATGACTAGAGGAAGTAGAATGACTCAGGAGCCACTTTATCCTGAGGGTCACCCTAAAAGAATTGAACAAGACTCTCAAAGAATTAATATTGATGCACCTAGTCCATCTAAAAAGAAAAAGAAAAAGAAGAATGATAGGACTTTGCATACTTCTAGTGAACCCGAGGTAGAAAAACCCTTGGAGGAGAGTAATGATGTTTCTATTTCTGATGCTGAAACACAATCTGGTAATGAACATTCACCCGAGGATAATAATAATGATGATGCTCATATGGATACCCAACCAGATAATGATAAAGAACCTGATAATGATGTTGAAATAGAACGTGCTGTTGATCTTGATAACCCACCATCTAAAAATAAACGTTATGATAAAAGAGACTTCATTGCTAGAAAACATGGTAAAGAAAGGGAACCATGGGTTCAAAAACCCATGCCCTTTCCTCCTAAACCATCTAAGAAAAAGGATGAGGAAGAATTTGAACGCTTTGCTGAAATGCTTAGGCCAGTCTTTTTGCGTACTCGTTTGACTGATATTATAAAGATGCCTCCCTATGCTAAATATATGAAAGACATTGTCACAAATAAAAGGAAGATACCTGAAGCTGAAATTTCCACCATGCTTGCAAATTATTCTTTTAAGGATGGAGTACCTAAGAAACTAGGAGATCCAGGAATACCAACTATACCATGCTCCATTAAAAGAAATAATGTCAAAACTGCTTTGTGTGACTTAGGAGCCGGTGTTAGTGTTATGCCTTTCTCTTTATATAAAAGACTTGATTTGAATAAACTCACTCCCACTGAAATATCATTGCAAATGGCTGACAAATCAACTGCCATACCTATCGGTGTTTGCGAGGATGTGCCCGTTGTAGTTGCAAACGTTACTATTCTAACAGACTTTGTTATACTTGATATGCCCGAGGATGACAACATGTCAATTATCCTTGGTAGACCCTTTCTGAATACTGCAGGGGCTGTTATTAATTGCAACAAAAGCAAGGTCACTTTTCATATCAATGGTAATGAATATACGGTGCACTTTCCGAAGAAACAATTTCAAGTGAATGGTATTCATATTATTGAAAAGACTCCGATAATTAATATTGGAAGTTTTCAACTCCCTCTTCCTACTGTTAAAAGGAAATATGAAACTCTTATTGTCGGGGAGATGCATATCCCCGTTGAGGTAACTTAGTGTTATACGAAAATTCTTCGGTTTCATGTCACTCGAAAATGGTTTTTTAATAAGACCTGATCAACCTTATTAATGGATTCTTTTTTAGAGGCATGTGGTCGATGAATTTGGTAAGCACAACCTTCTGTACCCACTTTTTGTTTTCTGTTATTTTTAGTTAAATGCAATAAAATGCCATGATTATCCTGCTTTCTGATTTATCCGTGCAATAAAAAAGTGCCCAGAAATAAAAGTGCTCAGAATGATTTGAAATTTTCACATGAATTTTTATTTAATATTTAAGAATTTTTGGCACAAAAATTATACCAGGGGGGTGCCCCAGGTGCCCACGAGGCAATCCCTTCAGCTCACTTCGTCTCTTACCTCTAGCAAAAATTTCTGGTAGCTCTCTCTCTCTCTCTCTCTCGTGTTCTTGCTCACAAAACTGAAATTTTCGATCTCTTTCCTCGGAACTCCGTTTCCGAAACTGTTTTGGGAGATTACTCCTTGGTATGTGACTCCTCCATTGCTCCAATTAGTTTTTGCTTTAGTGGTTTATATTTTGCATAACTAGCTGCTCTTGGTGCTACAGAAAATGAGCTTGCATGTTGAATTCTTTGAGTTCCAAGTAGTTTGAATGCTTGATATAGCCTCTAGACATCCATATGAGTAGTTGCTATCAATCTTGTGAAGTTCTATTGATATCATTTTGTGACCCAAAAATTTTCAGAAATTTGCTCTTAGGAAAATGAACATCTTCCGGAGGAGTTCTTCGAGGAGGAGGCCCACCGAGGCATCATCTAGTGAAGACCCCGCAGGCCAATCTTACGTTGAACCAAGGGCAAGTTCGGTGCGAGGTGCCGAAGCCAAATCATGTAGATGGCAGTGCAACGAGTTCATGCTAGGTGTAGGCATCAAGGAAGAATTTGACCAATATATTCACAATGCCGAGCTCTCCGCCTTCATCGCAGATAAGCCACCACAGCACTATTACCTCACTCATTCATTCACTCAATACTTTGAGTATCATCCGCACACTTCTAGAGTTTTATTTCATCTCTATGACATATCCTATAGAATGCCTCTAAGAATTATGTGATGCATGCAAAATTCCATATTGGGGCTCATTAGATGAACCACAAAAATCTGATTATGAACCATTTCTTAATAGCCTTTGCAATGGTGAGGATAGGGGAGTTACGCGGGCTAGAATAGTTAGTAGCCACTTTCCTACTATTCGGTATTTTGCACTTTTTAATGGTAAATGCATTGTTGGTAAGCAAGACTGCGGTACGCTTTGTGCCCCTGATTTGAGTCTTATTCATACGGCACTGACCGGTATCAAGCATTATAATCTTGGGGCTATTGTCGCACGTAGGCTGCAACGTAACGCGGGTAATGATGACTTGTATGGAGGAATTTATGCCTCCCGCATAGCTGCAAGGCTAAGGGTTTCGCCCAAGCCCGATGATCCCCTCTTACCTTACAAATATTTGAACTTCGAAGCAATGCGAGAACACAAGTTTTTGAAACGCAATGCACAAGGATATGAATATAACTTAGTTTTTAATAAATCTCGATCTGTGTATGTTGTTTTGCCTGCTCCTGCCCTCTTTGATTTTCAGATCAGACAAAGATATTATCTATTGGAGAGCGAGGTGCACGAATACAAGGCGGCGGTCGAGGCTGCCCGTCTGGCTGGGGAGGCGGCTCAGAACGCCTCTACGAATTACCACTTCGATTATTACCCAGACCAGGGATGGCGATGACCAAGCTAGGCCAAAAGCCTAAGCTTGGGGGAGTACGTATTTCTCACCGACATTACATTCATGTCCACACATTTCATTCTAGTTGTCGGTGTTCATACCTTTTCATTGTATAATCCATGTTAGTTTTATTTTCTCGCTTTCTTCTTGTGTGTTTGAAAAACTTTGAGAAAATCCAAAAATATTTCTCGTTTCTTTTCGGTTTTTCTTTCTAGCTTAGTTTTGTAGTAGTAAAAGAAAACCCAAAAAGATTTCTCATTTCTTCTTTTGCTTGTTGGGAGTTCTCTCGTGTAAATAGTTTTCTTTTCTCGTTTTTCGTTTTCTTCTTTTTGCTTTCTTCAGAAAACTAAAAATTCTAAAAATATTTCAGTGTGTTTCTCTGAAATTCTTTTCTTTTGTTGAGTCATTGTAAGGAGAAGACCACGATGAAAATGTTGAGTGGCTCTCATATTGCATTATTGTTGATCTAACAAAGAGCCCATTTTACCTTGTCTTCTCCTTTGAATAAAATGCTTGCAGATTCCAGCTTAGTCCACGGCACACTTGCACTATTTTTATTTTCATATCATTCGGTCATGCAAGTGAAAGGCAATAATGACGATGATTTGATGAAGTGACTGTGGCAAGGAAAAGCGGGTATGAACTCAACTTGTTCTTTGTTTTTATAAATATGTTTAACTCAGTATCCATGATTCAGCATGTTATGATTGAACATGTTTATGATGACAATTAGAGATTATAGTTGCTCATGCCATGCTTAAGTAGCTAGGAGTGAATAATGATTTATCTTGAGTGTCAACATGCATTAAAATGTTCATGATGTAGTATGATGATATGGTATCCTCCTCTGAATGTTTCAAGTGGCTTGACTTGGCACATGTTCACGCATGTAGTTGATTCAAAACCAACATAGCCTCCACGATATTTATGTTCATGGTGTTTATATCCTACTCATGCTAGTATTCAATGTTGATTATTCATAATGCATGATTATGACCGTTTTCGCTCTCTAGCTGATCGCTTCTCAACCTATTTGCTAGCCTTTGCCTGTACTAAGCGGGAATACTGCTTGTGCATCAAAATCCTTAAACCAAAGTTATTCCAGATGAGTCCACTATATCTACCTATATGCGGTATTACTCTGTCGTCCTAAGTAAATTTGCATGTGCCACCTCTAACTATTCAAATGAACATCTGTTTTGTGCGCCCGTACTGCTCATGGAGCGACAAGGGGCGGTCAGTATCTTCCATGCTAAGCGGGTTATTCTCATGACGAGTGTTTACTCACTTGTCCTTGCACGAGAGGGGCTGGTAATCGGGATGCCCAGTCCCATCATTAAAAATGCAAAATAATAAAACAAACTCCCCCGGAAAGTTGTTGGTATGGAGGGCACCCGAGGATTCGGCTAGCCATGGCTTGTGATTGTTGGTGGAGGGGGAGTAAACTTTACTTTACCACTTGGGAACCGCCGCTAATGTGTTTAGCATGGAAGATATTGAAAACTCTCGGTCATAACGTTGACTGGAAAGGCATACCTCCCAAAATTTTATTTACCTCTGATTTAAGCCTTGAGCTCTGGCATCTCTGCAAATCCATGCTTCCCTCTGCGAAGGGCCTATCTATTTACTTTTATGTTATTTTACTTTTATTGTTGAGTCGTCACCTTCTCAAACAAACACCAGACCTGGGAGCACTATTGTCATTCTCATGCATTGTGTATAGTTAATGTTGTGTGCATCATGACTGGATATCTTCTACCATGAATTACAATGTTTAGTCACTGCTTGAACTTTGGATGGTTCTCTGCATTTATGTTTTGCGGTCTCAGAAAGGGCTAGCGAGATACCATGCTGTCATATTATATCATGATTGTTTTGACAAAATGTTGGTATTTGAGATATCTTATTATAGCTCGCTAGTTGATTATGCCATTGATATGAGTGAATATAATTTCTAAGAGTTATCATTTGCATGGTTAATTATAATCTTTGCTGAAAACTTGGGTGCTATTTAAGCATATATATAGATACAAGAACAAAAGAGTTTGTAAAAGTTTTTCTTTATCACTTTCAGTTTGTCAACTGAATTGCTTGAGGACAAGCAATGAGTTAAGCTTGGGGGAGTTGATACGTCTCCGTCGTATCTACTTTTCCAAACACGTTTGCTCTTGTTTTGGCCCCTAATTTGCATGATTTGAATGAAACTGACCCGGACTGACGCTGTTTTCAGCAGAATTGCCATGGTGTTGTTTTTGTGCAGAAAATCAAAGTTCTTAGATTTGGATGGAACTTTCTGGAGAATTTTTATGGAATATATAAAAATTATTGGCGCAAGAATCAACAGAAGGGGGCCACCCAGTGCCCACGAGGCACCAGGGCGCGCCACCCCCCCCCCCCCCAGGCGCGCCCTGGTACCTCATGGGGCCCACGTGGCTCCGTCTGACCTAATTCCAACGCTATATATTCACTTTCCAGAAGAAAAAAATAACAGAGGAAGTTTTATTGCGTTTCACGATACGGAGCCGCCGTCACCTCCCGTTCTTCATCGGTAGGCCAGATCTGGAGTCCGTTCAGGGCTCCGGAGAGGGGGGTCTTCTGGCATCGTCATCATCAACCATCCTTCATCACCAATTTCATGATGCTCACCGCCGGGAGTGACTAATTCCTTCGTAGCCTTGCTGGACGGTGATGAGTTGGATGAGATTTATCATGTAATCGAGTTAGTTTTGTTAGGGCTTGATCCCTAGTATCCACTATGTTCTGAGATTGATGTTGCTATGGCTTTGCTATGCTTAATGCTTGTCACTAGGGCCCGAGTGCCATGATTCCAGATCTGAACCCTTTATGTTTTCATCAATATATTTGTATTCTTGATCCGATCTTGTAAGTTATACGCACCTGCTACGTGTTATGATCCGCACACCCCAAGGTGACAATAATTGGGATTCTTTCCAGTGATTGCCGTAGTTTGAGGAGTTCATGTATTCACTAAGTGTTAATGTTTTGTTCCGGTTCTCTATTAAAAGGAGGCTTTAATATCCCTTAGTTTCCTTATGGACCCCGCTGCCACGGGAGGGTAGGGCAAAAGATGTCATGCAAGTTCTTATCGCAAGCACGTATGACTATATACGGAATACATGCCTACATTACATTGATGAATTGGAGTTAGTTCTGTGTCGCCCTAGGTTATAACTGTTACATGATGAATATTATCCAACATAAGTCACCGATCCAATGCCTACGAGCTTTTCACATATTGTTCCTGCTAAGTTACTATTGTTACTACTGCTGTTACAATTGCTACTACTACTGTTGTTACCGTTACTGCTACTGTTACTATCATTGCTACTGCTATCAAACTATCATACTACTGTGCTACTGATCACTCTGCTGCAGATATTTAGTCTTCAGGTGTGGTTGAATTGACAACTCAACTGCTAATACTTGTGAATATTCTTTGGCTCCCCTTGTGTCGAATCAATAAATTTGGGTTGAATACTCTACCCTCGAAAACTGTTGCGATCCCCTATACTTGTGGGTTATCAACACTCAACAGGGACGCCACGCGCACTACACGCTTCCAGGAACTACGCCGCCGCCGCGGTGTAGCCTCCCAGCTGGAGCTGTCAACTGACGGCGGAGTGGCTAAGCGACGACAACAGACCGGTGCCATTGGCGACTGTGGGAGAAGCAGACGAGATAAGCTACGGGGAGGGAGGGGAAATATGTGATGCGGACTCGCCGGCCGTGAGGGTTTATATAGCAGGCAGGTAACCATTGGGGTTTTAGGGGATTTCGCCGAGTCGGGCGGGAAGCTTGCGCGGTTGCGCGCGGGAACCTGTGCGGTTGCGCGGGAACAGGCTCACCAACGATTCATTCATGCCTCTTCGAGCCAACATGTGGCCAAAAGAAACGCCTGTGCAGTGCTCAAGCTTGCACTCGAAGCCTTGGGCGTTAGCGCGGTGACAAGACCTACGAGAGGAGGACGAAATGACACGTACACATACCGTTGATAAAAAAACGTTTGTGATTTAATTACCTAGCAAACGAACGTTCTCTAGGCAGCGTCGTGAACGATTGTTTCCCCACGGTGTGATGTGAAATGTGACGTCGTTTCACATCACGCCGCCGGCCGGCTTGTAGACGGCCATTCCTGTGTGTTCAACTGCTCTATGCGTGTGGTTTCTCGCGGTTGATGCGGCCGCGGCGCGCTCCGCTCGCGTCCATCCGCGCGCCTTCTCCTCGCCTCCCTCCGCGCGCGCTCTGCCCGCATCCCTCTGCGCGCGCTGCCAGCGGTTGGGGCCGGCGCACGATCATGTATGTTCGGGGTGCCATATGCATGGGGTTGCGCCAGGCGCGGCGCGACGATGCAGTTACGTGCAGAAAAAACTGCCATGCGGACGTGCTGAGAATCCCGGCCGCCCGCCCCTCATTTATTCCCGTGGCCATTTACCTTCATCTCTTGTACCCCACGACACAATAAGCACAGCCTCGACGACACATACAGAGAGGATATCCAGCGGCTCCAATGGCGCTCCCAGCGGCTGACGACGACGACGGGTGGCAGTTCACCACGCGTCACGTAGTGGGCACCCACGTGAGGGGGGAGGACCTCTCGGTGGTGTACATGAACGAGCCTGTCTCGGTGGAGAGCTCCATCCACACTATGGAGCAGTTGCTTGCTGAGGACAAGTACCAAGTGGTCGGCTTTGACCTCGAGTTCACCGGCGGTCGTGTCGGGTATGATCAGAAGGTCGCCGTCGCCCAGTTGTGCGTGCGCCATCACGTCCTTGTCTACCACTATCACTCCGAAGAAAAGAGGTATTCTATTCCTCGGTCCAGAAGATATGCAAGAAGCTAAGAAATCTATGAAGAAAAAAGGTATTAAAGCTAAAGATGTTAAGAATTTACCACCTATTGAAGAAATACATGGGCTCGACATCCCGACTCAGGTAGTGGAGGTAAATTCTCTCACTAGATTCGATGAAGGTGATATTCCGTATAATAAATCTGCTAGTCAATGCTTGGATGAATTTGATAACTACATTGTTAAGCAAGAGAATTTCAATATATATGTTAGCAATCAACTAAAACGGAATGCCATCATGATTGAACGCTTGAGTGATTTGATGTTTAGAACTGCTAATGATGTTAAATGCTTGAGTAAACATGCTTCTATGGTCCAGACTCAGTTAGAACAAATTGCTAAGTCACAAAATGATTTGCTTGATGAGATGAATAATAAAATGAATGATCATGCTGTCAGAGTTGTTACTAGAGGGGATAGAATGACTCAGCATCCTCTATATATTGAAGGTCATCCTAAAAGAATTGAACAAGATTTTCAAAGAAATAATATTGATGTACCTAGTCCATATAAGAAGAAAAAGAAAAAAAAATGATAGGACTTTGCATGCTTATAGTGAACCTGAGATAGAAAAACCTTCTGAAAATCAAAATGATGTTTCTATTTCTGATGCTGAGACACAATCTGGTAATGAACATACACCTAGCGATAATGACAATGATAATGATAATGATGATGCTCATGTTGATGCTCAACCAGATAATGATGCAGAAATAGAACCTGTTGTTGATCTTCATAACCCATCTCCTAAGAATAAAAGATATGATAAAAAAGATTTCGTTGCTAGAAAACATGAAAAGGAAAGAGAATCCTCTTCTACCTCTTCCTCCCCCTCCTCGTCCACATCCTCAGGCCTCTCCTCGCCGCGCACACGCCCAAGTGGCCCAAGTGCCTGCGGCTGAGCCGCCGCACTGACCGCGCGCGCAAGTCACTGCCGGGCCTCGTCCTCGCCATCTGAGAGCAGAGCCTACGATTGAGTAAACTGGAAGCCAAGGCGTTGGCGTATGAGCTGAACTGAACTGCCTGCGAGTAGAGTATTCAGTATCGCTTTTGCGTGCTTGATTAGCAGTGTGATTTATTTGGTCTAAATCATAGATTATGGTGTGTACTACTGCTACTGCGGAAATGGCTTGGTATTGCGGCTGAATAAAAGTATGGAGTATAATGTATTGAAGCCTTAAGCAATGTGTGATGAGTTATCTTCATTTTTTCTGTCTTTCCTATCTACTTGATGTCATGATCGGTCTTCAAATGAACCGAGTGACTCCTGCTTAATTTCTTGGCAAAAAAAGCATACGCGCAGGGGACAAATCCATACATGTGCAACCCGGTGGCAGCGGCTTCTTCGAAGGAGGAGCTGCCGAGGAAGGAGCAGGCATAATCAACTCCCGAAGCCGATGCACTCACTGTCACACCCACAGAGCACAACGACGCCCCTCCATCGTGGATCCAGGCACAGAAGGCCCAACTCCACCACCGCAAACCACCACGCTGCCGTGCCGCTGCCCAGGCAGCCACCACTGCAGAGCAACCGCCGGGAGCCCCCCCGGGCCGCCGCGCCCACCACGCGCCAGATCCACGCCTAGGACGCCGCCAGCCGACCATCCCGCTGCCGGAGCCGCCTCGACCACCACCCAAGCTGGCCGCCATGACTGGCCAGAGGAGCTATCCCCACCGCACACACGCCAAGCCCACACGGGCTCGCCCACTCCAGCACCTCTTCCTCTTCGCGACGAGCATGTCAAGCACGACATCGGCTCCACACTACTGCTGCTTCGCCGGTGGGGGCGGGCTGGCGGCGCCGAGCTTGCCGCCGCTGCAGCGGCGCCGGTCAGAGGAGGTGACGGGGTTGAAGAAGGGGTCCACCAGCGAGGACACGAGGCTGCAGTCTGAGTCCGGTGACGCTCGACGTGCCCAGCGCGGGCGCCGCTGTGCCGGCTTGCCATCTGGTCTGGTCCTAGCCGGGGGCGAGCGAGCTGGTTTGGTTTGGTCTGGTGCGTGAGTTTAAGTTGTGGAATTTTGCAAAAAAAATCCTCGAGTCCCTGCGTATTGCAGCTACTCAGGTGACGTGTCGAGTCAACGCCACAGTGTACCACTTGACCAATGCCAAATCAGCAGATACGTACACAAAACCATATTTGAGGCCGTAGGTGAACCCTTAGGACAAGTCGAGGGAGTGTATTTCGGGATTTTGAACTACGAGGACTAAAGTGACCAGCGGCGCAAGTTTAAGGACCGTGAGTGAATTTTTCTCAAAACAAAACTATACGAGAGCGACACACACCCACCTATCCCAATGTGAGCTCACCTAAAAAAAAGGACCCCGATAACTGCCGAACGTTCGGTCTGGGAGAGACCCAGATCAAACGATTCGGTCGCTACTGGGGGTGGCAACGACCGAGCGAGTTTGTTCCGCAGGAGAAGTACCCCAGCCGAACACCCTCCTACAGCTCTCATATAGGCCTTTTTGCTGTGACTAAAAAAGGCCCAGTTTTTACTGTGGCTAAAAAAAAAACTGTTTTGGCTATGACTAATTAAGCCCAGATTTGCCATGCTAACAAATTTACAAATGTCCAAAAAATAAACTGAAAGATGAATTTGTTGTGACAGATAAGAGTGACAAACAAAGATACTACTAAAAAATCCCCAAACCAAAAAAAATACCATCGTCTTTATAAGCAAAATTTGGCATGGTCAATGAAGATCTTTTTTATGAAAAAAACACTAAAGAAAAAGTTCATGGCAAATTTGCATTTGTACATGCTGGCAAGAAAATGTGGATTTAAAAATTTGTATGGTATTTTTACTATATACATGAAAAGAAAAAAATATGGATTAAAATTTGCCATCATGTGGCAAAACAAAATGGCAAATTGCCATCTGTTGTTTAGTAGTAATTGCCATGTTCTTAGTAAAGTAAAAGTAAAAAATTCTATAGAAGCAAAAAAAAATCCATGAATGGTGAAAAAACAAAAAATTGCCATGGATGAAAGGTATTTTGCCATGGCAAAATAAAAAGTAAAGTTGCCATACTCCATAAAAGTTAATTTGCCATGAGCGACAAAAGTAAATTTGCCATGTATGTCAAATTAAGATTGCCATGCAAATAAAGGAAAATTTGCCATGGCAATAAAAAAGTTAAATTGCATGGCAAAATGCATATTCAAATTTGCCATGGTAATTTTATCAAAATTGCCATCTTTTGTGTAATAAAATTGCCGTGTATGTGGAATAACACAAAAAAAATGATCAAAATTGCCATGGCAAATCCATATTCAAATTTGACATCATGTTTATATTGAAATTTGCCATGCTTTTATATAATAAATTTGCCATGTATGTGCAGTAAAAAAAATTACCCTACTGTTTATAGTCAAAAAAAAATTGAGTATGTTAAATTAAGATTGCCATGCAAATAAAGGAAAATTTGCCATAGTAATAAAAAAGTTAAATTGCCATGGCAAAATGCATATTCAAATTTGCCATGGTATTTTTATCAAAATTGCCATCTTTTGTGTAATAAAATTGACGTGTATGCGAAATAACACACAAAAATGATCAAAATTGCCATGGCAAATCCATATTCAAATTTGCCATCATGTTTATATTGAAATTTGCCAAGCTTTTATATAACAAATTTGCCATGTATGTGCAGTAAAAAAAATGATCAAAAATTGCCATGGCAAATGCATATTCAAATTTGCCATGGTATTTTTATAAAAAATTGCCATCTTTTGTGTAATAAAATTGCCGTGTAAGTGAAATAACATAAAATTTTGATCAAAATTGCCATGGCAAATGCATATTAAAAAATTGATGCTTCAAAATTATGTTTGCTGAAAAGTTAAAATGCCATGACAAAAAAAGTTTGCCATGAGCGAATAAAAGTTGACATCTACGTAAAAGTAAATATGCCATGGTAATTTATCATATAAGAAATTGCCATAAAAAGCAAATTCAGAGAACATGGTCAGTATGACATTGCAAAAAACGATCTTTGGCAGCTGAATAACAATTTTCCTTGGTCTATGAAATGAATAACAAAATAAAATCAAATTATTTGCCATGGCAACTATCTACTAAAAACAGAAGATGGTACCTATACAAGATTGTGAAATTGCCATGTCAATTGATTATAATTTGCCATGGCAAACGATTTGCAATTCACAATGAATTCCCCATGGTCATATCACATTAAGCGATAAGTAAATCATGATAAATTTAGAAAAAATGGTACGTATTATAGATCATTTGTCATGGCAATTTTAGAGATCTCTAATTAGAAGTCCGAAATACATGGCAAAAATTTGAGAACATACATGGCAAAACGATCTCTAAAAAATTGAATATCAATTTACCATGGTCTGAAAAAGAATCATAGCAAAAACGGGGCAAATTTGCCATGGCAGCTATTCACTTTACGAAACATGGTAGCTACAATTTGTTGATGTCAAAAAATTGATGAGAATTTGCTCTGTTGCTGCACAAGTACAAAAAGCAACAACAATCAAACTAGACAATCAAAAAATACAAAAATCAACAGACTTTTAAGCCATGATGCCAAATTCATGTTTACACAAAAGTTGCCATGGCAAAATCACATGAATTTGCTGTCATTTATGAACATAGATGGTAAGAAATAATCCAAAAACACTGGTGTTTTCGTCATCAGTGAGTCAATCAGTGTTGCTGTAGGCTAAAGATAGTAGGGATGTGGACTCATTTTTGCATCATCACAACTCAATAAAAGTAGCTCTTCGCTTGCTGAAAGAATACTTCTCTTGTATGCTTTGTTTCTAAAGAGTAATAACAGAGGATTCACAAACTAGGAGCAGATCTGCAACTAAATGACTACGATTCTGGAGTACTGATGGAAGTGTAGAGAAATTTAATGGGGGGTGGCGGGTGGTGGCAGAGGGGAAACAATTGCAATATACCTTCGGTCGCGTCCTCGTTGGTGGCTGCATTCACCCAGAGCGCGGCACCTTGTGCTCGCCGTGGCGCACGAGAACCACTCGTACATAGGTGGCCCCAACGTCGGTCGCGTCAGCGTGGGCGAGCAGGCGGCGCTCGGCTCTCTTCCCGCGGCGGCACCTCGAGCCGGTCGGCGAGGAGCTTGCAGAAGGAGGCTGAACCGGAGCGCGACGGAGGACTGACGGTTATCGTCGCGCGAAGACCTCGACGAGGGGAGGCGGCCTCGACGCACACCGCGGCGGAGCAGGTGAGCAGGCGCCACCGCGGCACTCGGCCTCCTCCAGAAGCGCACCTCCAGCCGGTGCGCCGACCGGCATCGCGGCGGCTCCAGGGCCATCGGGACCGCCGCGCGATGCAGATCCGCGGAGCTGCAAAGGAGCGGAGATGGAGGCGCCCGTGGCCGGTCGCGGGTGAGACGGCCTCTCCGTCCGGTGGCGACAAATCCCCAGCGGCGGCCGGAAAAGACGGCGCACGGCGGAGGAGGTAGGCGTCGGGCTTCCCTGCTCGGGATCCTGGGCTGCCGCTCGGTTCGTCGTCCGTCCGTGAGGAGAGAGTGGGGTTCATGGGGATGGATAAGGGAAACGCGAGGAGTGAGTAGAGACTGGAGTGGCGTTCGGGACGGTTTTCTTTTCCCACGAACGATTTGAGCGCTGATGTGGCAGCTTTCGCTGCTCCGAGATTGGTGCGAAAATTCCAATGGCCATGAAAACGTTCGGGACGGGAGCAAAAAACATAGCACGTTCCGCAATTATTGATTCTGAAAAAAAAATCCCAATGTGAACGAGCGTGGGGAAACCTAGGAACGCCGCCGCCGCCGCCGCGAGATAGCGCACCTAGCTAGCCGGCGGCGAAATCATCTCCCCCTCGATCCTTCCCAGTGTCCGTTGCCTCTAGGCCACTAGCACCTCACCTCCCTGTTTCGCTGCTCTGTGCTGGTCGGAGGGGAGAGAAAGATGAAAGGATGACATAAGGCTAAAATTTAACATACAAAATTAGACATCAAGCACTCTAGCCTCCAAGCACAACCTTCTCTCAGAAAAATGAAAATCGTTCTCTCCAAGCAGGAAACTTAGGATTAGCAGTGAAGTAAGTTACAGCGATTCCCCACAAAAAAAGTAAGTTGCAATGAGATTGTCATACCGTAAAGCACTAGAAATGGCGCACGAGATTGCGGTACACTCAATTCTCCTAAGAAAGTTTGGAACCACATCATACCATTAGCAAGAGCCTTGTCTTTCTCTTTATGTGCTTGCGACCTTGAGTGAGAAATCGAAGACCGCTTTCTAGAACTAGCGAGATTTGGTTACACCGCGCGACGAGCATGGTAAGAAACCTCAAAATTGCTATCAACAACGATGGGCTTTGGTCTAAGAAAGCTAGCAAACCCATTAGTAGACCGATGATCATCAACACAACTAGTCCAATTCACATAAGTGAACACACAACTGTAGAGGTGATCAAGGAATAAACCTGTTGTAAGAGTGGTGAATTGGATCCAAAACTGATGGGTTAATGTGATCTTATCCATTTCGTTATGCACTCTTCAAATAGGAATCCATTTCCTAACTGCTTTGGTTGTCGTCCAAGATCTTTTCGGTGACCTATGTTTCTTGAAGGGATATCTATATGATCCAATCAATTGCATAAGACCAGCGTAGCAATAGAATAGGGAAATATACATCAAATATATTTTGTTAGTTTTTATTATCTATACATTAGTTTGTTTCTATTTACAGATATACATTTATATGCATTAGTATTAGTTAGCGGTACTATTATATTAGTTACCATCCCAACTTTGTGAGTTATTTCTTCCATGTTTGCTCCAGCGCCGGCGCGGAGCTTGGGAGGTAGTCCAGGAGCGGATGTAGATTGTTGTCCGCATCGGCGGCATCTGGAAGATGGTGGATCGTGTGCTGGGTTCGTGGTTCGTGGCAGGCAAGTATGGTTTCCTCCTCCGACGTCTTAGTCGCACGGGGGTGCCAGATCTAGGCTTCGATGGCGTGTTCGGGGTGTTGCCCCGGTCCGATTCATTCAACGGCAATGGCTTCGCCTTTATTGGCGAGCCACCTTGGAGGTCCACAAAGTTGCATATCAGCGATGGAGCCGCGTTGAGCTCGGGTGTGGAGGTGATCCGTCATTTTCTTCTTTGGTGGCTGTTGTGGTGGTGCCAGAGGCAGGTGACGGACGTTGGTGTCAAGCTCAGAGGATTCTTCGGTCTTGTTTGTAATTTTACTTCTTGGCTGGTGTTCATGTGTGCAAAGGCTAGCGTTCTGCTGTCTTTCAGTTTTGTCAGGTCGGTATATACGTGGCTTGTACTATGATCCTTATGATATAAATGAGACACGTATTATCATGCAAAAAAAAGAGTTATTTCTTTCATAAATTTGACAACTTTCCAATACAATGTGCATTATGTCCTTTTCTTTGCGAGAATGCACATTATGTCTTGTTACCGTATTTCTCCACGTTTTACTACTGACAGTATATTGTATCGTCTACCCATCTTAGGGCATGTACAGTGGTTGATAAGACAGTCTTATGTTAAGCCTTGCATGTAATTTAGATATGACAAAAAATATGTCTACAATGGGTTATATCTTAGCGTTATCTCTAATAACTAGCTATTCCTAAAAACGTGGTGAGACATATTGTGCTAAGAGATCATCTCTTAAATAAGAGAAGACAGGCCTTTTCTTATGAGTTCTCTCTCCACCACGTCAGCATTTATCCTATGTGACACTCCTAAGATAGCACCATTGTACATGCCCTTATCTCTATTTAGGTAGCACAAAAACCTTCTGATCAACGATATGTGATCCTGCCAAAAGAGAAAGAGTCGTGCCGGAGGTCGAGGAGAAGATCAGAGAAGATATCTCGTGCTCCCCCCCTCCCCCCCCCCTATGTGTGGTATCTACATTTCAAACAACAACAAGAACATTGCCAAAAATGTCAAATTATTTTTTATAGTACTTTTTGAAAGAACATGTGCTGCCCCCATGTTTGGTTTTGGTAATTGATGACAATCTCTATGGACTAATGGTTGCCTTGAGTTATATTTTAAGGGTTTGTCCATAGGCATTGCTTGAAGACCATTTGTTGGTTTCAAGGTTATTAGAAGAAGAATGTGTGTTGACCAAGGTGCTATTCAAGGATTTATCCAAAGATTGGTCATGTGAGTGTTGAGCCTATTGCAAGCATGTCTTGAAGAAGAAGTTTGTGTGAACATTCATGCTTACCTTCAAGACATCATCCTAATGAAGAGAGTTGGAAAGATTCAAGGTTGATCAAGACTAAATATGAAGAGTGATTCAAGTTGATCAACACACAAAGCGTAGAAGATGTACGAGTAGGATCAAGTGATCTCACGGTATGGTAAGCATTGTCCATTACGCTTTGTGTACTAACCCATGTTCTATGCGAGAGTTCTATGTGGGGTTAGGTATGTTTCCATGGGCTTGCGTCAAGAGGAAGATCTCATTCAACCCATGGAGGATGACATCAAGTGGTGATCGTCATCAAGATTGCGGTGTGCAAGTTCAAGTGGAGCATCACGAAGAGATCACTGCTTGAAGCTTGCCGTTCATTGTGGTGACAATGGACTTGTGAAGATGTGCCGAAGAGTGGCTCACACATAGTGGAGTATGGGGGAGCAATCAACTAGTCCTCATCGAGCCGGCGCAATCAAGAAAGGTGGTCCAACTTGAGAAGGTCAAGATCGTCATCATCTAGCTCAAGTGGACTGTGCGCAAGGCAAAGGTTTGCCCTTGATAGGTTTTCTATTTTACCGGTCTCATGGTAGTAGTTGGGAGACCGGGTTATAGGATCGATAGCCGTACTATCAAGGGGGGCTCTCAAGTGAGTAGCTTTATTGTATCTTCGTAGAGAGCTCAAACCATTACATCCTTGCATCATCTTTCTTGGTTTGTGTTTGGTGTTTCTCTTTGTGAGTCTTTGAGCTTTTTGGTCATCTTCATGACAAGCTCGAGGTTATCGAAAACGGAGTTCATCTATGCATCTTCTATGATGTTTTCGATGTTGGAGTTTATGCCGGTTCTTCATTCATAGAGGTTTCTCATCTCTATATGTTAGGCATATCTCCCCTGCCACTTCTTATTATAACCAGTCGCTGTTGGATAGTATTTGTCGTCATCTATCCAACAAGCTTGAGTTTGCTCAATTCGGAGCTCATTTGCAGAAATTGTGGCAGTTCAGGTTTTATTGTATTCTCTGTTGATCTCTGTGCGGTAGTACCGCTCTGATCAGCGGTAGTACCGCTTGTGCGGTAGTACCGCTCTCCAGCGCGGTAGTACCGCTGGCTTGCGAGCTTTCCCGGCAAGTCCTTGCCGGGAGCGGGTCTTGCCGGGACCGCAGCTTCTCTGGGCAGTTTTCCTGTCACCCAAGCGGTAGTACCGCTCGGTACCATGGTAGTACCGCTTATGCGGTAGTACCGCTGTGGTCTACCGCAGCGTGTACCGCTTGGGGGTATTTCTTTTGGTATCGTTTTCTGTTAAACGGTAGTAGTGCGGTTGTACCACTCAGGGCGGTAGTACCGCTCTGCTAGGCAGTAGTACCGCTTGGTGCGGTACTTCCGCCCTCCACTACCGCTGCTACTACCGCTTGTTTTTTCGCAGAGTGTGCAAGCTTCTGTTGCTCTTTTCGCTTTAGCGGTAGTACCGCTTGGTTGGAACGGTAGTACCGCTAAGTGCGGCACTACCGCTCCAGTTCCATGTTCTCGCCTGTTGTTTTTTGAATTACTACCGCCCGAGCGGTAGTACCGCTCTGCGGAGCGGTAGTACCGCTCTGTGCGGGCTGAGACAGGTAACGGTTGGATTTGGGGGCTCCTTTAAAAGGGGGTCTTCTTCCCCCTTGCCCCCAACGGTTCTTTTATCCCCTTGCAGCTCTCTCTCCTCCATTGTTGACCTTCTAGAGCTTTGCTATCTCTCCATCCCTCCAATGATTCTTGCTCCTTCTTGAGGGAATAGAGAGAGGAGATCTAGATTCATCTTTCCACCAATCACTTTCTCCTCTATGTGAGGGAAACCTTGTGGATCTAGATCTTGGAGTTCTTGGTGTTCTCCTTGTTCTTCCTCTCACTTTCCTCCATAGCTTTTGTTGCTTTGGTGGGATTTGAGGGAGAGGGACTTGAGCACTTGGTGTGTTCTTGCCATTGCATTAGTTGCATCGGTTTGAGTTCTCCACGGTGATACGTGGAAGTGAAAAGGTTGAGAAGCTTATTACTCTTGGGTGTTTGGGCACCCTAGAGCTTGTGCCTCTTGGGTGCTTGGGCGCCCTAGACGGTTTGTGGTGTCGCGGAGCTAAATCATTGTGGTGTAAAGCTCCGGGCAAGCTTCGGGGTCTCCAATTAAGTTGTGGAGATTGCCCCGGGCAATTTGTACGGGTACGGTGACCGCCCCCAAGGGTTGCCAACTGTAAAGGTTCGGTTGCCACCTTCTAAGGCACCGCTTAGTGGAATCACGGCACCTTGCATTGTGCGAGGGCGTGAGGAGAATACGGTGGCCCTAGTGGCATTGTTGGGGAGCATTGTGCCTCCACACCGCTCCAAACGGAGATTAGCATCCGCAAGGGTGTAAACTTCGGGATACATCGTCGTCTCCGCGTGCCTCGGTTATCTCTTACCCGAGCCCTTTACTTATGCACTTTACTTTGTAGCCATATTGTTTCTTGTTATATATCTTGCTATCACTTAGTTGTTTATCTTGCTTAGCATAAGTTGTTGGTGCCCTTAGGTGAGCCTAGTCGATTTAGGTTTTGTGCTTGACAAATTAAACGCTAGTTTTATTCCGCATTTGTTCAAGCCTAAACCGTAATTATTTTAAAGCGCCTATTCACCCCCCCCCTCTAGGCGACATCCACGATCTTTCACTTTTAAACCAACTTCTTCATGACAATATTGGCACAAGATGCTTTTATCATGCCTCAAAATTTCATTTAAGAAATCTCTGATTGTAAAAAAATTGGCAGAAGTCCGCGTGGTGGACGGAGCCACGGAGGAGCCGAAATGGATGAGCCAATTTTGATCGGTAGGCTCACTTCCACCTCGTAGTCGGGCTCAATCAGGTCAGTCCATACCTGTTCAATGGCCTGGGTAGGACACGGCCACCAGTAAACGGGCCTGGCACGACACGTTGAGACCCGTATGTAAGCGGGTCGTGTCGTGCCAGCAAGTGTGCTTTGCCTCATGACCTAGGCACGACACATGAACTAAACGGGCCAACCCGGCACAACACATGTGCTGGCCGACCCACGTGCTACTCGGCCTTTTGGGCTGTTTTTTGGGCCAATTTTTGGGTTTTTGGGTTGTTCAAAAATAAAAATAAAATCCCAAAAAATAAACGGCTCGTGCCGTGCCGGCATACGGGCCTCGCCCAGGCGCCCGAGCATGGCCCGAGGCGTGCCGCGGGCCAGGCACGTCACGGTCACGCATGCTCCCGTGCTACGGAGCTGGCCCGCAATATTCGGCCCGGTTGGCCAGGTATGGGTCAACCCGGCAATCCGACCCATGGGCGGCCGCGCCCATGGGCACCCGACCCGAATGGGTAGGGTATGGGTCGCCATCTTCACCCGTGGGTAAGCCCGATGGGTAACCCGATTAGTCGTGGGTAGGGTATGGGCATAAGGTCCTGCTCGTGGGTCGCCCGATGGGTCGCCCGATTAGCTGACATGTGCGCCCCTGAGTACTAAAATCACAGCCAGCAACCAACGATCCAGTCCATAAACGAACTAGATGTTAGTTCTTTGCATTCATGGCACAGGCCCATTAGCTGGGTAGCTAAGCAGTAGCCTCCACGTACTGCTTTTGAGTAGCTAGCAGCCTCCACGGAGTAACATGTTGGCTTCTTGTTGGGCCTATGAAGCCAGCCCATATCCTGCTTTGCATGCACGGTAGCATGTGAAGCTACACAGGTTGCCAGCTTGTTTAGTACCACCTCGCCTAGTTGGGTAGGAGGGAGGTGCAGCTCTGCCTATATAACCAGACTACAGGGCACTCAAGCAGCAGCCAGTTCACAAGCCCCAAGCGCTATGTGTTGGGCATAATTAATAAATTTATTAAAGAAAAGCTATGCCCGATGGGTAACCCATTGGGTCGGGTTACCCGATGGGTACGGGCGTGGGTCTGCTCTTATGCCCATGGGTAGGATCGTGGGCGAAGCGGTAGACCCATTTACTTATAGGGCATGGGTCTGGTTGAGGTCGACCCGACCAAACCCGACCCGACTGACAGGTTGAGGTATGGGTCAGTCCATTGCTGTGGCCTTGTAGGATTCTCTTCTACCTGGTCTTCGCACCGAGACGGGAGATGCGGAGGCCGTCGGCTTCGTCGCCTCCGGCGAGGGGCCCGTCGTTGGCTGCAGCAGCCGCGGTCGTGCTCCTCCCGGCTGTTTTCCCCGCGCTGTTCTCCCCGCTCGGCCGCGCCTTCCCTTCCCTATTCTCGGTGCGTCCCCTATAGTTCCATCCTCCTCTCCAGGCGGTTCGATTTGAGCCGGTGTAGCGTCATATTGGCGATCTTCTGCTTTTCTAGCTGCTTCCTACGCTTCTCCTTGATAGTTTGCCACTTTCCCGAGTCCGATCCTGTGGGGTCTTGGGTATATTGTAGACGGGTTGATACGGTTGGGGAGTCTGGCATGTGCAGGGCGAAATGGTGTGGTGAATTCATGAATTTTCTCTCTCTCGTTGTTAAGAAATTACATTAGTTTAGTTGGTGTATGTATGTTGACGCAGAGTTATCTGTAAATAAGCAAAGTGTGCAAGCTATGTAAAGATCTGGATTCTTTTGATGGATAGCATCATGCCAGTTGCATTGAATATTTTGGTTTGGGCAGTGGTCTACAATGTGTGGTTACTAGATTTTATATGCATTTTGCGGCAGTGTGGGACTGTATCCGGCAACCACGAGTCCATGACAATATCGGGAATAACATATGTACTGGATTACTATGGTTATGAAGATAGATTGGCAACTCAAGTAGACCTTAGTAAATATTTCTGCAAGCTGCAATATTGTCTTTTTAAGATTAATCATGTGGACAGCGTGTATATTGCAGGAGTGGAATGCCCCTAAGCCAATGCACGAGTCTCTTTTGAATGAGTCTTTGCGATGGACAATAGTGAGTATTCACAACTCAGATAAAAACTGGAAGTAGTTATGTTGAAGTCTATTTGTAACTTGCTCTCTGTACAGCCAGATGAACAAAAGAGAGATCTCTGGACACCCTTGCCTGATCAGGGGTGGAAACCATGCTTAAGGTCATCGATCACTCATGGTAACATTCTGAGATAACTTTGTTTAGGTAATGATATGCCTCCTGCTGCGGTAGAAATCAGTTCTATAAGCATTTGATTTTATAAATTATAGGGCTACCTTTGGAATCCAGTGGGTACATACAAGTATTTCTTGATGGTGGCCTGAACCAGCAAAGAATGGGGGTAACACACTTCTTATGTAGCAAACTCATGATGTTAGATTTAAGATAACTTGCTTGGTTGAGACTTTAGATCATCTGACTCTTTCCTTTTGTTCTCTAGATATGTGATGCAGTTGCTGTTGCTAAGATTTTGAACGCTACTCTTGTGATTCCACATCTTGAAGTAAACCCTGTTTGGAAAGACTCAAGGTGCATTTGGAGTTTCAGAGTACTACTGTATCTTGTTAATTTTTTATGTTCTCCTGTTAAATTGGAAGTGAAAAGTTCAGTTGTGCTGCAGCTCATTCGGAGATATTTTTAATGTGGATCACTTTATCAACACCCTAAGAGGCGAGGTTTCAATAGTGAGAACTCCACCAAAAGAATATTCGTGGAGCACAAGAGAGTTCTATGGCACAGGAATACGTGCTACAAGAATAAAAACCGCACCTCTTCATGCCTCAGCAAGTTGGTATATAGAGAATGTCAGTCCTATCCTGCAAAGGTTTGTGAGTTTCTGGTCATATAATCACTTGTTCAGACCCCTTTGAGTAAGTGAAGATCTGTAATGCCCTTTGTACTGACATTTATTGCAAAAATAAACTGCTATTTGACATGGCATAATAATGCTAAGAAACTCAGTTCATGTTTAGCGCAGGTTGATGGCCACTAAACAGGCTTTATAGTATTAATTAACATGACAAATTCTTGTCTAACTTCATTACCTGGTTACTTTGTGAGGGAATCCTTCACTGAGAATCTCATGTACGTGTTCTTTCCCTTGTCAGCTATGGAATTGCAGCCATTGCCCCCTTTTCTCACCGCCTTGCATTTGATGATTTGCCTGTGGACATTCAACGCTTGCGCTGTAAAGTTAACTTTGAAGCCCTAGTTTTTGTGCCTTACATTATCTCACTGGGGAGGACTCTTGAGAAGCGTTTGAGATCTCCAGTCCAGGGGCACTCCACTGAATTTGCCCAACAAGTTGTAGAAGAAAACACAGATCAGGCTGGAAAGTACGCAGTTTTACATCTCCGCTTCGATAAGGTAAATGGAAAGGCCTCTTCATTATTTGGAAGTCGTATGTGTAATTTCGTGTTCTCTTCAGGGAATTGCCACTCTGAAACATCTCAAGCTGACCTACATTTTTCAGGATATGGCTGCACATTCTGCCTGTGACTTTGGCGGCGGTAGAGCTGAAAAATTAGCTCTGGCTAAGTACAGGCAAGTTATCTGGCAAGGGAGGGTATTAAATTCACAGTTAAGTGATGAGGAGCTTCGAAACACAGGACGCTGCCCGTTGACTCCAGAAGAGATTGGGTTGATACTAGTAGCGCTTGGCTTTGACAGCAAAACTCGATTTTATCTTGCCTCTCACAAGGTTTGACTCTGTCTGTGCGCTTACTTATTCTCCGTGGTGGAAGCAGAAAGTTCTAACATACATCACCTATTAAGGTATATGGAGGGGAAGCTAGGATCTCTAGCTTGCGCAAACTTTTCCCGCTGATGGAAGACAAGAGGAGCCTTGCATCGGTAGATGAACTTGCTAATGTTGAAGGGAAGGCTTCTGTGCTAGCAGCTCTTGACTACCATATCAGCATGCACAGCGATGTTTTCATCTCTGCTTCTCCTGGCAATATGCATAATGCACTGGTAAATCCTGTTGGCTTCTGCTGTATTCGCTAGATTTTTCCTCTTTTCTTTATTGGTCCTGACTAGATGATGGTTGATTCAGCTGGCCCACCGGGCCTATAGGAATCTGAAGACGATAAGGCCAAACATGACATTGCTTGGCCACATATTTGTGAACAAGAGCATGGAGTGGTCAGAGTTTCAGCAGGCTGTACAGGCAGGCCACAGAGGTAGATACGGGCAGATCCGCCTGAGGAAGCCGAAGCAGTCTATCTACACTTATCCTGCCCCAGATTGTATGTGCCAAGGGTAGATCGCCGAGTTTTCTGCGGTGCACCGACAAAAGAAATGTGCTGAGTTACTCGCAGTTGCTAATTAGGATAAGCTCATGTGGATACATATATTAGTTCTGAATTTTGTTGAATCAGTTGGCTGCCTCTCCCAATAGGATCTTAATTTTTAACCAAATTTCACTACTGTACGTTGAGCCTTTAAGGACGCAAATCTTTTGCTGTTGCACATTCCACACGACGAAGTTGTAGTTTTGTTTTTTTTTCGAAACGGAGGCAAAAGTTTTGCCTCATCTATTAATTAAGCAGAAGAGAGTTGCCCGGTTAATTAACGGGAAACCGGGCTAAAACCGTCACAACCGCTGAGCGGCACACGCAAGATACTCCACACACGCCACTCAAAAGAGGGCCTTGTTAAGACAGCACGTAGGCGTCATCGTCATCACTCCTTCCCTAGAAGGCGTCATCGCCATCCCTAAACTTTGAGCAAACGACTCCGACTTCGCCGTAGGCGATCATCGACTGAACCCACTAAGTAAAGGCTGTGTGGAGTTCCATGAAGATCCGCGCCAGAACTCAGTCACCTGCAACCAGACAACGCAGCTCCGACTCTGACGGAGAACTACGAAGGACCAAACCAGGCACGGCTGGGGCCATGAAAGATCACCGAACGGCCCATCTGCAGCCAGTCATCGTACGCCGCAGGGCCCCGCCGCTGCAGTTTCGACTTCACAGCAACAACCAAACCGAGGCAATCCCGCGGACACGCCGGAGAAGAGCCGACTACCGCAACCATTGCCGCGTCGCCGACATTGCTCCCACCATCATCGTTGCCACAGAAGCCTGGACGCCACAACCGCCGCCATCCACCAGTCCCGCTCGCCGATGCCGAGCTCCAAAGACGAAGCCCCCAAGAGGGAAAACGACACCAAGGTGCCGCCATCGTCCGATCACATAAGATCAAGGGTTTCCCCCGGAGAGGCCGTGATGGCCGGATCCGTGCGAGAGGGGTGCGGCAGCAATGTAGCGATGCCTCCAGGAAGGTCAACGACGGCCGCAGCCGCTGCCATCTCTAGTCACAGCACTAGGCTGAGACTGGGTTTTCACCCAAGCTCCCGGCACACCCTCGGCCGCACATCAAACCACACCAGCACCGACAAGCCCACCCACCATCACCACCATCGAACCTGCCCTTGGACGAAGAAGCACGAAGAACCGCCTCAGCCAGCCGCACCACGCGGAGGCCACCGGCGGACAAACCCTAGCAGCAGGCACCAGAACCATCATCGGCCGACCAGACGCATGACTGCCGGACGCGGCAGCGCGAACCCCCATTCCATGCCGAGCACCATGCCGGGAAGGAACAGATGAGCGCTGCCCAAGGCCAGGAACCACCACGGTTCCAAGCCACTGCCAAACATTAGGCGCACCGGCGAGCACCACGCAGGCCGAGCACCCGCCAGGGACCAGATCTGTCGCGCCCGCTGCACGTCGCCCCCCCTTCACGTCACCTCGGACCCCTTGCTGGCTGCACGCCTCGTCGGAGACCCTTGCAGCACCTCACGCCCGAGCAGCTCCATCCACGCCAGAGCCCCTTGCCGACCACGCCCGAGACCCCGTTCGCCCCTTGCACGCACGCGCCGTCGCCGCGGCCTCCCTGCACGCCCGCGCCCCCGCAGTGGCCACCCTGCGCGCCCAGCAGCCCGGAGCAAAGCAGCGGGGGCGAGCCTCGCCAGATCCGTGCCGCCCGGTGCCCGGGAGCACCGGCGCCGCCCCTTAGCGCCACAGCCGCGCCGACGCGCCGCACCTAGCCGCCCCCCCGACGAAGCCTCGTCGAGCAGTCGTGCCGCCGCACCCCCACGCGACCGAGCCGGCCCGCGCTGCCCGAACGCCTCGCGGAGGAGGGGGAGAAGAGCCCCGCCGCCGCCGACGCACGCGCGGGCTTTGCCCGGCGGCGCCCTCCGGCGGCGGCGAGGGAGGTGAGCGGCGAAGTGAGGGCTGCCGGCGGCGCCGCCTAGGGTTGCGCCCGGGCCGCTCGCGGGAGCGGCACGGGGCCTGGGTGCTTTTTCACCTCGCTTTTTTGTTTGATTAAGTTGTAGTTTTGTGACTGACGTTGTATTTCTGTGACTTGATATACTGGATCCTTTTTTTCTTCTTCTTTGATTCCGCTGTTCTACATCTGCGAGTCAGGTGTTTTGAAGTTCTGCTTTGATTTGCTATTACTGTCATCACAGCGAATTCGAGACTAATACTTCAAGCTAGTAGTATGTTTTGCCATGTTTAAAATAACACGCATGGGTGATATTACAAGTACAGCCTCCGTCGGAAGCCATGGGCGAATCCACAAGAAGAAAGTTTCACCACCGGAATTTTTAAGATTACACATTTTTGCGCTGTCCACCTACTCCTCCACACTTTGTACATCCTCAGCACCCCAAAATAAGAATTCAGACCACCTGAAACCTCCTTGGTCGGTGAAATCGACAGATTTATTGGCCGGAGATGGACTGGATGATGGTGTTGTGCCATGGGTCGGCCAGGTGCTGCTGCAGGTTCTCGAACGGCCCCTTGCCGGTCACGTTGTGCTGCACCAGGAACCCCAGGAACGCCAGCATCGCCAGTCTCCCTGAATGAATGGAAAAACGAGATAAAAAATTAACAAGAGCCGTCCGATAAGGAACCGAGGGTTCAGAAGAGACGATTGACGTACCGTTGGCGAGCTCCTTCTCCTTGTTCTCGAGGGTGGGGGCGAAGTTGAGGGGGTTGAAGACGCTGCCGGGGTAGCCGCACTCGTGGGGCGGGAGGCTGTAGCTCTTGAAGATGGGGTCCTGGTTGACGGAGCCCGGGTTCTTGATGTCCTGCCACCGCCGGATCTCCACGTAGTGGAAGAGGATGAACTCGATGACGAAGAGCGTGGAGGAGGAGGCGAAGTAGGTCTCCTTGCCGGCGTCGTACCACTCGGGCGCGTTCAGGAGCCCCGCCTTGGTCAGCACCTCCGGGATCAGCATCCCCGCCACCCCCAGCATCGCCCACCGCCCGTTCACCAGCTCCGCCTGCACGAACCACCGCAGGTCCTCCGGGTCCTCCGCCAGCGCCAGCGGGTCGAAACCATTGTCACCCGCCAAACTGAACGATCGATCCAAGAAAGAATATTAACATACAGTATGTGCGTTGCATCAAGTGCATCATGTGTTATTGTTATATATGTTCCCACCTGCCGTCGAGGTAGGAAGGGGAGGGGAGGCCGGGGAGCCACGACCCCTTGGCCTGGACGGCGACGTCGCGGCGTGTGGACTTGGCGAGGCCGACGCGGCCGGAGTCGCCCAGGAACCGGGGGCTCGACGCTGACGCCGCCGGCCGGAGAGCGGCCACGGGAGCGCGGGCACTGACCGACGACATCTTGACTAGAGAGCACGTACGGCGCACTGCGGCAGGAGAGTGCGTGCGTGCGTGTGGTGGTTCTGCCTCTCCGCGCCTGCGCTTGGCCCTTTGTATTGAGCTGCGCTTCGGTGATGGGTGGGTGTGGTCAGCTGGGGCCCGGGAGGTCCAGATGGACGGCGTATGTTGGCGCCACTGCGTCGTCTGACGGTTGTGATTCGTTTGCGTTTGGAGACTGGATAGATGGACCAGTGGGAGACCGGGAGGCGTATGTGCGTTATCTGGATCATGGATAATGCGGAATCAAAAGGAGGCTCGCTATTGGTCGGAGAAACGCACGTTCGGTTGACCTGGCTGCCACGTCGGTCGGTTGATCCGTTTGATGTACAACTGTATATGGTGCCATGGCGGTTGGTCTGTTTGCCTGAACTTTCAACCTCTTCCACACGAAACAGGTAGACTGGTCATAGTGGGAGGTAACTTAGACCAGTAACATGGATATATTACTACTTTATATTAATATTTTCATAATGGGTAGTAATGTGATGCAAGCCTTCATTTATTAAGATGTAGACTCATTTTGTCTTGGGGTGTGTTATGTTACAGTAATATATTATGTTACCAGAAGCACCTCTCTTCTCATTAACTACATGCCACATAAGCAAACTTGTCTTGGAATGTATTATGTTACTACTGTGACCAGCGCATCGGTGATCGTTGAGACAGAATCCACAAACCTCATGCATGCAACCAAAGGGACGGCCCAGGACCGATCTTCCATTGGTGTTATCTTCAGAGACTTCAAAATCTTTGCTCGGTTAAACTTTTCTTTTTTTGAAATTGCTTTTTGCCCAAGGGGCTGTAATAAGGTAGCAAATACTCTAGTTGCTCATGGTGCACGTATGGGCCATGCATCCTCAGCCTTGTGGTCGGATGGGGCTCCAGACTTTGTTCATGCGCTGATTGCCAGTGATCTAGCTGGCAGTTCTGGTTAATGGAATAAATAGTATTCCGGCTCAAAAAAATAACCCGCCAGGGATTACACAAGGCCACAAAGAAGCAGTCGGTCAAAAGATATATGGAGTTGATAGAGCAACTAACAACGCAACACACACACACACACACACACACACACAACAAGCTAAAGAAAACAAGAGAAAGATCATCTTACGAATGTGGATGCCCACTACACTCGAGGGCCTAAAATGACTAAACAGAAGCGGCATCCAGGATCAGCCGGCAGCCACGAGAGGACGATGTCGACGCTGCTCCACCGGTATGAGGACACACGACTCCTTCCTTCTCTAATTCTGAAGAGGGACCCTCCCCTCCTGTCCTGGCTCGAAGGACGCCGCACCGTCGGCAAGAAGAGGCGCTCACCCGAGAGCTAGGCAAGGAGCTGGTTACAAGAGGCGCTCACGTCAGATCGGTTGATCCGTCGTGGTGTGCAACTGTACATGGTGCCATGGCGGGTTGGTCTGTTTGCTTGAACTTTCAAGCTCTACACAGGCTTTCGCCCCAGAAAAAGCACAAACGGTCGAACCGATACGAGGTGGTGGGGAGAACCCCATACAAGCCAGTCGCGGCTAGGACGCCACCAACTCGTAGTCGAGCAAGAAAATAGGAGTCGCCACACTAACATGAGGCGACCTAGACTACCGAACCAAAATTGAACCGCACTGCCTAGGGAAACTACGGGACACCGACGCACCGATCACACCAAGATGTTGTCGGATAGAGCAAGCGCATGTCCTCTCGTTCCGGACCGTGGAGTTTCGATCCTGCCAACGGATAGTGAGGACCGAGGACTATGACTGCGAGGATACGTGTAAATGATAGGAGACCAACGAATCCACTCCACCCAAAGTCAAAGAAGCTTCACGCCAGGATCAAAGCAAGCATGAAGGCGCCAACGCGCTGTAACTAGATGATACATGAGTTCCCGGCCGACGCACCCAAGAGGGTAACGACGCAGAGCGCCACCACCACCGATCCCGAAACGACGGGCTAGGGTTCTCACCAGGAACCCCTGGAACGGGGAAGATACACACAATGACGCCCCCAAGAGGTAAGTGACACCCGCAGGCATCACTGTGGTTGCCTGGTCGGCACCGAAGCGCAGAGCTTTCGCTCGGATCCTCACCATAGCCACCTGAGGTACCAAATGGACCAGCACGAGACCTCCAGATCCAGACCAGGGAGCCACCACCAGAGGAGCCAGGACGATGCCAGGACCACCCACCACCGCTCCCCTTCCTACCCACATAGCCAATAGGAGGGGCCACCACGCTACCACACAGCTCACCATAGAGCCAGGCACAAAATCTCACCATATAGGATCGTCACCCCGACTTCCAGAAGAGTCACACCACCGTCATCAGGGCACCAAGCCGTCGGGAAGCGAACCCTTGAGATGGAAACTGTTGGGGATATTCACCAGCGCGGAGACCCGACAGGGTGTTAACCCGGCCATAAGGCGAGCTTAGCAGGTCAATTCACTGCGGGCCGAAGGCTCTGTGTGGGCCGGCTTAACGAGGCCTGGCAAGGTTAAGGCGGCTTAAGCAGTGGGCCGGCTTGACAAGGAGATAGAAGGCAAGATGGCCATCTTGGAGAACAAGTAGGGAAGAATAGGAGGCGGGTCAAATTACGATCCGGACTCTCATGTAATCTAGGGTTCCACCTGTATATATAAAGGGGAGCACCTATACGAAAAGACTAAGTTGCGATCCCCTCGAGAGCTAGGTTAGCGAATCCACATCCTTGTAATCGAGATCTACAGCAATATATACAAGCAGGACGTAGGCTTTTACCTCCACCGTGAGGGGCCGAAACTGGGTAACCCGACGTCTTCTCGTTCTCGTTCAACCCCGCTAAGCTTCCACGTTAGTGCGATGGCTTCATCTCTAAGTCCTACTAGGACATCTGTCGCGACAAAACTACGACAGTTGGCGCCCACAATGGGGCTCACGCACGGTGGAGTTGAGTTCTTAGTGGGATCTCTTTTAGGGTTCGGGAAGTACGCGGTTGGCATGATGTCCAAGAGCCGCCGCGGGAAGTTCTACATCGACGATTCATACTGGGGCCCCGACGCCGACTCAATTGAGTACGGGTACCGGGTCCCCTTCGGCAAGATCCATACCTTCATCGGCGTGGTCGGCGAGCCGACTGCCGGGTTGGAGAACGTCGCTGGCGTCGAGTCGGCGCGCCGTGTCGGTCAGCTCCCGGCGAGACCCGACCCGCGTCAAGCCGGCCCAGATCACGTCTTCGTGGGCTTCACCCAAGGGGTGGCCCTGTCAGAGAACTCCCTGTCTCAGGACGACACGCTTGTCCAATCTGACGGCGAATCGTCGATGGGGGAAACTGAGTTAATTCTTCCACTGCATGATGGAGGGCTGGGGCACACGGGCGACGTCCTCCCAGAGAGCCCAGATCCACCTCGCTTCGCGGCGGTTTACATGGCGGGTAGGCAAGATCCAGCACGAGACCCGGCCAATCCGACGGCGGGACAGAACAACCTACTGGCCGGCTCAGGAGGAGCCGGCGCCTCGGCCTCCGGCTCTCAGAGGACCGGGGTCCAGGCACTCGCGGATTTGATGACTACGCTAGGAGCCCTATTGGTTGAGCTGGTCACTGCGGAGAACGCAGCGGCGCGCAACACGGAGATCACGAAGTGTCGCGAGGAGATGGCCAAGATCCAAGAGGACATCAACGCGGAGAACGCCCACATGATGCAGGAGCAGGCACGGATCGCTGTGGAGAGACAGCGCCTTGACGAGGAAACGCATTACCTGAGCCGCCGGCAGGCCGAGTCAGAGCTTGTTCACCAGAGGCGTCATCAGAGCCGGCTTTCGGCTGATCTCGAGCCGACTCAGCTGTTCACCACGTCGCCGGCTCCGACGAACCCGGGGGCTGGAGTTATCCCCACGAGAGAGTCGCCGCTACAGCAGCCTATTCAGCAGCGAGAGCCGGCTCGACTTCGTTCGCCGGATCAACAGCAGCAGCCGCCGTCTCATCGGTTCCAGACCCCAATTGGACACTACTCTAACCCGGTTGATAACGTGCTGGCGGCAATCCACAACTTGGCAGCTATTCCGATCGAGGGGGATGGCCCAATTCAGACAGAGGCCCGGAACGCTATTGCGATGCTCAAGACCGCGGTGGTGCAGCAGGCCAATTATTCGCATAACCAGCACCGTCTTCACTCAACCCCTCACCAGAGCCGGACCAGGAGCCAGCGCCCGGAGTCGCCAGCGGTCTCCAGCAGCGCCCTTCGTAGGAGAGCCGCCCAGCCGCTGGCGGAGCAACGCCAGCCTAGGATCCCGCAAGACGTTGCGGATGCGGCCCGAGTCCTTCGAGCGTGGGGGGAGGAAAA
Source organism: Elymus sibiricus (assembly GCA_039707655.1). Lineage (NCBI taxonomy): Eukaryota > Viridiplantae > Streptophyta > Magnoliopsida > Poales > Poaceae > Elymus > Elymus sibiricus. Next base: position 279,190,033 of record CM077672.1, read on the forward strand.
CGCGCGGGCAGGGCGCGACCCGCCGATGCACGTCAATGCGACGGCTCGAGTCAACCCGCCGCCAAATGTTAACCCGCCGGAGGTGCAACACTCGCCCGCCGCAACCCCGACAGACGGCCGGCTTGGGGGCTCGTCAAGCCGCATGATCGGGACTCCTTGCTTGGTACCAGCGCTGCGAGAGGCGCGCATACCCCTGATTTCAAAGGGCCTCGCAAGGTTCCTAACTACACGGCGAATTTGGAGCCCACTGAATGGATCGAGAGCTATGAGCTGGCAATGGACTTGTTGGGTGCAAGTGAGTCAGTGTGTGCGCGTTACCTGCCTCTGATGTTGGAGGGCCCTGCACGCACTTGGATGAAAAACTTACCGGCGAATTCTATCAACACCTGGCAGGAGATGAAGGAGCGTTTCATCAAGAACTTCCAGGGGACCTGCAAGAGGCCGACAACAATTGTTGATCTGGAGCATTGTGTCCAGCGCGAGGACGAGTCGGCGCACAATTGGGCTCGCCGGGTTGCGGAGGTTATACACAGTTCAGATAGCATCTCGGCGGCTCAGGCAGTGCTTGTTCTGGAACGAACATGTAAGTTCCAACCCCTGGTCCAGAAGCTTGGGCGGCTCAAGCGAAAGGTCCAGGACATGGGATACCTCATGGATGTCTTAACCCGGTACGCGGAGTCGGACAATACGAAGGATCCGCTGTCGGATGAAGAGAAATCTGATAAGGGGAAGAAACCTGGCGGCAAGGGTCAGCAACAGGGCAACAGTAACGGTCAGAACAACAACGGCGGTAAACGCAAGGGTCACGACGGTGGCTCTGACCTGGTGGCGAACACGAATACGGAGAGCAAGGGTCAGCGTCAAAACGATGGCTCTAGAAGGCAGACCACCGGAAGTCGCCCTCTCACTTACGAGGAGGCTCTTAAGGCCCCTTGCCTGAAACACAGTTATAATGGTAAACCGTCCACCCACTCCTGGGAAAATTGCTATGTGATGCAAGAGTTCGTCAAGCGTATCTTCCAGAATCATCATGGGGGAGGCAATGGCGGACAACCCGCCAACCCAGGACCTGGCTTCTCGGGGGCCGGCTTGCAGGGACCCTTCGCCGGGCCCGGCTTTCAGGGAAATAGTGGCCAGGGCGGCGGGTTCCAGGGGGCTGGAAACCTGGGAGGTGGCAACCAGAGAGGCAACCAAGGAAATCAGCATCAAACTGGCGCCGCAGGATTTCAGAGCAACCCGAAGCAGTTGAACAGCGGACAGTATCACGTTTTCACCACTAGCACCTGTAAGCAGGATCGGAAGGTGCAGAGACGAGCCGCCCACGTTGTTGAGCCGGCAGTCCCTTACTATCTCAACTGGTCTGAACAGCCGGTTACCTGGAGCAGGGCGGACCATCCGGTCTTACTCGATCACCCCGGCCACTTAGCTCTGGTGGTTGCGCCGCAAGTCGGTGGTTATACCCTGACTAAGGTGCTCATGGACGGGGGCAGCAGCATCAACATCCTGTATTACGACACGTTCAGGCGGATGAATCTGTCTGATAAGCAGCTAACTCCATCTTTTACAGTCTTTCACGGCATTGTTCCTGGCAAGTCGGCATATCCCATGGGCAGAGTCTCCCTTTAGGTGGCCTTTGGTTCAGAGGATAACTGGTGTTCTGAGTTTCTGTCCTTTGAGGTGGTCAAGTTTAAAAGCCCGTACCACGCCTTGTTTGGCCGGCCGGCTTATGCGTGGTTCATGGCGCGGCCATGTTATGTATACCTGAAGATGAAGATGCCAGGACCAAGGGGAACCATCACAGTGGAAGGAAACCGGAAAATTGCACTCGAGTGCGAGGAAGGAGATGCAGCTTATGCTGAGACGGCTTGCGCCGCGGAGGAATTGCGGTATTACAACGATAATGTTGACCCGGCTGACAGGACGTCTCTAAAGAAGCCCACTACCGAATCTGACCCCCTGCTCAAGTTTAAGTCGGCCAGGGACACGAAGCAAGTTGATTTCACCCCAGGCAATTCTTCGGAGCAGTTCACCATCGGAAATAGGAAAGCGCGCTCATCGAGTTCATCCGTGAGAATCGGGACATGTTTGCATGGAAGCCTTCTGACATGCCAGGTGTACCGAGAGAACTCGCTGAGCACTCCCTTAATATGGATCCCAAGTTCAAACCAGTTCGCCAGTATCTCCGTCGCTTCAATGAGGAAAGGCGGAAGGCTATTGGTGAAGAAGTGGCTCGGCTCCTAGCTGTCGGGTTCATCGTCGAAGTCTTCCATCCTGAGTGGTTGGCTAACCCAGTACTTGTTCTGAAGAAAAACGGGACTTGGCGGATCTGTGTTGATTACACAGACCTGAATAAGGCTTGTCCTAGTGACCCCTTTGCCTTGCCCCGTATCGACCAGATCATCGATGCAACGGCTGGTTGTGAGAGTTTATGTTTCCTGGATGCTTACTCGGGTTATCATCAGATCAAGCTGAAGCCGGAAGACCAGACAAAGACAGCTTTCATCACACCTTTTGGGACCTTCTGTTATACAACCATGTCATTTGGTCTGAAGAGCGCCCAGGCGACTTATCAGCGTTGTGTCCAGAACTGTTTCCACAAGCAGATCGGGCGGAATGTTCATGCTTATGTGGATGATATTGTAGTTAAATCTCGGAAGAAAGAGACTCTATTGGAGGATCTGAAGGAAACATTTGACAATCTCCGTGTCTACCAGATGAAGCTTAACCCGGAGAAGTGTGTTTTTGGTGTCCCTGCAGGAAAGCTTCTGGGTTTCCTAGTCTCTGAGCGTGGCATTGAAGCTAACCCGGAGAAAATCAAGGCAATCACGACCCTGGCTAAGCCGGCCAAGATAAATGACGTGCAGAAGCTGGCTGGGCGGGTTGCGGCTTTAAGCCGGTTCATAAGCCGGCTTGGCGAAAAAGCAATCCCGTTATATCAGTTGCTCAAGAAATCAGATGACTTCGTCTGGAGTAAGGAGGCAGATCAGGCTTTTGAGGCCCTTAAGAAGCAGCTGTCTGAGCCGCCGGTCCTGGCTGCCCCTCGCGACAAGGAGCCGATGCTGTTGTATATTGCTGCCAATAACAGGGATGTAAGCGTGGCGGTCATCGTCGAGCGCAAGGAGGATGGCAAGGAATATCATGTCCAGCATCCAGTGTATTATGTCAGCGAGGTGTTAAGCGAGTCTAAGCAGCGATACCCACATTGGCAGAAGCTGGTCTACGGAGTATTCATGGCTAGCTGCAAGCTGAAGCATTACTTCCACGAGCATCAGATCACGGTGGTTAGCTCAGCGCCTCTTGGGGATATAATCCAGAACCAGGAGGCTACAGGCCGGGTTGCTAAGTGGGCTATTGAGCTCGGCCCCCATAATCTAAAATATCTGCCTCGCACAACAATTAAGTCTCAGGCGTTGGTGGATTTCATTAATGACTGGACAGAGTTGCAGGCTCCCGAAGAGAAGCCCGACACAACGTACTGGTCCATCCACTTTGACGGCTCACGGCAGCTCGAAGGCTCGGGGGCTGGAGTTGTGATCACTTCACCCCGAGGAGACAAGTTTTGTTACGTTTTGCGAATCATGTTTACTTGCACCAATAACGCTGCTGAGTATGAGGCGTTGCTTCATGGGCTTAGGATGGCCAAGGAGATGAATTTGAGCCGGGTCAGGTGCCTGGGCGACTCAGACCTGGTGGCCCAGCAAGTTTCAGGTACATGGGACTCCAAGGATCCGCTTATGGCGGCTTACTGACAGGCAGTCACCAATATTGCTGGACACTTTAAAGGTTATCAGGTCGACCATATTGATCACCGGCAGAACGAGGCGGCAGATGCACTCTCTCGTTTGGGTTCTCAACGTAAGCCGGTGCCACCCAATGTGTTCCTGGACGTCTTGCACAACCCGTCTGTCAAGTTGCCAACAGAGGAGGATTTGGCTGTTCCTGACCCGGAGGCAGATCTCGTGGCAGCTATCCATGCCATCCCTGATTGGACGATCCCCTATTTGGCTTACTTAAGCCGGGGAGAACTGCCAACAGAGGAACTCCTCGCTCGACAGATCATCAGACGATCTAAGTCTATGACTATTGTCAATGGCGAGTTACACCGACAAAGCGTCACTGGTGTTTTTCAGCGTTGCGTTTCGCCGGAAGAGGGTCGCGCAATCCTCAATGAGATTCACTCTGGCGACTGTGGGCACCATGCCGGCTCAAGATCACTGGTCGCAAAGGCTTTCCGGCATGGGTTCTACTGGCTCACGGCTCATGCTGATGCAGAGGATATTGTTCGTAAGTGCGATGGTTGCCAGAAATACGCTCGCCAGGCCCATGTGCCGGCTCAGGAGTTGAGGATGATACCAATTACTTGGCCGTTTGCGGTCTGGGGGCTTGACATGGTGGGACCCTTCAAACGTTCCAAGAACAAGCATACGCACCTCCTGGTGGCTGTGGATAAGTTTACCAAGTGGGTGGAAGCAGAGCCGGTCAGCAACTGCGATGCGGCAACGGCTGTCAAGTTTCTGAAAAAGCTGATATTCCGATTTGGATACCCGCACAACATCATTACAGACAAATGGAACCAATCTTTCCAAGGGGGCTATGGAACAGTTCTGTCAGCAAGAGCACATCCGGCTTGATCTGGCATCGGTTGCGCATCCTCAGTCCAACGGGCAGGTAGAAAGGGCTAATCAGGAATTACTGCGCGGTATCAGACCCTGGCTCATGGTGCCTCTGCAGCGCACGCCGGGTTGCTGGGAAGAAGAGTTACCTTCGGTACTTTGGAGCATACGGACTACTCCCAACAGGTCGACAGGCTATACGCCGTTCTTCCTGGTCTATGGTGCAGAAGCCGTGCTTCCAAGCAATATTCGTCATGACTCCCCTCGAGTGGCGGCTTATGTGGAGGCAGATAATGAGCTGACACGCCAAGACGCTCTTGATGCTTTGGAGGAGGAGCGCGACCTTGCTGCATCCAGATCAGCAATCTATCAGCAAGACCTACGCCGCTATCACAGCCGTAGAGTTTGAAGCCGTACTTTCCAGGAAGGTGACTTAGTGCTCCGTCTGATTCAAGACCAGACAGGCATGCATAAGCTTTCACCGCCTTGGGAAGGGCCCTTTGTGGTCAGCAAGAATCTCAACAACGGGTCATATTACTTGGTTGATATGCGTGAAGCAGAGAAGTCACGTACCTCTGAGGAGGAAACAAGCCGGCCCTGGAACATTGCCCAGCTCCGGCCATATTACACCTAAGTCATTGACTAGGTTGCACCTTTGTACATATCTTCTAGCATGTATATACCTCTTTTTGATCAAATATAATAACGACCAGCAACACTGTATGAAGGTGTTGTTTTGCCTCAAAACTTGTGTACTGGATCTTTATTTGTTGATCTTGGTTACTTGGGGGCTTCCAACTCAATTGAGTTTAGCTTACAAAACCCTCTTAACCCGGCGAGATGCCACAACGTTGGTTAAACCTGCCTGTTAGCAAGATGCTACTCCCTATAAAAACGACCCGGCGTACGTCTGATGAGTCAATCACGTATGTGACCCTGAACTCATCCGAGTTAAAACGCTCGATTGGTTGTGGAGAGCCGGCTTTCAGAAAGCAAGGACAAACCAGCAGGCCAAGTGCCAGCTTCATGAAAGCGTATTCCGGTTTGTGCTTTATAAGCCGGCCGTTTCAAGCATAGTCCGACTTACAATTTTTCTCGCATGCATACATTCTTGCATACATACTTACGTTCAGGCATATCATCTCTGCATACATGCATACATCCATGCATGTCATTTACTTAGGTCCATTTGAACTACTTGATTTGTTGAAAACAGTAACAAAGATTACTCGTTCAAGGTGGCATCGTCACTAACCATCACATACGGTTATATTGTTTCGGCAGAATCATTCCATTGCAAGCCGGCTCTCAAGGCCAAGAGGAGGATTCACAGAAGCGCAAAGTATTTACACTGGTATCAGAAGTCTTATGCTACCCTATTACAAGCCGCCCATCAGCTGCGGCCATGACAAAAAAAATTTACAAGGTTCGGCCTACTTCGATAAGCCGACGTTTTACGCCACCGGGTCAGAGCTGGCCCCAGTGCCTGATGGATCACCATGAGCCGGCTCTTCGTGGCCGTCGTCACCCTCCGCTTCTTCGCTTGAGTCGCCGGTCGACCACTGAATTGTGTGCAATGCTTCAAACAGGGCGTCGGTGGATATCAGAGAAGAAGGGTCGACTTCAGGGGCAAAGGATGTCTTACGTGTCCGAGTTAGGGTCACCGGCTCATGATTTGGCGCTTCTATCCGCTCATTAACTTTTGAATAAGGCGCCTGGTACCGGGTCAGATCGGTTTCTTCCGCAATGGCGGTGGCTGCAACCCGGGTCTCTCTGATGCAGCGTTGGAAATCCTTCTTGGTAAAGGGCGTGTCATCTATGTTGAACTCCGGATAGCCGCCCACAACTTGAGCCGGGTCAAGCTCTGGCACGTATGCCCTTGCTCGAGCTAGTGCTGTTAGAGCCCCGAGCGGCAGCACGCCTTCTTCCAGTCTTCAAACCACATTGGCACAACAGACAGCTCTTTCAACATGTCCGTGAGTAGCTGTGGAGGCGACTTGGTGTTTTTGGCGGCCATAATGCATCGACAACCGCCTATATACAGTTGTTCCACGAAAGTGTACACTGCCTTCAGCTTCACTACTGGTTGTTGCAGCAACAATTGGTTCCTGCGACCTGCAAAGAGAGGTATGCACGATCAGTTAAGCCGGTTATGTCTGGTAAGCCGGCCCAGTTGACTCATTCTTATAGCTTTGCTTACCAAAGATGGCCCGGGTCATGGCTGTAATCTGGTTCTTCAAAGTGGTCAGCTCTTGTGTCACCGGTTCTACTTGCTTTTCGGCTTCTTCAGCTCGCGTGAATAGGGCGGCTCTGGCGGCCTCCGTCTCTTGCAAGGTGGCCCTTACAATCGCCAAGGCTTTCTTTGCTTCAGCGGCGGCTTCTTCATATTCTTGGCGCAATTTCTTCTCTTTCTTGGCCTCCTTTCGAAAGCCGGCGGCCTGGGTTTCTACTTGGTCCAGCATCTCCTGCAGGGCAGACTGTTACACACGACATGCATATGACCCGGATCGCCCTGAAGGACAGCCCGGCTCATGGGGGCTACATATTATCGAGCTTCAAAATAAGCAAGGAAGTCCCATGCAGCTGTGGGCAATCTACATGGCACTTGGGGGCTAATGCATGAGTTGATTTTTCTGCTCAGTTATGAAGACCCGCCCATCATGAATGATGAGCCGGCCTTTGGGGTTACCAATTGAAGTTGAGCTTACAAATTATTATGTTTTGGAAGTCCCGGATCATTATTTCATATTAACCCGGCCCTTGGGGGCTAATGCATCCATTGATCTATTCTGTTAAGTTATGGAGACCCGCCTGTCATCAATGACGAGCCGGCCTTTGAGGACGCCAGTGGACGGTTCTACTTACAAGTTATAAATGGAAAGTCCCGGGTCGTTATTGCATAATGACCCGGCCCTTGGGGGCTACATATATATATGGTACAAGATGAAGGGCGCAGCTTACCTCATATTTTCGCTTCAGTGAAGTGATCATGGCGATCTCTGTGTCCCGGCTCTACGACAGCCGGGTCAGCACGGCCTGGTGCAAGGTACTGGCGTCCTGGTCTTCAAATGACGAGAAGTTCAGAGCCGTCTTTCCTTTGTCCTTCGCGGCCGGCTCAGGCTTGGCAGGGATTTTAGCAAGAGCGGTGGAAGCCTCTGGAGGTGTTTGCCGTTCTCCAATCACCACTGCGTCTTCTTGAACCGGTGCCACGGGCGGCTCTTTGGGTCGTTCTTCAGCTGGGTTTTCATTTTCCTGGATAACAGGCGAAGGCGGACGAGCTGAGCTGATGGGGTCTTGAGCCGGCGGGCTGTTCGGGACTGCTTGCTCGTCTTGGCCATCCAAGGTGGCCTCTTTATCCCCTTGGGTGCTGGGTTGAACGACCGGGTCAGATGACCCGGCAAGTGTTTTCTTCTTGATAGCCTTCGTACTGTGCAAAACAACAAAGGAGTTATTCATTTGAAGGAGGGAAGGATTAATGAATTGCTATGCCAGTATGTACTTACCCAATGTTAATATTGAAAGCCGGTGCCTGCGTCGCGCTTGACTCGCCCGAGGAATGGGATGTCTGATATGCCGAGTCATTTAAATGTAAGGGCTCCTTAAAACGGCCGGCTAGAGGAAAAGAAGAAGTTGGGCTAAGAAGCACCTCAGCTCGCGCCTTACGAGATGGCGGCTCATATGGAAGCCCGCTGCTTAAGTCGCCTTCACTGCTCCGGGTCTTCCGTTTGGAGGTCCCGGGTTGACGAGTCTTCTTCAAAATAAATTTGGGATCTAAATGAGCATCACGGTGCGAAAAAGAGACCTTGCGGACGGCAACCCGGGGTTTCCTTTGAACCTTGCGGATCACAGCCCGGGTCTTCTTCCGAATAGGAATTGGGGAATCAGAATCAGAAGGGATCAAGGTTACCTCCGGCTCGTTGGTATGGCTAACTTCGGCTTCGTCCTGAAGAGAAGGGGCGTCAGCAAGTTGAATGAAAAGACGACCAAGTGAGTCAAGTTCTACCTCTGCCTCGCCTTCTGCGGCCAGCTCATCAGCACCAGCCGGCTCATCTTGTTGCTCCGCTGGAGCGAGGGCATGTTGTTGAGGTTTCTTCTTCTTCCAAAATCTATCGTTCGCCTGTTCAAGACGAGTTGGCAGTTGACAATGAGCAAAAGAGGGCGAGTTAAAGAACAGCGTAAGAAGGGGCAAACACTTACTGAAGGCACCGGGTTGGTTAAGCAGAAGGGGGCCAGCCCGGTTTTGTTGCATTTCTCCTGAGGCTCTCCCAATAGCCTCTTGATGGTTTTGTTGATATCACTCACGGATAGATTGACTTGACTGAACCGTTGAGCGTCTGCCGGCTCACCAGTATAATTGCACATCAGGTCGCCTCTGTGGCTAAGAGGTTGGATCCGCCAGCTTACCCAGCACCGGGTCAGATCAATCCCAGTAAGGCCGTTAGCAACCAAGGCCCTTAGTTTGGAGTAAACAGGGGCGAATTGCTTGCGTTCTTCTGTTGATGGCCAACCCGGAAAGGCCACTGTAGCATTGAGCCGGTCTGGTCTGTAACCCGGCAGGGGATTTTCACCTTGAGGGGCAGTGCTCTTGCAGTAAAACCAAGTCTTGTTCCAGCCCTTGGGGTGACTCGCCAGCTTGGCCTCAGGAAAGGGAGTATTCCTTCGCCGTTGAATGGAGACGCCGCCAAGTTCTATGCCGGGGCCATCAGTGAACTCAGTCTGATGGTTAATTTAGAAGAATTCGCGAAAAAGCAGGACAGTTGGTGCCGTTTGGAGGTACACTTCGCAGAAGACTTGAAATTGGCAAAGGTTGGTAATTGAGTTCGGTCCAAGATCTTGCGGTCGGAGGTCGAAAAAATGGAGAACGTCACGGAATTTTTTTGACCCGGGCGGCCGAAACCCCTTATGCAGATGATCGGCGAAGACCACCACCTCGTCTTGTTGGGGCTGGGGGGTGCTTTCCTCTTCAGGCGCCCGCCAGTTGATTGCAGTTTGAGCCGGCAAGAGGCCTTGCCCTACAAGCTCGTTCAGCATCAAGGTTGAGACTTGCGATCTAAACCAGTTGCAGGATTTGTCGGTCTTGGGGGCCATGGTGACTTAACAGTTTAACTGCAAGGACAAAAATGACAAGTCGGCGTGTTAAGCTTGAGAAAGACAAGCCGTCAGAGTACAAGACCCGGTCAAATGATAAAAATCAGGATGGCTAAATTCATAACCCGGATTCATGCAAGCCGTCGAAGGCAATTATAAGCCGGAGTTGACGATGGTGGTGCTTTGGATTTCTCCTAAGTGTTGGGCTAGTGGCAAACAGGAATCTAACGGAGTAGGTGTTGGAAATATGCCCTAGAGGCAATAATAAATTGGTTATTATTATATTTCCTTGTTCATGATAATCGTTTATTATCCATGCTATAATTGTATTGATTGGAAACTCAAATACATGTGTGGGTACATAGACAACACTGTGTCCCTAGTAAGCCTCTAGTTAACTAGCTCGTTGATCAAAAGATGGTGAAGGTTTCCTAGCCATGGACATGAGATGTCATTTGATAACGGGATCACATCATTAGGAGAATGATGTGATGGACAAGACCCAAACTATAAACGTAGCATATGATCGTGTCAGTTTATTGCTATAGTTTTCTGCATGTCAAGTATCTGTTCCTATGACCATGAGATCATGCAACTCACTGACACCGGAGGAATACCTTGCGTGTATCAAACATCGCAACGTTACTGGGTGACTATAAAGATGCTCTACAGGTATCTCCAAGGGTGTCTGTTGGGTTGGCATGGATCAAGACTGGGATTTGTTACTCCGTGTGACGGAGAGGTATCTCAGGGCCCACTCGGTAATACAACATCACAATGAGCCTTGCAAGCAATGTGACTAAAGTGTTAGCCACGAGATCTTGTATTACGGACCGAGTAAAGAGACTTGCCGATAACGAGATTGAACTAGGTATAGAGATACCGACGATCGAATCTCGGGCAAGTAACATACCGAAGAACAAAGGGAACAGCATACGGGATTAACTGAATCCTTGACATAGAGGTTCGACCGATATAGATCTTCGTAGAATATGTAGGAACCAATATGGGCATCTAGGTCCCGCTATTGGTTATTGACCGTAGAGGTGTCTCGGTCATGTCTACATAGTTCTCGAACCCGCAGGGTCTACACACTTAACGTTTGGTGACGATTAGTATAGTTGAGTTATTGTGTTGGTGACCGAAGGTTGTTCGGAGTCCCGGATAAAATCCCGGACATGACGAGGATCTCCGGAAGAGTCCAGAGGTAAAGATTGATATATGTGACAATAGTATTTTGATCTCCGGAAGGGTTCCGGAATTCACCGGAAGGGGTTCCGGATGTTTACCGAAGTGTTCGGGTGCAACAACACTTTATATGGACCAAAGGGGTAAAGCCCACGAGGTATTGGAAAGTGCAAAAGGAAGTTTTGCTGATGCCTTAAGCGGTACTACCGCTGGTAAGGCAGTACTACCGCTTGTGTGAAGCGGTACTACCGCTTGTACACGGTACTGCTGGAATCCGAGTGGGACTCTTTCCGTGCGGGCCAAACCGACCTTGTGCGGGCAAAACCGACCTTGCGGAGGCTTTCTCTCCAAGTTTAGACCCCAGGGCTCAACATATAAATAGAGGGGCAGAGCTAGCACACAGGATACATCAAGATTTCCCAAGCCGTGTGCCGGCAACCCTAACCCTCTAGTTCCTCCCGTCACAATCTCCGTAGTGCTTGGCGAAACCCTGCAGAGATTGTTCCTCACCACCATCACCACGCCGTCGTGCTGCCGGAACTCATCCACTACTTCACCATCGCTCGCTGGATCGAGGAGGTGAAGGCGTCATCAAGCCGTACGTGTGTTGAACGCGGAGGTGCCGTCCGTTCGGCGCTAGATCGTGTTTGGATCGAGGGACGACTTGCGATTTGGATCGCGAAGACGTTCGACTACATCAACCGCGTTTCTTAACGCTTCCGCTTAGCGATCTACAAGGGTATGTAGATTCACTCTCCCTCTCGTAGATGCTCATCACCATGGATAGATCTTGCGTGTGCGTAGGAAATTTTTTGTTTCCCATGCGACGTTCCCCAACAGTAGGTACTATTACGGATCTAGAAATACTACGGAAAAGAAATTTTCAAGACCTAAAAACAGGAATGAAGGCGGGAGCCTATTTATCAATGTGGGTCTATTGAAAGCAGTATATGGATCTAGATGGGAAAAACGGCATTGCCGCAATATCTAAAGGTGCATACACGAATTGTTCGGTTGATTCTCGATCTATCAATGAGAGGGGATGTGAGGACTGATGAACATCGATGAACTCTGAAGAACGGCAATGGAAATGGGGTGCTACAGATCTGAAAAGGGACGGATTCGGGCGTACCTGAGCTCGGCGGAGGCTGGAGTGCGTCGGTGAGGTCTGGTGGCGACTGAGGTTGTGAGGAGGTCGCAGTCGAACTGGCCGGAGGGTTCGAAGACGGCGGTGCTTCAGGTGTGAAGAAGCAACGAGCGCGAGGAGGAAGACGAGAAAGAGGGGTAAAAGGCAATAGTAAGGATGAGCTGGCACATTTATAGATGCAGTAAAAGTTAAAACGGCAAGGGCGGAACCCCAGGCGGCGCAGTAATTTTCGGTGGTGTAGCTCCTCGATTCCCACGCCTAATAAGACGATACGTACCCACTTAAAGATTTGAGGTCATATCATCCCGTATTTTTGCGGAAGGTGGATCGTGACGTCATAAGGGACAAGAGTTGAAAATGCTAAGTTTGAATCTGAAGGGGTGAACCTGACGATCACCTTAACCCGGCAACTTGAGCCGGTCCAAGGTGGCGACTTAGAAGAGCGGCTTTGGGTGCGCTTGGAAATGTATCACTAATGTTTTGCTTTTTCAGGATGAAGTTTAACGTGAATAAATTCAAGTCAAACTGAGGGCTAATGTTGGGGATATTCACCAGCGCGGAGACCCGGCAGGGTGTTAACCCGGCCATAAGGCGAGCTTAGCAGGTCAATTCACTGCGGGCCGAAGGCTCTGTGTGGGCCGGCTTAACGAGGCCTGGCAAGGTTAAGGCGGCTTAAGTAGTGGGCCGGCTTGACGAGGAGATAGAAGGCAAGATGGCCATCTTGGAGAACAAGTAGGGAAGAATAGGAGGCGGGTCAAATTACGATCTGGACTCTCATGTAATCTAGGGTTCCACCTGTATATATAAAGGGGAGCACCTGTACGAAAAGACTAAGTTGCGATCCCCTCGAGAGCTAGGTTAGCGAATCTGCATCCTTGTAATCGAGATCTACAACAATATATACAAGCAGGACGTAGGCTTTTACCTCCACCGTGAGGGGCCGAACCTGGGTAACCCGACGTCTTCTCGTTCTCGTTCAACCCCGCTAAGCTTCCACGTTAGTGTGATGGCTTCATCTCTAAATCCTACTAGGACATCTGTCGCGACAAAACTACGACAGAAACCATGAGGACATAACAACCATGCCATAGCACCACCATGATCAGGGCCAACCGACACCAATGCTGACCCGCACGAAGAGGACAACTGGCCATGGGTGCCAGATCCCACCTGGATTTGAGACCACCGCAACACGACGGGAATCGACTGCCCACCACGCGTCGCTGGTGCAACACCACAACTGTCAGAGCCCCATGTGTTGTCATCCCATATCGTCAACTAGTCGGGCACGACCCAGCCCCGCACCCACTGGGGAGACACCCTGCGCTGCCCGAGCGCAACCATCATGCCAGGTCTGGCGCGTTGTTACTGCCCTGTGTTCCCGTCACCGCAGACCCACCATGCACGGCCCTAAGACGTGCCCACGCCGCCCGCGCCGACGGCGCACAACGCCACCATCGCGTCCCACAACTAGCATGGCGCTCCAGTCGGCCCTTAACATAACACATAGAAATAACGTTACTTCAGTGTAAACCAACAATCCTGTTGCGCGAGTATATGGGGTTGCGAGGCTATGCCTCAGCCCTTGACATGACGGGACTATTATATCACAGGCAAAGGACATTGTAGTTGGTACTTGAAGATGAATGATCGATGATAGTCTAACAATGTCGTTATTTGTGAAGTTCTCTTGGTTACAAATTTACGGCTATGCCTATGGGGTGAAGACTATGGAGATGGAGATGGAAATGGAGATGGCGGTTGTAGGTGGGAATGACAACTACTGACTTGGGACTTGGTGGATGAACACCGACTCCTCCCACCAAAGAGTTTTCTTCTCTTTATAGTGTCTTGGTGTGCGGAATAGGGTTTCTGGTCTGACGCATCGCGAATTGACCCATGGTGCCTTCATGGAAGATGTCAGTGCTGACATCACGGAGGCGTGGCAGGTGGTACGCCGTCTTCTCCTCTGGAACTTCCTGTAAATTGGACTTGACTACCACACCCATTGCCTCCATATATGGTTTGATTTATCACCCAAAATGGCTCATTCCGGTAGGAAGAAAATTGAAAAGGGATTTGCGATCTTCACTTTTATTGGTCGTTAGTGATCTTATCGAAGTGATTCTCTCTCAAAAAATGTGATTATTTGATTTAAACACACTTGAAACTAGTGCAAAAATACACTCTTCAATCTTGTCCTCTTGTTAGACACCTTGTATAATTTACACCCAGAGGAACACATTCGACTCTACCACCCTAGATTGAGATTTATTTCTCAATTCTCATAGTTTTATTGTCATTATCGCTCTTGTTCTTGAATCTACCTTTTGAATATTTGAGCAATTTTCCATATAAATTAATCCACAATCGCGATAAATAAACCACGACAAACTAATTAACCATGACAGTCAAACGAGCAAAAATAATAGACATATAATCAGGCAATAGTACTAGACATATGACAGGAGTGATAGCTACCTCGGCCTCCACACCCTTCGTCTCTCCTCCTAAGGGAACATGCGATTAGGGGTCCTGCCTCGCGTCGGCGGCGCTGTCAATCTGCCTCGACTCCTGTGGCCTTAGGGCCATGGGGGTGCGGCGGATCCCGGCCCTTGCCGGTGGGAGGGCTCTATTTATAGATGTTTCTTTGAGCTTTGTTAGGGTCTGTATCCTGCTCAGGAAGGCGAGATGGCGGCGGCTCCCTAAGATGGAATACGGTCCTTCCCACCTAGCCCCGGTGTCGGTAGTGCGTCTAGCATCGTCGGAGGGCGTGTGGAGGTGTCTCCGGCGGATTTCGCAGGATTCAATCGGTGGTTGTCTTTGGTGGATCTGCACGGATCTGGTCTTCGTTCGTCTATGTTCACGTGTGTTCAAGTTGGATCTTTTTTATCTACGCTTCTCTTCATCGACGTCAGTTGCTATTCTGGTGCATTGGTCTTATGGGGTCTTAGCACGATGACTTCCCGCCTGTCTAATACAACAAGTTTTGCCCGACTCTGATGAGGAAGGGGCATTGACGATGGCGTGCTTTCGCCTTGCTTCAGTGCTTGTAGTTGTCGCTAGGTGGTCTATGACTCTGGTTGTAATTTTTATTATTTTTGTTATTCGTTGTACTGTCATGATTGAATATGAATTGATTGAAAATTTTCCCCAAAAAAGTAGTGACATATAATCAGATATGTACGAGAAACGTATCATGTCTATATCAATTGTTAGTACCAAAAATCAAGAGGCAATCCCTAGCAAAAAGTTTCAGCTTCTTTCCTGCGTGACAAAAAGAAGACGTCATACACACATGGCGGAAATTCACAGGGGCACGCGAGTGCGGAGCCACGTACCTGCCAAGTCCTGTCGTCCGCTCATTTTGCCTTACGATTCGCGCAGTAGTTCAATCCCGCACGAGGGCACAATAAGTTTTAAGTTTCAATGTTGAAACTTATGTTTTTTGCATCTAAAACTGTCAAGTTTCAACCAGTTTCAGAGATATAATTTTAAGCAATTTTTTCTGTCGATCGTAGACACAAAATAATTGATTTTTATCGGTCGCTTGTACTAAGTTTTAACATTGAAACTTAACATATTTTTTAAAAAGTCTTCAAAATATATTCAAAATGGATCTTATTTGAAAGCGCTAGTCACGAGAAACACGAATATGAAAATAGAACTTAATTTAAATTTTTCGTTTAAAATATATATTTTTTTAAAAATCGGAAGCCAAAATAGAAAGCTGTCACCAGAAACTTGGGTGCCCCCGCATTTGCGTGCCCCAAATCCTCGTCCACACACTTGGTATAAATCCAAGCCAGGCCAAGAAGGACCCCACGTATGTGACCTATTCTTAAACTCTTAGTGGTGTGTAAGGCAATAACACTTATATGTTGGCCAACACACACTTCACAACTCTGCTGGGATAAAACTTATCACACTCTCTTGTCATGCATGAATAAGCCATATGGACCTTTGGTATTTTTTAAATATTATTTGAAATAGTAAAATGGGCTAAAACCGAAAAATTCCAATGATACCAAACTCGAGTGATAAATCTGACACTAGGCTTCCTAAATCGAACAAGTATTGCGAAGATCAACCTTTAGAGTCCAAAAAGTTTCAGGACCAACACCATGTTTTGAGACCATGCTAAAACCTGAATCAACAAGTAAGTCATCCGCGAACCAACCTGTGGTTGGATGGTTAGAGGGACTGTGGTATCCCCAGCCCACCAGGGTTCAAATCCTGGTGCTCGCATTTATTCCTGGATTTATTTCAGGATTTCCGGCGATGCGCATTCAGTGGGAGGAGACGTTCCCATCGACGACGAGGTGCCTACGGTGACTTCGTAAATTTCAAGATGATATGCCGGCTCAGTCTCTAGGAGGTGCTCATAGGGGTAGGGTGTGCGTGTGTGCGTTCATAGGGGTGAGTGTATACGCGTGTATATGAGCGCTTGCGTCTGTACTGTGTTTAAAAAAAAAACAAGTAAGTCATCCTGCTAGGCTGTCGCGCGCAACCTGAATCAACCGTAGAAGAGCAGGAAAAAAACAATTGATCGTCTTGGCCTTTTGTACGAAACACGTCGTTTACAAGTGATGCCAAGTTTTTGCTCCTCCCCGGCCACCGCGTTGCCTAACCTAGGCGACACAGGCGACAACCCCAGCCCCACCGCTAGCAGCTCCTCCCACCGGCCCCTTTCTCCTTGCCGCCGCGAGTGGCCATCGCCAGGCAAAGCCCGCGCAGTGGCGGTGGCGTAGTGGTCTTCCTTCCCGCGTGGTGCTCGATCTGCGCGGGGTCTCCCCCCCATTCGTGCTCGCTCTGTGGGTGCGACGTCCGTGGGCACTCGGCGGCGGGCTCAGGTGGCTCAGGGTTGGTGTGTGGCGCATGTGCGCAGGGGCTCCGTGGTGCGTGCTGGTGAGGGCGCAGGCGCGCAACTGGGCAGGGGCGCGCAGCGAGGGCGCAAGTGTGCAACTATGCAAGATGCGCGACAGGGGGCACACAAGGGGTCGGGCAGCACCGTTCTGCACCTGGTGGTCGCGCGTCGGACAAGGTGCATACACGTTGGGTGGTGCTCTCACGGATCTGGCGAGGCGCATGACGCGGACGCGTAGAGGGCCTGGCTGGCTTTGTCGGCGTGGTTCAGAGGCCGCGACGACGCAGATGAGCAGTTTCGTGATGCGTGTGTGGCCAATCTGGTCTTCGGCGGCGCGGTGTTGCCCGTGGTGCGCGACTGATTCTTGGCTAAGACGGGGAGCCATGGTGGTTCACGGTTTCGGGTGGTGCACCTACGCTCCTTGCGTGCATGGTGCTCAGCAGGGTGCGACGGTCAGTCCGCCGTTCATGGATCTGGCAGCTGGCGGGTGTGAACTGGCCGCCGTTGGTCTTTGCGAGATGCGGTTGGCTGTGGTGGTGACGACCTCTTTGTTGACGGGCTAGTTCGTTGGTGGTGGAGGTTGGTGGGCTTGCCGACACCGGTGTGATGTGCGGCTGAGGTGTCGTTGGCAGCTTGGGATGAAGACCATGTATCGGTTGTGGCCGTGACCAGCGATGGCGACGGCTGGGGCCATCGCTGACCTTCCTGAAGACGTTGCTGCATTGCCGCCGCACCCCTTCTGCTCGGATCCAGCTACTACTGAAGCTTCGGGGGAAACCCTTGATATTTTGTGATCGGACGATGTTAGTGCCTTGATATCGTATTCCCTCTTGGGGGCTTCGTCTTTTGAGCTGGGCACTGGCGAGCAGGACTAGTGGAAAACGACGGTGTTGGCGTCGAGGCTTCTACGACAACGATGATGGGGAGCGATGTCGGAGACATGATAATCGTTTAGGTAGTCGGCACTTCTCCGGCGTGTCAGCGGGATTGCCTCGGCAGGTTTGTTGCTGTGAAGTCGAAGCTGCGGCGACGGAGTCCAGGTGGCGTACGATGACAGGCAACACGTGGTTTATTCAGTGATCTTCTGTGGCGCTAGCTGTGCGTCATTCGTAGTTCCGCGTTAGAGTCGGATCTACGCTGTCTGATCACAGGTGGCTGAGTTCTTGCGCGGATCTTTATACAACTCCACACGACCTCTACAGAGTATTGCCTACTACGAAGTCGGAGTCGTTTGTTCAGAGTTTAGGGATGGCGATGACGCCTTCTAGGGGAGGAGTGATAACGAAGACGCATGTGTGCTGTCTCGGCGAGACCCTCTTTGAAGTGGTGTGTGGTGTGTGTGGCGTATATTGTGTGTGCCGCTTCGCGGTTGTGATGATTTTTGCCTGATTTTACATAATTAATCAGGCAATATGGTTTTTGCTTGGTTTTCCTTAATTAATCGGTTAACTCTTTAATTCTTAATAATAAATACAAGAATCATGTCATTTCAAAGAAACAATCTTCGTCTCCTAACAATATGACCACCATTTTCTAAAGGTAAATCTACAACCATCGTTGTTCACTGTATGAGAATTGTTGTTCTTTTGTTCCCACGGTCCCACCTATAAAAAATATGGTCAAGCAAGGAAAAAAAAGAGAGTCAAACAGAGACCTGCATTTTTTTATGGTCAAAAGCAAGGAAAAAAAGAGAGTCAAACAGAGACCTGCGTGAGGTTGAAACGAAAAGAGGGGTCGTGATTTTGGATTTTTCGTCAAAAGAGACCACCTGCCGGATCGATTTGACAAAAAAGACCACCCCTGGATCAATTTGGCAAAAAAGACCCCCTCGCCGTGGCGGCGGGCGCGCCAAGCAACACGTGTCACCCGCCGCCACGACGTGAGGCGGCCGGCCCCGCCGCCACGGTGCCAGGCGGCCAGTCGCTGCCCACAGGATGCCAGGCCGGGAACGGAACGGCGAAGGGTAAGGTGGGCCCGGCCGCCACCGTGTGAGGCGGCCGGCACTGTACCTGCTGCGCGAGGCCGACAGCTGCTGCTGCCGCACGCGGGACGGGGTGGGCCAGGCCGCCACCGTGTGAGGCGGCCGGCACAATACAGCATGACGATGACCAGACAAGTGCATGCATGCATGCAGAAGCTGCGGGCGCCGTGCGAGCGAAGCAGTAACTCCGTTCCATGCAATTTGCAAAGAAGGGTAGTAGAAATTCAGCAACGGTCCATTCAGTGTGTCAGCACAATCTCGAGCTAGCGCGTGGCTGCCACTAGCTTGCAAGCGGGAGTATGCATGGCTGGCGCCACAGGTTTGTGCTTGTGCGCCGCGCGCTGCCTGCCCGGCGGAGCACGGCTCCCGTCCCATCGACCCGTCCGTGTGCGGCAACAGCAGCTGTCGGCCTCGCGCAGCAGGTACAGTGCCGGCCGCCTCACACGGTGGCGGCCGGTCCCACCTTACCCTTCGCCGTTCCGTTCCAGGCCTGGCATCCTGTGGGCAGTGACTGGCCGCCTGGCATCGTGGCGGCGGGGCCGGCCGCCTCACGTCGTGGCGGCGGGTGACACGTGTCGCCCGGCGCGCCCGCCGCCACGGCGAGGGTGGTCCTTTTTGCCAAACTGATCCAGAGGTGGTCTTTTTTGTCAAATCGATCCGGCAGGTGGTCTCTTTTGACGAAAAATCGTGATTTTGTTTTTGAGGGGCAGTCGTGATAAACCGAGTCGAGATAGTTCGGTCAACTCGGCCCACTACAATAACTTAATAGGCCGAGTCCTTAAGATATATAGCCCAGCAGGCCCACCTTCGAAAACCCTAGATGTTCCGCGGCACCTATATATACGCAAGCCGTAGAGATCAGGAAGCATCCCCCATCCCCCACCGCCCGCCGCCTTCGGTTTGTTTCTTGGTCTCGAATTTTCGATTCGTTTCTCCCCCTTTTTGTTCGTCCAAACCTTCTCTTTTCTCTCTCCCTGCCGTTTTGAGTAGTTTCAGCTCTTGGTTGGGATCCATGGAAGCAAGTGATGATAGCAAGACAGGGACATCAGAACCCTTTCAGGGTTATGACAGACTACGTCTATAATGGGAATCTCTCTGATGTTTTCGATTTCCAAAGCCAATTTTACATGGTTTTGAGTCGCTTTTTTTCTTCCTCTTTTAGATCTGCGTCTCTTTTTGGTTTGCCCGTATTTTTTCAAGTCCTATTTCTCGTTCGTTAGCTGTGTTCTAGACGATTCAGATCTTGGATGGGAATCCATGGAAGCAGGTGATGACAATCAGACAGGGACATCAGAACCATCTAATGGGTATGATAGACCAAGTCTATAATGGGAATCTCTCTGATGTTTCTGTTTTCCAAGTCAATTCGAGGTTTTTGTTTTGGTTTTTATAGGATTTGATTGGCTGCCGATGATGCATAAAAATGCACGTATTATCGGATTGTTCCATGACGATCAAACACATTGTCACTACCACTGAGGCAGCTACTTTTAAGTTATGGTTATTATTCTGTTTTCTATTGCCTGTTTTGTTTAATTCGTGGATTGGAGCGATCTGCCCTTGATGGTGTTAAATATACTTTGCAGCTTCAGCTATGAAAAAAAACTACAATCTGAGGCATTTGCTTCCAATCCATCGTTTACCACTCCGTCTGTTTTACTTTATTTTTTGTGTTTTGGATCTGTCAAATCAGAAATCTTGCCTTCTCATTTAACCGTTTCTCTTTAGAACGAGGGCAATGAATGGTATATGTTTTTCTGTGTGATATCCGGAATAACAATTGTTCTTAATACCACGCCATGCCGACCTCCTCGTTCACCGAGCTATTGACATTTAATTTCACTCTTTTCCCACAAATTTGCCTCCGATCGATGGGATCTGAATGGAAAAGCCATGGCGCCTCCTCATCCTTGCCAGGATGTGGGCGCCCTGTCCCTGACCTTCCCGCCTCGACCCCCTGCAGCGTCGTTCTCCTACCGCTCCAGATGCAGTCGCTCGCCTGCATCCTTTGGCCGGCAAGCTTCGTGCCTTAGCTCCATCGTCCGCGTGGGCCACCTCCTTGCTTGCCCATCCAGACTAATCGACGGCATAGTCACAGGTTCCAGGTGAGCCGCTCCTGCGGCCCAGCCTCGTCTGTTCTGGCCAAGTAAGCGCTGCCTGTTAGCCGCCTGATGTTGCATTTTATTATCCTTTTCCCAGTAAGAGCTGCTTGTTAAGATCCGCCTGTTTGCACATTGCCCAGCACCTGTCTTTGTTAGGCTCAGTAGCAGCAGTTTCAGCTGTTTAGGCTTTAGGACCTTTCTTAGTTAAAAAATGCTTTGCAAAAACTTTGTGTTATAACATAAACTGTAAGCGAATCAATTTATATGGAATTTGTTTACAATTTTGTGTAATTTTTAAATATGCCAACCTTTGTTTAAAAAAAGGTTAATAAAATGGCATATTTAAAGTAGTACAGGTGATTACGACTGGCATGCATTATATGATTGATCATTAGCCATTGATTTATAACAAAGTGGAGACAAGGACATTATCTGTGGCATTTCAGAGGAGCAAACCTTCTTTCCAGGCCGAGTGACAAAACAAGCAACTGTTTGCCCCGCAGCCTGATGAAAAGAGTGCCCTCTGAAGTTTCATAGGTCGTATCCTTGTACTCCACTTGGTATGAGACTGTATGCTAAGAAACAAAATAGAAAGAAGCAAACAAGAGACATTTCAGAGGAGTAAACCTTGTCTCTAGGCTGAGTGGCAAACACGCAATGGTGATTATTAATTTTGAAACTATTACTAACTATGCTAGGTTCATGTTGTTATTGTATGTCTCGTTATCTAAGAGATGTTACATTAATGTGTAATATTTGTCTAGGTAACTAGACATGAAATCATCGTGAGGTACCAAGCATAGTTACAATAGTACCAAATTAATGGTCATCTTGCGTGTATGCCTCGCAGCCTCGTGAAAAGATTGACCTTTGAAGTGTCGTAGGTTGTATCTCTGTACTTGGCTTTGTTATGGCTAATGCTTAAACATATGGCCTGTATGCCCCATAGTCATTGATTTACAGCAAAGTGGAGACAATGTCATTATCTGTGGCATTTCAGAGGAGCAAATCTTCTCGCCAGGCTGAGTGGCAAAACAAACTGTTTGCCCCGCAGCCTGATGAAAAGAGTGCCCTCTGAAGTTTCATAGGTCGTATCCTTGTACTGCACTTTGGTATGAGACTGTATGCTAAGAAACAAAATAGAAAGAAGCAAACAGAGACGTTTCAGAGGAGTAAACCTTGTCTCTAGGCTGAGTGGCAAACAATGGTGATTATTAATTTTGAAACTATTACCAACTATTCTAGGTTATGTTGTTATTGTATCTCCTGTTATCTAAGAGATGTTACATAAATGTGTAATATCTAGTAGGTAACTAGACATGTGAAATCATCGTGAGGTATTAATCATAGTTACAATAGTATCAAATTAATGGTCATTTTGCCTGTATGCCCCGCAGCCTCATGAAAAGATATCTTTGTAATTCGCTTTGTTATGTTTAATGCTTAAACATATGGTGCTATGTCAAGTCTAAAGGTTTCAATAGGTTATAACCATGTATGCAATTTTAAAGTGCATTATTTTTAGTTAAAATAGAAACAATGTAGATTTTTTGCATCAAGCTGATCAAAAACATGAAGTATGCCTTGATCCGAATTATAGTTATTTAGTTATGAAATTAACCATTTAATATAGTCATTTATGCAATTTAAGTAAGGGAAAGTATTCCCGTCAACCGACTGATTATAACGCTGCGTCCGCCGCGCGCTCGGTCGTCCGATCGCGCTCACGCTCCGTCGTCCGATCACGGCATACAACCTTTCTACATACACGTGCGTGGTCCCCCACTAGGCACGGGCATGCTTTTGACTTCAACTCTTTTTGCTACGATGTATTGATGTGCTATACTAGTAATACCGTAGACGGGGTAGAGGACAACTACTGTCTACTGCTGCCACGGATCAGTCGACTTGCGGTCGTTGCAAGTATTTTGCATGCGCTGGTGTTGCAGCCGCTCCGCCGTTGCAGCTGCTTGCCTCTCAGCACGGTGAGTCCATGATGGTAGTGCCGCTCTATCTCACGGTGGCAACGGGGACGGGGATGACCGGGGATGACTCCACCATCCCCGCCCCGATCCCCGCCAATCCCCATACCCGCGAGCCCCGTGAAGCTTCGCGGGGACAAAATGCCCCCCATCCCCATTAATATCGGGTACCCGGTACCCGTCGGGTATCCATGGGGATCTCAAAGCTGACTGGGATAGGTGAGATTGGAGAAGGCATGGTTGTTGGGAGAGGTGGACAAAAATAATTGTGTGAAATATCTAGGTATTAATCTATATATTGTGCATTTGTAGCACACATGGCATAGTTTTTCGGGTATCCATGGAGTCCCCATGGGGGGAATTTTATCCCCATCCCCGCTCCGCGAGACTAACGGGTACCCACCAGACAATACCCATGGGGTGAATTTGTTCCCCATCCCCGCTCCATGATGGGTAAATCCCCGCGGGTACCCGTCCCCACGGGGAATATTGCCACCTTGACTCTATCTCTTATCCTTTTGATGCTGATGGAGTGTATGCAAGGTCTGCTTCATGGATGCAAGTGTTCGCTTCCATGCCACGTATGGATTTTTCTCAACGTCTTCGTTGCGACAAAAAGAGCATTTTCTTAAATCACACTCATGATCCACACAGAGCGTCGTTGTTGCAAACCAAATGCAACATTAGTGATGTTGCGGTCAACAAGCAGGTCAAAGCGAGCACGGTTGCAACATGGCTGCCGTTGCAGTCATCGCCGCAACATTGCCAATGTTGCAGATGTTACCATGAGCCCGGTTGCAACATGGCCGCCATTGCGAACATCCCTGCAACGTCGCCAATGTTGCAGACATCGCCGCGAGTCCATTTGAAACATGGCCTCCATTGCGAACATCCCTGCAATGTCGTCAATGTTGCAAACATCACCGCGAGTCCTCTTGAAACATGGTCGCCGTTACGAACATCCTTGCAACATCGCCAAAGCTGTAGACGTCGTCGTGAGTCCGTTTGAAACCATTGCCGCCGTTACGAACATCCCTGCATGGTCGCCAATGTTGCAGACGTCGCCGTGAGTCCGTTTGAAACATGGCCGCCGTTGCGAACATCCATGCAACGTCTCCAATGTTGGAGACGTCGCCGCGAGTTCGTTTGAAACATGGTCGCCGTTGCGAACATCCCTGCAATGTCGCCAATGTTGCGGACGTCGTTGCGAGTCCGTTTGAAACATGGCCGCCGCCCTGCAGCATGACATCACAGCAAACCAAGTCACCGTCCTATTGGCATTAGTGTGGTCGTTTCAAGCACCGAGTGCGCTGACTTGCAAATCGCGTACAACACTGCAAGTCAGACCACTAGTGCTGCAAAGGCACAACATGATCCATGTTGCAATGGGTGATCACAATTTGCTCCATGTTGCAATGAATAACCACATTCCCGTGTCATGCAAAAGTTTCAAAAGTATCCCTAGTCAGCGGTCCTAACACCATCCAACCTACAAGAACTAGCAATCGCTTTTTAACTGGTTCCTTGGGCTGAGGTGACCCCACACGAGAGAGTGAGAGCATGGCGTTTCACTTGCTAGGAGAACATGATATAAAATGGTCGTGGTGGGATCCACCCACGTGGGAGGGAGTCTTTTCTCCAACGAGGTTTGTGGGTTGACACGAGCGTCGTCCGACGGCAACGACCCAATATTGACTCGTAGATCGTACGGCTAATCAGGCGATTGAACTTTCTCAATTTTCAACCGGCGGATGCGTAGCGGTGCCCAGTAAGTAACTATGATTAAAAGCGAAAAAGATTTACTTAACGAAAAATGTCCTCGATACAGGATCGATCCAAAATAGAAACATGCAAAAATCTATATTTGTTCACTAAAGTGGTAGGTTCTATGCGCTGGATGGGCTGCAAATGCCTCAGATTGTAGGTTTATTTCATAGTGATAAGCTTCAAAGTATATTGAACACCATCACTAGCATGTTTGCTCCAATCCACACACACAAAAGTTAAATGTCAATATAAATTTCTATGAAAATCGACCGGGCTCAATTTAGAAAGCTTGGTCTCCGAAATACCAGAGGCTCTGAGATTAGCAGTTCAAAAAATGTTAGTAAACGATACAAGTCACCACACAAAATAAATCAATCCACCTGAAAAAATCCTGCTGAAACTTGGGGTTGCTTTGTCTACTACTCCCTCCGTCCCATAATATACGGAGGGAGTAATAGATTCCGGTACTTGGCCGTTCATCACCAATTATTGTTCAAACTTGGTTTCTTTTCGAGAGAGGAACAACTTGAAGCTGAGGTCTTGTACCTCTAACCCGGATTGGACTTGTACGTGTGCTGTCAACACAGGCCTTAATTGTCAGGCGGTGCGGCGTGAGTTTCTTCATTGTTCCTTGCTGAGTTCCTTTTCCTAGATATGCCAAACTAAGACAACCAATACCACCACGTCAAGGTCTGTAGCCTGCACAATGAGAGGAGAATTCAGAGTGATATAAGCTGACATAATAAGATAAGCTACACTTTCTTCCACACATATTTTTCAAATGGAGTAGAGAAGGAGAACGGACGTTTGGCTCTCCTCCTCCATGGAGGAGGCCGTCTTTTTCAAAAATTCAAAATTCAAAATTTTCGGTTTCAAAAAGATCTGAAAAATTTGTGCAAGTAAACAAGGATGTTATGTGTATGTGTGTAAAATTTCAGGATGAAATATGTTGAAATGCGACCTGTACAAAAAAGATAAATTCGTGGCCTAGGAGGATGAATAGTATCATGTGTTGAAAAGACCCAGATTTGTCTTTTTTTCATAACCTTTATTTCAACGTATTTTGCCTTCAAAATTTATGTCTTCATGTATATCTGTATTTTTTTTGAATTTTTTGAAATATAAAAATATGAATTTCGGTGAAATTTTAAATTTGAATTTGGAGGCCTCCATGGAGGCCGAGCTCCAAAGGCAATTTTCGGTAGAGAAGGGCATTTTCAATACTTCGAGGACACCCATAAATGATG
Organism: Elymus sibiricus; assembly: GCA_039707655.1. NCBI lineage: Eukaryota > Viridiplantae > Streptophyta > Magnoliopsida > Poales > Poaceae > Elymus > Elymus sibiricus. The sequence continues at coordinate 279,216,015 of CM077672.1, forward strand.
CACAGGTCCGAAGTCGACACATGTCTACGATGTAGTTGAACCCCAGATGGGATGCAATCATGTTCCAGAGAACCACCTTCATTTTGTTAGGACCTTTGATAGACCAAATAGCCTTCCATTGTTTTTCTTAAACAAATCTGTACGAGGTATGGCCCATTCCATTACAGCTCTATTTTTTTTTTTTTTTTTTTTGAAACGGAGGCAAAAGATTTGCCTCATCGATTAATTAAGCAGAAGAGAGTTGTCCAGTTAATTAACGGAAAACCGGGCGAAAACCAATACAAACCAACCACATGCGGCATACTCACATAGCATGCAACCCCAGAAACGCACAATCAACCTTACAACCATACCCAACAGGGAACGACCACCAATCCACACACTACTACATCGCAAAGGAATCCCAAATAAGAATACCTCGACCAAAGCCCACGGACATTGGTAATTCCACGGAGACAAGCCATGCCAAAAAGACCATCCAAGAGACTAATGACCATCCATCAAACAGCTATGGACGCCTTTCTTGTGGCGACACTCTTCTTTGTTTTGCTCTTAAGAGCCTTCTCCACAATCGTCTTACCAGATCCAGGACTAACAGCCTCCAAACGTGCTAGTAAGCTGCGAAGCTGTATCTCGAAGAGAATCTCATCAACCTTGTCCTTCATTGACACCACCGCATGAACATCCTCAACCATGGGTATCACCGCCACAACGGACTCGGACCCCTCCGTTTGCTCACATGGTAGAGGTGGACCTTGCGTCTCGGAATTAGGTGCCAACACACCAACCTCATCAACCTCGTCATCCGTAGACACCACTTGCCCCATCTCGTTCGAAGGCGTTGTCAAGGCCCCTGGCAAGCCCATCTCCTTCTGAAGCACCATCGAAAGAGGCGAAGATGGCTCCTCACATAGCTCCTGTAAATCAGGCATGATCTGTAGTATCGGAGCCACGACCTCGACAATGACATCACTCCCAAAGGCAATCGGCACCACAGGCAGCATCGATGTGCAGTGTGTAGCACGAGGAGAGAAATCCCCAAAGAGGCATGTTTCCTTCTCATCTGCGGAACTAGCTTGAAGCTCGGGCAACAGAGACACAACTGGGACAACCTGAAGTTTGTTGATAGCGGCCTCCGCTCTCACCAGAACACCCCCAACTAGCGCAAGGCAGTCGCGTAGCTCAGAACGAAGCAGCTCAGCCTGCTGCATGAGGATAGGGTGCGGAGGCATGTCAACTGCGTTTGCATCATCAACTGATGAAGTCGGATGGGTAGGCGGTGGAGCAGCACGTCGGGGCGTCTCTATGATTCCCAAGCATTGAGCTCCATCCTAATGAAAGGCCATCTTGGGAAGTCCTCCACATAGTTTCCTCGTTCCATGTGCCATGCTCCTCATCAAGAAGGCAATTAACCGTGCATTTTCACACCCCTCTTCAATGCCCCCCCACATGCCTTGCTTCAGCAACTATCGGCCAAACAAAATGTTGTGCAAGTGGCTCTCAAAAAAAAAAATGTTGTGCAAGTTAAAGAAGCAGGCCACGGGAATGCCAAAAATCATCAGCAGGATAATATCGGCCTTTAAGCACAATCACACATTGAGAGTTTGGTGAAGTGATGAGCTGGCACCCCTGCCGACCCAACATGGCTTCAGTGAAGAGAGCCATGTTATGAAAACACACGCCCCAAGCTTTAGGGTTGGAGAGCTACACCCACGAACAACAATGCAGATTTTTCTTTCCATTCCCATTACCCCACCAATGATCAACAATATTTTGATTGAATTTTTGCATGTAGAGATCGGAAACTGAAAGAAGCTCATCACATACATCAGCTTCCTAGATCATCGACTTAAGCAAGGTCTCTTTGGCAGAATGAGACATGGGGCGATCAGACCAACAATGCACACGCTGCCATGCCTTATCAGGCACGAACTTGAAAATTACAGTAGGAGATTGGCCCACCTTTGTGGGCATACCAAGGTATGAATCTTGAAGGGGCTCATTATGAATACCTAGTTGATACCTTCACACCATGCTTGACAACGTCAGATGAGTGGTTGCCGAAGAAAAGTGAAGACTTGTCCTTCTTGATAAATTGGCTTGAGCCATTGCAATAAAATGTCAAGGTAGAATCTAGAGTAGCCACACTACGAGGATCACCTTTTTACAAAGAAAATGTTGCCATATGCGAAGAGGATATATGAGACTGGTGGCCAGTTACGAAACCCATCACTACAATAAAAAAATACATAGTGACATTTTGTCCCGACAAAAATATTTTTTGCGACACTTTCATGGAAAATACCGACGAAAACCGTATTTTCATGGATGTGTTAGCCACATAATTCCGTGACAAATAATAATGTTAGAAAATGGAATTTTTGTCCTTGACAGGGCGACAGAGCACCTAGATGACATTCTTTGGCCTTTCCGACATAAAAATCTTGGTAGAAACGAGGGCGATTTTTTTTGGCGATTCCTTCTGTGAGTTCCGGCTCACTCGATATACAATGGGTGGTTGGGCCCAAGCGACATGCTAGGTGTAACACTCCAGGACCGGCACTATGCATATCCAGCATCCTCCTCTAGCCTTCGCATAATATATCGATCCTAAGGCGCCACCTTCACATAACGAACGCGTCGAGACATGCACTCCATGTGGTGGAACGATCGGTATCGCAGCACAGATAGCGAACTGACATCAACTCTGAGGAGTAAAATTTAACAAACGAAAACAACAAGGGTCTTTTCACCAAGCTACAACTTATACAATGAAAATGAATAAACCTTAGACAGGTAAGAATACAAATTACCTTAGAAGGCTTAAACACAAGCAAACGGCGTCCATATCCCTGCCTAGTCCGCTGGCTGTGGGATAACTGACTAACGTCGTCCATCAACAAACCCGCTTCTCGAATTGTTGTCTTCTAGATTGGTGGCAATCTAGGGAAAAGAGTAAATTAATCAAGGTGATTACTCAACTGTACTCGCAATACTTAAGAGCGGCACGAGCACTAAGCATTCTACGGAGACACGCTACAACTTGCCTCTATTAGAACTAAGAAGAGAGAGCACACAAAAGGTGAAGGGGGCACGACCAACTACTCTATTCACATACCTATCACAAACATAACACCACCTTCTCTCCCCCCTCACATCTCCCATGAGGAAGAACCCACAAGGTACTCACACGGTCGGTAAGTTTTAATAATTAAGATTTAAGTTGTTGCTATGATCAAGTCAATAACATCCAAGTCGTCCATAACCACGGACGCGATTATTCGAATATATTTATCTCTACAGGGTTTGCACCAATCTACCCACACGTTCGTCCTCCTTTATGGGCCAGCCGAGCGCATTATATGCCCAAACCGACGGGTACAGATGACACAACACGCACCTACACTACATCCAAGTCCAGAAAGCCACCCGGGGAGTCGACACTGAATCAAGAGTCCGACTGTGGCACTAAGTTCGGACTCATCTGTGCGTGGTAAACGGTCAGGTAACGGCGCCCCCAACTAAGGTCTACCGCGTGCCGTCCCACAGCATTTGCGAGCCACCACGGGGTTCTTGCCCCGAATTAGGGTCAACCGCCTAATGGGCCTAATGGCTCAGGAGTTTGGAATTGCGGCCGCTGGAAAAGGTATGCAGGTTGGGGGGGGGGGGGGGGGGGGGAGGCGAGCCCATAAACCGTCCCACGCATGGTTAGCGCGCTCATTCTTGAATCGGGTTCCCAAGAAATCGGGTACTAGTCGGCTCGAGTGGGACAAAACACCGATGCACAAACTATGCATGGTCTCTCATTGTTACCATCCTAATTACCACCACATTTCGTATCATAGCATACGCTTCACCTCCATAAGCATAACATAATGAAAGGCAATCCCAACAGAGCATGACATAATAGCAGACTAAGGCATAGCCTAGTGGTGAGAAGGGGCTGATGCCTTCCCACCTACCCAGGTTCAAGGCATGGTACTTGCAATTTGGGTTTGTTGCACCAATTATACTGTACGGGGTTCCCTTACAGCCTTTCTGTCAAAAAAAAAACAGAGCATGACATAAGAATGTAATATGTCAAGCGCAATAAGCAGGGCATGTTGAACAAAGCTTCTATAACAATCAAGCAGGTCATGCTAGGACAAGGTGTAACCATGGCAATATACTAGAGTATCAAAATCAAGTTATGCAAAGAATAGGTATTGCAACACCACTACAACATCGTAACCTAGTGCAAACATAAGGAAGAGAGCATGGGTAAGGCATGAACAAGGAGGGTGCTGTAAGCCTTGCCTGGAATCCCGCTTGGTACATCACATACTTGCTCGTATCACACGTCATCTCGGAGACCTATCTGCGAAGCAAAGCAACATAGGAAATAACAACAGATGCAATCTTACTACTATGAGGAAGATCCAACATGCTCATGTTACGCAATGACATGACATGGCAAGGATGATATGCAAATACAGCCTGGATCTAGTTAATGGATTAACATGTAATAGATATGGGATGTTCATTAATTTAATGCAACCATTTAAGATAATTGGTTAAATTGGATTAACATGGGCATCACATTAAAGGGTTGACTCGCATGGTTGACATGATGATACAAAAAAAGAAAATAACATGGAAATGGTTGGGGTATTACTCTAGGACTATTACACTAGGTTGTTTGCGCTATGACGTGGGACTTTTGCATTATTAAACCCGATCGACCGATCAACGCGAGACTTGATCGATGCTCATGCGCAGTAGTTGGAGGCCCCCGATCGATAGATCCTCGCACATGTTATTAGTTGGAGGCCCCTGTTGCATGCGCGAATAACTATTGCTCGAGTTGGAGACTTCGCATTATAGAGAATTAGATCGATAGATTGATGGAAGACTCTCTCGATAGCCTGCTGCGTACTTGTTAGTGGTGCATGATAGTTGGAGAAGACGTATGCGCGAGTATAGACCCCCGCCCCCACATTTGCGATCGTGCATGATAGTGTTGGAGGCCCTGTATGTGTTACTGATCAATCAAGTTGGAGACTTTGCATTACAGAGAACCCGATCGATCGATTGATCGATGCGAGAGTCTCGCTATAGCTGTTGCGTACTTGGCGGTGGTGCACGAAGCTGTATGCACGAGTACAAACCCCATTGCATCATGCACGGTAGGTTGAGGCCCTCGTAACTGATCGGCCGAGTTGGAGAGGTGTGTGCGATAGTTGGAGACCCCGTTAGCGACTGGTCGTTGCCTCAGCACAGGAGCCCGATGCTGATAAGGCACGCATTTTAATATCTAGTAGTTGTGTGCCCCGTTCCGTCGCACACAGTAGCTAGGTTGTAGTTGAGACCCAACCGGTTGCGACGAGCCCCTCTCAATACAGTTCCTGTGTAACACGGTACCCCCACCCTAGTCGGTTGACTCTTGATGTAGTACCCCGTTGCAGCCATAGAACGATGCCCCACCCCAGTCGGTTGCCTCTCTATACAGAGGACCCTGTTGCAGTCGCATCACGATACTCCGTGACAGAGTCTTGGATTAGGGGGTGCTCGGGATGTCGGTTGTCCGACCTATGGGTTGGGCCGAGGACCCCCCCTAAGTTTATCATCGGTGGGCTTCGTTTTTCTGGGCCCGGAGCATCGGGAAGGAATGGCGTGAAGACTTGATGTAAACTCCAAGACACAAAGATAGTCCTCGACACGATTGCCCATTAGCTACAACCGACATTATGTAAACCCTAGGTACCCTGGTGTCTATATGAACGAGGTGCCAGGGTCTTAGAGAGACAGATTCACATTTGATCTCAAGGTAGATCACCTGTACTTTGTACCCCATCCACAATCAATACAACAAAGTAGGACCTAGGGTTTTACCTCTTCGAGAGGGCCCCAACCTGGGTAAACATTGTGTCCCATGTGTCCTTGTTACCATCTAGCCAAGACTACCAGATCGGAACCCCTACCAGAGATCCGCCGGATTTAGCTCCGACATTGGTGGCCCATACAGGCCCCTCTAGGAAAAGAAAGCCGCTCAATGGCGTCAAGCGCCGATGACCAGACCGGCGCCGATGCAGTTTCTGCGTCACACCTCGGCTTCCCCGAGCTACCGGAGAAGATCGAGGCACCAATCCCCGTCAAGGCACTGAGCTCGGCAGTCCGAGCCTCGCGGTCGCATCCTCGCTCATGACATTAGATCTGGTAGAGGGACCACATGTAACCTCCGCCCGGGCGCTGGACTCAAGCCAGCCATGGGTTGGATGTTACGCGTTACCAGACCAAGCCTGGAGCTCGGATCCGATGATACACTACAGTAGCCAAGATATCCTGCCACCACTAGGGGAGCCGGGGGAGATGCCAGATCAGCCTCGGGAGACCGACGTCACACTACTAGGAGAAAGCTTATAGATAGAATTTTAGTAGTAGCGCTGGTTATGGGGCCAGCGCTACTGCTACTTAGTAGTAGCGCTGGGTGCCAACAAGCGCTACAGGTACCAAAGTAGCAGTAGCGTGGGGTGGCCGGACAGCGCTACTGCTAAGTCGTCCCACCGCCACCGGCCGGGGCTACCCTTAGTAGTAGCGGTGGCCCGAAACCAGCGCTACTACTAAGATCCATAGCAGTAGCGCTTGTCGGTGGCCCACCGCTACCGCTATCTGTGCACGGGGCCAGAAGGTGGGCCCAGATTAGCAGTAGCGCTGGGCCACCGACACGCGCTACTGCTATGAATCTGAGCAGTAGCGCCGATGAGGTACCAGCGCTACTGCTACACGTAGCAGCCACCTTTTTCTGCCACCCTCCCCTCCCCCCTCTCCCTACTCTACCTCCCTCACTTACTTCTTCCTTCTCCTATCTCTTCTCTCCCCATTAATGCCCCCATCCACCATCTCCTCCATTAATGGCTTCTTCTCTTCCTCACTTGAATTTATTTGTCTCTCCCTCCTTCTCTCTTTCCCCACTCTTGCCTTTGTCTCACTAGCTAGCTTTCCCTCCCTCTCCACTAGTTAGGTAGAGCATCTCCTTCCAACTAGATCTACCATGCTAGCTAGCTAGCTTTCCCTCTCTCCTTCCACTACTTTCGATCCCTAGCTAGCTCTAGATAGCGGCAACGGCCATCTACCGTACTTGTGTGCTCGATCCCTCTCTCGGGACGATAGGTGAGTAAAAAGTTGTGCTTTGCAAGAATGAAAATATTTTTGTTTGCGCTATGATGGTGAGAATGTGCGTGTGGCATGAGTTGCCGCCTATGTGTATTTGTCGGATCGTGCGTGACATGAGTTGCTTATGTTTTGCCGAAATGTTGATTTATTTCCGTTTCGACGAATTTTGGGCAAACTCTATATGTCCTATTTTTAGGGAAGGTCATGCCGAATTTTTGTATGACTTTGATGCATGCATGCATGGATGCGTTTATAATCCTTTTGCTTATTAATTATACCACGCAGACGATCATGAAGGTCAGTGGAACGATGGTGGAAAGATGGTTGAGATCCGTGGTGCACGACATGTATGAAAATAACCAGAAGGAGATTTTCTGTCCGTGTCGAAGATGCAAAGGAGGAGTCTTGCTCGACCCCTTTAAGGAAGGCCGTTTCAAAGCGCACCTGCTCATGACTGGTTTCATGGATGGCTATACTCGGTGGATAAGCGAAGATGATGACGTCGATGGGGCAGCCAATGACGACATTGGACCAGACGAAGAGATGATCGATAATGGTGGCGGAGAAGAGGCCAGACATGGAGGCAGAGAAGAGGCCGGACATGGGGGCGGAGAAGAGGCCGGACATGGGGGCGAAGAAGAGGCCGGACATGGGGGCGGAGAAGTGGCCGGACATGACAGAGAAGACGCGGACACGCCGGAGCATTCGTCGCTACTAAGTTCAGTCGTGCGGGACCCTCATGTTCGAGACCTGCTTCGCAAGAAGACGACTAACGACATAGCTGCTTGTAGAGAGGAGGCCAAGCTGGAGCAACTAGAAGTAGACTCTCATACTCCATTGTATGATGGTTGCGATCCCGAGGTGACCCGCTTGAGTTTCACGCTCGAACTTCTAAAGACAAAGGCTAAAAACAAATGGACCGACCGAAGCCTCGATGAGCTTCTCAAGTATCTAAAGAAGGTTCTTCCCGCTGGGAACCTGTGTCCTACTAGTGTCAATGAGGCCAAGAAGATCGTGTGCCCTCTTGATCTGTCGCACATTAGATACCATGCATGCATCAACGATTGCATCATTTATCGGAAGGAGCACGCGAAAAAAAACAACTGTCCGGTGTGCAATGCTTCTCGATACAAGAAGGCCGGAAAGAAATCTTCCCAGAAAGTTGTATGGTACCTACCGATCACTCCCCGTCTGCAGCGTTATTTCGTAGATCCTAAGGAAGCAAAGCTCATGCGCTGGCACGCGGAGAGGGTGAAGCCCGACGATGGAGATGATCCGAAGCTGAGACACCTCGCGGATGCAAGCCAGTGGAGAGCGTTCAACGCCGAATATCGATTTTTCGCAGGCGATCCAAGAAACATCGTGCTTGGCGCGAGTACCGATGGCATGAATCCGTTTGGCAACCAGAACACCAACCATAGCACATGGCTCGTGTTTGTATGGATGTACAACCTTCCCCCCTGGAAGTGCATGAAGACAAAGTACATACACATGAGCATGCTGATTCAAGGGCCTAAACAACCGGGAAATAATATTAATCTGTATCTGGGGCTACTTCAAGAGGAGTTAGACACGTTATGGAAAACACCGGCCAAGACATGGGACGCCAGCAAAGGCGAGTATTTCTATATGAGAGCCGCGCTGATGACGACGGTGCACGACTATCTCGGTTACGGATATGTCGCAGGCCAGGTGTGCCACGGATATTGCGGATGCACGCGGTGCCTGGATGATACAACGTCTCAGCAGCTAACGAAAGATGGCGGGTCTGGGAAAATCGTGTACATGGGGCATCGAAGATGGCTCGCGAAGGACGACCAGTGGAGAAACCGTGGAGATCTATTCAATGGTGAGGCTGAGCATCGAGGACCTCCACGTAAGAGGAGCGGCGCCGAAATCGACGAGCTGTTGAAAAACTGGGAACAGTGCCCCGCGCCGGGAAAGATGAAAAATGTGTCGGAGCCGTTGCTGAAGGTATGGAAAACGCGGTCTGTTTTCTGGGACTTGGAGTACTGGCCCAAACTCGACACGCCTCATTGCCTTGATCAAATGCATATCACGAAGAATGTCCTTGAGAGCTTGCTTGCAACACTGATGAACATGCCAGATAAGACCAAGGATGGGCCGAAGGCAAGAAGAGACTTGGAAGATTTGAACATCAGGGCAGATCTCCACATGCCGCCCCGTAAAAAGTCGGAGGAGACGGAGACGGAGACGGAGGCGCGGGACCAGGGCAAAAAAGTCAACAAGAAGGAAGAGAATTATTGCCCCCATTCTTGCTTTACCTTAAGTCCGAAGGAGATCGATCAATTCTTCAACTGCCTTACCGGAATCAAAGTTAGTTCCGGTTACTGTGGGAAGATAAGCAGATTTCTAGACACCAAGAAGAAAAGGTTCAGCGGGATGAAGTCTCATGACTGTCATGTGATGATGACGCAGATACTTCCTGTTGCCCTTAGAGGGATAATGGACAAGCACGTCCGTGACACGCTTATTAGTCTCTGCAACTTTTTCGACGTTATCTCTCAAAAGTCGATCAGTGTGAAGCAGCTCCGAAGGCTACAGGAAGAGATCGTTGTGATACTAAATGAGCTTGAGATGTACTTACCGCCCGCGTTCTTTGACGTCATGATGCATCTGTGTGTCCACATTGTGGACGACATCATAGACTTCGGGACGACATTCCTGCACAACATGATGCCATTCGAGAGGATGAATGGGGTCATCAAAGGATTCGTTCGTAACATGTCCCGTCCGGATGGAAGCATCATCCAGGGCTATCTGACCCAAGAGTGCACCTCTTTCTGCGAGAGTTATCTATATGGCGGAGACCCTGTTGTTGGTTTGCCTGTTAACAAGCACCTTGGGAGGCTCGGAGGAGAAGGTCACACCAATGGCCGGAGGGAACTGCATGTGGACCACTCGGGTCGACGCAATGACTTTGACAGAGCAAACTTAGTAGTGCTACAGCACCTAGACGTGGTAGATCCTTGCACGACACTGCACAAAGAAACCATCGCAAAGAAGTACCGTGACCGGGGGCTATGCAAGACGAACGCCGAAGTTATTAGAGAGAACAACTCCACTTTCCTGCCTTGGTTCAAAGAGCATGTTCTTGCTAATCCCCGGAAGAGGGCTCTACGGATGGATTGCTCATATACGCCGTAGCACATGGCCCCGCGGCCAACCTCGCGACCTATCAGGCATACGATATCAATGGATACACGTTCTACACGGAGGCCAAAGATATAAACAGTGATTTTCAGAACTCAGGGGTGACGATGGAATGCATGACCGGCGACAACGCCGCAACTCAAAGATTCTACGGAAGGGTCAAAGAGATCTGGGAGCTAGACTACTCAGGACTGCACGATGCGACGATGTTCCGTGTCAAATGGGCTAAGAACGTCGAAAGAGAAAACCGGTATTTCACTACCATGTCTATACCCGACGCCAAGAGCGCTACTGTGAACGCCATCGCAAAAAACGAGCCATGGGTACACGCTAAGCACGTGACACAATGCTTCTTCATAACCGACCCGAGCAATCCCAGCCGTGTTGTCGTGAGGAGAGGCAAAAGGAACATCATCGGAATGGATGGAGTCGCCAACGAGGAAGACTACGACCAGTACGGCAACCCGATGAGGGAAGATGACGATGACGATGAAGCATACGTCAAAAGAAGAATCAATACTACATTACCTAAGAAAGATCGTACTCCATGGAAAAGGAAAAGTCACAACGAGGGGCTCAATTATTCGACAGCGAACAAGAAGGTAAAGAAGCTCACTCAGAAATGAAAACGTCGATGCTGAGAAACCATCATTTATATATATGTATTTATTTTGTGTACGCACTTAATCGTTATCGGTCAAATGATATGTAATATATATCGTCGCCTGAGTTATATACATTGTATCCGATCCCCTTCTTCCCGGCTCGGTTGTCTTTCGAAAAAGAAAATAAAATGAAAAGAAATAGAAAAATGAGAAAGGAAAGAAGAAAATGAAAGGATTACAAAAGGAAATGAAAAGAAAAAGAAAAAGGAGAAAGGAAATAAGAAAAATAAAATGAAAAGAAAAAGCAAAAGGAGAAAATGAAAAGAAAAATCAAAGGAATAGCAGTAGCGCGTTTATGGACCCGCGCTATAGCTAACTTAGCTGTAGCGCGGGCTACCCAAACCGGCGCTACAGATAAGTTAGCTATAGCAGTAGCATGTGTCCACACCCGCGCTATAGCTAAGTTAGCTGTAGCGCTGGTTTAGGTATCCCGCGCTACAACTAAGTTAGCTATAGCGCGGGTCCATCAACGCGCTACTGCTATTTTTGAGTTAACCGCACCGCGCGGGCCTTTCTTCCCCAATCCCCCCCCATTCCATCCCCTTGCCCTCCTCCACGCCGTCGCCGGAGCCCTCGTCGCCCTTGCCTCCTCGCGCCGTCGCCGGAGCCCGTCCTCGCCGCGCCTACCTCTCCCTCGACGTCGCCGCACGCCTGCCTCCTCCTCCTCGACCTCGCCGCGCCTGCCTCCTCCTCGACGTCGCCGTCGCCGCCAACCTCCTCCTCCTCCATCGACCTCGCCGCCCTGTAAGGCCCTCCTCTCCCCTCCCCTCTTGTCTCTCTCTGCTCTCTCTCTCTGCCATATGTATGAACCCTAGGTTATTTAGTGCTAGATTAGTTCCATATGAACCCTAGGTTAATTAGTGCTAGATTAGTGCCATGAATACCCTAGGGTTAGTGCTAGATTATGAAACCTAGGTGCCATTTGAACCCTAGGTTAGTGTTATGAACCCTAGTAAAAAAAATGTTGCTATTTACATTTTTTTAGTTCAAACAGAATTGTTGCTATTTAAAAAAATTTAGTTAAAGCAACTGTGCTAGATTATGAACCCTAGCTAGTTAAAACAGAATTATTGCTAGGTTAGTGCTAGATTATGAACCCTAGTTAAAACAGAATTGTTGCTGTTTAAAAAATCTTAGTTCAATCAATTGTTGCTATTTAAAGAAAAAACAGAAGTTCCTTGTTTGCATCAATCAATTGTTAGCTAGGGTTTTTTGAGAAGTAGCTATTGTTTTGTTTAGTTAACCCTAGTAGATAGGAATTTAACTAGGGTTCTTTATGGTGAATTTCTTTGAATAATTAAAGTGCATGAATTTCTTTGATATACATGATGTTGGCTGTTGATGGTGAACATATTTTGAATAATTGAAGTGCCAAATGATGTTGGCTGCTGTTGTTGCCATATGATGTGCCAAATGATGGAGATGATGTGCTATTGTTGCCTATGTTGGCTTTTCTTGTTTGCAGGGAAATGATCCGAGTGGCCTATGTTTTGCCGGAATGTTGATTCATTTCCGTTCCGGCGAATTTCAGGCGCTCGATATGTCCACTTTTTAGCAAAGGTCATGCCGAAATTTCCCGTGAATTTCGGCATGACTTGTGCTAGAAAGTAGGCATATCGAGTGCCCGACATTTGCTTGGACGGGAATGAAACGGCATTCCGGCAAACCATATGCCTTTTTTTTATGTCATTACTCATTTTATTATAGTTTAAGAATTAAACGAGTAGACTTAATCGTAGGAAACATGTCGAACAATGACGAGACCGGGCCTTCTGACCACGCTGCCGACGACATACAATATGACCGTGAACATGATTACCTCGACTTTTTGTCTAGTCAGCAAACAGAAGGTTTGCAGGGCGACCTGGTCATAGCGGACGATGGTACTGCCGCCGACATCGACACCGATGGCACCGGCGCCGATGGTGGTGCCGAAGGTACCGGCGCCGAAGGCGGTAAGGAAAAGAAGAAGCAGAAGAAGCAGAGGACACGACACCCTAACAAACTCGGCATCGGAAGAATCCTGGTCACAGAGATGCACCCCGGCAAATTCGACCCAATAGCGCCGGATGAACCTCGCAAGTGCTACGGCAACCAAGTCGGATGCATCCTACGGGAAACCGCGAGCATCAACGACAATGACTTAAGGAAGAAACCACATCTGGAGCACTTGCTCCTAACGAAGCTGCACAAGAGATTCCAGTTCCCCGGTCGGGATGACCGCATAGAAAACCCGTGGGATGATGCTGCCATGTAAGGTATCAATAACCACACCATGGGCATGTTCAGCAATGATTTGGCCGCCTGGAAAGGGAGGGTGAAACGAGCGATTGATGCTAACGAACCCCTGTCCAAGATTTTGGCGGACAATCCGACACTGACGACAGAGGAGTTTGAAAAGTTCAAGGACACTTCCGCTACCGAGGCAACCAAGATTAAGTCTGAGAAATACAAGTCAATGCAGCAAAGGAACACGGGGAACCAACGCCTCGGAAGCCGTGGCTACATTGGCAAGAGGCCCATATGGGATAAGGAGGACGCGGAACGTGAAGCCGTGGGGATCCCAGACCCCTACGCGGAGTTCACCGACCCACAGGAGCGTGACTTCATCAGGGCCCGGTACAAGTGGGACAAGGAAAAGAAGGTTTGGTACACGGACCCGATCACGAGGAAATTGATTAGATTACTGGTAATTATTCTTTTACCACCTTACATTTAGCTTCTGATCAAGTGGACTACACGTTGTAGTAACATTCGTAAACGGTTCACATTCCTTTTGCAGAAGGAGCAACACAGGCTTGCGGCCCAAAGCGACTCGTCGTCTCAGTCGTCGATGAGGCCCAAGTGGGACACCCCTCTCAACCGGGCCTTGAACCAACTGAAGGGACTCCCTTTGGACCAGCGGCCGCAATATGGACGTGTGCACGGCGTCGGAGACGGCGCCACGTGGAAGTACTACTACAACGAGGGCCCGGAGGCCAAAAGGCAGAAAAAGAAGTTCAGTCAGTTGAACATCGAGGAGAAGGTGAAGCTTGCGGTCGAGAAAAATGTAGCTGAGGACGAGAAAAAAGCAGCTGAGGCCGCAGAAGCGAACAAAAATGAGTTGGTCCAGCAGGCAGTCAATGCAGCTGTAGCTGCCTGCAGAAATGATTTCGCTACTAACTTGATTCCGGCTATTATCGACTGGACGAAGCAAAATCCAGACAAGACAACACAGGATTTTCCCATGCCCAGCTTCGTCGGGAGCAACTCGGTGAACATCGCACCACCACCACCTGCTGCCGCTACCGCACAAGGTCCTGCTCCCGCACCCGCTCATAGCAGCCCGTCCTCTGTCTCTGGCGTGCTAGGCGGGCCTTCGTCTTTGGCTGACCTTGACGCCCTCACGGTAATTACACGTCGCACCAACATATATATAATCTTCCGTTTTTCGTTGCCTTTAGGATGTCTTACGCCGCAGACATGTCTTCGCAGGCCGACGAAACCCCGTGCACCGTACTCTACATGATCAACGGCCGGAAGGTGGACGTGGGAAAGGCAGTGATAACGAAGCCCTTGGAACTCACGTTCCACTGCCAGCCGATCCCCGTTGGCACCTTCAGGGTTACCTTGTCGAGTGTGAAAGCGGGCCACGAGGATTTGACTCCTCCAGTACGGCTCGGGGGAGAGGAGGACGAGACCCCGATGCGGCTTGGAGAATGCAAGGGTTGGATGCTGCTGTGGCCGAAGAATCTTCTTCGTCTGGAGGCGGCCGAGAGCACACCAATGCAAGAATTGGAGAACCAGCAAGGTATGAACACCACCACCCCGCCTACGCAATTACCAGCGCCTCTCGTGCCGGGTGAGAGCGACGGACGACGCGAGGAAGGGGGTCCAATAGTGGATGATGTAGTCGGCCCCGTGGAACAAGGAATGGATGATGAGATGGAGGAGGAGGACCCTCTCCGGTTCCTCAATACCGGTGCCGCCTATGACGACGGACAAATGATGAGTCAGCCATATGACTCGGGCTATGAGCATGCGGATGAGGAGATGGATGATGTGCCCAGGCAGGAACGTCCTAGAGTTGATTGCAAGAAGTCTCTCTTCATGCAATCCTCACAGGACACGCCTCCAGATGCCGCCTCAACGCAGGGTCATCTAGCCGAGGGTCGTAAAGTGCTTAGCCCGACGACACTGGTGGTGGGGGTAAGGAAGGGTCTGGACGGTGAACCCAAGAAAAAGGAGAGGAAGAGACCGCCGAAGAGAGGCACTGCTGCCGCCAAAGCTGCCAAAGCTTCTAGCAGCCAGCCGACCAATTTTGCAGACCGTGTACCGGTCAAAGGTGCGGCGATGTACCATGTCGCGGGCGAGCCGATCCTACCGCCGAAACCGCTAGAGGCCATATCAGGGGATCTCAGGAGACTGCACGACCATGTGCTGTCGACTGAGAAAAGCCTTCTTGCCTTGGAGGATCCAGGATATCCGCTTTACGCGGTTCGTGTGCCTCAGGCCAAGTGCTATGTCGACACACTGCCCGCGGAGGTGTTCTTCCTGCGGTTTGATCACATCTTTGAGATGTTTCTCATGAGCAGGCTCGATTTTACGATCGTCCGCCTTTTTGCGCTACATATGAACTTTGTCATCAGGAGAGAACAAATCTCGGAAATCGCGGTGGCGGATCCATACTACATGCATGAGTCCTTCTTGAGTCTCGGCGAGTTTGAACGTAAAGCTGCTAGGGACTACATTGAATACTTCATGGTAACGAATAAGGACAAGGAAACGATTCTCCTGCCTTATCATCCAATGTAAGTCATTGCCGGACAACCCTTTCGTACGTTTCAATCATTCCTTCGCTCATATGGAGACTAATTTGAGGTGTCGTGGTTTTCCGCAGCAACGGGCGCGCCGTCCTTATCGTTCTTTTCCCGCGAGTCTCCCACGCCGTGTATTTCGACTCGTCCAGAAACTTCGAGAAGAAAGACTACACCCACATAATGGATATTCTGGATGATGCTCTCCACGGCTTCAGCATGAGGGGTGGCAACATGCTGATCAGGAAACAAAGGAAGAACAAGCCGGGTTTCTCGCATAAAACTACCTTCTGCTCCATCCATCAACCGACAGCAAGCAAGAACGACGGATTCTACCTCCTCCATCTCATGATGGAGTACAAAAGGGATCACCAACATCTTCGCATGACAACAAGAAACGATGAACATATCCGCAAATGGGCAGAATCCTTAAGACACGAACTGGATTATAGAATCAAAGATGACTTCTTTCGCATCCAGAAGGACATTGCAACGATCATCATGAAAGAAGTTGTCGAAGAGAAGGGGATGTTCCACCACGGCTCTATATCACGAGCCGACGTCAGAACTCGCATAGGCATGCAACGTCAAGACCTGACGCCGTTCACGAAGCTAGGGTGCATCCTCCCGGATATGGATGGGTGGAACTTCGAGTGATTGACGATGCCGATGATGATGTGTCGGTTGAACTTGTAGTTTCTGTAGCGATGAAACTTTGTGATGTCAACGGTCCTGTTGAACTTGCGTAACGCTAGTTTGTTAGTTTGGGTACGATGACCTGCGTACATCTAGTTAATTAGTTTGGGTACGGTGAACCTGCGTTGATTAATTATGTTTACTATATGTTGCATCTCTTAGCTAACTCTTTCTTTTCTTGTTGCTCAAATATATTATGTTGCATATTATTGTTGAATTCGCTTGATGAACATGCATCTCTAACAGGTACATAGGTCCTTGATGGCGAAGAAGTGCTATGCCGTGTACATAGGGAGGGTTCCGGGAGTGTACGATGAGTGGCCCGAGTGTTAGGCCCAAGTGTCACGGTTCTCGGGCGGCAGCCATAAAGGGTTTGATAGCAGACAAGAAGCAGAAGCTAGTTACTTGAGGTTCACGCTAGCGCGAGAGAGGAATCACAACCGGCGCCTCATGTACTGCATAATTCCGCTCTTACTCATAGTGATAGCTCTTCTCTTCTATATCATCGTTTTAGATGGATGATGAAACATGTGTATGGTATGACGATGTAGTTGCATGTATTCGAGACATATCATAACTTGTATCGCTATTTCGAGATCGATGATGATGATAGACATCATTTGTGTTGGATGATGATGGCATGATTTGATGAGAATATTTGCATGTGTATGATATGATGAGACTATTGTGTGTGATATGACAGGCTATTGTATAAACCTATTAAAAAACAGAGAAAAAACGTTGCAGAAAAAAAATTACAGACAATAGTAACAGTAGCGCGGGGTATGTGTATCAGTAGCGCTGCTTTATCAGTAGCGCGTGTTAAATAGGCGCGCTGCAGTTTTTAGCAGTAGCGAGGTTCACCTAAACACGCTACTGATAAACTCTGTTAGCAGTAGCGCGGGTGTAACAGCGCTACTGCTAATAGTTAGCTGTAGCGCCGTAGCAGTAGTGCGCCCACCCGCGCTACTGATATTACAAAACCCCGCGCTACTGCTAGGGTTTTCCCTAGTAGTGTCAGATTGGATCGGAATTATATTTTCTCTCCCACCCACCCCCATGTCAAATACCGTCCCAAAAACTCAGGGCCGATCGACATCTGGGATCCAGCCCTAGTCGTGCAAAAGTCGAATAAAACGGTCCGTCAATTCTGGACACAATTTTTGTTTATAAAATGCGAAATTCTAGATTGCACAGATCAGGAAGCCCTAGCGGCATTCCGTTTCAACGTCCACGATCAAGGGATACACAAAGCTATTTCACCAAAATGCCTTAGAACGTTCAACGAACTTTCCGACATGGTAGCGAACTACTGCGCCATGAAGGATGCTTAGACAGCCAATCAATGGCGCCAGAACAACAACTCGGAACCATCTGAGATCGGAGACGGCAGGCGCCTGATGACCCACAAGTATAGGGGATCAATCATAGTCCTTTCGATAAGTAAGAGTGTCGAACCCAACGAGGAGCAGAAGGAAATGATAAGCAGTTTTCAGCAAGGTGTTTTCTGCAAGCACTCAAAGTAGCGATAACTGATAGTTTTGTAGCAAGATAACTCGTAACAAGTAACAAGTGTAATAAAAGTGCAGCAAGGTGGCCCAATCCTTTTTTATAGCAAAGGACAAGCCGGAACGGTCTCTTATATAAAGCGAAGCGTTCTCGAGGACACATGGGAATTCTCATCTAGTTACTTTCATCATGTTTATTTGATTCGCGTTTGCTACTTTGATAATTTGATATGTGGGTGGACCGGTGCTAGGGTGCTATTCTTACTTGAACAAGCAACCCTCTTATGATTACCCCCTCTCGCAAGCATCCGCAACTACGAAAGAAGAATTAAGATAAATCTAACCATAGCTTGAAACATATGGATCCAAAACAGCCCCTTACAGAATAACGCATAAACTAGGGTTTAAGCTTCTGTCACTCTAGCAACCCATCATCTACTTATTACTCCACAATGCCTTCCCTTAGGCCCAAGTATGGTGAAGTGTCATGTAGTCGACGTTCACATGACACCACTAAAGGAAGCAACAACATACATATCATCAAAATATTGAATGAATACCAAATTCACATGATTACTTATGACAAGACTTCTCCCATGTCCTCAAGAACAAAAGTAACTACTCACAAATCATATTCATGTTCAAGATCAGAGGGGTATAGAATATCATTAAGGATCTGAACATATAATCTTCCACCAAATAAACCAACAAGCATCAACTACAAGATGTAATCAACACTACTAGCAACCCACATGTACCAATCTGAGGTTTTGAGACAAAGACTGAATACAAGAGATGAACTAGGGTTTGAGATGAGATGGTGCTCGTGAAGATGTTGATGAAGATTGGCCCTCCCACGATGAGAGGATCGTTGGTGATGTCGATGGCTTCGATTTCCCCCTCCCGGAGGGAAGTATCCCCGGCGAAATCGCTCCGCCGGAGGGCAAAAGTGCTCCTACCCTAGTTCTGCATCGAGACGGCGGCGCTTCATCCCGAAAGTCTTCTCTTTAATTTTTTAGGGAAAATGACCTTATATAGCAGAAGGAGGGGGCCAGAGGCCAGCCGTGGGCCCCACAAGGCATCTTGGCGCGCCCCCCGGGGGGGGGCGTGCCCTGTTGCCTTATGGGCAGCTGGTGGGTCCCCTCTGCTATTTCTTTTCTCTAATATTTCTTATATATTCAATAAAAAATCTCCGTAAAATTTCAGGTCATTTGGAGCTCTGTAGAATAGGTATCTCTGCTATAGCTATTTCAGGTCCAGAATTCCAGCTGCCGGTATTCTCCCTCTTCATATAAACCTTGCAAATTAAGAGAGAAAAGGCATAAGAATTGCATCATAAAGTGAAATAATGACTAAATACATTATAAATAATAGTAGGAAATCATGATGCAAATTGGACGTATCAACTCCCCCAAGCTTAGACCTCGCTTGTCCTCAAGCGAAAGCCAAAATCGATAATGATGACCACATGTTTAGAGAGAGAGGTGTCGATAAAATAAAATACGGACATGAAAGCATCATGATTAATTTCATAACGGCAATATATTATCATGAATCTTCCCCTGGACAAGTAATAATTCATCACAATATTGAAGTATAAAGCATAAACTTCCTTGAAAGCTAAGAAACTATGTTCTTAGTCACGAAACAATTACAATTCATCATATTTTCAGGAAGAGTCTATGTAAGAGCTTTTGTTTAGCAAGTCCACATACTCAACTATCATTTAGTCTTGTATGATTGCTGACACTCACGGCATATTTGTATGGAGCAAAAGCTTCAATCAGACACATAGAAAGATGGGGGTTTATAGTTTTCACCTCCCAACAGATTTACCTCAAGGGTAATGTCAACAATAATAACTCATGATCACTTACATCCAACTGGATATATATGCCTAGATCTTTCCCCACCACATGGTGCTTGCAAAGAGAAAAAATAAATAAAAATGGAATAGAGAGGAACACTCACTACTGCAGGCGACCGCTAACGCGACACATGAATCAGAGATCCCGCGACCAAACTGTGTGCGATGCATGAATCGCAAACGGTGTCGTAAAAAACCCGTCCCCAATAAGGCGAACTGTTTGTGATGCCGGAGACATAAACACGATTCAAATTAGAGACGCGTGTGCGATACGTGGCATACAGTTGATCCATATGAACTGTTTGCGATAAGCTAGAACAACAAACACGGTCAGCCAGTTCGTGGTGTGTGCGATACACGGCATACCGTTCACTCGGATGAACTGTTTGTGATTACCCAACACAACAGAAACGGGCAACCAGTTTGAGGTGTGTGCGATACACGGCAAACAGTTCACTCGGATGAACTGTTTGTGATTACGCAGAACAACAGAAACGGTCAGGCAGATCAAGGTGTGTGCGATAGATGGCATGCGGTTCAGGATGAACTATTTGCGATTACCCAACACAACAGAAACGGTTCAACTTAACAAGATGTGTGTGATACGCGGCAAACAGGTCAGTAATCCGAAATGTGTGGGAAGACGGATAACAACACGGATGATTCCTGCTAATAACCCGTGTGTGTTGTGGGCAAATGCTTGCTGGTAAACAATTGTCAACGATTGATGAAATCATCACCGACGGGTTCTGTAGTTTAGACCGTGTGCGATGTGATTTGCTCTGTCTACACAACATCTATGCTCTGTCTAAGAACAACAACATATATACTTATAAGGACATGATTGCATAACCAAATTTAACATCCAATGACGTTATATCACAGATACCAGAAAAATTGCAAGGTCCAAATTCCAGCATTACAAGGCCCAAATTCAAAAATTACAAGGTTCAAACTGTTCTTACAAATCAGATTCATCTTCTTCAGAATCTAAGCCATAAACTATTTGTACGAATGGATCAGTCACCGAGAAGTCATATATCGGTTTGATAGTGTGACTTCCCAATAATCTGTCATTTGTAGTTCCAAACTGAAATTCAGGTTCTGCAGAGACTTTTCCATTCAGTTGTAGACGCCTGATACGTCTCCAACGTATCTATAATTTTTGATTGTTCCATGCTATTATAGTATCAATCTTGGATGTTTTATATACACTTACAAGCAATTATATATCATTTTTTGGGACTAACCTATTAACTTAGTGCCCAGTGCCAGTTGCTGTTTTTTGCCTGTTTTTGGTTTTTCAGAATATCAGTACCAAACGAAGTCCAAATGCCACGAAACTTTTTGGAGATTTTTTTCTGGACATAAGAGACACTAGAAGCTTCGGGAGAGGGCCAGAAGACAGAGGAGGTGAATACGAGCCACCAGGGCATGCCCCAGGGGGGTGGCGCGCCCTGGTGCCTCGTGGGCCCACCTCTGCTCCGTTTGACCTAATTCCACCTCTATAAATACTCTAAAATTTGGAAACCAACAAAGGAGTCCACGAAATACTTTTTCCATCGCCGCAAGTTCCTGTTCTCGAGAGATCCCATCTGGAGGCCTTTTCCGGCACTCTGTCGGAGGGGGATTCGATCATGGAGGTGCTCTACATCAACCTTGCCGCCCTTCCGATGATGCGTGAGT
Organism: Elymus sibiricus; assembly: GCA_039707655.1. NCBI lineage: Eukaryota > Viridiplantae > Streptophyta > Magnoliopsida > Poales > Poaceae > Elymus > Elymus sibiricus. The sequence goes on from CM077672.1 coordinate 279,237,559, forward strand.
AGTTTACCATAGACCTTCGGGTCCATAGTTAGTAGCTAGATGGCTTCTTCTTTCTTTTTGATCTTCAATACAATGTTCTCCTCGATGTTCTTGGAGTTCTATCCGATGTAATCACTTTTTGCGGTGTGTTTGTTGGGATCCGATGAATTGTGAGTTTATGATCAGATTATCCATGAACATTATTTGAGTTTTCTCTAAACTCTTTTATGCATGATTGTTATAGCTTCGTATTTCTCTCCGATCTATTGATTTGGTTTGGCCAACTAGATTGATTTATCTTGCAATGGGAGAGGTGCTTTGTAATGGGTTTGATCTTGCGGTGCTCAATCCCAGTGACAGAAAGGGAAATGACACATATGTATCGTTGCTATTAAGGGTAAAAAGATTGGGTTTATTCATGCGTGAGTTTACTTTGTCTACATCATGTCATCTTGCTTAAGGCGTTACTCCGTTCTTTATGAACTTAATACTCTAGATGCATGCTGGATAGCGGTCGATGTGTGGAGTAATAGTAATAGATGCAGAATCGTTTCGGTCTACTTGTCTCGGACGTGATGCCTATATACATGATCATTTCCTTGGATATCATCATGATTATTTGCTTTTCTATCAATTGCCCAACAGTAATTAGTTCACCCACCGTATGCTATTTTCAAGAGAGAAGCCTTTAGTGAAAACTATGCCCCCGGGTCTACCTTTATCATATATTGAAAATCCTAAAAATACCTTGTTGCAATTTTACTTTATTTATTTTGTATTTTTGTTCGATCTATCTATCTATCTATCTATCACCATACAATTTAATCTTGCAATTAACCGCCAAGGGATTGACAACCCCTTGTTCGCGTTGGGTGCGAGGATTTGTTATTTTGTGTGCAGGTGCTGCTAACGAGTTGTTGCGTGATTCTCCTACTGGATTGATAACCTTGGTTTCATAACTGAGGGAAATACTTATCTCTACTATACTGCATCATCCCCTCCTTTTCGGGGAAATCCCAACGCAGCTCACAAGTAGCAACGCCTGCGCTGATCAGCAAACCATTCACTTCTGTGCACTAAATATAGTGCAGACCTCATTACCTTGAGCACACTTGCTCTCTGAACAAAGAACCTAGCAAATTTAATCTCTGGTGTGGTGCCTCGGTAGTGGTTCAAAGTAATTTCTATGAGATGAAGATCAAGGCATTCAATGGGATTGTTATATTGCGCCACATTTTCCACTTTCGGGCCTGCTTCTATATGCAAACGAAGACAACATATTAGTGCCTAGCTGTAGTTTTGCAAACTTTGGGCCTCTTTGATTTGCAGGATTTCTAAAATACACGAATAGAGTGACATGACATCTTCAATCATTCATGGTTAACATCTCAAAAAATATATGTATTGAAATCCTCCAAATTTCCTTTAGAAATCATACTACATTTGTCATTGTAATCATGGGTAAAAGTAACAACAAATTAAACTCCGTTGTGGTTAACAATTAACAGGAAAGGAGCATCACCTCGATGTATAGCTTCTCCGTGCACGGAAAGCATCTAAGGAATCTAACAACTTCATCCAGATCGGGGCCGACAGATTGTAGTGCCAAGATCTTCACTGTGCGCGGAGACGGGGTCAAGCTTGTGGGAATCATTTTTTGGATGACAGCCGAACATAGATCAACAAAACTTAGATAAAATGTGATGTCCAATAAGAAGAATGAGAAGAATAAGACTATTGTACCTGAGCGGGTAATGATCCAGCAACAAGTCCGGAGAATTTAGCACACGAATAGCCCAACACTGTCAATTTCGGTGCGTCGTTGACCCTGATTCTTGTTGGACCTTCTTTATCAAATACAATCAATCTCTCAAGGAAAGGCACATTCTCAATGACCATTTCGTGAAACACCTAAAATGACAGCCTGTTGTGGCACCAGCAATGCACATAAATCGTACGGACATTCGTCGAGGCGATGCGGAGGCTACTGAACCCATCCATCACCTGAAGACGAAGGTACTCGAGCGTTGTACAGCCGCCGAGCAGGCGCTCCAAATCCTCCCTTGAGATGCGGACGCCCATGAGCTCGAGGTGCTTCAGTTTAGGGAGATGAAGAGCGGGCGCGGCATCAATCTAGGGGAAAAGGCACTGCCTGAACGTAGCGTGGCGCAGCATGGGCGCGAGGCGGAGAGCGGACGGCGGCAGCGAACGCGGATGTCCAGCATGAAAGCTGAGCTCCTCGAGCCGATCTAGGGCGGGGGATAGGAACCACTCGTGAAACTTGTGTTCGGCCTTGCAGTTGGAACGGAACTTGCCGATGACAAGGCGTCTGACCGGCCCAGGGCGCGTGGCGAGGATGTGGGACAATGCGTCCAAGCGTTTGCGCTCCCCTCTGCAGAGCTCGTCATCGTCAATCAGGTCTAGGGGGGTGGAGAGCCAGAGGGGGCACCACCGCCGGGAGAGGACAGTGGTTTGCACGCCAGATTTGATGGGGAGGAGGGATATGATGGTTACCAACATCTCGTCGGGGAGGCTGCTGATGAAGTCCACGCTCGCTGGAGGCTCTTGCGGTTCTGGCTCAACCCGCCCCCGCTTGTTGGCCGGCTCGCCCTCCATCGCAGCAGGCGGCGATCCTCGGCGGCGGCGTTTATAGATAAGAACGGAGGAGTAGGAGGAGTATTGGAAACTGTTCTACGTTCCTTCCCGAGGCAGCCGAAACCAAGGCCATCAATAAATTTTGCTCGCTGGCAGGTCAAAGGGCTCGCTTCCTGGTGAGCCTGCGCGGCGGACTCCTCGCACGCGTCCCGTTGAGCCTGCACGGCGGACAGCTCGCACACTTCCCGTCTAATCAAACAGCTGCCCACGGTAGTAAATGGTTAGTGGAATGCCCAGGGTTGGAAGAATACAACCGTTTGCGATAATAACGTGGCAGCTATTTGTTCCAAAATGCCTAGAAAACTCAAATAATGTAAAAGGAAGGCAAAACGAATGCTGAATAATTTCATATTTTAGCACGGCACTCCTATAGTTGCATGTTGCCTCTGTAAAATAAGTCAAGGTGGGAAGAGTCAGCGTATGTCGTTTCAGACACAGAGGTGACACGTTCCCTCTCGGAACCATGAGGCTTCTGGAGAGAAGCTACGGTTTGTAAGAACCTTATACCAAAACATGTCCCCAAATCGGAGAAAAAAATTACCACAACATGTTGGTGCCATGTCATGACACCATGCCAAGTTTCATGGTTTTCAGGTGAGTTTTGGATTTACAGGAATTTTAAAACCAAGTTTCTCAATGTTTCCGGCCGAGCCATGATGCCCAGATGTTTGAAATTCATCCTCATTTCTTGCATGGCACCTAAACATTCACCCAAGGACACATATATGATTTTTCAACCCATTTTGGTGCACTCGAGCATGTGCATGTAGTTCAAATTTGAATTATGCACATTAAATGCCTAGAAACTCAATTAATGTATAAAAAAGGCCAAACGAACCCGGAATAATTCCAAGTTGTAACACGAAACTCCTATAGTTGCATGTTGCCTCTGTAAAATAAATCAACGCGGGAAGAGGCAGCGTATGCCGTTTCGCACACAAAGGTGACACGTTCCCTCTCGGAACCATGAGGCTTCTCGAGAGAAGCTACAGTTTGTAAGAAGCTTATACCAAAAGTTGTCCCAAATCGGCCAAATTTTTTACCACAACATGTTGGTGCCATGTCATGACACCATGCCAAGTTTCATGATTTTCAGGCGAGTTTTGGATTTACAGGAATTTTAAAACCAAGTTTCTCAATGTTTTCGGACGAGCCACGATGCCCAGATGTTGGAAATTCATTCCCATTTCTTGCATGGGACCTAAACATTCACCCAAGGGCACATATATGATTTTTCAACCCATTTTAGTGCACTGGAGCATGTGCCTGTAGTTCAAATTTGAATTATGCACATTAAGTGCCTAGAAACTCAATTAATGTATAAAAAAGGCCAAACAAACCCGAAATAATTCCAAATTGTAACACGAGACTCCTATTGTTGCATGTTGCCTCTGTAAAAAAATCAACGTGGGAAGAGGCAGCGTATGCCGTTTCGCACACAGAGGTGACACGTTCCCTCTCGGAACCATGAGGCTTCTCGAGAGAAGCTACGGTTTGTAAGAAGCTTATACCAAAAGTTGTCCCAAATCGGCCAATTTTTTTACCACAACATGTTGGTGCCATGTCATGACACCATGCCAAGTTTCATGATTTTCAGGCGAGTTTTGGATTTACAGGAATTTTAAAACCAAGTTTCTCAATGTTTCCGGACGAGCCACGATGCCCAGATGTTTGAAATTCATTCCCATTTCTTGCATGGGACCTAAACATTCACCCAAGGACACATATATGATTTTTCAACCCATTTTGGTGCACTGGAGCATGTGCCTGTAGTTCAAATTTGAATTATGCACATTAAATGCCTAGAAACTCAATTAATGTATAAAAAGGCCAAACGAACCCAGAATAAATCCAAATTTTTGCACGACACTCCTATAGTTGCATGTTCATTGTAAATAAATGTTCTAGCAATTCAAACACCAACCTTTCCTGCCGTAACCCATTTTGTCTTTCAAATCAAAATGAAAAAATCAAGTACACCACAAACAGTTTATTAGCAAGAATCGTGTGCGATGCAGTATAAAATATCTAGGGGCACCCTCATGTATGGCTTACGCCGGAAGTTTCGTCGGGTACAGTCCACCACCATCGCGGTAAACACACTTCGGCGCCAGTTTTTCGCTGCACCGAGCAAAAATTTGGCAACCGCGGAAATATCTAGCTCCCCGCCTCCCCCCACCACATTTCCACTGTTTCCTCCTTCATTTCCAAGTTCAAACCTTCACTGTTTGCTTGCAGCGCCGCCTGCTCGCCGGCGACGCTCCTTCCTGCTGCGCGGCCTCGTCAATATAGTCAGGTAATCCACACCCCACCCCCATCCTCCTCCTCCTTCTCCATCCTACATGCCCCGACCGTCGGCGTGACACCTTCCACCCAAATCACTGCCCCATCCTCCAAATAAGCACCGCCCATAGCCATTTTGCACGCAGTATAGCCAGGAGCTCAAGGAGCATCTGGCAGTGGAGAAGCAAATCGCGGCCGCACACGCGGATGAGCTCGCGATGGCTGCCATGCGTGCTGACCGCCAGATCTTGCAGGAGCACCTCGCCATCGAGGCAACCATCGACGCCTCGCGCGGACGCCGCCACGCGGTTGGCTGCTTTAAACGACAGTTCGTGGTGTTTTCTCGAGGCCACCGCCGGTGCCTTCTAGTGAATTGTCCTCTGTAATGTTAATATGCAATCTGATCTACTGAAATGTGATGTTCAGTTAACAGTTTTGTTCAACAATTGCTATATTTCCCAGTAGTTCTTAAGCATGCTATATTTCGTGGAGAAGAGGTTGTGCTTGCTGAACCATGAGGTTGTTGCAATAAGACTTGCGACTCAAGGCATCGACCATTACATTAGCCTTGCCAGGGGTATAAGAAATACCCATGTCATAGTCAGCTATTGTCTCGAGCCATCTTTGTTGGCGGAGGTTCAAATCTGGTTGAGTATACAGATACTTCAGACTTTGGTGGTCCCTGTATATCTCGTAACGATTACCAAGAAGGTAATGTTGCCACAGCTTCAGAGCATAGATAACTGCTGCTAACTCGAGATCATGTGTTGGATACTTCTCTTCGTGAGGACGCAACTGACGAGAGCCATAAGCAATCACCTTGTGCTCTTGCATTAGGACACAGCCTAATCCTTGACGGGATGCGTCGCAATATATCACAAAGTCCTTGCGGGAATCAGGGGGAGCTAGCGCTGGGGCAGAGGTCAACTTGTCCTTAAGTATCTGAAAACTTTCTTGGCATTTTTCCGTTGAAAGATCGTGGATGTCGCCTAGAGGGGGGGGGGATGAATAGGCGCTTTAAAATAATTACAGTAGGGGCTTGAACAAATGCGGAATAAACCTAGCGGTTAATTTGTCAAGCACAAAACCTACAACAACTAGGCTCACCTATGTGCACCAACAACTTATGCTAAGCAAGATAAACAACTAAGTGAGCAAGATATATAACAAGAAACACTATGGCTATCACAAAGTAAAGTGCATAAGTAAAGGGCTCGGGTAAGAGATAACCGAGGCACGCGGAGACGACGATGTATCCCGAAGTTCACACCCTTGCGGACGCCAATCTCCGTTTGGAGCGGTGTGGAGGCACAATGCTCCCCAAGAAGCCACTAGGGCCACCGTAATCTCCTCACGTCCTCGCACAATGCAAGATGTTGTGATTCCACTAAGGGACCCTTGAGGGCGGTCACCGAACCCGTACAAATGGCAACCCTTGGGGGCGGTCACCGAACCCGTACACTTTGGAAACCCTTGGGGGCGGTCACCAGTACCCGTCAAATTGCTCGGGGCAATCTCCACAACCTAATTGGAGACCCCGACGCTTGCCCGGAGCTTTACACCACAATGATTGAGCTCCGAAGCACCACCAACCGTCTAGGGCGCCCAAGCACCCAAGAGGAACAACCTCTAGGGTACCAAGCACCCAAGAGTAATAAGCTTCTCAACTTTTCACCACCACGTATCACCGTGGAGAACTCAAACCGATGCAACTAATGCAATGGCAAGAACACACGAAGTGGTCAAGTCCCTCACTCCCAAATCCCACCAAAGCAACAAAAGTTATGGAGGAATATGAGAGGAAGAACAAGGAGAACACCAAGAACTCCAAGATCTAGATCCAAGGGGTTCCCCTCACATAGAGGAGAAAGTGATTGGTGGAAACGTAGATCTAGATCTCTTCTCTCTTTTCCCTCAAGAACTAGCAAGAATCATTGGAGGGATTAAGAGTTAGCAAGCTCGAAGACGGTCAACAATGGGGGCCAAACACGAGCTAGAAGGATTAGGTTCAATGGGGAAGAAGACCCCCTTTTATAGGACCCCCCGAATCCAACCGTTACAGCCATTTTTGCACTGCAGCGGTACAACCGCTTGAACCACCGGTATTCACGGGTTCACACTGCAGAAGTGCCCCAGGCGGTACAACCGGTGGAGCCACCGGTAGTACCGGTCGGCCTGAGCCAACCAGGAACTACCGCTCCACCACCGCCCAACAACCGCCTCTCATACAGAAGGGGTTCACCCCATAGCGGTGGTTGGGGCGGTGGTTGTGCCGGTGCAACCGCCAGACCAGCGCTCCTATGGTGGCTAAGTCTGGAGCGGTACAACCGCTCCAGACACCGATAGTACCGGTTCGCCTTAGCCGTCCGGGAACTACCGGGCCACCACCGCCCAGCCACAGCTCCAATACAGAAGGGAGTCCGGTAGTGGAGCGGTGCTGGGCCGGAACAACCGGTCAAGCGGTACAACCGCTCGGTACAAACAAAAACACTGCCACAGAGAACAGAGGATACAATAAAACCTGAACTGCCACAACTTCTGCAAATGAGCTCCGAATTGAGCAAACTCAAGCTTGTTGGATAGACGACGACGAGTACTATCCAAATAGTAAGAAGTGGCAGTAGAGATATGACTATGATATAGAGATGTGAAACCTCTATCAGTGATGATCCGGCAAAAACCCCAACATCGAGAACATACTAGAAGAAGCAAACGAAATCCATTCTCGATGAACTCGAGCTTGTCATGAAGATGACCATAAGCTCTAAAACTCACAAAGAGAAACACCAAACAAGAACCAAGAAAGATGATGCAAGAATGCAATGGTTTGAGCTCTCTATGAAAGATACGATCAAGCTACTCACTCGAGAGCCCCCCTTGATAGTACGACTATCGATCCTATAACCCGGTCTCCCAACTACCACCATGATACCGGTAAAATAGAAAACCTATCAAGGGCAAACCTTTGCCTTGCGCATAGTCCACTTGAGCTAGATGATGACGATCTTGACTTCCTCAAGTTGGACCACCTTTCTTGATTGCGTTGGCTCGATGAAGACTAGTTGATTACTCCCCCATACTCCATTATGGGTGAGCCACTCTTCGGCACATCTTCACAAGTCCATTGTCACCACAATGGACGGCAAGCTTCAAGCATGATCTCTTCATGATGCTCCACTTGAACTTGCACACCGCAACCTTGATGACGATCACCACTTGACGTCATCCTCCATGGGACATATGAGACCTTCCTTTTGATGCACGCCCATGGAAACAAACCTAACCCCACAACGAACACTTACGTAGACAATGGGTTAGTACACAAAGCGCAATGGACAATGCTTACCATACCATGAGATCACTTGATCCCACCCGGTACATCTTCTACGCTTTGTGTGTTGATCAACTTGAATCACTCTTTGTACTTAGTCTTGATCAACCTTGAATCTTTCCAACTCTCTTCATTAGGATGATGTCTTGATGGTAAACATGAATGTTCACACAATCTTCTTCTTCAAGACATGCTTGCAATAGGCTCAACTCTCACATGACCAATCTTTGGATAAATCCTTGAATAGCACCTTGGTCATCACATAATCTCCTTGAAACCAACAAATGGACTTCAAGAAATGCCTATGGACAAACCCTTCAATATAACTCATGGCAACCATTAGTCCATAGAGATTGTCATCAATTACCAAAACCAAACATGGGGGCACCACATGTTCTTTCATCCGTCCACTCAAACTTCTTGCTTTTGTGAAGCAAATCAGTCAGTGGCTTAGCAATCTTGGAGAAGTTCTCGATGAAACAACGGCAATAGCTAGCAAGACCGAGAAAACTTCTGACTTGCTTGACATTCTTCGGGGGAGTCCAGTCAAGAATAGCCTGAACTCGTTCTGGGTTAACAGCAATGCCATCTTTGGAAATCACATGACCAAGATAGGTCACCTCAGATAGATAACTAGAATTCACACTTGGAAAACTTGGCATACAGCTGGTGTTCTCGTAGTTTCTCCAATACAAGCCGAAGATGTTCGGCGTGTTCTTCTTCATTCTTGGAAAATATAAGAATATCATCCAAATAAACCACGACGAATTTGTCGAGATAGTCCATGAAGATATAGTTCATCAATCGAGATAAGGTTGCTGGAGCATTTGTTAATCCGAAGGACATAACGGTGTACTCGTATGATCCATAGCGAGTAACGAAAGCGGTCTTCGGAATATCCTCTTTACGAACTCGGATCTGATGATAACCCAACCTTAAGTCGAGTTTAGAGAACACAGAGGACCCAGCAAGCTGATCATAAAGATCGTTGATCCGGGGAAGTGGATATTTGTTCTGGATTGTTGCTTGGTTAATAGGCCGATAGTCCTGGACCAATCGGTTAGTTCCATCCTTCTTCTTGATGAAGAGAGAAGGTGCTCCCCAAGCAGAGGAACTGGGGCGGATGAAACCCTTTTTAAGTGACTTGTCGATTTCTTCCTTAAGCTCAAGGAGCTCATGCGGCGGCATCTTGTATGGGCGCTTGGCAATAGGGGTAGTGCCTGGTTTCAAGTCGATGACGAATTCAACGGCTCTAACAGGGGGTATTCCTGGAAGTTCTTCTGGAAAGACGTCCGGAAAATCGCGAACGACTGGAACGTTCTCAATTCCCTCAAGAGGTGAAGCGTTCAAAGCATTCAGAGCATATATCTGAGCTTCGGCATTCCGGGTAATTCGGGCAGTGTAGTTCACTATCTCATCGGAGGGGTGAAGGAGTTGGATGACTTTAGTGGCACAATTGATCGAAGCAATGTGAGCTTTCAACCAATCCATTCCCAGAATGAGGTCTATGGTGGAAGACTTCAGAACAATGGGGGAAGCAAGGAATTCCAATCCTTCAATTTCGACGGTGACATTAGGTGAGATCATGTCAGCATGACAATGGCCACTGGGAGTTTTAACGACTAGTGGAGTATGCATCTTTTCATATTGTATGCCATGCGTGAATGCAAATGTTCCAGAGACAAATGAATGTGATGCTCCTGAATCAAATAAAACAGAAGCGGGTACTGAGTTAACGAGAAGGGTACCCATCACAGTGTCAGGTTGATCCTGAACTTCTTCAATATCGACGTGGTAAGCTTGTCCACGACCATAAGCAGAAGACCCAATATTATAGTTGCGGGTCTGGTTGTTGCCACGGCCATTTCCACTGCCAGCATGAGGAAGTGCCAACTGATTCTGATTCTGGCGGCAGTCCTTGGCAAGGTGACCTGGGCGGCGACACTTAAAACACAGACCATCTTCAGGACGAAGAGGAGCAGCACGTGGTGGAGCAGCTTGAGCTCTTGGCTGCCTCGGTGGTGGAGGAGGCAGACGAGGTGCATCATAGGAAGGCCTTAGCGCAGGGGCAGTTGGACGATACATGCTGTTGGGAATCCAGATCTTACGCTTTTGTCCTGAGCTCGAAGATGAGCAAATGTCACGATTGCGCTTGAGTGATTCCCTATGTTCCATCTGAGCAGTCTCCACCTGGGTAGCCTTGTTCACCAGAGTGGCGAAGTCGGCGAAGTCATGAACAGCAAGTGCAAGCTTGAGGTCTGGGTGGAGTCCGTCGCAGAATTTCTCCTGTCTGCGTGCATCTGTGGCAATGTCTTCTTCAGCATAGCGGGACAGGTTAAGGAATTCCCACTGATAAGCTTCGACAGTCTTACTGCCCTGAGTGAGGTTGCGAAACTCTCTTTTCTTCCGGTCCATGATTCCCTGAGGAATGTAGCGGGTGCAGAAAGCAGTCTGGAACTTGATCCAGGTAATGACTGTCCCAACAGGTAGTGAACGCCTATGGGTGTCCCACCATTGGGCAGCGGGACCCTTCAAGAAGTAGGACGCGAAGGTGACAAGGTTGGCAGGGGCGACATTGGCAGATTCCATCTCGTAGGCGATGTCGCGAAGCCAGTCGTCAGCGTCCAGTGGCAGTTCAGAGTTGCGGAAAATAGTAGGGCTGAGACGCACAAAGTCCTGCAGAGTTATTGGGGCAGGTTGCTGATTCTGAGCATTCTGGTTCTATTGTGGAAACTGAGCCATGATTCGAACCATGAACTGGCGGTTCAGCTCAAATTGCTGCATCATAGCTGCCATATAGTCTGGCGGTGGTGGCTGTTCAGGAGCACGGCCACGACCACGATCACGACCACCTGGTCTAACCATCCTGCTAAAATTTAACAGGGGGTAGTTTAGTAAAATAACTGCAAGTGTTTAGAGACAAACATGATGTAACTCGACAATGAATAAGTAGTGCCATAGATACATAATAGTAGTTAATTAAGACATACAGATCCATATACAGAGCCAGTTACACGCGGACAGCATAAGTTCGGAATTTAAAAGCTAGACATGCTAGGCGGCGCGCAGGCACGCGGTGAGGAATACACAACGAGACATAGCAAGGGCTACATCAACATCGGGGAAAACCACTGAAACCAGGTAACTTCAGGTGCGGACGATGGGTGTCCATGGCAGGAAGGTCCTATGCTCCGTGAGCACTCTGATGCAGAACCCGATCTCGAACTGGAAGAAGAGGTCCACGTGTGGGTGCGTGACCTCCAACAGTAGGCCAATCAATACCTGAAGGCATCTGAGTCCTGCGCGGGTAAAGAATGTACTCTGGATGTATCCCTGCACGAACAGCTGACAGCAACTGTGTCATAGCATCGTAGAGACGTGCTCGAGTGACAAACAACTCAACAGCAAGAGCCCAGGCAGTGCGATCCAGAGCCTGAGTGCACTGAATCAAAATCCGCGGGTCATATCGACGTCGCTCGAAAGGGGCACAGATAGCTGTGTAGTATCTGGTATCATCTCCGGCAGGGGCATACGGGATGTATCGAAACTCAGAGTCATCCAAGCGACTATGCTCGCCACGAAGACGTGCGACAGCAGAATGGGCAGCGTCATGGACTGCCATATCAATCGTCACGCCGATACCGTGAAAAGTGTGCAACTCAGTGACGGAGTCGTTCCGCTGATCAAAGATACGAACATCGGCATGATACTGCTCCTGGTTGAACTCGCGGAAATCCTCGTAAACCATGTACTCGGGGTACCAGCGGTAGCCCAATCTGGCCAGGAGGGCGATCATGACAGCTGGAAAACCAGGCGCATCACGAGCCCAAGTGCGAAGCACAAGCTGCGTCGCAGGGCGCGGCGGAAACAAGCGATCCATCTGAAACAGAGGAAATTTCAAGATTGTCAAATGACAGTATGAGAAGCATAAAATAACTTGGAGGGAAAGGTTAAACAGACCAATGGAAAAGAAAATGTGATTATCAGATTAATCAGATCAATGGGAAGGAATAAGTGCAGATAATCCAGCTCTCCGGCTAGACGCGATTACGAGAACCTAGTGTTAAAGTTAGCAAAATCATTTAACCCGAAAAGAAGAGGATTCAGAGTCCCAGAGTATGGAAGAGGAACAAAAGATCCTAATACCACCCATTTGGCGTCGTGGGCCCGTAAGCCACACGGCCATGTTAGTAAAAATAGTTATCGGAAGATTAGACTCGACTTCGACCAAGGAATCGGAAGGGGGCTTCCTACAGGCTGTCGGCTCTGATACCAACTTGTGGCGCCCCTGCTCGACCGTGCACTAATCATACACGCAAACGTGCACGCTCGAGATCAGAGATTCACGGGAAGATATCACAACACAACTCTAAACTCAAATTTAAACATAAATCTTCATATTACAAACCAGGGGTCACGAGGACCCGAATACATAAGTCATACACACAAATAATATCTGGGTACAGACATAGTTAGTCAAGTTTGCCTTAAGAAGGCTAGCACAAACAGCGACACTGATCGAAAAGGCGAAGGCCTCCTGCCTAGGGCCTCCGAACTACTCCTGGTCGGCTGGCTCAACCCAGTAGTACGTGCCTCCGGGACTCTCCTGGTAGTAGTCTCCTGCGGTGGCGTCTGGCTTCGGGGCTCCATCGACTGATCGCATCAACCGGGTATGGGGAAAAAGGAATATCAAAGCAACCGTGAGTACTCATCCAAAGTACTCGCAAGACTGACATCCGAACTATACTAATTATGCATCGGTATCAAAGGAATGGGGCTATATCTTTGGACTAAACTGCAGAAATGCTGGAACAGAGGGGGAGAGGCCTAGCCTATCGAAGACTAGCATCTTGAAGCATTTCTTGCTGCATCAGAAGAGAGTAGAGCAAGATAATATATAATCAATCATATTGTAGTAATGCCCTGGGATCCTTCCTCGACTTCCCTGTGAGAAAGTGATCCCGAGAGCAGTAGTAACAGTTTAATTTTGTGACAGTATCCATTTGTAGTTGTAGCAGATCAGATACAACTCTGAGCGTCCTGTTACCGTGGACACGGCTATTCGAATAGATAACTTCCCTGCAGGGGTGCACTACTGTTACCCAACACGCTCAATCACATCTGGCCGGACACATTTGCTGGGTAATGCCCGGCCTCGGGTGATCAACACGACGCAGTCCTACCTAGGCTCAGCAGAGAGGCCAACAAGCCGGTCTAAATCCTAAGTGCGAAGGGGTCTTGGGACATCGCCCTTTGCACTCCTGCACGTTGCGAGACTGGCCGGGGCCCAGGCGCGACACTGTATACACAGTGACGTAACCAGCCCACCCCAGCAATCAGCCCGCATCTCTGAGCTGTGACATCTGAAGAGCTTTCGGCTGATACATACGACGTAGAGGGCCCCATTAAACCATTATCCCACGTGGTGGTAGTGCGTATAAGGCCAGCGGCCTACTCAGATCAAATACCCAAATTTGTTAGGCGTGTTTAGTAACTCGCAGAGACGAACAGGGTTCCTGTCGCTCCTACTTGGTTTCACATGACGCGCGGGTGCTCTTGGAGCCGACCCGTCTTTAATGTTATTCTCTCGCGGGCACCCTTGGGGCTAGCCCGACTTTAACAGTTCAAAGTATTGCCATAAGTAAACATTTTCGTGATCATCACCCAGAGTGATCACAGCCCGATAACAAGCATGGCAATCGGACAAGGGTGAAGGGCCACATATGAGACATATCATACCTAACTAAGCATTATAGGATAGCAGGTGATGTATCAATAGCAAGCGACGAAAACAGGCTATGCATCAGAATAGGAGCAATCGAAATATCAACAGAAGCAATTCTAATGCAAGCATAAGGGAGAAGGAATGGGCAATATCTGGATGATCAAGGGGGTTTTGCTTGCCTGGAAGCTCTGCTGAGAGGGGCTGGTCGTCTGAGGGCTGCTCGTCTGGAGCGTAGTTGTACTCAGCTACGTCGGCGGCGGTCTCGGCGTCTATCGGGAGAGAAGGAGGGCGAAGAAACAATAAATTCACGGCAACAATGCAACAGTGATGCATGACAGGCCTAAATGATATGCAGAGGTGATATAACGCCTATCTAACTACTTTAGATAATTTAGGAATTTATTTGGATTTATTTTATTAAGGTTATGCACTATTCATTTATCGAATACGGGCAAAAATTTCCATGTTCACCTAGATAGGAGTGATGGTCAAGCATTTTGACCACATATTCAGATTCTTCATATTTTTCTGATCATTTTTCATATATAAATTATTTTCATCCGAGTTACGGTTTATTTTATATGATTTTTCAAAGTTTTATCGAATTTCTGGAATTTCTGAAATTATTTAATTTGAATTATCCGAAATAGTGCAATGGTGATGTCAGCATGACGTCAGGGTGACGTCAGCGGTCAAACCCGGCTGAGCCAGGTCAAACCTGACCAGTGGGTCCCACTCGTCAGTGACTCAGCTAATTAAACAGGTTTTAGTTTTAATTAAATAGGTTAATTAACTAGTGGGGCCTACTGTCAATGACTAATTAATAATCAATTTAATTAACAAATTAATTAACATTTTTTTTATTTATAAAAATCATTTAATTTGGGCGGGGCCCGCATGTCAGTGACTGTGGCAGCCACGTCAGCGCGTTGACCACAGTCAACGTGGTCAACGGGGCCCGGGGACCCACTGGTCAGTGACCCTGGGTGGGCCCCAGGCCGGCCACGTCGGCGGCCACCGGCGTTTAGCTGCCGGCGACGCGCAAATGCGGCGGCGTCCTCGGGGGCTCGCCGGGATTGCGCTACAGGCGTCCAAACGGAGCGTGGCCGGGCTCGTTCGAACGAGTCGAACGAGCCGCGTCGGATGGTGGCGGCGCCGTCGCTGAAGACGGCCGGAATCGACGCCAGCGACGAGGTCAGCAGCGGAACATTTCGGGCGACGGCGGATTCGGCGCTTGCGGGCACGGCGAGGCGCGTGGGCTAGCGTGTTGGGGTCCTACGGCTGCGCTGAGCTCGATGCCGAGCTCGAATGAGCTTGACGGCGACTAAATGGACGACGACGAGCTCGTCGGCGGAGCTGGGTTCAGACGGCGACGACAGAGGCGGCTACGAGCGCGGAGAGAGAGGGGAAAGAGAGGGGAAACGCACGCAAGCTCACCGGGAGCCTGTAGGTGAGCAACGTGGGCGCGGGGGAGGCTCGACGGCGAGGCGGCGGCGGCCATAGGAGAAAGAAGAGCTCGAGGAGGTCGCTGCGGTGGCGCAAAGCTCGTTCCCATGGGCAGAGAGGAAGTAGAGGAGGTAGGCGGAGCTTCTAGCGAGGTCTCAGCCGGCGAGGGCGACGGTAGCCACGGCAGCGAGCTCGGCCATGGCGACTGCGATGGGCGTTTGCGCGGGAGGAAGAAGACGAGCGAGGGAGAGGGAGAAAAAGATCTGAGGGGGCGGCTAGGGTTTCCGCGGTGGTGGTCTTATCCACCCCGCCGCCCTGTAGCGACGCGGTCGGCAAGCGGGCACGGCTCCGACGGCGACCGGCGACGGGCGCGGGCGTGTGCGGGCGACCGTGAGTGAGCAATAGGAAGGGGACGCTGGGGGTGGGCTGGGCCGTTTTCTGGTCTGACTTAGGCCCAGTTAGAGCCGGCCCTTTTCTATTTTCCCTTTTTCATTTCTTCTTTTCTGTTTCTTTATTTCTGTTCTGTAATTCTTCTAGCACTAATGCAATTTTGTAAAATATGAATCTTGTTCATTTAAATGCTAGGCAATATATCTCACTGCTAGAAAAAGGTTTGGAGCCCATATGTTTTCATTTGATTTTTATTTAAATAAAATAGGATTAAATACTGCTGTTTAGTACTGTTTTGATGATGTTAGAGTTATCTAGGCAATTTAGGTGATGTTGTTTTTCTTAACATAATTAGTTATGGATTATTTGCTATTTAATGAACATTTTAGTTTCCAAATTGGAACAACTTTTATTTTCACTTTTAATTTGAATTTCAATTTGAATTGGAATCTGAAATGAGATATGATGCAAATGATGATCAAGCACTACTAAGCGTGGTGACTTGGCACTATCAAAAGGTGATCACTGTGGCTTAATACAAGGGGTGTTACAATCTAGGGACTCCAAACCTAGGGAATATAACTTCTTTAAGCATTTTAAGAAAGGTGTTGTGATCGGCACTACTAGTTGGAATAGCTTCTACCCACTTAGTAACATAATCAACAACAACAAGAATATGTGTATACCCATTGGATTTAGGAAAAGGTACCATATAATCAAAACCCCAAACATCAAATGGTTCAATAACAAGTGAATAATTAATAGGCATTTCCTGACGTCTACCAATATTACCAATTCTTTGACATTCATCACAAGAAAGGACAAACTTACGTGCATCTTTGAAAAGGATAGGCCAATAAAAACCAGACTGTAATACATTATGTGTAGTTCTATCTCCTGCATGGTGTCCTCCACATGCTTCGGAGTGACACTTTCGTTGGATGTGTTCCTGTTCATGCTCAGGTACACAACGTCTAATAATACCATCTACTCCTTCGTTATATAAATGTGGGTCATCCCAAAAATAATGTCTTAAATCAAAGAAAAACTTTTTCTTTTGTTGGTAGGTAAAACTAGGTGGGATATATTTAGCAACAATGTAATTAGCATAATCTCCATACCAAGGGCTAGTGCGAGAAGCATTTACCACAGCTAATTGCTCATCAGGAAAACTATCATTAATAGGTAGTGGGTCATCAAGAACATTTTTCATTCTAGACAAATTATCTGCTACTGGATTTTTAGCTCCCTTTCTATCAACAATATGCAAATCAAATTCTTTTAATAAAAGTACCTGATAACCCACAAGTATAGGGGATCGCAACAGTTTTCGCGGGTAGTATTTCACCCAGATTTATTGATTCGACACAAGGGGAGCCAAAGAATATTTGCAAGTATTAGCAGTTGAGTTGTTAATTCAACCACACCTGGAGATAAAATATCTGCAGCAAAGTATTTAGTAGCACAGTAATATGATAGTCTTGATAGCAGTAGCAACAGTAACAATAGTAACGGTAACAGTAACAGTAGCAGTTTTGTAGCAAATGTAAAGCAGTAGCAACAAAGTAACTTAGCAGAAACCAATATGAGAAAGTCGTAGGCATTGGATCGATGATGATAATTATGTTGGATGATATTCATCATATAATAATCACAACCTAGGGCAATACACAATAGCTCCAATTCATCAATGTAATGTAGGCATGTATTCCGTATATAGTCATACGTGCTTATAATAAGAACTTGCATGACATCTTTTGTCCTACCCTCCCATGGCTGTGGGGTCCTTAAGGAAACTAAGGGATATTAAGGCCTCCTTTTAATAGAGAACCGGAACAAAGCATTAGCACTTAGTGAATACATGAACTCCTCAAACTACGGCAATCACCGGAAAGAATCCCAATTATTGTCACCTTGGGGTATGCGAATCATGACACGTAATAGGTGCATATAACTTGAAAGATAGGATCAAGAACACAAATATATTCATGAAAACATAAAGGGTTCAGATCTGAAATCATGGCACTCGGGCCCTAGTGACAAGCATTAAGCATAGCAAAGTCATAGCAACATCAATCTCAGAACATAGTGGATACTAGGGATCAAAGCCCTAACAAATTGACTCAATTACATGATAAATCGCATCCAACCCATCACCGTCCAGCAAGCCTACGAAGGAATTACTCACATCCGGTGGTGAGCATCATGAAATTGGTGATGGAGGATGGTTGATGATGACGACGGCATCGAATCCCCCTCTCCGGAGCCCCGAACGGACTCCAGATCAGCCCTCCCGATGAAGAACAGGAGGTGGCGGCGGCTCCATATCATAAAATGTGATGAAACTTCTTCTCTTATTTTTTCTCGGGGAAAGAGAATTTATAGCGTTGGAATTAGGTCAGACGGTCGCCTATGGGCCCCACAATGCATCAGGGCGCGCCCTAGGGGGGGGGTCGCGCCCTGTTGCCTTGTGGGCAATAGGTGGCCCTCTTCTGTTGATTCTTACGCCAATAATTTTTATATATTCCATAAAAATTCTCCAAAAAGTTTTGTCCAAATCCGAGAACTTTGATTTCTGCACAAAAACAACACCATGGTAATTCTGCTGAAAACAACATCAGTCCGGGTTAGTTTCATTCAAATCATGCAAATTAGAGTCCAAAACAAGAGCAAAAGTGTTTGTAAAAGTAGATACGACGGAGACGTATCAACTCCCCCAATCTTAACTCATTGCTTGTCCTCAAGCAATTCAGTTGACAAACTGAAAGTGATAAAGAAAAAACTTTTATGAACTCTTTTGTTCTTGTATCCGTATATAAGCTTAAATAGTACCCAAGTTTTCAGCAAAGATCATGAACTAACTATGCTCATAATAACACTTAAAAACTACATTTACTCATATCAATGGCATAATCAACCAGAGAGCAATAATTACATATCTCAAATGCCAACAATTTGTCAAAACGATCATGATATAATATGATAACATGGTATCTCGCTAGCCCTTCTGAGACCGCAAAACATAAATGCAAAGCACCTCCAAAGTTCAAGCAGCGACTAAACATTGTAATTCAGGGTAGAAGGGATCCAGTCATGGTGCACACAACATTAACTATACTCAATGCATAAGGATGACAATAGTGCTCTCAGGATTGGCGCTTAGTGCAAGAAGGTGTGACTCAACAATAAAAGTAAAATAACATCAAGTAAATAACATAAAAGTAAATAGATAGGCCCTTCGCAGAGGGAAGCAGGGATTTGCAGTGGTGCCAGAGCTCGAAGCTTAAATCAGAGATGAAAAATAATTTTGGGAGGTGTACTTTTCCTGTCAATGTCACGACCGAGAGTTTTCAATATCTTCCATGCTAAACACATTATAGGCGGTTCCCAAGCGGAAAGGTAAAGTTTACTCCCCCTCCACTATACCAACACAAGCCATGGCTAGCCGAATCCTCGGGTGCCCTCCATACCAACAACTTTCCGGGGGAGTTTGTTTGCATTATGTATTTTCGATTTTGAGCATAGGACTAGGCATCCCAAATACCAGCCTCTCTCGTGCAATGACAAGTGAATAAACACTCATCTCGAGAATAACCCACTTAGCATGGAAGATACTGACCACCCCCTATAGCTCCATGAGCGGTACAGGCACACAAAACGGATGTTTATTTGAATGATTAGAGGTGGCACATGCAAATTTACTTGGAGCAGCAGAGTAATACCGCATATAGGTAGATATAGTGGACTCATCTGGGACAACTTTAGTTTAAGGATTGTGGATGCACAAGCAGAATTCCCGCTTAGTACAAGTGAAGGCTAGCAAATAGGTTGAGAAGCGACCAACTAGAGAGCGAAAACGGTCATGATCATGCATTGAGAATAATTAACATTGAATACTAGCATGAGTAGGATATAGACACCCTGAACATAAATATCGTAGAGGCTATGTTGGTTTTGAATCAACTACATGCATGAACATGTGCCAAGTCAAGCCACTTGAAACATTCAGAGGAGGATACTATATTAACATACTACATCATAACCATTTTAATGCATGTTGACATCCAAGATAAATCATTATCCACTCCTAGTTACTTAAGCATGGCATGAGCAACTATAATCTCTAATTGTCATCACAAACATATTTACTCATAATATGCTGAATCATGGATACTGAGTTAAACATATTTACAAAAACAAAAACAAGAAGAGTTCATACCAGCTTTTCCTTGCCACAGTCACTTCATCAAATCATCGTCATTATTTCCTTTCACTTGCACGACCGAATTATGTGAAAATAATAATAGTGCAAGTGTGCCGTGGACTAAGCTGAAATCTGCAAACATTTTATTCAAGGGAGAAGACAAGGTAATATTGGCTCTGCGTTAGATCAACATTAAAGCATATGATAACCACTCATCATTTTCATTGTGGTCTTCTCCCTACAACAACTCAACGAAAAGAAAAGAAATTCAGAGAAACACACTGAAATATTTTTGGAGTTTTTAGTTTTTCTGAAGGAAGCAAATTAAAGAAGAAAAACAAAAAGCGAGAAAACTATTTACACGGGAGAACTCCCAACAAGCAAAAGAAGAAGCGAGAAATCTTTTTGGGTTTTCTTTTAATACTACAAACTAACAAACAAGAAGGCAAAACCGAAAAGAAGTGAGAAATATTTTTGGGTTTTGGAAGTTTTTCAAACACACAAGAAGAAAGCGAGAATAAAACTAACATGGATATACAATGAAAAAGTATGAACACCGACAACTGAAATGAATGTGTGAACATGAATGTTATGTCGGTGAGAAATACGTACTCCCCCAAGCTTAGGCTTTTGGCCTAGCTTGGTCTACTGCCATGGCTGTCCTGGATAATAGTCGAAGTGGTAGTTCGTGGAGGCGTTCTGAGCCGCCTCCTCAGCCAGACGGGCAGCCTCAACTACCGTGTTGTACTCATGCACCTCACTCTCATGAAGAAAATATCTCTATTTGTTCTGAAAATCAAAGAGGATAGGAGCAGGCAAAACGACAAAACACAGAACGATATTTATCGAATATCAAGTTATAATCATAACTGCGAGTGTTGCACTTAATGAACTCATGATTCTGCATTGCCTCAAAATTCAAATATTTGTCAGGTAAAATACCTTGCAGCTACCCGGGAGGCATAAATTCCTCCATATAAATCACCATTACCCGAGTTGCGGTGCAACCTACATGCAACAATGGCCCCAAGATTATAGTGTCTGCTACCCGTTAAAGCAGCATGAATAAGGCTCAGGTCAGGGGCACAAAGTGCACTACAGTCTTGTTTACCAACAATGCATTTGCCATTAAAAAGTGCAAAGTAGCGAATAGCGGGAAAGTGAATGCTCTTTATCCTAGCTTGCATAACTCCTCTATTCTCACCATTGCAAAGGCTATTGAGAAACAATTCATATTCGGATTGTCGCGGTTCGCTAAGTGAGCCCCAAAATAGAATTTTGCATGCATCACAAAACTCTTCTAGAGACATAGCATAAGATCTATCATAGAGATGAAATAAAACTCTAGAAGTGCACGGATGATATTCAAAGTTTTGAGTGAATGAATGAGTAAGGTTGTAGTGCTGCGGTGGCTTATCTGCGATGAAGGAAGAGAGCTCGGTGTTGTGAATATACTGGTCAAATTCTTCCTTAATGCCTGCACCTAGCATGAACTCAGTGCACGGCCATCGACACGATTTTGCTTCGGCACCTCGCACCGAACTTGCCCTTGGTTCCACATAGGATTGGCGGGCGGGGCTTTCACTCATTGATGCCTCGGAGGACCTCCTCCTTGAGGAACTCCTTCTGAAAATGTTCATGTTCCTACGAACAAATTTCTGAAAATTTTTGGACCACAAAAAGATGTTAACAAAACTTCACAAGATTGATAGCAACTACTAATACAAGTGCCTAGAGGGTATATCAAGCATTCAAACTACCTAGAACTCAAAGAATTTAACATGCAAGCTCATTTTCAGTAGCACCAATAGCAGCAATTTATGCAAAATATAATCCACTAAAGCAAAAACTAATTGGAGCAATGGGAGAGTCACATACCAAGGAGCAATCCCTCAAAACAGTTTCGGAAATGGAGCTCCGAGCAAATAGATCGAAAATCTCAGGTTTGGGAGCAAGAACACGAGAGAGAGAGAGAGAGCTACTATGATTTTTTTCTGGAGGTAGGAGATGAAGTGAGCTGAATGGATAAGTGAGTGGGTCCCTGTGGGACCCACAAGGCATCTTGGCGCGCCCTGGGGGGGTGGCCGCGCCCTGTTGCCTTGTGGGCAACATGTGCACCCCCTGGGTTGTTCTCAGTGCCAAAAATTCTTATATATTCCAGAAAAAGTCATGTTAAAATTTTATTGCATTCTGAGCACTTTTATTTTTGGGCCATTTTTTATTGCACGGATAAATCAGAAAACAAGATAATCATGGCATTTTATTTTATTTAAACTAAAAATAACAAAGAGCAAACTAAGATTACAGAAAGTTGTGCTTACTAAATTCATCGACCACATGCCCTTTAAAAAGAATCCATTAATAAGGTTGATCAAGTCTTATTAACAAAGTATTTCCGAGTGACATGAAACCGAAGAATTTTCGTATAACACTAAGTTACCTCAACGGGGATATGCATCTCCCCAACAATAAGAATTTCATATTTCTTTTTGATAGTAGGGAGAGGAAATTTTAATCCCCCAATAGTGAGTGTCGAAACCTTTTCAATACAATTGATACCATTCACTGAAGTTTGTTTCTTCGGGAAATAAACCGTATGCTCATTACCATTGACATGAAAAGTAACCTTGCTTTTGTTGCAATCAATAACAGCCCCTGCAGTGTTCAAAAAGGGTCTTCCAAGGATAATCGACATGTTGTCGTCCTCGGGCATATCAAGTATAACAAAGTCCGTCAAGATAGTAACATTTGCAACTACAATGGGAACATCCTCACAAATCCCAATAGGTATAGCAGTGGATTTATCAGCCATTTGCAAAGATATTTCAGTAGGTGTGAGCTTATTCAAATCAAGTCTTCTATATAAAGAGAAAGGCATAACACTAACACCGGCTCCCAAATCACATAAAGCAGTTTTGACATAACTTCTTTTAATGGAGCATGGTATAGTAGGTATTCCTGGATCTCCTAGCTTTTTAGGGACTCCACCCTTAAAAGAGTAATTTGCAAGCATGGTGGAAATTTCATCTTCAGGTATCTTTCTTTTATTAGTGACAATATCTTTCATATATTTAGCATAAGGAGACATTTTCAACATATCAATCAAGCGAGTGCGCAAAATGACAGGTCTAAGCATTTCAACAAAGCGCTCGAAATCTTCATCATCCTTATTTTTAGCTGGTTTAGTAGGAAAAGGCATGGGTTTTTGAACCCATGGTTCTCTTTCCTTTCCATGTTTTCTAGCAACAAAGTCTCTTTTATCATATCTTTTATTTTTAGGAGGTGGGTTATCAAGATCAACAACAGGTTCTATTTCGACATCATTATCTGGTTGAGCATCAACATGAACATCTTCATTATCATTATCACTAGGTGTATGTTCATTACCAGATTGTGACTCAGCATCAGAAATAGAAGCATCATTTTGATTCTCACGAGGTTTTTCTATCTCAGGTTCACTAGAAGCATGCAAAGTCCTATCATTTTTCTTTTTCTTTTTCTTCTTAGATGGACTAGGTGCATCGATATTAATTCTTTGAGAATCTTGTTCAATTCTTTTAGGATGACCTTCAGGATACAAGGGCTCCTGAGTCATTCTACCTCCTCTAGTAACAACTCTAACAGCATGGTCATTCTTTTTATTATTCATTTCATCAAGCAAATCATTTTGTGAATTAGCATTTTGTTCTAACTGAGTCTGAACCATAGAAGCATGTTTACTCAAGCATTTAACATCATTAGCAGTTCTAAACATCAAATCACTCAAACGTTCAATGATACGTCTCCAACGTATCTATAATTTATGAAGTATTCATGCCATGTTTATAACAATTCTATATGGTTTTGGTATGATTTGATTAGAACTAACCCGAACTGACGCTGTTTTCAGCAGAACTACCGTGGTGTTGTTTTTTGTGCAGAAATAAAAGTTTTCCAAATGAAGTGAAACTTTTTGACGATTTTTTTAGAACAAAAGAGAACCAGGAAGCTTCATGGGAGGACCAGAAGAGCCACGAGGCACCAGGGCGCGCCAGGGGGGGTATGGCGCCGTGGTGCCTCGTGGGCCCATCTTAGCCCATCTTCGCGTGATTCCACCGCCAAAAAATCCTATAAATAGAGATACCCCCAAAAATAACCCTAGATTTTGGACTCCGCCACCACAAGCCTCTGTACCAAAGAAATACCATATGGAGACCTGTTCCGGCAACCTGCCGGAGGGGGGAATCATCACTGGAGGCCATCTTCATCATCCCGGCGGTCTCCATGACGAGGAGGGAGTAGTTCACCATCGGGGCTGAGGGTATGTACTAGTAGCAATGTGTTTGATCTCTCTCTCTCGTGTTCTTGATTTGGCACGATCTTGATGTACCGCAAGCTTTGTTAATATAGTTGGATCATATGGTGTTTCTCCCTCTCTATCTTGTTGTGATGAATTGAGTTTTTACCTTTGAGGTTTCACTATTATCGGATTGAATACTTTTATGGATTTGAGAACACTTGATGTATGTCTTGCATATGAATACCCGTGGTGACAATGGGGTATTATATTGAGTCACTTGATGTATGTTTTGGCACTCAACTCGCGGATTCCCGAGGTGACATTGGGGTAATCTATGCATAGGGGTTGATGCACGTTTTCATCCTACTTTCTCCGGTAGAAATCTTGGGGCACTCTTTGAAGTTCTTTGTGTTGGATTGAATATTATGAATCTGAAGTTGTTTGATGCATATCGTATAATCAACTCATGGATACTTGTGGTGACATTGGAGTATCTAGGTGACATTAGAGTTGGTTGATGTGTATCATATGGTGTTATTTTAGTACGAACTCTAGGGCTGTTTGTGACACTTATAGGGATGGCTCAATAGATTGATCGGAAAAGATAACTTTGAGGTGGTTTCGTACCCTACAACAATTTCATCTTATGTTCTCCGCTCGATAAGAACTTTGGAGTGATTCTTTGTCGCACGTTGAGGGATTGTTATATGATCCAATTATGTTAGCATTGTTGAGAGATTGCACTAGTGAAAGTATGAACGCTAGGCCTTGTTTCTAAGCATTGCAATACCGTTTGTACTCCGTTTTATCACTTGCTACCTTGCTGTTTTTATATTTTCAAATTACAAAAACCTATATCTACTATCCATACTACACTTGTATCACCATCTCTTCGCCGAACTAGTGCACCTATACAATTTACCATTGTATTGGGTGTGTTGGGGACACAAGAGATTTCTTGTATTTGATTGAAGAGTTGTTTGAGAGAGACCATCTTCATCCTACGCCTCCCACGGATTGATAAACCTTAGGTCATCCACTTGAGGGAAAATTGCTACTGTCCTACAAAACTCCGCGCTTGGAGGCCCAACACGAGTCTACAAGAATAAGTTGTGTAGTAGACATCAAGCTCTTTTCTGGCACCGTTGCCGGGGAGGTGAG
The DNA here is from genome assembly GCA_039707655.1 of Elymus sibiricus. Taxonomy (NCBI): domain Eukaryota; kingdom Viridiplantae; phylum Streptophyta; class Magnoliopsida; order Poales; family Poaceae; genus Elymus; species Elymus sibiricus. The sequence goes on from CM077672.1 coordinate 279,263,012, forward strand.
TGCTTGAAGGTATATCTTTAGATCTTGCAATTGAATCTTTTAGTTTCTTGTTTTATCACTAGTTTGGTTTATAAAAGAAAACTACAAAAAAATGGAATTGAGGTTGCCTCATATTATTCGTCTTTATAATGTTTTTTCTTGAAAATGATGGAGCGGAAAATTGTGCTCAATTGATAGAAGAAGAATTCAATAAAATATTTGGCATAAAATCTTTGAATGATGAGCATGATTGCAATGTTGTTAGTATGAATTCTATGAATATCCAAAATACTAAAGATGATTGCACTAGTCATGACAAAAATATTTCTTATAAGCATGTCAATTTTTGTGGAGTGCATAAAGTTTGTGAAGACATGCCTTATAGGGATGATAGATTTTGTAAGAAGCATAAACATGATAGAACCAATTTTTTTCTCAAAGTGATAGATGAATTTGCTACAAAATTATGTTCTCTTTATCCTATTACTTGTGAACTTTGCAATAAAGTCGGTCACCTTAATTTCCAATGCATGCTTTTTCATGATCGAATCGTGTCCCAATATTGCAATAATTTGATCACCCGTGAACTTTATAATGAACTTTGTTTATTTTTGGGGTGTGAAGAATTGACATATAAAAATAGTTGGTTTGAAGTATTCATTCTCACAAAAGACATTGAAAATAATTTAGAGGAAATCTATATGTTTTGTATGGTAAATTGCAATGAGAATGCTTATATAGCCAACTATAGAAAAACGGGAAAACAAATAGAATATAAAAGAAATACTAATGGAAGGGTAAAGATCCCCCCTTTCCCTCCTATTTTATCTCATGATGAAATAGGTAACGAGGAGGAGCTTCCTATCCAACCAATCTCTTCAATAAGAAGCTCGGAAGAATTAAATAAACCCACACATAATGTGGTAAAGCAAAAGAAAAGAAGGAAAAGTAGAGGTAAAAAGGTATCTCTCCCAAATAATGTTGCTCCTATTATTGTTGTACCTCATGAGAATGAATCAAAAATAATTGTGGAAGATGATACACTTGATGATGATTTTGTTAGGCATATTGCTTGTTGTGATGATTATGATTGGGAAGATAATGATACTTCTTATGATCTTAAAAATCTTTATGGCACCAACTTGGAGGAATATGGTAATAATTGTTATACTATTGGTGCTATTCATACTATTGATGATAATAGTGATAATGCTAATGATATGCAAACCAACAAGCTTGGGGATGCTATGTTTGATTGGAATGATATGTTTGAGAATTTATTTGCTGCAAATAACGTTTGCCCTAAGCTTGGGGATGCTATGCTTAATGAAAATGATCTTTTTATTCCCCCTACTTTTGATGAGCAAATTTATTATGATGATGACATGCCTCCTATCTATGATGATTATTGTGATGATACTTATGTTATGAAAAATAGTGATGATTATTATTATAATACTTGTTATAATTATGAAAATCCTTTTACTGAACATCACTCTTTTAATGTGGAAACAATTTATAGTATTCGAGTTTCATACGATACTCCCACTATTATGAATGAGAAGAAAATTGCTTATGTGGAGAGTAGTAAAAAATCTATGCTTATGTATCATGACAAGAATGCTTTGTGTGATGGATATATTGTTGAATTTCTTCATGATGCTACTGAAAATTATTATGAGAGAGGATCATATGCTTGTAGGTGTTGCAATAATATCAAGTTTCCTGTCTATGTGTTGAAAGTTTTGAAGTTATGCTTGTTTTGCCTTCCTATGCTAGTTGATTCTTGCTCCCATAAACTATTTGCTCACAATATCCCTATGCATAGGAAGTGTGTTAGGCTTAAATGTTCTTGTCATATGATTCATGATGCTCGCTTTGTGTTTCAATTCTTTACTTTTATGTGAGCATCATTGAAATCATCATGCCTAGCAAAAAGGCATTAAAGAAAAGCGCTTGTTGGGAGGCAACCTAATATTTATGCTTACTGTTTTTGTGTGTCCACTTGATTAAGCTACTGTAGTAATCATGTTTTATATGTTTTCTTTCAATAATGTGCCAAGTAAAGCCTTTGGGATAGTGTGGATGCTTGTTGATTTGATTCTGTGCAAAAACAGAAACTTTTGCGTCCAGTGCTGGAATTTCTATTCTGTACTGGAGCGTGAGAAAATTCTAAAAAATTTACGCAGTATTGGGTTACAAATTTTTTACGTTTTCCTAATTTTTCAGAATTTTTGGGGGTACAGAAGTATGGTTTTAAAATCGCTCACTACATGCTGTTCTGTTTTTGACAGATTCTGTTTTTATTGCATAGTTTGCTTGTTTTAGTGTTTCCATAGCTTATATTGAGTATTATAAATTGTGGAAATTATAGAATACAGTAGGCATTATTTGAGAACAATTATGAAACTTGTCTTGACAGTACCTAAGTGGATGATTTATTTCTATCGTACTAACCTATCTCACAAGATCCGTTAAGTTTTATGTGATTGAAGTTTTCAAGTTTTGGGTGAGATGTTGATATGAGGAGAATAAGGGGTGGCAAGACCCTAAGCTTGGGGATGCCCAAGGCACCCGAAGGTAATACTCAAGCGTCTAAGCTTGGGGATGGCCCGGAAGGCATCCCCTCTTTCGTCTTCAGCATTATCGGTAACCTTACTTGGAGCTATATTTTTATTCGTCACATGATATGTGTTTTGCTTGGAGCGTCATTTTATTTTGTTGAGATTTGCTTGCTGTTATCAATAATCATGTTTTGTATCTTTTAGTTCAATAAAATGCCAAGTATAGCCTTTACCATGCTCAGTTTGCAAGTTTATGTGTTGTTGTTTGACAACAGAAAGTTTTCTGTTATGTCCAGAATATTCCTGAATATTCAGAACATGATAAAAATCTGAACTTTTTACACAGTAAGAATGCACGAGTTCTCTGTCACGTGGTAATTTTTCAGAATTTTTGGAGTTAGGGAAGTATGAATTCTTATTCCCCCTTTACAGACTGTTCTGTTCTGGCAGATTTCGGTTATGATTGCATTGTTTGCATATGTTTGCTTGTTTAATGATTCTATTTGAGGATATGAGTATTAAATATGCAGAGGCATTTAGTATGCAATGTTTAATTATAATTTTAGTGATTTGCTACAGTAGAGAATGTTAAGGTTTTGAGTTGATTTATACTAACTTATCTCACAAGTTCTTGTTGAGTTTTGTGTGGATGAAGTTTTTAAGATTTAGGAGAAGCCATGATATGAGAGGAATTAAGGAGACACAAGAGCTCAAGCTTGGAGATGCCCAAGGCTCCCCAAGATAACATTCCAACAAATCTCAAGCAACTAAGCTTGGGGATGCCCCGGTTGGCATCCCACCTTTCTTCATCAACAATTATCGGTTAGTCTTGGTTGAGCCTAAGTTTTTGCTTCTTCCCATGAGATGTGCTATTCTTGGAATATCATTTTATTTTGTTTTCTTTGCTGTTTGAATAAAATACTTAAGATCTAAATTTTTTAAATGAGAGAGAGTCCTCACATAGCTACTTAATTATTTGGCTACTCATTTGATCTTCACTTATATCTTTTTTGAGTAGTTTGTCATTTATTCTTGTGCTTCACTTATATCCTATGAGTAAATTGTGAAAGAATTGAATATCATAAAGTTGAAATTATATGTGCTTCATATGCTTGTATCATGCCTAGTAGTATTTTCACATTGGGTTTAGAAAGTGAAATCTATTGAAGCTTGACAATCACAATATTGGTCATACAAGCAATTCATGAATGATTAGTATGAGGAAGCGAACTTTTACATATAAATATATTATCTTGGACATCTTTTATGATTGTGAATACCCATTAATTATTTTCAAACTTGAGCAAATTAGTTGAAGTTGGACAAGGAAGACGACGTAATGAGTTATGTTTGGGTATATTTGCATAGAAGTTATATTGTTATGGATCCTCCAACATGTGGTGCTTGCTTAGGATCTTTTGCTAGCCAAAAATTCGTACTAAGTAGAGATACTACTTGTAGATCCAAAAACCCTTAAACCCAGTTTCTTGCCATGAGTGTCCACCATATCTACCTACGGATTGAATAAGATCCTTCAATTAAGTTGTCATCAGTGCAAAAAGCAATAAAAATTGCTCCTAAAATATGTATGATCTTTTATTGCAAGGGAAAATAAGCATTGTCCGAACTTGTGATGGTAAAGAAATAAAAGTGACAGACTGCATAATAAAGGTTGCTATCACAAGGGGCAATATAACGTGACATTCCTTTGCATTAAGGGCTTGCACATCCTAAAATCAAAAGCACATGACAACCTCTGCTTCCCTCTGCGAAGGGCCTATCTTTTACTTTTATGTATTTACTTTTATGCTAGAGTCAATAAGTATTCATTCTCATTTCAACCTTAATTATTCTCTAGTTGGCAAGCATCATGTGGTGGGGAAAGATCCAGGCACATATGGACAGTCAAATATATTTGATCATGAATTATTATTGTTGACAATTATCTCTATGATAAATAAGTTGGGAGGCGAAACATTAAGCCCCTATATTTCTCTGTGTTCGATGGATGCCATTTGTTCTAAAAATATGCTTTGAGTACTAGCAATCATAGAAGACTATATGATAATTGAGTATGTGGAGCTCTTACTTAGACTTTGCTGAAGATAAGATGAATTGAAATTGTTTGGTGACTAAGAACATAGGTTGTTAAGTTTCAAGAGAATGCATTGTTTGAACCATAACATGTGAATGGATTGCTACTTTATCATGATGAGCTTTATGAGAAAGAGTTGCTGTTATGATGCTAGGAAAAGTGATTGAAATTATCATTGATCAAACTTATGCAGTATGCTAGCATTCACACTTCATAAATTATTTCTTTTATCATTTACCTACTCGAGGACGAGCAGAAATTAAGCTTGGGGATGCTGATACGTCTCCAATGTATTTATAATTTATGAAGTATTCATGCCATATTTATAACAATTCTATATGTTTTGGTATGATTTGATTAGAACTAACCCGGACTGGCGCTGTTTTCAGCAGAACTACCGTGGTGTTGTTTTTTGTGCAGAAATAAAAGTTTTCCAAATGCAGCGAAACTTTTTGACGATTTTTTGGAACAAAAGAGAACCAGGAAGCTTCGTGGCAGGACCAGAAGAGCCACGAGGTGCCCACGAGGCACCAGGGCGCGCCAGGGGGGTATGGCGCCGTGGTGCCTCGTGGGCCCATCTTAGCCCATCTTCGCGTGATTCCAACGCGAAAAAATCCTATAAATAGAGAAACCCCCAGAAATAACCCTAGATTTTGGACTCCGCCGCCGCAAGCCTCTGTACCTTCGAAATACCATCTGGAGCCCTGTTCCGGCACCCTGCCGGAGGGGGGAAACATCACCGGAGGCCATCTTCATCATCCCGGCGGTCTCCATGACGAGGAGGGAGTAGTTCACCCTCGGGGCTGAGGGTATGTACTAGTAGCTATGTGTTTGATCTCTCTCTCTCTCATGTTCTTGATTTGGCACGATCTTGATGTACCGTGATGTGACACCCCCGACTCGATCGTGCACTAATCATACACGCAAATGCGCACGATCAAGCCCAGGGACTCACGGGAAGATATCACAACAGAACTCGAAACACAAAATAAAATAATACAAGCTTTATATTACAAGCCAGGGGCCTCGAGGGCTCGAATACATAAGCTCGAGTTACACAAGCATCAGCGGAAGCGTCAGCATCTGGGTACACACATAACTAAACAAAGCTGCCTTAAGAAGGCTGAGCAAAACAACGACATCTAGATCGAAAAGGCACATGCCTCCTGCCTGGGAGCCTCCTATCTACTCCTGGTCATCGGTCTCCACGTAGTAGTAAACTCCACCGGTAGGGTAGTAGTAGTCGTCGTCAGCAGGGGCAGCAGGCTCTGGGGCTCCGTCATCTGGTCGCAGCAATCGGGTAGGGGAAAAAGAGGTAGCAAAGCAACCGTGAGTACTCATCCAAAGTACTCGCAAGACTTACATCAGATCTATGCTAAGTATGCATCGGTATCAAAGGGAAGGCGGTATCTGTGGGCTATAATATAGAAATGCCAGAATAGAGGGGAAAGCCTAGCCTATCGAAGACTAGCATCTTGCAGCATTAGAAGAGTGCAGATTAGCAGCATAACATAAAGTAACAAGCATGTAGTAGCAAAGCCTAGAGATCCTTCCTCGACTCCCTGCGAGAAAGCAATCTCAGAGCTTACAATTAATTAACATGTATCCAGTCCAAGTTGTAGTAGATCGGGATACAACACTGAGCGTCCTGTTACCGTGGACACGACTAATCGAATAGATAACTTCCCTACAGGGGTGCACTACTGTTACCCAACACGCTCGATTAACTCTGGTCGGACACACTTTTCTCGGTCATACCCAAATCCGTTAAGCGCATTGGGAGCTCGCGGAAACGAGCAGAGATCCACGATCATGTGACCCCGTCGCCCCGTCTCGTGGACTTACGGCAAGGGCCAGGCCCAACCCTCTCCTGGGGCGGTCTACCTGCCCGGCCGTGCCACGTAACTATCTCGCGGGTACCCTCACGGTCAACCCGACTTCACATCTCCCGCGGGTACCCCTCGGGGTTGACCCGACTTCAACCGGGAACTGAAGTAAAATTAGGGTAACCGTGTGTCCATAACATCAAGGTGGAATCCGAGGAATCACCCTCGTTGGATTCCTACTCGATGTAATCGTCAAGGTGAACTCGGAGGAATCACCCTTGATGGGTTCACACTTGAAGGGTTGCACGACGGAGGCATCATCGGAGGTGGTGAAAGAGGAATCACCCTCGTTAACCCACAACTGACTAGCTAGGCTACAGAGATATCATCAGAAGTGATGTATGAGGTATCACCCTCGGCACTCGATATTAGCTCTGCAGAGTCGTACAACTTAGGGGGTGTGCGGTGAGGTGCCGGCCTCAGCCCATCGATCACATAGATCGGGGCACCGGTAATAAGGCCACAGATGGATCACTAACTAGCCTATACTAAGCATTTAGGACAACAGGTAAAGTATCAACAGTAGTTATAAAATCAGGCCATGCATCAGAATAGGAGCAATCAAATATGGTAGCAAATTCTAATGCAAGCACGGGGAAGAACGAATAGGTGATATAGGAATGATCAAGGGGGTTTGCTTGCCTGGAAGCTCTGCTGAGAGGGTCTGGTCGTCAGGGGCGTAGTCGTACTCGGCAGCAGCGTCGGTCTCGGGGGGGAAGAAACAATAAATACAAGCAACAAATGCAACACAGATGCATGGCATGGCAATATGTTGTGCGGGTGGTGACCTATCGCAGTACTACACGTTGCAGACGGAGCGGGAAAATATCTGGGGATATTTTCCCGGCTTTGGGCATCTGTCAGACAGATGAACCGGAGGGGAAGGTTCCATGTTTGCAGTGTTGTGGGCATGTGACAGCTACATGGAGGGCATATTCGGGTTCGTCTCGTTTTTCTGATCAACTTTCATGTAGAAAACTTTTTCATCCGAGCTACCGTTTATTTTCTATGATTTTTTAAAGTTTTAAACATTTTCTGGATTTTCTTTAATTATTAAATCCGAATTATCCAAAACAGTGCAATTCCTTTTTATACACAGACTGAGCTAGCCACAGTGTATGACAGGTGGGTCCCAGTGCCTAGTCAGCGTGCTGACTGTGTAGATCTTATCCAAATGAACAGCAATGGTGGGTCCCATTTGTCAGGATTTTAATTAGCTAAACAGTTTTATTAGCCTGTTAATTAAACCGTGCGGGGCCCAGCATCAGTGGTAGTGGGGGGTGATTAGTGACTAATCAGGGGATTAGCCGACGGCTAAACGACGGCGACCAGCCAGTGCGGCGGAGGCACGCCGGCCGGCCGAATCCGGCGTCCATTTGGACGGCCGTGGGCACCAACTGAACGGGCGAAGCTCGCTGCATCCATCTGCATCACTGGTTCGAGCTCACGCGGCCGGCAACGGCGGTAATGACAGCGACCCGCAACGGTGACGGGCGGCGCCCAGAGCTAGGCGACGGCAACCGCGATCAAGAGCTCGAAATCGAGCTTGGAATGAAGGGGAGTTCGTGCGGTTGCTCACATTGGAGCACAAGAAGGCTCGTCGGGGCTTGTAGCGCAGCACGGCAGCAGATCGACGGCGGCGCTCACCGGTGCCCGAAGTGGATGACGCAGTCGATCCGGTTGACGTAGGGCTCCCCGGCGTCGATCTTGTGGCGTAGGTGATGAAGTAGAGCCCGGCGGAGCTGCTGGACACCCAGGCGCAGCTCAAGGTGGCCGGTGGTCGCGTCAACGGCGGTGGCGCATCGGCGACCGCGTCGGGCATCGAGGAAAATGGAGGGGGGCGAGCAAGAGAAGGGGAAAAGGGCAGCTAGGGTTAGCAGGGGGGTTCGGGGACGCCCTTAACCCCTCCCAGATGAGCTCCTGTGGCCCTGGTGTCGTTCGAAGGAGAGGGGGGCTGGCGCGGGCGCGCGCGTTCTGCCACGGCAGGGGAGAGAGACGGAGGAAGGAGAAGGCCGAGGGAGTGGGCTGGGCCTGGCACTGTGCGGCTATGGGCTTAAGTGCACAGTTGCACTTTTCCATTTCCTCCTCTGTTTCCAAATCCAGTAGGTGTTTGCATTTTATTGGGCCACTATTTGACTTTTGTAAAATATGCAACTTGTCACATAATTAACATTGCATTATGTAGCACTGCCACAAAAAGTTTGGGGCCACTTGGAGTTGTCTAACCATTTTTAGAAATTGAAAAGGCCAATTTAATTGCTGCTGGACCACTAAATTAATTCCTAGGGGCAATTTGGGAATTCAAAAGAGGTTGGTTCCAACATGACAATTATTTAGGGAATATTTGCCATAATATGAACTGTTTTGATTGCATGACAGAAGAAGTAAATATTTGACTGACAATTCAAATTGAAATTTGGCTTTGATTTTGAACAAGTGGCAGATTGGCTTAGTGATCATGATGACATGACCACCATTAGGGGGAGATCACTGTAGCTTGACACTGGGGGTGTTACACGCGGGCTTTGTTAATATAGTTGGATCGTATGGTGTTTCTCCCTCTCTATCTTGTTGTGATGAATTGAGTTTTTACCTTTGAGGTTTCACTATTATCAGATTGAATACTTTTATGGATTTGAGAACACTTGATGTATGTCTTGCATATGAATACCCGTGGTGACAATGGGGTATTATATTGAGTCACTTGATGTATGTTTTGGAACTCAACTCGCGGATTCCCGAGGTGGCATTGGGATAATCTATGCATAGGCGTTGATGCACGTTTTCGCCCTACTTTCTCCGATAGAAATCTTGGGGCACTCTTTGAAGTTCTTTGTGTTGGATTGAATATTATGAATCTGAAGTTGTTTGATGCATATCGTATAATCAACTCATGGATACTTGTGGTGACATTGGAGTATCTAGGTGACATTAGAGTTGGTTGATGTGTATCATATGGTGTTATTTTAGTACGAACTCTAGGGCTGTTCGTGACACTTATAGGGATGGCTCAATAGATTGATTGGAAAAGATAACTTTGAGGTGGTTTCGTACCCTACAACAATTTCATCTTATGTTCTCCGCTAGATAAGAACTTTGGAGTGATTCTTTGTCGCACGTTGAGGGATTGTTATATGATCCAATTATGTTAGCATTGTTGAGAGATTGCACTAGTGAAAGTATGAACCCTAGGCCTTGTTTCTAAGCATTGCAATACCGTTTGTGCTCCGTTTTATCACTTGCTACCTTGCTGTTTTTATATTTTCAGATTACAAAAACCTATATCTACTATCCATACTACACTTGTATCACCATCTCTTCACCGAACTAGTGCACCTATACAATTTACCATTGTATTGGGTGTGTTGGGGACACAAGAGATTTCTTGTATTTGATTGCAGAGTTGTTTGAGAGAGACCATCTTCATCCTACGCCTCCCACGGATTGATAAACCTTAGGTCATCCACTTGAGGGAAAATTGCTACTGTCCTACAAAACTCTGCGCTTGGAGGCCCAACACGAGTCTACAAGAATAAGTTGTGTAGTAGACATCATTCAATCATGATGGCATTCTGTTTTAGTTGATTGCTAACATACATATTAAAGTGTTCCTGTTTAATGATGTAATTATCAAATTCATACAGGCATTGACTAGCAGATTTATTATACGGAATATCACCTTCATCAAATCTAGTGAGAGAATTTACCTCCACTACCTGTGTAGGGATATCGAGACCATGTATTTCTTCAATAGGCGGTAAATTCTTAACAGCTTCAGCTTTAATACCTTTTTCCTTCATAGATTTCTTAGCTTCTTGCATATCTTCAGGACTGAGAAATAGAATACCCCTCTTCTTCGGAGTTGGCCTGTGCGGTGGTTCAGGAAGTGTCCACTCATTATCATTCTTCAATATATTATTCAATAGTTCTTCAGCCTGTCCAACAGTTCGTTCCCTGAAAACACAACCAACACAACTATCTAGGTAGTCCCTAGAAGCATCGGTTAGTCCATTATAAAAGATATCAAGTATTTCATTTTTCTTAAGAGGATGATCAGGAAAAACATTAAGTAATTGGAGAAGCCTCCCCCAAGCTTGAGGGAGATTCTCTTCTTCAAATTGCACAAAGTTAAATATTTCATGTAAGGCAGCTTGTTTCGTATGAGCAGGAAAATAATTTTCAGAAAAGTAATATATCATATCCTGGGGACTACGCACACAACCAGGAGCAAGTATATTAAACCATTTCTTAGCATCACCCTTTAATGAGAAAGGAAACAACTTAAGAATATAATAATAGCAATTTTTTTCCTCATGTGCAAATAGGGTGGCAATATCATTCAACTTAGTAAGATTTGCCACAACAGTTTCAGTTTCATAACCATGAAAAGGATCAGATTCAACCAAAGTAATTAACTCAGGATCGACAGAGAATTCATAATCCTTATCAGTAACAAATATGGGAGAGGTAGCAAACTTAGGATCATATTTCATTCTCTCCCTCATAGATTTTTCTTTCATTTCAGCAATCAATTTTATAACTTCATCTCTATCATTACAAGCAAGAATGGCTCTAGCCGTCTCCCTATCAAAGACATGTTCATCAGGTGATTCAACTCTAGTAGGAGAGCTAGGAATAATAGGTGAATCATAGTTTTCAAGAGTTTCAACATTTTCAGTTTCTTTAGCTTTAGCAATTTGTTCATCAAGAAATTCACCAAGTGGCACAGTATTATCAAGAATAGTACTAGCATCATCATAAGTATCATTCATAGCAGAAGTAGTATCATCAATAACTTGCGACATATCAGAATGAATAGCAGGTGGTGGTGTCACAAGCTTACTTAAAACAGAGGGTGAATCAAGTGCGGAGCTAGATGGCAATTCCTTACCTCCCCTCATCTTAGAGGGAACGATCTTGGTCTTAGCATCTTTCAGATTCTTCATAGTGATCAACAGATATAAATCCCAAGTGACTCAACAAATAGAGCTATGCTCACCGGCAACGGCGCCAGAAAAAGGTCTTGATAACCCACAAGTATAGGGGATCGCAACAGTTTTTGCGGGTAGTATCTCACCCAGATTTATTGATTCGACACAAGGGGAGCCAAAGAATATTTGCAAGTATTAGCAGTTGAGTTGTCAATTCAACCACACCTGAAGATAAAATATCTGCAGCAAAGTATTTAGTAGCACAGTAATATGATAGTTTTGATAGCAGTAGCAACAGTAACAATAGTAACGGTAACAGTAACAGTAGCAGTTTTGTAGCAAATGTAAAGCAGTAGCAACAAAGTAACTTAGCAGAAACCAATATGAGAAAGTCGTAGCCATTGGATCGGTGATGATAATTATGTTGGATGATATTCATCATATAACAGTCACAACCTAGGGCGATACACAATAGCTCCAATTCATCAATGTAATGTAGGCATGTAATAAGAACTTGCATGACATCTTTTGTCCTACCCTCCCATGGCAGCGGGGTCCTTAAGGAAACTAAGGGATATTAAGGCCTCCTTTTAATAGAGAACCAGAACAAAGCATTAGCACTTAGTGAATACATGAACTCCTCAAACTACGGCAATCACCGGAAAGAATCCCAATTATTGTCACCTTGGGGTATGCGGATCATGACATGTAATAGGTGCATATAACTTGCAAGATAGGATCAAGAACACAAATATATTCATGAAAACATAAAGGGTTCAGATCTGAAATCATGGCACTCGGGCCCTAGTGACAAGCATTAAGCATAGCAAAGCCATAGCAACATCAATCTCAGAACATAGTGGATACTAGGGATCAAAGCCCTAACAAATTGACTCGATTACATGATAAATCTCATCCAACCCATCACCGTCCAACAATCCTATGAAGGAATTACTCACACCCGGTGGTGAGCATCATGAATTTGGTGATGGAGGATGGTTGATGATGACGGCGGCGTCGAACCCCCCTCTCCGGAGCCCCGAACGGACTCCAGACCAGCCCTCCCGATGAAGAACAGGAGGTGACGGCGGCTCTGTATCGTAAAACATGATGAAATTTCTTCTCTTATTTTTTTCTCGGGGAAAGAGAATTTATAGCGTTGGAATTAGGTCAAACGGCCGCCTGTGGGCCCCACAAGGCATCTGGGCACGCCCTAGGGGAGGGGGTCACGCCCTGTTGCCTTGTGGGCAACAGGTGGCCCCTCTTCTGTTGATTCTTACGCCAATAATTTTTATATATTCCATAAAAATTCTCCAAAAAGTTTCGTCCAAATCCGAGAACTTTGATTTCTACACAAAAACAACACAATGGTAATTCTGCTGAAAACAGCGTCAGTCCGGGTTGGTTCCATTCAAATCATGCAAATTAGGGGCCAAAACAAGAGCAAAAGTGTTTGGAAAAGTTGATACGACGGAGACGTATCAGTACCCACCTAATAAGTCTAGGTTTATCATCTTTCTTTTCCATAAGATATTTAATAACAGCATGATCAGTGTGAATAGTTACTTTAGAATCAACAATATAAGATATGAACTTATCACATGCAAACACAACTGCTAAAAATTCTTTCTCAGTAGTGGCATAATTTCTTTGAGCACAGTGTAGAGTTCTACTAGCATAATGAATAACATTTAATTTCTAATCAACTCTTTGCCCTAGAACAGCACCAACAGCACAATCACTAGCATCACACATAATTTCAAAGGGTAGGTTCCAATCAGGTGGTTGAACAATAGGTGCAGATATTAAGGCTTTGTTAAGTATTTCAAAGGCTTCTACGCAATCATCATCAAAAACAAATGGAACATCTTTTTGCAAGAGATTAGTAAGAGGCCTAGAAATTTTGGATAAGTCTTTTATGAACCTTCTATAAAAACCAGCATGACCTAGGAAACTTCTTATACCTTTTATATCTTTAGGACATGGCATTTTCTCAATTGCATCAACTTTAGCTTTGTCTACTTCAATACCTCTTTCCGAAATTTTATCCCAAAGGACTATACCTTCACTGACCATAAAGTGGCACCTCTCCTAGTTCAAGACAAGATTAGTTTCTTCACATCTCTGCAAAACTCGATCAAGGTTGCTTAAGCAATCATCAAAAGAAGTTCCGTGAACGGAGAAATCATCCATGAAAACCTCAACGATCTTTTCACAAAACTCAGAGAATATAGCAGTCATACATCTTTGAAAGGTAGCAGGTGCATTGCATAAACCAAAAGGCATACGTCTATAAGCATAAGTTCCAAAAGGACAAGTAAAAGTGGTTTTCTCTTGATATTCTTTTTATATAGGTATTTGAGAGAAACCGGAATATCATCTAAGAAGCAAAAGTGTGTATGTTTATATAATCTTTCTAACATTTGATCAATAAAAGGCAAGGGGTAATGATCTTTCCTAGTAGCTTTATTTAATTTCCTGAAATCAATTACCATCCTATAACCTGTTACAATTCTTTGTGGGATAAGTTCATTTTTATCATTAGGAAAAACGGTGATGCCTCCTTTCTTAGGGACACAATGAACATGACTTACCCATCTACTATCAGCTATAGGATAAATTATACCTGCCTCCAGAAGCCTTAGTATTTCAGTTCTTACCACATCCTTCATTTTAGGATTTAAACGTCTTTGATGATCAACAACTGGTTTAGCATCTGGCTCCATATGAATTTTGTGCTGACATAGAGTGGGACTAATGCCCTTAAGATCATCAAGAGTATATCCAATAGCTGCACGGTGCTTCCTAAGAGTTTTAAGTAATCTCTTTTCTTCATGCTCTGAAAGGTTAGCACTGATAATAACATGACATGTCTTTTTTTTATCAAGATAAGCATATTTAAGTGTATCAGGCAGCGTCTTTAATTCAAACACAGGATCAATCTTAGGTGGGAGAGGATCTCCCAAAGTTTCAACAGGCAAATTATGCTTAAGAATAAGTGCTTGTTTAAAGAATATCTCATCTATTTCATTTGTTTCATTCAGATGCATATCATTTTCATGGTCTAACAAGTATTGTTCTAAAGGATCAGTAGGAGGGACAACAATAGAAGCAAGACCAATAATTCAATCTTTATTAGGTAATTCTTTATCATGAGGTTGTCTACGAACCTTAGAGAAATTAAACTCATGAGATACATCACCAAAGTTAACACTGACCGTTTCTTTTTTGCAATCAATCTTAGCATTAACGGTATTCAAGAAAGGTCTACCAAATATAATGGGACAAAAATCATCTTGTGGTGATCCAAGGACAAGAAAATCAATAGGGTATTTGATCTTACCACACAAGACTTCAACATCTCTAACAATCCCAAGTGGTGTAATAGTATCTCTGTTTGCAAGCTTAATAGTAACATCAATATCTTCAATTTCAACAGGTGCAATATCATTCATGACTTCTCGATAAAGAGAAAATGAAATAGCACTTACACTAGCACCAATATCACATAAACCATGATATCAATGATCTCCAATTTTAATAGAAATAACAGGCTTGCCAATTACAGGTTTGTTTTTATGTCGTGGATCTGGATTAGCAATTCTAGCTGCTTCATCATAGAAATATATGACATGTCCATCAATGTTATCAACCAAAAGATCTTTAACCATAGCAATATTAGGTTCAACTTCAATTTGTTCAGAAGGTTTAATTGGTTTAATATTAATCTTATTAACCACAGTTGAAGCTTTAGCATGTTCCTTAATCCTAACAGGGAAAGGAGGTTTCTCAATATAAGCAGTAGGCACAACTGGATCAACATTATAAATAATTATTTCCTCTTTAGCTATAATAGGTTCTTCCTTTAATTCAATAGGTGGATGAAACTTAAACCATTTCTCCTTAGGGAGATCAACATGAGCAGCAAATGATTCACAAAAAGTGGCTACTATCTCAGAGTCAAGTCCATATTTAGTACTAAACTTATGAAAAGCATCAGTTTCCATAAAAGATTTAACATAATCAAACTCAAGATTTATACATGACTCTTTCCCTTTGACGATTTCCCAATCTTTGGAGTTGCGTTTAATTCTTTCCAGAAGATCCCATTTGAATTCAATAGTTCTCTTTATAAAGAAACCAGTAGAAGAAGAATCGAGCATGGATTGATCATTATGAGAAAGCCGAGCATAAAAGTTTTGTATAATTATTTCTCTTGAGAGCTCATGATTGGGGCATGTGTGCATCATATACTTAAGCCTCCCCCAAGCTTGAGCGATACTTTCTCCTTCACGAGGCCAAAAATTATATATATAATTCCAATCACGATGAACCCAATGCATAGGATAAAATTTCTGGTGAAATTCCAGCTTTAGCCGGCTCCAATCCCATGTTCCAGTATCATCCAATAGCCTATACCATATCAATGCCTCTCCCTCCAAAGATAAAGGGAATACCTTCTTCTTAACTCCATCCTCGGATAAACCTGCAAGCTTAAACAATCCACAAATTTCATCCACATAGATCAAGTGCATATCAGGATGTATTGTTCCATCTCCTGCATAAGGAGTAGCTAGCAGTTTCTCTAACATACCCGAAGGAATTTCATAATAAATATTTTCAGTAGGTTCAGTAGGTTGAGGGGCAACTCTTAATGCTTCCGGTCGAGGTGAAGATACCCCGAACAAAACCCTCAAAGGATTACTTTCCATAGTGACAAGTGACAGTAAATTTCAACACGTAATAAAAATGTTTCCTTACCAGATTCCACTTACCAAAGGCGCTTCACTCCCCGGCAACGGCGCCAGAAAAGATTCTTAATGACCCACAAGTATAAGGGATCAATCGTAGTCCTTTCGATAAGTAAGAGTGTCGAACCCAATGAGGAGCAGAAGGAAATGATAAGCAGTTTTCAGCAAGGTGTTTTCTGCAAGCACTCAAAGTAGCGATAACTGATAGTTTTGTAGCAAGATAACTCGTAACAAGTAACAAGTAACAAGTGTAATAAAAGTGCAGCAAGGTGGCCCAATCCTTTTTATAACAAAGGACAAACCGGAACGGTCTCTTATATAAAGCAAAGCGTTCTCGAGGACACATGGGAATTCTCATCTAGTCACTTTCATCATGTTTATTTGATTCGCGTTCGCTACTTTGATAATTTGATATGTGGGTGGGCTGGTGCTAGGGTGCTGTTCTTACTTGAACAAGCAACCCTCTTATGATTACCCCCCCCCCTCACAAGCATCCGCAACTACGAAAGAAGAATTAAGATAAATCTAACCATAGCATGAAACATATGGATCCAAAATAGCCCCTTACGGAATAACGCATAAACTAGAGTTTAAGCTTCTGTCACTCTAGCAACCCATCATCTACTTATTACTCCACAATGCCTTCCCTTAGGCCCAATTATGGCGAAGTGTCATGTAGTCGACGTTCACATGACACCACTAAAGGAAGCAACAACATACATATCATCAAAATATCGAACGAATACCAAATTCACATGATTACTTATGACAAGACTTCTCCCATGTCCTCAAGAACAAAAGTAACTACTCACAAATCATGTTCATGTTCAAGATCATAGGGGTATTGAATATCATTAAGGATCTGAACATATAATCTTCCACCAAATAAACCAACATGCATCAACTACAAGATGTAATCAACACCACTAGCAACCCACAGGTACCAATCTGAGGTTTTGAGACAAAGATTGAATACACGAGATGAACTAGGGTTTGAGATGAGATGGTGCTGGTGAAGATGTTGATGAAGATTGACCCTCCCACGATGAGATGATCGTTGGTGATGTCGATGGCTTCGATTTCCCCCTCCCGGAGGGAAGTATCCCCGGCGGAATCGCTCTGCCGGAGGGCAAAAGTGCTCCTGCCCTAGTTCCGCCTCGAGACGGCGGCGCTTCATCCTGAAAGTCTTCCCTTTAATTTTTTAGGGCAAATGACCTTATATAGCAGAAGGAGGGGGCCAGAGGCCAGCTGTGGGCCCCACAAGGCATCTTGGCGCGCCCCGGGGGGGCCGCGTCCTGTTGCCTTGTGGGCAGCTGGTGGGTCCCCTCTGCTATTTCTTTTCTCCAATATTTCTTATATATTCAATAAAAAATCTCCGTAAAATTTTAGGTCATTTGAAGCTCTGTAGAATAGGTATCCCTGCTGTAGCTATTTCAGGTCCAGAATTCCAGCTGCCGGTATTCTCCCTCTTCATATAAACCTTGCAAAATAAGAGAGAAAAAGCATAAGAATTACATCATAAAGTGAAATAATGACTAAATACATTATAAATAACAGTAGGAAATCATGATGCAAATTGGATGTATCAGCGCCTATGCCGCAACCGACGGTCCAAGCGCGACGCAGTCCCCGAGGACGACGAGCAACCTTCTCAGAAGAATGGTCGACCCAATAACGGTAGGGTCAAAGTCCGTGACAAGTAGACCGTAATCGAACTGCATCTACTACTATTTACTCCATCCCAAGACCGCTATCCATCATGCATCTCAAAGTATTAAGTTTATGACAAACAGAGTAACGTTTTAAGCAAGATGACATAATATAGACAAAGTAAGACCAAACAATATGTTCGAACCCCGTCGTTTTATCCTTAGTAGCAACAATACAATACGTGTATTGCAACTCCTCCTGTCACAGAGTAAGAACGCCGCAAGATTGAACCTACCACCAAGCACCACTCCCACTGAAGATAAATCAATCTACTTGGCCAAAGAAGACGGATAGATAGAAGAGAAATACAAGGCTATAAAATCACACATAAATAGATCTCAAAAGGATTCAAATACTTTCAATGAATAATCTGATCATAAACCCATAATTCATCGGATCCCAACAAACACACCGCGAGAATTACATCGAATAGATCTCCGAAGAGAACATTGTATTGAAGATCAAAGAGAGAGAGAGAGAGAGAGAGAGAGAGAGAGAGAGAGAAAGAGAGAGAGAGAGAGAGAGAGAGAGAGAGAAAGCCATCTAGCTACTGCTATGGACTCGTAGGTCCTGTGGGAACTACTCACACATCATCATGGATGCAGCAAGGTCGATGAAGATTGCCTCCCCAATGGTTTCCCCCTCTGGCAGAGTACCGAAAAACGCCTCCAGATGGCCCCGCGGAAGAACAGAGGCTTGCGGCGGCGGAAGAATTGTTTTGGGTCTCGCTCTAGGGATTTCCAAATATTTCTGAATTTATAGAGTTGGAATTAGGTCAAACGGAGCCACGGTGGGCCCACAAGCTCACATGGCGCGCCCCCTGGGGGCGCACCACCTAAGCTTGTGGCCCCCTCGACCATCGTCTGGTACTCCTCCAAAGCTTCTAGGGTCTCTCCTAGTCCCGAAAAAATCACCATAAAGTTTTATCGTGTTTGGACTTCGTTTGGTATGGTTTTTCTGCGAAACAAAGAAATAGGCAAAAAAAATAGAAACTGGCACTGGGCACTAAGTTAATAGTGTAGTCCACAAAAATAACATAAAATGACATATAAAGCATACAAGATTGATAATATAATAGAATGAAACAATAAAAAATTATAGATACGTTAGAGACGTATCAGCATCCCCAAGCTTAATTCCTACTCGTTCTTGAGTAGGTAAATGATAAAAACAGAATGTTTGATGTTGAATGCTACCTAGCATGTTTTAATAATGTAATTCTTTACGGTGTGAATAATGAGAAGCGATGATTTAAGGGTCTATTTCATTTATTTGATATCAAAACGATAATATGCAAGATTGCTAGAAAATAATCATTGCATTTCAAAATAAAGAATACTAAAGAACGTTATTCCTAAACATTTAATCATGTAAGCATGGCATAGCTTGGTCTTCCTAACATAAAGTATAAATCAATATAATTTCCTTGGGAACTAAAAATCTATGTATTCACTTAGCAAACGTAATTAGTCCCCTATATGTATATTGTCATCAACATCAAAATATGCTTAAGGGCAAGATTGCACTTTCACCTCCGGAGCTGGAAGCCACAAATAGTTGTCTTCAAAGTCATCAGCTACTACCTCGAGAATTACCATGGTAGCAACTTGATCCTCCACGTTACAATTTTTGCCAAATCTGGTAGAACACTTCTTCGGACTCAAATTTTGTACAGTGCCCAACTCACAAGACGCAAGAATCTCTTTTGTAATAAAATCTTGATTGAGGTTAGCTTTAAAGAATAGCAAACATTCATCCGCAAAAAGCAGATAAGATACCCCTAGCGTTTGTCTGCAAATTTTGGAATCTCGGAGAATTCCCTTAGATATAGAATCATTCATCGCCAAAAATAACACATCACTCACCAATAAAAACAAATAAGGCTATAGGGGATCACCTTGTCTAATACACCGGGAAGACGAAAGGGATATTGACTGAAGATGTTGCCCAGTAACGAATAGAAAATTTACCGTGGTTACACACTCGAAAATTCACTTAATCCACGTATTTGTGAAGCCCAAAGCTGACATCATACCCTTTAAGAAAACCCAGTCCACTCTATCATATACTTTGGTCATGTCTAGTTTGTATACACAAAACTTTCCTCTGCCATTGAATCCATAGTATGCAGACACTCAAAAGCAATGAGGGCATTATTTGTAATTAGTCTCCTTGGAAAGGAAGCACTATGGGTTGGCGACATCATCCCATCCAAATTAGGACACGGTCTATTCACCAAACAATATAGAGATAATTTTGCAAGTGGCATTACACAAGCCAATGTGCCAAAAATCCTTTAGGTCAGCTAGATTCTTTACCTTTGGAATAAGCACAATAGTGATATCATTCACTCCGGAGGAAGGGGGGACATGCTTCTAATAATCCCCGATTCCTCTGGAAAAGTCTTGTTGGAAAACCACCGGAGCTTTAAGGGGGCCAATCTGGAATAGTTTGTTGCTAATTTCCTCATCTGAAAAATCCGCACATAACACATCATTCATTTCGGAGTTTACTTTTGGTGAACAAGGGATAGATTAAAAGATGGGTCAATAGAAGTCCCCTCATATAAGTTCTGAAAATAAGACATTCATATAGAGTGAAGTTCGCCAATATCCTCAGTGAATGATCCATCTTCCTTTTTAAGCCCCGAAATGTTATTTTTCTTAGAGATACTAGTATTCCGGTGATCATTTTTAACCACTCAATTATCGATCTCCGTTTCCACATCATCTCTTCTTTTAATAACAATTCATCCATATTACGGAGAATGCTATTCCTCTCCAAATTAGCCTAACAGTATTATACAGTAGTAGTATATGTAGAAACAACAGCAACACATCACAGATTCAGAGTTGTCTCGCGTTGGAACTGTCTCCTCTCCCGGCAGCATACTGTGTCCATGAAACAGCCACCAGCCGAACCGCCGTGCTGGCATTCAGTGCGGGCGCGGCGCAGCCAGAGAAACGGGCTGTGCGCGCGTGTCCTGAGCCTGAGCCTGAGCTTTGACTGGGCAGTGGACAATGCCCCCCTTTCCTCGGCTTTTATCTTACAGATCCACATTGAACCCTGTCTCTCACTCTCTCTCGACTGCGGGTACGTACGTGCTTCGTGCCTCGGCCATCGTGTGATCCCACTCTCACGTGTACTTTGATTAGTCACCACTTTCCAGCTTACCGCCGAACAGAGCATACGTACCTCGCCATTGCTGACAACAGTAACTTCTGCATCTACTTCTGTTCGTACTCGTTTCCGCGTAAGTTTAGCTCGCAACAGTAAGGTAGAGCGCACATGTACAGACAGGCAGGACGGAGACTGTTGTGCGACGAGCAAAAAGGAAGTGTAGGTGCCTAGGGGCCGTAGCACGTCGGTGATGGAGCGGCATGCTCCCACGTACGAGCTGCGCCCCCATGCATGTCCGATCGCAGACCATGCCATCACACGATCAACTCTACGTACGTATACCACACCGGCCTGCCGCTAGCGATCTCCAAACGCCAAGACAGTCGAGCTCCAGCTGCCCCTATAAGAACCACACAGGCGATGCTCCGCTTCCACGGTCGATCGATACGCTAGCTCACTGTCTTCTCCAACCACGAGGTGTAGTGTCGTGGGATCGTGGCTTCACTTTGCCGCTCGCATGTGGAGTATCATCTTTTAGCTCTTGCATGTGGGGAGGAAGTTAGCTGTTGCACTGTACATGTAGCCAAGGATGAATTGCCAGCGTTTTGTTGAGCTCAGTCGGAGTGGTTCATCGCGCTGGCAAGTCATTACTGGCTATGTGTTTGCCTCGTTTCCTCATGCTAGAGCGAAGATGTCATATACTCATATCATACGTGTTGGGTTGGGGTTTCAGACAAAGTGTGGGCAGAAAGGAGTAGCAAAACAGGTAAGCGAGTAATTACCATTCTCTTCACAGCAGCAACTCCTTCCTTCCTGCTCTGAAAAGCTTGCACCGCGCACACATGTTCTTTTCTTCAGTCTGCGCTGTGCATCTTGTGGCAACATTGTTCAAATTATTAAGTTTGCTTGAAAACAAGAAGCAACGAGGCCTATTAGCTCAGCTGGTTAGAGCGTCGTGCTAATAACGCGAAGGTCGCAGGTTCGAGACCTGCATGGGCCACTTTTTTTTTATGTAGCTTCTGAATCTGGTGTGTCTTTCTAAATTCAGTGTGAAGAATCAACAAGAATTTGTGCATTTTGTTCAGAGCTACGAGGCATCACCTAGAAGAATGAGGTACTGATGATGCGCATGATCATATGAGAAGACAAATGCCTCAACTACTATGTCAATGAAGAAAATAAAAGAGGGGTGCAAGAACTGGGAGACGACCAAATGGATTACTTTTCAGTTCTATGCTTTGTATCTTGAGCTGTAAGGCTAACATGGATGTGCCCTTTTGATATACTTGGCTTGTATGATGTAAATTTTGATTCACTTTTGTTTACCCACTGGAATAGGATCTTCTCACAAAATCTGAACTGAGCACAACTTGTTTCACAAAAACTGAATTGTCGATTCACTTACACTGTTTATTTCACAAACTAGATGACTGATGCGCTACTTGATTCTACTTGGTCGTTTTCACATTGCCAGGAAGTTGATTTCCAGGATTTATGCGACAGAATCAACAAACATGCCTTGGAAACTGAAGTAGGAAAATAGCTCAACTCAGCAAATTTATGCGGCTGGATCACGTCGTCGAGTCAAGATGCTAGAATACAACATTTGCGCACAGATATCACCTTCACATATTTCACTAAATCATAGTATCATACACCCAAAGATTACAGCAGAGATTGCCTGCATGACAATTTGCACAACAACAAAATGGTTTTAGGTGAACGGACAAAATATCGTCCGTTTTATATAAATTATGTCCGAACTTATGTGAATTTTGTCGTGTTTGCATGAAAATCGGCAGGTTTATTCAATCTCCCTTTGAAATCTTCCCCACTAACATATTTCTAACAACATACAAGCATGCCACCTCACCATTCAACATGCATGGGAAAAGGCCCACCTCATCATGCAACTATGCATAGTAAAAATCCACCTCAACATGCAAACATGCATGCATGGAAACTTCCATTCTATTATGCTATTTACATTTAATTCTTATATTCGTTCAAAAACTATTATTGCAAATATTCATGCCATATAACCAAAACCTCATTGAAATATTGCAAAACATTCCCGCAATAACGTGCGGGGCATCATCTGGTATATCCAATGTCGAGCATCGGGCTCCGTAGTCTCGCTTATCACCGATACCAGGTCTTCGCCCTCTAGTGCCCAAACAGACCTCGACATGGTGCACTCCATCAACAAATAATGCCGCCATGAGTCTTCGCTGCCACACAATACACAACTACTAGAAGTGGCCATGTTCCGATGATGAAGCAGATGAGACAGTATAGACTGTTGTGTTAGTCTCCAGAGGAAAACCCTAATTTTTGACGGCACTCGAATTTTCCAAAGTTGGCACCAAGAGCGCTGCTCATTCTCTATATTGGACGAACCCCCACTTCCATCGAGCCATGCTTCCCTTCGGATCTTCCTTGTAAGCAGCATTCTATAAGCAGATCTTACAGAGAAAATGCCTTTCGGGTTGTGACCCCAAGCCCAAAAATCCTCGACCTGTCTTGTGCATACGGGGATAGAGAGTATTGCCTTAGCATCAAAAGGAATAAACACATCGTGCACTAGTTCCCTGTTCCAATCCCCGATACTATGTAACATGAGCTGACTAACCAGTTCCGGAGGGTTTCATGCCAAACTCGTGATGGGCCTCATATTATGTTCTCTGGGTAGCCAATTATCACACTAGATATGAGTTGTCTCGCCGTTTCCCACCCTTCGAATCAAGTGTTGAGCCAAAATTCCTTTCCCTTCAACTATTGCCCGCCATACCTGAGATGGTGAGCTTCCTAGTTCGGCCTACAAAAAAATTAGAAGGTGGGAAATAGTTTGCCTTGAGGATTCTTGTGCTTAGTAAGTTCGGGTCCTGAAGAGTACGCCATGCCTTTCGAGCTAACAGAGCAAGGTTAAACAATTCTATGTCACGGAAACCTAGACCTCCCATATATTTGGGTCTTGTCATGACCTCCCAGGAAACCCAGGTGGCTTTTCTTTCACCTTCCTTGCTTCCCCACCAAAACTTTCTGACAAGTGAATTTATGTGATGGCAAAGTCCTCTAGGGAGTTTGAAGCAAGACATCGAATAAACCGGAACATCCTGAGCAACGGATTTGATAAGCACATCTTTACCACCAGCTGACAACAATTTTTCCATCCAGCCTTTAACCTTTTTCCAGACTCGGTCACGCAAGTACTTGAAAGCACCGTTTTTTTAGTTGCCAACATCACTTGGCATACCCAAATATTTCTATGAAAGTGTTTCATTAGGTACCTCAAGTAACATTTTTAATTCATTCCTTAGAGCAGGTGAGACCTTGGCGAGTGCCATCTCTTTCGACCTCGGCGGCGATGCCCTCATGCTTAGGTGAGACAACATCACCTTTTTTTTAGAATCGTGTGACAACAGCACCTGCCTAGGAATCCAAGGTGGTGCACGAGAAGCCCAAGTAAACTCCCAAGCCCATCTATCTTACGCCCACAGTAGCCCGCGGCGACTATTTCTCGCATTCAGCGAGACGATAGGATGTCTCGCTGAAGCGTTTTCAGTTATCGGGTTGTCTCGCTGATGCGTTTTCAGTTATCGGGCCGACCCATTCACGCACAGTTAAAACAAAATAGAGAAGGGAAAAAGGGAATAGGGGAGCTGCAGGGTTTGAACCCTGCTCTCCAGGAATATCACCCGCGTTGCTAGCCTCTACGGTCACATCCAAAACGTGATAACTAGTCGGGGCGAGACGTACTAGAGGCGAATGGATGCGGTTTTTCTACTCTCTTTTTTCTGTTTTTGTTTTTCCACGGGGTTTTCTTCGTTGTTTTTCTCTGGTTTTTCTCTTTTCTTTCTTTTTTTCGTTGTTTTTCTTCATTTTTCTTTATTTCTTTCTCAGTTTTTCACAGGGTTTTTTCTTTTATTTCCTTTTTCTCTTCGGTTTTGTTTCTTTCTTTCTCGTTTTTCAATAGTTTTCTTTTTTTACTCTCGGGTTTCATTGTTTTTTATATACATTTTTTGTATATACTAATACATTTTCCTAACACACGTTTAACATTTTTTAAATATTTTATTAACATTTTTAAATACCAAATAAATATTTTTTAATCCATGGTCAACATTTTTTATATTTCAAATACAAGTTTAACATTTTTTAATACAAGTTTAGCATATTTCTATAGACATTTAACATTTTTCAAATACAAGTTTAACATTTTTTTAATACATGATCAACATTTTTACTATACACATTTAACATTTTTCAAATATAAGTTACACATTTTTTTAATACATGGTCAACATTTTTTCAATACACATATAAAAAATTTCAAATACAAGTTTAACATTTTTTGAATACATGGTCAACATTTTTTAAATACACATTTAACATTTTTCAAATACAAGTTTAATATTTTTTAATACATGGTCAACATTTTTTTGATAGACATTTAACATTTTTCAAATACAAGTTTAACATTTTTTTAATACATGAACAACATTTTTTCTATACACATTTAACATTTTAAAATGCAATTTTAACATTTTTTTAATATATGGTCAACATTTTTCTATACACATCTAACATTTTTAAATGTTTGATTAACATTTTTCAAATACTTATTTATCATTTTTGCAAAAGCTTGATTAACATTTTTTTAAATACATGATCAACTTTTTTCACACATTGTATATTTTTTGTATACATGGTCAACATTTTTTCTATACACATTTTACATTTTTTAAATGTATGATTAACATTTTTCAAAACATTATGCAAAGTATATTTTTGTAATATATATGTTTATAATTTTTGAAAGTGTAAACAAAAGTAAAAAGAAAAAGAAAAAAAAAGAAACAAAAAGCGTGAAAGAAAAACAGAAAAAAAAACCCCGAGGATGTGCCCTCCAGCGCACCTGGAGCTGCCCTGGCGCGAGGGTTTCTCTCGGTCTGGCTTAAAGCGAGACACAGGGGCGCCCACAGTAGCCCGTCTCTGGAAGACAAACCAACGCAGTCAGATCGTCTCTGTATAATTCTTTCCTCCGATGCCCGTTGCTGTGGTCTAGGGCAGTTCTCCCGCAAGTTCCAATCTCAGATTTTCTTTTGATCCGCCTTCCAATCAAAGATTAGAAATCTGCAGGGACGATCCTTGCGCGGACGGCCGGACGCCGGCGGCAGCCAGCTTGAGCGGCAAGAGCAAGGAAAAAGGGATAGGTTGGTCCTGTCTCTCATTCACGTTTCGTTAGTGCTAGCCTTACCTTTCAAAATCAGATTAATCTCTGCCCTTAACACAGAGTTAGATAAACCAGCTGCTCGGGTGGCTTCACGCGTGATAGTTCGGGCTTGTGGGTGGGGGTCTGTGTATGTAATCCCATTCACTTACGACTGATCGGTTTCTCGTCAGGTATGATTTTCGATCCGTCGTCGCCCGAAAAGAAGATTAATGATCGTTCAACCGCGCTGTTATACGAGACGCCCTCTAGCTTCGCAATTGTCTCTTGTGATGAGGTCGACCCCAAAATTCCAGTGGAGGTGGTACTTGTTTCTCCGTTGCTCCTTCATTTCGATGAAGAGTCCAAGATCATCTGATCTGACCACTTTTTTATCTGGTTTTCTTCTTGCAGGACATCTGGGCACACCCACCACAGGTTCATAGTAACACTACCATTTTCCTTCCTTCCGGTTTCATGCTTGCTGTCAACTCTAATGGAGTAGTACTGTAATGCATGCAAAGTTCACTGCAATCTTTCACCATTCTTGATAGTAGGGGGGTGGGGGTATAAATTTTAATTCATTGCTCGCACCCTCTCTTTTACTTCCTCCGTTCCAAAATATTTGAAGTTCTACGGTTTGTCCTAAGTCAAACTTCCTTAACTTTGACCAAGCTTATAGAAAAAAATAACTAATATCCACAACATCAAACATGTATAGTATGAAAATAAGAATTGATTATACATATACTCCTGCAACCAACTAACAAAATGCTTAAATATGGATACAGATCGCAAACATTGCAATAACTAAACACTTGGTTTTCACAGATATGTTGAAACCCGATTTCGAGGCCAGCGAAACATATAGGCCACCAGAGCAAGTAGTTGTTACTTGTCACTGAACTGATCTGAAATCGAGAATCAAGCTAGTGGAACCTATTTTTCTTGGTTAGAATCGATCATCATCTCCATGTTAGGTTTCGGTGTCATCGTGCGCCATCTTCAATGGGCAGACATCTGCTAATAGGCCCTTCAAAAATGAATTAGTGCATATGAAACCTAAGTGCTTACTGCTATGCACAAATTTGTACTGAGTGGTTACATCGTCATAGCTAGGGATGAATGAGCTCGAACATGGTACTTCTACCAAGAATGCCATTATGATTTTTTCCGATATTACTAAGATCTAGCTTCCCATATGAACAGTTTTGGGAGTGCCACTGAAGGAAGTGTATAACAAAGACTTAAGCAACACTGTACTTCACAATTGAGGCGCACCTGCTGAATTACCCTGCCTCCTGTCATGATTTAGACACATTGCATGATATTTAACAAGCTTTTTGAAAATGCCTTGTGTTTCTTTCTCAAATGTCAGGCTGGTGAGATTCAAAAAGTTTGAAGAGAAGTCTACCGCCATTGACCTTGCTAAGGAGATTATTTACAACGAACTGTCTGAGATGCTCACCGAGTTTTGTGGCCCTGAGCAGAAACTACTTGTTGGACGTGCTGAATATAAAAGAATAATTGAAAGGAAGCTGGTTAGTGTAACTGTATAAGCTTCCTTGTCGCTTCTGTTCGTGTGAACAGTACGGCTCACCATTTGTGTTTTCAGGCAATAACCTGTCAGTATGATAATATTGTGGAGGAGGTGATTTGGGGTCTAGAGAACATCATGCATACTTTATTGCCTGAAGAAACATCGGAGCCGAAGGAGTACCGCCGCTCTAATGGCAAAGGATTAATCCTTTTCTTACGTCAATATGGCTTTCTTGTCAAAGAAGACTGGGTGAGCTAACCGCTTGTCCTTATATCCTTATTTCTGACAGGCAAATGTTGTCTGCTTTATTGCTCCATTGTCATGCAATTTTAGCCCTTTCTTTCTTTTCATTGTCCTTAGCAACCTCGAATAAGTCCTTTTCGATTGATTGTGTACTTATAATGCTTTCGTATTGTAAATTGAAATTTAACATAACCTTTTCTAGAACATTTTACCTTTTTCCCTTTTCTTTCAGTGATGAAACAAATGCTCATCTTACTCCAGGTTACTGAAAGCATTGTTGAGACGGCTCGTCGCTTGTATCATTTCGAGTTAGATGAACGTCAGTACTTGGATTCATTGTGCAGTAAAGTACAGAAATCGGTTGACCTATCATCCCTCACTAAGGATTGGAGTTTACTCAAATTTACAACAGCTCTGAAGTTTCTTTGTTACCCTAGACAATTGTATGAAGTTTGGAAACCTCGTGAGGTGATTGTAATATGTTGTACATGCATTTTAAGTATCCAAATAAATATGTAGGCAGTTGTCATCTTAACACTGAACTGAATTGTGTTTCTTTCAGATCTTGTCAGCTTCTGAGTATGTGAGCATAAAGTCCATGAGACGTCAATACAGAGAAACGATTATGTCTGAGATCAATGTCTTGTCAGTCTACAAAGATGTTTTTGCTCTCTATGAAAAAAGGCTTGAAATTCTGTCGGATATATATACACATCTTGCTGCCGGTGAGGCCAAAGATGATCAAATTATGGAATGCTCGTTTTTTGAGAAAACTCGGTTCGACTGATTCACCTACTGGCTCCAAAGTTGGAAAAGAAGCTATTATTGGTGTTGATACTGATGCAAAGCAAACGAGTGCAGCACAAAGCATGGGTGAAGCTGAGGAAAAGAATGGCATTGAAGAATCTGGTGCCAAGGGAGTGAAAGCAGCAGAAAACTTGGAAAAATTTGAGCTGCCTCAGACTGCTGATGCTAGCAACGAAACGACTGCACAGCCTACTCAAGAAACTAGTGGAAATGGGATGAAGGCTGTAGACAGTGCGGGTGAAAGCAGGCAGAATGGACAGGTGTTACCCCTGAGAGGCGACGAGAGCAAAGAACTGGATTTCCCTGAGACGCCACCAGATGTTACCTGTGATAAGGAGGCTGGAGATACTGATGCAAAGCCAACGAGTGCAGCACCAAGCATGGGTGAAACTGAGAAGAAGAACGGCATTGAAGACTCTGGTGCAAAGGCAGTGAAAGCAGCGGAGAGCTTGGCGGATGTCATGCAGCCTCCGACTGATGGCGCTAACCTGCACATGACTGCACCTCAGGGCCCAAATGAGATCCAAGCCGTGCAGACTCAAGGAAGTGCAGGTGTGAAAACCACTGCACCGCAGGACCCAAATGAGATCCTGATGTGTTTGTGTATTTGTCGGTGCAATGTATTGTAAGAGCATCTCCGGCAAATCCCGTAAACAGTTTTTACTTTTGAACTGGAAAAGAGCTTTCCATTGAGCATCAACCAACAGCCACGGGCAGATCGCTTGCTACATCGTCGTGCACCAAGGCTGGAGCTTCACCCTGCCAAACAACATGGACCTCCTGCTACAGTTGTGCACCAAAAGCTGCTAGTTTACCAGTTACTGTATTACTCCCACCGTCCCAAAATAAGTGTCTCAACTTTAGTACAACTTTGTATTAAAGTTAGTACAAAGTTGAGACACTTATTTTGGGACGGAGAGAGTATAATATCTAGGACAGAATTGAAACGTGAAGCTAGTGATCGTTGACGATTTGTACTATAATGACATCCGTGGCGGAGGGGAACTTTTGGTCTAGACCCCGATAAGTGCCACACGTCAGGTACGAGCACATGACAACCCCAAACGTTTTTTTATGGCAAGTTTAGTAATGCGAGGCTGACAACTTTAGTTGCCAAGCATGACTACTTTTGTCCTTCGGTTTATTTTTGATAGAAACTTGCCGTGTGTCACTGGTATTTGCCATCCTTACGTGGCTGGAATTGCCATCGAAAAACTTCAGGGGCAAGAGTGACACGCACCTGATGTGTAACCCTTATCATTTGGGTTGGTCTATGGGTATGGAAAAAAATAGTAATTAAATAAAAGTCAAAAAGTTCTGAAAATAATTTTAAAATAAACTTGGCCTTCCATTGTACTTGTGAAAAATTTCCACAAAAAACCCCCTTTGACTTCTTCTAAAGAAACAAAATTTCGACCAAAATAGCATGAATAGTGATTTATAATAGCAAATAAAAAAATTTCCCCTAAAGTCAACGTTGGTTTTTTACTCGTTAAAATTTATATACTAGTGCAAAAGAAAGAAGTTTATTCTAAAAAAACTTTTGAACTATTATGACTTTTTTGTAATTATTAATGTTTTTCCCATATAGGGTGTAGATACAACCAGAAACCATCTACACCAGGAACCAAGAGGTATATCAATTGAAGATTTCTGAAGCGCATCTGTTTCAGTCTGCATGGCATCCGTGGCTCGATCAATTTGGCCAGTTGCTGCTCCACACGGCATCACATGCAGCGTTCCGGATTACAAACCAACATCCCCCTTTCCTCTTAGGCCTTGTTTGGTAAAGGCGGTTTGGGGAGGTTTAGGACAACCCAGGGCAGAACATTAAAACGGACCTCATCAAATGTCCACGGACACGTCTTGACATAGGCCATTCAACCATAGTCATCAAATGTTTGCCCCTGGTCCGGCCTCCTACATGTGACATGCATATCTAGATCACTACCAAATTAAGCATGCATTTAATAGTTGCAAACATATGCAATCACAACCAGAAAGCACCGAATGTTCAATATTTTTACATCCAATCGATCCTAAAAGTTGTCAGTCCGTGCCAATGACCTCCTTTTTTGGCTCCCAGTCCGGTTGTCCGTAGCAAAGACCTCACTCTTTAGCTGGTCCGACCTCCTCCGTTTGCGCATAGCTCTTCAATATGCTCACACGGTAGACTTGGACAATCTTCGCGGTATCTGGATTCAAGTCCGACATCTTCACAACATTTTGGAGTCCTCTGAAGTGGCCATGATCTCAAGTTTCTTCTCTTGGAACTTGAGCTTCTTATCTTTCATCTCCATGAACATGTCAAACGTCTCTTTCTTCTTTCCATGTTTCACCTCATTGCGCGCGACACTTGCGTCCTCCTCCTTCGTCATGATATCCTCGAACTTATCCGTCATCATGACTGCCGCCCATTCTCGATTCGCCTTCTCCTCCTCCCACTTGCTCCCCCTTGTAGGCCAGAGCAAACCCATCTTGTGTTGGAATGGTTGGATCACCGCTTTCATCTTCATTGACCATGGGGGTCTTGACGGAATTGGCAATCAAGGTGGCCACTTGCTTGCCCATTCAACTTCAACCAATAATGCATATAGATGAAGTGCTTCTTCTCCATCTTGAGGTATAACGTGCACGCACGTATGGGCTAGCAAAGGAAGACAATGGATGGTCAACAAGTTGCAACATTGAGAAAATCAATAAAATGACCAACACATAGAGCAATAAGCCACAAAACGTATGTGTGGCGAGTAGCCCAGTAGCGCGGTACGGAATCGGCTCCTTGAGGATCAGCACGCCGGAGTCATTGACATGGAAGTGTGTGTTGCCGCGAGCAGGCAACACGTCACAGTTCAGCGAGGCATCAGGACGTCACACCGAGTCAGCGGTGATGAATCCGATCGAACCAAGTGGACGACGTTCTTCGGGATCATCTCGACGCCGGAAACTGATGAAGATGAAACCACCTGCGCCATGGATCGCAGCCCAAGGTGGGCGCCATCTGTCATGGGTATTGCTCTAACAATATTACAAAAGTGTCTATGGAGGAGCGTAGAGGTTATAGGATGGACAGATGGGTACACACATGGATTTTTTACCCAGGTTTGGGCCCTCATAGAGGAGGTCGTAACACCCTACTCCTGTCGTGTAGTTTTCTTCCTGTGTATATGGATTACAAAGACATGAACCCCCCCCCCCCCCCCCCCCCCCCCCCCCCCCCGCGGTGTATAGAGTGCACCATGTAGGAGAGTTACCACGGCTGGTATAATTTCCACAATAATGGTGAGTAAATCAGGACTTACTAGTACAGTATCAATTACAATGGTAACCGGCTAATTTAATGCGTAGTGATGAACCGGTAGTAGTTGATGTCTTGATGGCAATGATAACCCCCCGTCTCAATGAATATGGTAATGTCTACTTTTATTGTGTGTTCTTTGACTTGTCAAATCGTGCCGATCTGACTGATGAGGATCGGACTGAGTGATGATCTGGGTATGACTAACTTCTCCTAATTTAGGACAGTAAAACCGCACCTAAACCCAGCCCTCTTAGGTTTTCGGCCGTCCATTTTATTGATCTGGGAGTTTCTGGCCGTCGGATTTCGTGTCTAAGTAAGTCTGTTTCGCAATCTGTGTAAACTGGCCCGGCTGTCCTGTGGCTGCTGCTCCACGGGCCTAAACGGACGCTTCTGGTGCATTGGGCCTTCGGCGAGCCGGCAGCCCATTCGAAGGAGGGAGGCCTACGAGCGACCGCGTCAGCTCCATTTACTCACGAACCCAACGGCTTAAAAAAAACTCGCGAACCCTAATCGATTCCCGATCGAGGCTGAGGGAGACGGGACCGCATCGATTCCACTCCGGAATCGAGCCGCAGAGAGGGGCGGCCGATTCCATCCAGTGAAGACCGGAGGAGCGTCCGTACACCTGAGGTCAGGGATGGGATCGAGTCCATCCGGTCGATCCCAGCGACCGGAGGAGCGGGATCCAGGTCAAGCCGAGTCCATCCGGTCGATCCCAGCGACCGGAGGAGCGGGATCCGCGTCGAGCCGATCCAATCCAGCTCGTGGCAGAGGTGTGCTACGGAGTCAAGGTGCGGGCGAGGGAGCAGACGCCTCGTGTACTGGTAACTTCTCTCCTATCCTTCAACCTCGCAATCATGGCATTCTTCTGCTGGAAACTGCTCTGCTCTCCTTCAAACTCGCGATTATGGCCTATTATCATTCATTCATTTACTTAATGGCTGGTAAAGTCGCAAACCTCCCAGGTACTATATAATGCTTCCCTCCCTGGCTGTCTATGCACATCTTACTCCAGCAGCAACATCTTCTTCAGCGACATGCTCAGGTATGCTACCTGTAAATTGCGTCAATGTCCTCGTGTCGTCTCAAAAAAAGATACTCATATCCTCTCCCAACAAAAATATGTGCAGGTGATGTTCATGCTACGCGTTGACAATTGATTTGGGCAGATTCTGCATATTCCTCTGCACTCTCTGCCCACGACTCTTAACGATGGAGGATTATTTCTTAATAGAGACGACAATTAATATTTGGTTCATGGAGGAACTTACTCTTTCTTGATTTACCAAGGATAAATAGGCTGAAAATATAATGCTTTCAGATAGATGCATTGCAAAACATGAACGTTATTGGAAGTAAAAATACATGGTTATTGTTTCCCAAAGGAACCTAACAGTAAGTGTGTTACCATGAATTTTGTTTGTTTCCGTGATGATGTCTTACTGATCCTATTTTCCATGAAATTTACAATTGTTCTTTATCTATCTATTTCCTTGATCCTACTGTTTTCTAAGGTTTGTGTAATTAGACACGGATTTGTGGAGTGGATCCAGCCAAGTCGCGCCGCACGCGAGGGGATCCAGCAGAATCGCGGGATGCGGATGAATCGTGGGCGTTAGAGGGCTGGTAAGGTGCACCAAATTTTACTGTCCTAAATTTTTGCTGAAGGTTTCCCTTCCCCAATACAATCCCTGCGCACTCAATGTATGTACTCTGATCGGGCTCCTGCTGATGTTGATTTCCGCTTTTAATTTGTTGCAGTTACTGTCGCCCAAGTGCTTGGGACTGGTAGTGGCTTATTGGAACAAATTTCAGTAGTGTTTCTGGTTTTTTTTTTGTTCTTGAATTCTGAAACTGAGGATCCCAATGGTTGTTGGAAGGTCAGTCAAGTGGAATGTCATATTTTATTCCATATCCAATATGTTCATGTGACTGCTTACTTTCCATGCTTATCTGTTCATAATTATTCATGACATGCTACTGCCCGCTATTATTTTTGCTATATATGCATCAGGTTGTTTAGGACAGCAGAGCCTTATGGCAAGCATAATGTTGTTGTACACACTCTTAATTTGTTCCTATATGATAAAATGACATAAGTAATGTGTGTACAGTTCTTTACAACGACCATCATCGGAGGCAGCTGGAGACAGAAGGTACACCATGGATGCCCTTTTCTTTGTGCTTTTCTATATATTCAGCCATCCAGTGACATGCTTTGTAGAGAGAGAGATGTTTTTATCATCTTTCATCCATTAAGTACTAAGATGGTTTTTCTTATCTTCGTTTACAGAGAGACACTGCAGTTCCCAAGTGGTATTTCTTCACAACATTGACCAACAAAGGAGTCTCCAATTTAGTCTTTTTTGGTTACTCAGAATGTACCGTAATTAAGCGGCTTCTTACATTCCAGTTAAATAAACTCTCTTCCTTTTGCACTCTATCTGCAACTTTCTCCTTTGGGGGTATTGGAATAATTTTCAGTATGAAATTAATTATTCCAAGTGTACAATGTATGTTGGTGTTAGGTTTATAATTAATTCTTTATTTTTTCCAAAATTGAGCCGAAAGAACAAGAACAAAGCTTTCTGTTTAGCTTTTTTGCTGGACCGAATACCTGGAGAACACCAGGTAAGAGGAATCAAAGATATGCGAGTATAAGACATGATGTTGACATCATTTTTATGAATTTTGTTTCTTGTACTTTTTTTTGAAAAGTGTTTCTTGTACTATTGTACGTAAGCATTTCTCTCAATAATTCCAAAAAAACTCAAATTTAAATATGGAAACAACAGCTCCATGTCTTAGTTTGTTTATAATTTGTGTATTTCTAATCGTCCTACCCTTCTCAGTTTTTGTAACTGGTACCCTTCTCATTTTCAGTGGAATTTACAAATATTATCATTATTTATTTTCTCCCTCATAACTCCGCCTATGTTGTCTCAACATAGCCGGTCCCAAGCCCGGATAAAGGAGGAGGGTTGTGATAGGCTTGGCGAGCCAACGTCAAAACTCAGCCACTCTTATGGAGATGAAACCCAAAAGATTTTCGTTGGGGCGTAACCCTCTCAGCGACGCGCCACATCGGAACCCGGGTGTGGTGGAAAATGGGCAAGGGCCGGGCCGTCACCCCCAGGTGGCGCGTCGTATCTTGATCTGGATACGGTGGCAAGTGAGCGAGGATCGGGTCGTCGCATCCTTAGTGGCGCGCTACATCGGCGCCCGGGTGTAGTGGAAATTGAGCAAGGGTCTTCGCATTTGACTCGACGAGTGCGAAGGGTAAGGAAGCTAGCCGAGCCTAGGAGGATTCGCTTAGGTAGCTGGAACGTAGGGTCTCTGACAGGTAAGCTTCGGGAGGTAGTTGATATCGCGGTGAGGAGAGGCGTTGATATCCTTTGCGTCCAAGAGACCAAATGGAGGGGACAAAAGGCGAAGGAGGTGGAGGGTACCGGCTTCAAGCTGTGGTACACGGGGACGGTTGCAAACAGAAATGGAGTAGGCATCTTGATCAGCAAGAGCCTCAAGGATGGAGTGGTAGACGTCAAGAGACGTGGGGACCGGATTATCCTGGTCAAGCTGGTAGTTGGGGACTTAGTTCTCAACGTTATCAGCGCGTATGCCCCGCAAGTAGGCCACAATGAGAACACCAAGAGGGAGTTCTGGGAAGGCCTAGAGGACATGGTTAGGAGTGTACCGATTGGCGAGAGGCTCTTCATAGGAGGAGACCTCAATGGCCACGTGGGCACATCTAACACAGGTTTTGAAGGGGTGCATGGGGGTTTTGGCTATGGCATCAGGAACCAAGAAGGAGAAGATGTCTTAAGCTTTGCGCTAGCCTACAACATGATCATAGCTAACACCCTCTTTAAGAAGAGAGAATCACATCTAGTGACTTACAGTAGTGGGCAACACTCTAGCCAGATTGATTTCATCCTCTCGAGAAGAGAAGACAGGCGTGCATGCCTAGACTGTAAGGTGATACCTGGAGAGAGTGTTGTCCCTCAGCATGAGCTTGTGGTTGCTGACCTCCGCTTTCGGATTCGTGTCCAGCGGGACAAGCGTGCCAAAGTCTCTAGAACGAAGTGGTGGAAGCTCAAGGGGGAGGTAGCTCAGGCGTTCAAGGAGAGGGTCATTAAGGAGGGCCCTTGGGAGGAAGGAGGTGATGTAGACAACATGTGGATGAAGATGGCGACTTGCATTCGTAAGGTGGCCTCAGAGGAGTTTGGAGTGTCCAGGGGAAGTAGAAGAGAAGCTAAAGATACCTGGTGGTGGAACGATGATGTCCAGAAGGCAATTAAGGAGAAGAAAGAGTGTTTCAGACGCCTATATCTGGATAGGAGTGCAGACAACATAGAGAAGTACAAGATGGCAAAGAAGGCCGCAAAGCGAGCTGTGAGTGAAGCAAGGGGCCGGGCGTATGAGGACCTCTACCAACGGTTAGACACGAAGGAAGGCGAAAGGGACATCTATAAGATGGCCAAGATCCGAGAGAGGAAGACGAGGGATGTTGACCAAATCAAGTGCATCAAGGACGGAGCAGATCAACTCCTGGTGAAGAACGAGGAGATTAAGCATAGATGGCGGGAGTACTTTGACAAGCTGTTCAATGGGGAGAGTGAGAGCTCTACCATTGATCTGGACGACTCCTTTGCTGATACTAGTAGGCTTTTTGTGCGGCGAATCCAGGAGTCGGAGGTCAAGGAGGCTTTGAAGAGGATGAAAGGAGGCAAGGCGATGGGCCCTGATTGTATCCCCATTGAGGTGTGGAGAGGCCTCGGGGACATAGCGATAGTATGGCTAACCAAACTTTTCAACCTCATTTTTCGGGCAAACAAGATGCCAGAAGAATGGAGACGGAGTATATTAGTACCAATCTTCAAGAACAAGGGGGATGTTCGGAGTTGTACTAATTACCGTGGAATTAAACTGATGAGCCATACAATGAAGCTATGGGAGAGAGTCATTGAGCACCGCTTAAGAAGAATGACAAGCGTGACCAAAAATCAGTTTGGTTTCATGCCTGGGAGGTCGACCATGGAAGCCATTTTCTTGGTACGACAACTTATGGAGAGATATAGGGAACAAAAGAAGGACCTGCATATGGTGTTCATTGACTTGGAGAAGGCCTATGATAAGATACCGCGGAATGTTATGTGGTGGGCCTTGGAGAAACACAAATTCCCAGCAAAGTACATTACCCTCATCAAGGACATGTACGATAATGTTGTGACAAGTGTTCGAACAAGTGATGGCGACACTGATGACTTCCCGATTAAGATAGGACTGCATCAAGGGTCAGCTTTGAGCCCTTATCTTTTTGCCTTGGTGATGGATGAGGTCACAAGGGATATACAAGGAGATATCCCATGGTGTATGCTCTTTGCGGACGATGTGGTGCTAGTCGATGAGAGTCGGACGGGGGTCAACAGGAAGTTGGAGTTATGGAGGCAAACTTTGGAATCGAAAGGTTTTAGACTTAGTAGGACTAAAACCGAGTACATGAGGTGCGCTTTCGGTACTACTAGGCATGAGGAGGAGGAGGATGTTAGCCTTGATGGGCAGGTGGTGCCACAGAAGGACACCTTTCGATATTTGGGGTCAATGTTGCAGAAGGATGGGGATATCAATGAAGATGTAAACCATCGAATTAAAGCCGGATGGATGAAGTGGCGCCAAGCTTCTAGCATTCTCTGTGACAAGAGGGTGCCACAAAAGCTAAAAGGCAAGTTCTATAGGACGGCGGTTCGACCCGCAATGTTGTATGGCGCTGAGTGTTGGCCGACTAAAAGGCGACATGTGCAACAGTTAGGTGTGGCGGAGATGCGCATGTTGAGATGGATGTGTGGCCACACAAGGAAGGACCGAATCCGGAATGATGATATACGAGATAGAGTTGGGGTAGCGCCAATTGAAGAGAAGCTTGTCCAACATCGTCTGAGATGGTTTGGACATATTCAGCGCAGGCCTCCAGAAGCCCCAGTACATAGCGGACGGCTAAAGCGTGCTGATAATGTCAAAAGAGGCCGGGGTAGACCGAACTTGACATGGGAAGAGTCCGTAAAGAGAGACCTGAAGGATTGGAGCATCACCAAAGAACTAGCCATGGACAGGGGTGCGTGGAA
Organism: Elymus sibiricus; assembly: GCA_039707655.1. NCBI lineage: Eukaryota > Viridiplantae > Streptophyta > Magnoliopsida > Poales > Poaceae > Elymus > Elymus sibiricus. The sequence continues at coordinate 279,301,273 of CM077672.1, forward strand.
GCTTGCTATCCATGTGCCAGAACCATGAGTTGGTCGCGAGATCTTATGGGTTTCACCTCTAGCCTACCCCAACTTGTTTGGGACTAAAGGCTTTGTTGTTGTTGTATTTATTTTCTCCCTCATAACTCGTATTACATGAAAGTTGCTTTACAGGTCAATATCCTTTTGCAGAAAGAACTACATATACTGGACACTTGAGAGATGGCTCGATTTAATCTATATTGTCCTAACTGACCGTGAGTGAGGTTACACTAATCAATCATCACATGATGCTTTTTTTTCTGGTTTTCCATTCTGCATGATTTGTGAGTTTGCAGTGTTCCTAGGTGTAAAGAGATCTATCTAGAACCTACTGTATATTGCTCTCATGGCTGCTTTACCTGCAACTGACTTGTATACATACATGGTGTATCTATTATTTACAAACTTTGGTTTACAATTTTTTGTGACACTTTGCTATAGTGTTTTTTTAGGAGCAAAAACAGGTGACGATCAATCAGAAAACATGTTTCCATCAGCCATCCGAATTTTAATCCCATACACTTGATACCACAACTCGATCCAACAAGTCTATTAGACCTAAGAAAAAAAAGGCAACACACTATTTTCTTGCAGATCAATTGGATTCCTCACTTCAATTACATAGCATTATGGTAGATCAACCGGGTCCTCTCCTTGGTTACATAATTGTATTGAAAAATGGAATGGAAACAAGAACAAGCTACAAGAAAGACCAACGCATCAAAGCATTGCAGACAAATGTATACAAATTACTTCATATCCCTAACAAATAAGATCCCAAATAGACGGGCGCAGCAACGCGCGCCATCAATGATCTAGTCTAACTGAGAGCTCCGCACCAACTGGCTCACGGTTGGTGGCACCATTGCACCGGGCGTGAGTATCTTTGGGCCTGGTCCCTTGGGCACCACTAGGGATCAGACGTCTGATCCCTAGCAGCATATCAGACCAGCGGATGGCCGTTTGATCAATCGCACTTGTAACGTCAGATTAGATGCTTAGTTAAGGTGTGGCCCACCTCTCTAGATGGTTTCCATATTATACGCCGGTGCTTCCAAACCTGATTTTTGTTTGCTTCAATGGAATATAATAATTGCTTCAGGAAATCACGCAAGAATATACTCATTTGTTTTCGGAGATTTTTTATTCAACCATTTATTTGGACGCAGGCAAAAACTGCTTCAAATGAACATAAAATTTACTGTTACTTTTATTTTATACCCAATGGAACAAAAAATTGCTTCCACTTATGAGATAATGTGCTTCCGATGCAAATTTACAATCAAATTTTATTTTGACCTAACAAAAAAATTGTGTGGAAAAAGTTTGCTTCCATGTAAACAATTGCATCCAAGAATTTGTTTCCCCATAGGAAAATTTGAGTCGTATATAGCTTTTTTATTCTATTTCCAACACAAGAAAACTTTGCTTCCATCCACTACAAAAGTGTTTCCATTACAAACATAATTCTGTTTTGCAAACCTAAAATGCTTCGAACAGAACATAAGTCTGTTTACGTGCTTCATCTGTTCATATAACATCTTTCAGACATACTACTACACAATTTTTGCTTCCTTCAAGTCACCAGTAGTACAATGCTTCCTAAGGTCATATCATATGTATCCTACAAACTATAGATCTGCTTCCCTTCATCTAGCTGTGCTTCCTACTTATGGTGGCGTGCTTCCTTCCACCACTAGGTGATCCACAAGATCGAAGTGATGTCAGCTGAGGAGTGGTATCAACGGAGTGACGCTGCAGGACTGATGCATCATTAGCCGAGAATCCAATTAACGACGAAATAGTTGAGGAGATGAATTACCTAGATCTGGCTAAATTTTTTTAAATAATACATTTTTTAATAAATTTGAGAAATAATACACGGTTTAGACATTTTCTGAAAATAGGATCCAGTCGGCTTAGGTTAAGCCGACTGGATCTAGTCGGCCACGGTATAGCCGATTAGGTCCAGTCGGCTTAACCTAAGCCGACTGGATTCTTTTTAATTCTTTGTAACTGCAGTGGGTACTAATCGGCTTAGGCTAAGCCGATTGGAACTAATCGGCTTAGGCTAAGCCAATTAGTTCCAATCGGCTTAGCCTAAGCCGACAGGTGCATGAGATCAAGAGGAGTAGTCACCATAGCAGTAGTAAGCATGGCTATGGCTGTGCTCAAGCCAGGGGTTATCCTCCTTTTATATTGTAGGCCCCGGGTAACACAGAATAATTATATTAAGTATATTTGTATCCAAATATTGTAGGCCCCGGGCAACTAATTTCTAGCTAATCAACTCCCAGGTAGCTGGGGTGGTAGGTCTCGCGAATCAAGCTGGATCTCGATGTCATTGCAACCACACACACACGTACACATATAGATTGTGCCATGCACTGGAGCTGGTCTTCTCATGCTCATTTGTTATTGGAAAAGAAAGATCCCCTCGATCTCATTTCGTTTGTCTTTCAGAAGACATTAAAATCCAGAGTCAAGATATAGATAGCTTGTCTTTTCAATTTCTGTTAAGGGCTTAATTTTTCTACGGAATACTACATCTTTATTCGATCGAGATAATTAAGAGACACAAAGTGTTTCCCTAAATGATCCTACATATTATCAGAAAATTGGTTGAACGAACTAGCTGATCTCCTAGCTAGCTAGCTAGCTGTGGATTCTACAATGTTTCACCTCTCGGAAGCATCATACATGCATGGCTGGCTAGGAGGATGAGAAAAATAACCTTGGGATTCAGCTAGGCTAGCTGGGTACTGTGCATGCATCATCATCAGTGAGCGGGAGAGAAAGCGAGAGCGAAGAGCAAAAGCAGCATGAGCACGGGGATCCAGACGAAGAGCACCGGTGGAGAAGGCGGCAGCGCCGGCAGGACCAGAGGGTAGCAGAGGAGGACGGCGACCACCGCAACTAGCAGCAACACCGTTGCGGAGTCCATCACTGGCCTAGCTGTCTGCCACTCTCTAAGCAAGCTCTTGTTATATCAAAGAAATTATCTAGCTCTCTACCTATAGCTCTCTCTTTCAGCTTTCAGCTGGAAGGACATGAAGCTCTAACATATAACAACGGCTTGTGGGCTTGGCTTGAGCATTTGTGCTTAGGAATATGTGCGGAAGATCCAAGGTATGTACGACCATGGCACAACTAACAATACTCTATATAACAATACAACTATACAAGCCAGACCCACCCTGTCATATTTGGGACAGATCACGACTACTCCTCTTGATCTCATGCACCTGTCGGCTTAGGCTAAGCCGATTGGAACTAATTGGCTTAGCCTAAGCCGATTAGTTCCAATCGGCTTAGCCTAAGCCGATTAGTACCCACTGCAGTTAAAAAGAATTAAAAAGAATCCAGTCGGCTTAGGTTAAGCCGACTGGATAGTCGGCTTAACCTAAGCCGACTGGATCCTATTTTCAGAAAATGTCTAAACCGTGTATTATTTCTCAAATTTATTAAAAAAATGTATTATTTAAAAAAAATTAGCCTAGATCTGTTGATGATGGCCCAAAGCGGCGATGGTTGCATGCGACCCCCACCTCATGTCACCGTCGCCGTGTGCGAGCCCCATCCTGTACGCATCGAAGTCCGTCGCCACGCTCTCGAATGCTTCATTCGGTCTGCCGGACGATCTCCCTAAGTGCATCAGGCTTGCGGCACAATGGAGATCTCCTCAATGGCGGTGACAATACGCAGGGTTGGTGTGCTTGGTTAGGCGACAGGTGTCATGGCGATGAGATATGTGGGAACGGAAACAAAGAAGCACCCCTGGCAAGTGGCAACTTACGAAGCAAACATTATGTACAGAAGAAGCATATACGAGAGACAAGGGAAGCATGGTCGCAAGGAGGCCCTGACCTGCTATCAGGGTGGGCCTCGTCGAGCGTCTCCTCTGCCTCCGGCGTTTCCAGTTTGGAGTGGCGGTAGCGAGATGAAGAAGAAGATTGGGGCGGTGTGGGTGGGGTGGGGTGGGGGGAACTGAATGACGGTAACTGCCAGCGGAATTCTGGGCTTTGAAATAGCGAGCAGTTGATGCGATAGGCCTTGGAAGCTAACAACCGTCTGATGCAATAGCAAATCAACGCCCCTGCCCTGGTCTGAAGACCGGAAAGAATCAGACGACTGATTGAAAGTGTTTCCCTTAGTTGGGGCAACTGTCGTCGCGGGCCTACCCGGCAAGGATTCCCTCGTCATTGTGGAGGCTTTGTAGGTAGTTGAGTCTTATTGTTTTTTTTAATTTGTTCTCATATGGCATTCCAATGCATAGGAAGAGGGTTAGGTTTCTATATTACATGCTCTATGTTACCATGTGCTCTCTACTTAGACCAAAGAATTTGTTAATTAAAATCGAATTTATGTACCTTGGGATCCTGATGGAACAATTAAACGGGCACTTTAAGCCTACCTATATGGCCTTGAAGAGAGCGTTGCCTGAAAGGCAACTCAAAAGTTTTAGAGGGTCATTTACTTCTGATTTTCACCAAATAAGTTTTTCAAAAAGAAAAATTAAAGAGAGAAACTTAAAACTTTTTCAAGGATTGAAAAGGTGAGCATCGAAGAAGTGAGAGTCGACCTTAAACATTTGTGTTCATGCCCATGGAGACAATGTAAATCTTTTATCATGTAAGCTTCTCACAAATATAATTATCCCCTAGTATAAACCATTAAAAAAATAAACTGACAGGATTCACCGTTTAGTTTATAAGTAGTTGTGGTGTCATGCTAATTTTTTTTGTTTTGTTGCTGTTGTTTAAATTATAGTAAATAAACAAAAAGTGGTAAAGTCATGAGGAGGATTATCTATTCATTCTCGAGTAGGTGGATGATAAAATTGACTGAGAATGTTGAAATATGAGGTGTACCTAGGGCCCATCTAACAATTTCAGAAAAATCTCTAAGGGCCCATGTGGGATATATGGCATTGGGTGTCGTGGGAAGTTTAGTCCCATACCGCTAGTGGAGAAGGAGTTGGACCTCCTTATAAGGGATTCTCCTCCACATGCTATTGGAGCTTGAGAAGAGAAGTGGTTTTCGTGCGCTCCTCCGCCGCCCGCCTCGCCACGTCGCGCCGCGCCGCGGGTTGTGGGATTGAGCCGAGCTCACACCTATGCGCTTATTTTTGCCGGTCAGGAACGGAGAGTCTTTGACAGATGGGGCCATGATCTGAGACGTCAGATCGTGGGCTGTTACCGACTTGGACGTGGGTTCAACCCACGCGGCTGCGCCTATATATGTGAGGTACTGCCAACCCTAGTCGTCACGCGAAACAGATCACATCTGCCTCCACGCCCACGTTGTTCCATTGCTGCTGCTGCCGCCGGTGATCCCATCCCATCCGCCGCGTACACAGTCGACGGGAGAGCAGGCCTCCGAAACCCCGCCTCTCTAGATCATGTACGGGAGAGGGGCGATTAGGTTTTTGGGGAGCGGCTCCTACGCGACTGCTCGCCGCCGTTCATCTGCTTCCCCTACTTCGTCTACGTCCACTGCATCGTCATCATGTCCACCGACGCCGAGAGAGCCGCCACCGAGAAGGAGAAGGCTGCTGCTGACCAGAAGGCGGCCGAGGAGGCCGCTGCCGCTGCTATGGCCAACTGGCCAACCGGAGGGTATAACTCGTTTATCCCTCTCCCACTCATTACTGTTTTAGCCATACTAGTGATCTACGTAGATGTTTGTACTATCTGTCTACTGTGCGCTAATATGGTCAAATATCAGTATGTGTTTAGTACTGTTTACGTCGTGCTCATGATTTATTCTTGGATTACATTAATCGAAAAATTTCCTATTTACTCAGCAATCCAAAAACCTAATGTTTGTAGGAATTTTTCGAATCATGGTTTTGCTGCTGCACTGAAACCGGATAAGTTTACCGGTACATATTTTAAGCGTTGGCAGACCCAAACAATCTTATGGCTCATGGCAATGAACGTGTTCTGGGTTGCCGGTGCGACTCCCACTGGAACGATTACTCCTAAACAGGAGAAGGCGTTCAGGGAGGCCACCGTCATCTTTCTCGGAGAAATTCTGAGCGTGATCGGAGATAAGTTGGTTGACGCATATTTACATGTGCGGGTTGCCAAGGACTTGTGGGAGGCGCTCGAATCTAAATTCGGGGCCATCGATGCTAGGAGCGAGATGTATGTTATAGAGCAGTTCCACGATTACAAAATGGTCGAGAACCGTTCTGTATTGGAACAGGCTCATGAGATAATATGCATCGCTAAGGGCTTGAGCTTCTGAAGTGCGATTTACCGGGCAAATTTGTCGCGGGTTGTATAATCGCTAAGCTCCCTAATTCCTAGAGGAACTTTGCTACCACTCCGAAACATCAGAGGCGTGAATTCTCAGTAGAGGATGTCATCGACCATCTGAGTGTTGAGCAGAACTCGAGAGCAAAGGACTCGCACGGAAAAGGGGTCGAAGGAACTTCTGTCGCCAATATGGTGCATCAGAGGAACTTCAATTCCCACAAGCCCAAGGGAAAGAATTATGTCCAACAGAATACCGATTTTAAGAAGAATGGTAAGAAGACCTTCAAGAAGAACAAGAAGGGAGATGGCTGCTTTACTTGTGGTTCGGAGGAACATTGGGCCAACAAGTGTCCAAACAAGTATAAGAAGCCAGGGCAGGACTCCAAGTCTGCCAACATGATTGTGAGCAACAATGAGAATGGTGCATCTGGGTACGGTAATCTATTTACTGTATTTTTAGTTTGTCAGTCCACCGATTGGTGGGTGGACACAGGTGCAAGTATTCATGTGTGTGCTGACATTTCATTGTTTTCTTCTTACCAGGTCACAGGCCACGGGTCCGTATTGATGAGGAATGGCGCGAGTGCTTCTGTTCATGGTGTTGGCACGGTCGATCTGAAGGTTACTTCGGGAAGGATCGTGCAGCTGAAGAATGTGCAGCATGTCCCCGCCATCAAGAAGAACCTCGTTAGTGGCTCCCTTCTGTGTAGAGAAGGGTTTAAGTTGGTCTTCGAGTCTAATAAAGTAGTTGTTACGAAATATGGACTATTTGTTGGAAAGGGTTATGAATGCGAATAAATGTTCCGCCTTTCTCTCGCAGATTTTAGTAATAAAGTCGTGAACAATATTCATTCCAGTGTTAATGAATCTGAGGTTTGGCATTCACGTCTTTGTCACATTAGTTTCGGTGTTATGACGCGACTAGCTAAGTTGAATTTAATCCTGAGTTTCACTTTAGCCAAAGGTTCTAAGTGCCTTTCGTGTGTGCAAGCTAAGCAACCTCGCAAGCCTCACAAGGCTGCGGAGAAGAGACACTTGGCGCCATTAGAACTCATACATTCTGATCTTTGTGAGATGAATGGTGTGTTGACTAAAGGTGGAAAGAAATACTTCATGACATTGATAGATGATTCCACTAGATATTGCTATGTGTATATGTTAAATACTAAAGATGAGGCTCTATACTACTTTAAAATCTATAAGGCAGAAGTTGAGAATCAACTTGAAAAGAAAATTAAACGAGTCTGGTCAGGTCGTGGTGGAGAGTACTTCTCGAGTGAGTTTGATCCCTTTTGTGCGGAACATGGTATTATTCATGAGATGACGCCTCCCTATTCACCCCAGTCAAACGGGGTTGCTGAACGGCAAAGCCATACTCTAACTGATTTGGTTAACGCCATGTTAGATACATCGGGTTTATCCAAGGCATGGTGGGGGGAGGCTATATTGACATCATGTCATGTCCTGAATAAAGTTCCGACAAAGAATAATGAGATCAGTCCCTATGAGAAATGGGCGAAGAGAAGGACAACACTCTGGTATTTGCGTACTTGGGGCTGCTTGGCGAAAGTAAATGTGTCGATCCCCAAAAAGCGAAAGCTTGGACCAAAGACCGTGGACTGCGTTAATTTGAGCTATGCTAAGAATAGTGTTGGCTATAGATTCTAGTAGTGAAATCTGAGGTACCTGACCAGAAGGTCGGTACAATCACTACTAGAAAAAACCCTATTAGTGGCGCACCTATTTTGGCTATTAATGGCGCACTATAGGTGCGCCACTATTAACACGCCACTAGTAATAAATAGTAATGGCGCACCTCTGGTGCGCCATTACTATTCCAAATACTAGTGGCGCACCATGTGGTGCGCCATTACTATTGCTACAGGTGCGCCACTACTATTGCTACAGGTGCGCCACTGGTATTCCGTCCAGGTGCGCCACTAATAGCCTTATAGGTGTGCCACTAGTAATAAAGGAAGGTGCGCCACTAATAAGGGCTGAAATGCGCCACTAGTAATGTATTTGGAAAACAAAAAAAATCCAAATTTACAGAAAACAACCTATAAGGAAAAATAATTTAAAAACAAAAAATGAAATAGAATCATATTTTTTATTATAGTAAGAATATTACAATGTCTTTACAAGTATCCAATAAAAGGAAAATTGCAAGGAAATAAAAGAAAATCCTAAAACTAATCTTCTAGTAATCTTTTCTTCTTTTTCTTCACTTTATCCCTGCAAAATGTAACAAAATAAACAGAAAGACAAACAAACTATTTATAACATGTCAATACTGTCATTTTTTATGCAGAACTAGATATGAGCATATATTTCCAGAATTACATGGTGTGAATATTGTATGAGTAAGATTACATGGTGTCAATACTGTCATTTTTTATGCAGAACTAGAACTGTTACAACCCACATCTACACCTACAGGAAGACTTAGTGGTGCTACTGTTAAGAGAAATTCTTTAAGCCTCTGAACATTTTGCATGTCTTTGAACAACCGACTAATCATATGCCTGGGAGAACATTCTTAAATTCTAAACACACTGTAGAATCTCCTGATGATACAACCTTTATCTCACTGTCATTTACAATGACATAACGATGGAGGAATTTTTGCACCGGCCACCATCTCCATCTAATTAATAATAGAACAATGATGATGATCAAGAATTCAAAGAGATCAGAGGATTGAGTTAAAATAGAGAACATGTCCTGCTCCAATTAATTCATTGGATAATACAGTTTTTCTACAAAAATACTAAACTGGAAAAAGGCTCCAGCTTGGTATCAATTTTGATTCTACTCAGCACCTATAATAGTTTGCATTCTTACTCGGATAAGGTTTTGCACAAATCATTCTATTAAACACAATTACAATTGGCACATGTTCTGTAACAAAAGTCAGACAACCAACAAATAAATCTTATCTACAGTACCATAAGCATATGAGCATTTGCAAAAAAAACAAAAAAAACTTATTTACAGTACTATAAGCACATGAGGCACTGAAGTTGATAACCTGAAACAAAGTGAGCCTACAGAAGGAGGGAGTCAAACTGCCACCAAGACTGTGAATCAAGTTCTAAAGAGAGTTTGATGCTAACAAACTTGCCAAACAAATATCAAGAAAAGAATTAACAGCTACAGTCCAATTCCTCGAACATTTCTTGCAGAAGAAAATAAAAATAAAGTTGCTAAATCATAAAATCATTGTGGCAGTATGTCTACAAAGATCAAAAAGGGAAATCTGTACGGGAAAACACTGAAGAAATCCACATCCATATCTTAAGAAAGATTTTAAGTATGCCTGGAATTAGAACCATATATTTTTCCCATAGACCTGCAAACGATTGGAGAAGGTAGAACACTGAAGAAAGGGTTCTCAGAACACTTACGCTTTCCTGAAAAAGATGACCGGAAATCACTCCAAAGATCTTTGCTCAAGAATTTTGACAGCACAAAAGCAAGAATTACATATTCTCTACATATAACTATTTTTTCAAGTACTGCAAAAATATATTTCTTAGCAGAGGATCCTAAAAATGTAGAACTTGATGCATACGCCTGCATATAGCAAAAACAATATTAAGTATAATTTTCTTGAGATGAGACTGAATATGGAAACAGAAATTCGAAAGTACAACACATGCAGATGTTATCTGGACTGAATGCTATAACTATGTGATTAACAAATGCCCTCAACCCCGAATATTATGCCAAAAAAACCATTTCATGTTGTGCACAACTTACAGTTGTTACCTAGGGATTATACTGAACTTGGTTCCTATTCCTACATCATGGAGCATGGTCATGAATGTATCTTGTTTATAAATTGATCACCAAGCACAGATTAAAAACCGCTCCTTGAATATAAGCATCATTTTCTCTGTAATTTTTCAATTAGACAAAACATGCAGTCTCATTCGGACTTGAGGCATTAATTGAATATGAAGCTACAAAAATCCAAAGGAAAAGAGTAGCAACATAACACAGTTTTAGTTGTCTGGTAATATGATGGATTTAATCTTTTTTAGACATGAACTGGATTACCTTCAGAGAACCATATACTGACTTGTTGCTTGCATTCACATGTTCCTTTACTTCCGCAAGATTCTAACAAACTGCAGAAAAAATTCAACAGAGAAAGATGATATACAGGAACACTAAAAGGAGTATGGGCAAGCCTGAAAACACATAAGCATAGCAAATCAACGATATTTGTGAAGAGTGCAAAATCTGTGTGAACCACATAAGTACGGAAAGAGGAAAAAGTACTGTATATAAATCCCAATGTTGCACGCATCCTAATTGAAAGATACTGAACTGATTTTTCTCTCCACGTGTTGCGTTTCGACGTACCCCAAGAGAACACCTTGCGAGGAACATTTAATGAATTCATACACTTCTGTTGATAGGTCAGAAGAACATATAGTAAACAGAATATGCCTCGTCAGAGAAAACTGAAACTACAATAATCTTAATGACCTCTAGGACTAACTTTTACACGAGTGAAAGAGCAACATCTGCAGACATTCTACCGACAATGGCTTCATTCTTACACTAATTCTCAGGACATATTCATGATTACAACAACATTCATGTTAAGTAAACAAAGGCTAACTGCTGCTTGTTCAAATAAATAAATAGGTGATTAAAGCAAACATGGAAAAATAAAGTAGTGTAAGGAAATAACAAATTTCTTGCTAGAGAACATCATATTCTTGGGGTGCTGCTGTCATTAACTATCAGTATAATAGCAGAAATCCTTATATCGTCTCAAAATGAGCAGAAAATTAATTTATATGTTCCAGCTTATGTTCTCTGGACCAAGAGAAAATAATTATGGAGATGAAACATAATCAAATCAGCTTGAATTCTATTTATATGGTTTACATATGACAGAATCCCATTTTATATGGTCTATTTGTGCAATTGTATGGCTAATGTAAAGAACAATTATTGGCGTGGTAAGAATGTATGGTTACAAATACAGTACAATTACTGCTGTAACTGAGAAATTAAACTCATAACTGTATGCTCTCTGATGTCAATAGTTTGGTTCAGTTTATTTCTAACCATGCATTTTATTCGGAGACATTGTGCAATAAGATACTTACTCACAAAGCAAGCATCATATCAATTTTGTATTGTCCGAAATTGGTGCCTGAGTGTATTTTCAGTTCAGGGATGTGCATGTATAGAGGTTGACCTTAGCGCATCACTCAACTAAAAGTTAATTTCAGTAAATTAAAAGAACTTTTATCTTATCTCGTTATTAGACTGCAGAACAAATGTTCCATTGATCTATTGCTTAAATCTGAATGTTTAACTGTGTCATTCTCTTTCTTGCTGAAAACACAGAGATGCAATTGTTCTTAACTAACAGTCCCTTACCCCTTCCTCTTATATAACAAACTAAATAAGAGAGAGAGAGAGCTCGGGATGGAGGGAGGGGAGAGGACGCACGTGAGGGGCTCGGGAGAGGTATTGGGTCGAGGTGCTCGTCCTCCTCGCCTGGAAGCACAGTCGCGGCGGCGGGGACTTGGAGCGGGGTGGTTCGCATGTTCCGATGGAGCTTCTGGTGGCGTAGTAAAACGACGGCGGCGTCTGCTTTGCTCCCTCCGGCGAGCTCAGACGGCGGCGACTGCTGGTGCTCCCTCCGGCGAGCTCGGACGGCGCGGCTGCTGGTACTCCTTCCGGCGAGCTCGGACGGCACGGGAGGAGGCGGATGCCTCGATCCAGAGCTCGCCGAGGCTGCAAGCGAGGCGGGGTGCTCCCCCATTCTCCCTCCGCTCCGGCGCCCAGCGCTCCATCTGCTCCACGGCGGGAACGAACAGGAGAAGCAGAGAGGGCAGGGTGGACGACGGCGGCGAGCAAGGCGGGGTGGCCGACGGGGAATGAGGCGGGGCGGGGCGGGGTGGTCGACGAGCGAGGCGGGGCGGGCGGGATGGCCGACGAGGGAGACGGGGCGGGGTGGCCGGCGGCGAGCTAGGCGGGGCGGGACAGGGTGGGGTGACCGGCGAGTGAGGCGAGGCGGCTGCAGGGTTACCAGAGAGAGAGAGAGATGTGGGGATAAGGGAGAGAGAGATAAGGGGATAAGGGAGAGTGGTGGGGACGGGAGTGGTGGGGATAGCAATGGCGCACTACGTAGGGTGCGCCACACCTACCAGGGTTAGTAATGGCGCACCGGGGTGTGGTGCGCCATTACTAGTTAAACTAGTAATGGCGCACTACACCCCGGTGCGCCATTACTAGTTTTGAAAAAAAAATTGAAAAAAAAATTGTTAGTAGTGGCGCACCACGCCCCGGTGCGCCACTGGTAAGTCTGGGGAGGGGGGTGTGCCCAGGAGAAACTTAGCAGTGGCGCACCACACACCAGGTGCGCCATTAGTAATATGGACATTAATGGCGCACCCATATCTGGTGCGCCACTGCTATATAGCAGTGGCGCACCACATACATGGTGCGCCATTAATGTCCATATTAGCTATAGCCGTTTTTCTAGTAGTGAATTATGGAGTCTAAGGATGCTACATTCTTCGAGGATATTTTTCCTATGAGAGATATGCAAAGCACTTCTAGACAAGAATCTGAGGCGACTCCTGAACCTGCCATTCCAATGGAATATTATGAACAAACACATGACGAAAATCCTGAGGAGGATGATGAGGAAACCCTTGGTAGGGGCAAGAGACAAAGGACTGTAAAGACCTTTGGTGATGATTTCCTTGTGTACCTCGTGGATGATACTCCCACTTCTATTTCAGAAGCGTATGCATCTCCAGATGCTGACTACTGGAAGGGTGTGGTCCGTAGCGAGATGGATTCCATCATGGCTAACGGGACTTGGGAAATTACTGAACGTCCCTATGGTTGCAAACCATTGGGATGTAAGTGGGTGTTCAAAAAGAAGCTTAGGCCCGACGGTACGATTGAAAAGTACAAGGCTAGGCTTGTGGCCAAGGGCTATGCCCAGAAAGAAGAAGAAGATTTCTTCGACACTTATTCACCTTTGGCCAGACTGACCACCATTCGAGTATTACTCTCGTTGGCGGCCTCGCATGGTCTTCTCATCCACCAGATGGATGTTAAGACGGCTTTCCTGAACGGAGAGCTAGAGGAGGAAATCTAGATGCAACAGCCTGATGGCTTCATAATAGATGGTCAGGAAGGAAAGGTGTGTAAGTTGTTGAAATCTCTATATGGCCTAAGACAAGCACCTAAGCAATGGCATGAGAAATTTAATACAACTTTGACATCTGTTGGCTTCGTTGTTAATCAAGCTGACAAATGTGTATACTATCGCTATGGTGGGGGCGAAGGAGTTATACTGTGCTTGTATGTTGATGACATACTGATATTTGGAACCGGCCTCAAAGTGATTGAGGAGGTTAAGTCCTTTTTATCTCAGAACTTTGAGATGAAGGACCTTGGAGTGGCTGATGTTATCTTGAACATCAAGCTATTAAGAGATGATGAGGGTGAGATTACACTTCTGCAATCCCATTATGTTGAGAAGGTGTTGAGTCGTTTTGGATATTCGAACTGCAAACCATCTCAAACACCATATGATCCTAGTGTGCTGATTTGAAAGTTCAAAGGCACAACTAAAGATCAATTGAGATACTCTCAAATTATTGGTTCACTCATGTATCTAGCAAGCGCAACGAGGCCTGACATCACGTTTGCTGTGAGCAAACTGAGCCGGTTTGTTTCCAAACCGGGTGATGTACATTGGCATGATATTGAAAGAGTTATGCGCTATCTGAAAGGTACCATGAACTATGGACTTCACTATACCGGATACCCGTCGATACTTGAAGGGTATAGTGATGCGAATTGGATCTCTGATGCTGATGAGATGAAGGCCACAACTGGGTATATGTTTACTCTTGGAGGTGGTGCTGTTTCCCAGAAGTCTTGCAAGCAAACGAACTTAACGAGATCGACAATGGAAGCAGAATTAACAGCATTAGACACATCTGGTGTCGAAGCAGAATGGCTTCGAGATTTTTTGATGGACTTGACAGTGGTTGAGAAGCCGGTTCCGGCCATCCTTATGAACTGTGACAATTAGACAGTTATTGTCAAGGTGAAGAGTTCAAAGGACAACATGAAGTCCAACAAACACATAAGAATGAGATTGAAAGCTGTCAGAAAATTAAGAAACTCCGGAGTGATAGCGTTGGATTATATCCAAACTGCTAAGAATCTGGCAGATCCCTTTACTAAAGGGCTATCACGTGTTGTGATAGATAATGCATCGAGGGAGATGGATATGAGACCCACATGAGTTGCCATGGCAGTAACCCAACCTATGTGATCGGAGATCCTGTGAAGTAGGACTTGGGAAAACAAGCCAGTGGTGAACTAAGGAGAGTAACTTTACTAACCCACTCCGTTGGAGATGCAATACTCTCGGAAACTATATGGTAGGTTGACTACTGTCTTAATGTGTTCCAAGGCTTATATATATAAGCAAGATGCTGTCCTACAGAGCGATATTTGGAGGAACACACCTATATGAGCCCGATTGCTGGTCATAGTCTGTGAGATTGGGGTGATCTCTAGCAAGCTCATGAATAGGCCAGGAGTGTGACTAATATGCTCCACCCGAGGGGTCAGCCTTCGGCAGTCTACTACTAGTAAGACATGTGGTGAAACTTCTTTACGCCAAACTGACAATTCAAGGCATAGTCCATTGTTCAGTTTTGAAGGAGTGTAGCTACTTGCTCTAGGTGGAGTTCAACCTTAACCAGTCTCCACTGAAATACTGGTATATCAAAACAGTGTTTGGAACAAATGACAAAATGGACCCTTGAGATCTTGTGGGGGATTGTTGAAATATGAGGTGGGCCTAAGGCCCATCTAACAATTTTATAAAAATCTCTAAGGGCCCATGTGAGATATATGGCATTGGGTGTGGTGGGAAGTTTAGTCCCATACCGCTAGTGGAGAAGGAGTTGGACCTCCTTATAAGGGATTCTCTTCCACATGCTATTGGAGCTTGAGAAGAGAAGTGGTTCCCGCCTGCTCCTCCTCCGCCGTCCACCTCGCCTTGCCTCGTCGCGACGCGACGCGACGCGGGATTGAGCCGAGCCGAGCTCACACCTATGCGCTTATTTTTGCCGGTCAGGAACGGAGAGTCTTTGACAGATGGGGCCACGATCTGAGACGTCGGATCGTGGGCTGTTACCGACTTGGACGTGGGTTCAGCCCACGCGGCTGCGCCTATATATGTGAGGCGCTGCCAACCCTAGCCGTCACGCGAAACAGATCACATCTGCCTCCACGCCCACGTCGTTCCATTGCTACTGCTGCCGCCGGTGATCCCATCCCGTCCGCCGCGTACACGGTCGACGGGGGAGCAGGCCTTCGAAACCCCGCCTCTCCAGATCCTGTACGGGAGAGGGGCGGTTAGGTTTTTGGGGAGCGTCTCCTACGCGACTGCTCGCCGCCGTTCATCTGCTTCCCCTACTTCGTCTACGTCCACTGCACCGTCATCATGTCCACCGACGCCGAGAGAGCCGCCGCCGAGAAGGAGAAGGATGCTGCTGACCAGAAGGCGGCTGAGGAGGCCGCTGCCGCCGCTGCTGCTACGGCCAACTGGCCAACCGGAGGGTATAACTCGTTTATCCCTCTCCTGTTCATTACTGTTTTAGCCGTACTAGTGATCTGCGTAGATGTTTCTACTATCTGTCTAGTGCGCGCTAATATGGTTAAATATCAGTATGTATTTAGTACTGTTTACGTCGTGCTCATGATTTATTCTTGGATTAATTAATCAAAAAATTGCCTATTTACTCAGCAGAGAATGCTACCTCAACATGAACATGATCACATTATGTAGTCTCGTAAAGTTTTACTTAAAAAAGTGATGCTAAGCAATTGTCTGTAGTTGATAATTAAAAAACAATAAAGAAATACAGAAATAAACTTGTTTTTTATCTTACTACGGACAATGCATAAAGTTAACCTTTCCTTTACCAAAGGTTAAGAAAGAATGTCAATATTATATTGAAAACTCAACATTGCTTCTTGTATTTGTTAATGTCCAATAATGTCTTATCATAAACAAACCTAAGGGCGTTGAAGTAAAACAACTGCATGAACTTTATACTTTATTCAAGCACCCTCCTTGTACAATATTTAAGTGGAAGTCTTAGACCTTATCACTTTTAGGGGGAAAGAGAATGATGACGAGGTTTTTGAGAAGACAAAAAAATCTTACATCAACGCAGTTGGATCATTGAGCAGCGTTAAGACCCTACGATTGATGTTAATATTAGTTCTTATTGTGATCTCGGAAAAACTTCGGGTTCATTTTTCCAGTTATTTGATTCTTAAAACGGATCTTATTTCAGAAAGTCCAACACAATGGGCAGGCTCCACAAGGCCGCGTTTTAGCTCGTCCCCGTCCCGTCCAATTAACACTGGTGGCCTTTGCTTAAAGTTAAAAAGGAAAAAAAAATCCTTGTCTCGCCCAAACCTGGCCGACTGGGCCGGGCACGGCGGATGATCCCAACCAGTTCAACTTCAATGCAAGTGCGATATTCACATACTGGTGCTTACTTCACTGGGGGCTACAGTTAGATTATTGTGCTTATTTTCACTGATCTCATGATAAGCTTACTGAAGTTTACAGTAAGTATGAACAAAAGTATGCTAGGGTTTGGATGCAACGGCCTCCACCGACACCAACTGCAGGAAAAAAATAAAGGAGCATCGAGCAAGTTATCTGGTTCTTCCTCCTCTGCCCCGAGCTCTTCCAGGTTGCGGGGAGTTAGCGAAGTACCTCAACAACGACAAATCCAGCTTCAATGAAGATGACAAGGATGACTTCGACATACTACAATGGTGGCATAACCACATGGTTACATATCCAGTGCTTCTCAATGACATCATAGGAGTCTGCTTTCAACCTAGCCGAAAGAATACTTGAGGAGAGAAGAACCAGTCTCACCCCGGATATGGTGATAATATTAATGGCCGTGAAAGATGAGCAACTAGCCAAAAAGGAGAGCCCAACACACCACATACAACAAAGAACTGGAAACCATGTTTGAAAATCTTGCCATCGAAGAAGAAGAGAAATAGTTGTAATCGTAGTCTTTGTAATTTTCCTTTTCTTTGGTAATCTAGAGTGTGGCTTTGTACTCTTTTACTTCCCAGGGATGGAAGGTTATAATGAGGCAACCACTGATAAAGCTGAAGATTTTCCATATGACACTTTGCCTCATTTTTTTTTCTCTATTTCTTTTATCATTTTCTCAAAAATTTATGCTTTTATTTCTATATTTTTTATATTTTTCCTGCATTTTCCAAGGTATTTGGGCCTACAGTGCCGAACATGCTGATGGGCCGGCCCGTGTAACAGGGGGCCGTGCCTGGGGTTGTCGGGGGCGCGGAACGGCCCGTGTAGCTGGCACGCTTTAGCCCAGGCCGGGCCGTGCCGGCCCGTCTGGCCAGTTTTGGTCTCGTCTTCCTCGCCTCACCTTCTTCTCATCTCAATCTCGACCCAATCATCAGTCTAGCTAGCTAGGGTTTTTGCTCTAAACCAAGACCCCTCTCTCGGCTCTCGCGCCCGCTCGACCAGCGCGGATGGGGAAGGACGGGAAGGGGAAGGAGGCCAAGGGGAAGGGCAAGCAGGCGGCCGGCTCCTCCGACGACGCCGGAGGCGCCAAGGGAGGCAAGGGCAAAGGCAAGGGCGGCAAGGGAGGCGACGACCTCGGCACCTGCACCTTCGTCAAAGGTATCACGGATCCTTACTGTCGATCCCGCGAGATTAGGATGAGAATCTTAGGGTTGCGAAGGGTGTGTGTGTGTGGGGGGGGGGGGGGGGGGGGGGGGGTGCGGTGTGGCTGGATTCGCCCATGATGCTTCGTTTTAGAAATTGGCAGGGCTGTGAGGTTGAGATTAGATGCTTGAGTGAAGGCTTATGGATTTGGATATTGTTTTGAAATTGTGTCCTCTTTTGTGGTAACTGTTGCGTTGTTGTCCTGTGCTTGCAGCTAGGCACGTATTGTGCGAGAAGCAGGGGAAGATCAATGAGGCGTACAAGAAGCTGCAGGAAGGCTGGTTGGACAACGGGGACAAGGTCCCTCCTGCTGAGTTTGCCAAGGTAAGCTGCAGATCGACAAGCCCTGGTGAATCCATCTCAGCTTGTAAACTACTGTAGTATGCTGAAAGGAAGATGTTTGAGATTAGTCAGGAATTGACTGAACCTCAGATTATCAGTGGAATTCACTGTCTGCAATTTGCATTCCGCACACATGTTTCACCTGTTTTTGTTAACGAGATATCATTTATGGCTCTATGATTTACATGTATTTTACCTTCTGAACCATAGGTGTTCCTCTGCTGCATTTAGATAACACGATCCAAAAATGTGTTACATGTTTTATTTCATGTATGGTTCTAACCCCTTCGGTCATGGTACCTGAAAGTTGGATGCATTATCACCTGTGTTGAATTCATATGACCTGTGCGCTAATTTAGTAATTTCGTTGTCTATTGAGAAGCACAAATAGTGTTATGTGAAGCAAGTAAAAAATTGCTACTTTTAATCCTGTTGCATGTTGATATTGTAGCCCGAGATTGAGCTGTTTGATTGTAGTTGACACCTTAATGGGGCAAAGGATACTGGTAGCAAAAATTGCCAGGCATGGTTCTAGAACTGGCATATATGATTAGTACTGCTTAGTGTTGATGCCAATACCAGACTAGTAATAGGCCTGATCATCTGAGTAGCTAGCCAAAGGGCTATGCCAGAGGATCTTGAGAAATTTTATTAAGTCAGAATCGAGCTGTTCTCATTAATAAATGAGTATAACCAACAAATTCTAATTTTTTTCTCAGATAATACTTTGTACTATTGTCTTGACTGTGCAGAAGTTGGAATAAAAGTCCTCTGGTGCATAGTGTGTAAGCAAATTGGTTTTTTGAAAATAGAAAACTGGCAGGCTAAGATAGCTAGTAATACTAGAGGATACCCTGGGAATTGGTTGATGAAAATTTGGGTTGAGAATCAAAATTAAAAATACATATGACTAATGACTTGTTATATTTCATTATGCATGTTAGTAAGTTGTAACAATATTTATTGAACATAAATAGAATAATTAAATGGAAAAAAAAACATGCATGGTTGAATGTTGTGGTTGGGTTTTCTCCCATGCATGATTGCATGTTGAGGTGGGCCTTATCCCATTCATAATTGTATGGTGAGGTGGCATGCTTGCATGTTGAGATAAATAAGTTAGTGGGGATGACTCTCTTAGGTACTCCCTCAGTCCCAAAATAAGTGTCGCTGATTTAGTACAAAGTTAGTAACTTTGTACTAAATCAGCGACACTTATTTTGGAACGGAGGGAGTATATAGGAATAGGATACTTACTTGCATTGCCTGTAAATGCTGGAATTGTGAATATCTGTTATGATTGGTAAATGCTAATGAATTAAGTCTGCTGAGAGTCAGGTGTAGTCATAGCTGTGAATCCACCTTCTGCGAGGTTTGTGAATTACTAAGGACATGCTTGTGACTGCTATCTGGTCCATTTATGTACAGGACATCAAACGGAAAACTATCTACCTAGAAAACTTACCTTTATTTTCAAATTAATATTCCACTGTGTACAGTACAATTCTTAAACTTGTTGCCTGCAGACTGTATGCTGTATTCCGTACGCTCTTAAACACCATGAATAATATTTCATCTGACTTACGTAGCTGTTGTTCTGATACTGCAGGTAGCCCAAGAATTCTCTGAATGCCCATCAGGAAAGAAAGGTGGGGATCTTGGATGGTTCCCACGTGGCAAAATGGCTGGTCCTTTCCAGGAGGTTGCGTTCAACACACCCGTGGGAGCTACTAGTGCACCATTCAAGTCTACGTATGTGACTATCACCGTCTTTGATACTTGGCTTATCGATCATGCAAGTAGTGTCTATTACTCATTCCTGATCTGTTGGGCAATGCTCTCTTGGACTAATACTCCTGATATTCTACTACTGATTTATGGATAAAGAGAAATGCTGAGATCCTATCCTCGATTATTTCCTGAAGCTCTTTACTCCTTCAGATTGTTAATCATCTGCCTCATACTTGCACAATGTTTGTTCGTTTCTATGTAGGCACGGCTACCACTTCATCCTCTGTGAAGGCAGGAAGAACTAATGTGGAAGTATGCTTCAGGTTTGGAATGCAAGCACCTCGGGATAATATGGGATGCAAATGCCCCCTGTTGACTCAATAAACGTGTACTCTAGCTACTTTTATACTGTCCCAAAATAGAGTTACTCAGAAGTTGTGCTTGCTGCAAGTAACCTGTGAGGCCGTGATTCCCAATATAACATATAGCTTTGGGATAAGCTGAGATTTAACTTGTGTTCTGCTTTTATGTCCAAAAAAAACGCCTTCCTTTTGGATGTCCAAACATTTCAGATGTCCGTCTCCGTTTAGCGTTGCTGAATGGTTCCCTCTGCGGGAGGGTAACTAAAATATCTTTACGAAACATGTTATTATTGAAAACCTGTGAAAGCTACTCCATCTGTCCCATAATATAAGAACGTTTTTCAAACTGTTTAAGCTTCAAAAACGTTCTTATATTATGGGACGGAGTAGCAGAAATTTAAGGTTCCATTTCTCACAACGCCACGATGTAGGCGAAGCATGCCTGCTCTACCAAACTATGTTGCATTTGCTTGGTTAGAAAAAACAAGTTCTCTGTGCAAAAAAATAAGCATAAGAGTATCCCATCCTTTC
Source organism: Elymus sibiricus (assembly GCA_039707655.1). Taxonomy (NCBI): domain Eukaryota; kingdom Viridiplantae; phylum Streptophyta; class Magnoliopsida; order Poales; family Poaceae; genus Elymus; species Elymus sibiricus. Next base: position 279,322,332 of record CM077672.1, read on the forward strand.
AGCCTAACATTCTTATTGCCTCCTTGATGTTTGCCTGTAGCTTGTATTTGTACCCGGACATTTATTCCCTTCTCTAATTTTTTTTGGAAATTTTGATATTTGTGGGATATAACACCACGTTCCATTTAAAGATTTAGGGCTCATTCAGTTTAGAGGAAACCAAAATGTAGGAATTAGATCTCCACAGCCTCTTGCCGGCAAGGCTGGTGGTTCCCTTCCCCTTTGCATGTTGCTTCGGCAACAGAAGGTGGGGGAATTCTTGTTTTTGCGTGTTTGACACGTAGTTAGGGTTAGTATTTGGTGTCATGGTGGCTCCGTAGCATCGAATAATCATTCCCTGGTTTAAACCCCGTCTTGATTGTGTGGTCGACCGTGTTGAGGAGCTAGTGGGTTGTCCTTGCCAAGCAGGTGCTTCAGTGTTGTATGGTGTTGGTTTGGTCATCAACTTGTTGCGGGCGGCATCGTCTTGTGTGCAAGTTCATCCCACCCGCGTCGCATGCTAGGTCATCGATTCCCACCAGTGACGCTACCCCAACCATCTATCATAGATAGGGGCATAGTTCCCGTTAGTTTGGCTTCTTCCCCTAGATCATGTTATATCCGGTGATAACAAAGAGAAGTTCCCACGTACATGTGTGTATGGGTGACACAATTGTTACTCTTCTCGTCTTTGTTCTCTCCTATGGCGATGCGACGACGACCAAGCAAAGGGTACTTTTTAGGGCTTAGATTCAATTCCGAAGGGCACTTTTTAGGGCTTAGATGTATTCCTAAGTTTTGGCCATGTTTTCTCTGTAGAAGTGTGGAGAACTGTCCTACATCTGGATGTTTCCTTTGTATTTTCTTCGATCCATATTACTTGTCGATCAAACGGATGTATCTAGTACTAGATCCATATTACTTGTCGGTCAATATGAATCGGACGGAGTACTTCATTTTCTCAATTAATATAGTGTACAAAAGCTCTACACAAACGGTATTTCTTTTCTAAAACCTTCTTTGTCTCTACCTCAACTATCATCGAATACGTCCCACAAACAAAGAACTATCATCGAACATGGCGGGGCGAAGTGTCAACTGATGTCATAACTTTGCGGATTCTTCAAGATGAACAATCATAGAATAACAACCAGTAATTGGTTTTGTGGCTAGGGAATCAAGCACACCCTTAACGATTTGTGTGTCTCGTGAAAACATTTTCTTTTTCAGCTGGGGATGATACTTTTATTGAGTGAGACGCATGTTGTGGACCTTGACAATCTTAAAGCTCCTCGACTCAAGCACTTGGTATGTGTTGTGTCATTCTGTGAGTGTTACATAGTTGTAAACTTGTCTGCGTCTACATTGCGCTAATAGAGAAGTTGTAAAAAGTTGCAAGATGCTGTTAGGTTTTTTTTTCTGAATAAGCAAGATGCTGTTAGTTGATGACACTGCAGTTCGGGGCCCAGCACTAATCATATCCACTCCCGCCATTTATACTCCAACACAAAACCAACGGTCGTCGTCTCCCAATCCAAACAACCGCCTCCTCCGCAACCCACGTCGCGGTGCCCGTCTCCTCCCCGCTCGCCACCGCGCCATGGCAGCTCTCCACCACCTCGCCCTCCCGCCTCGACTCCTCTCCGGTCACGGCCCCCCTCCCGTCCTCCGCTTCTCCAGGAGGCCGAGGCCCCTCCTCCCCCTGCTCCCGCGCGCGGCCGCTGCAGCCACAGGGGCATCGGCGGCGGCGACGGCGCTGTCCGCGCCCTCGGACGCCGCGCTGCAGAACTTCCGTCGCTGGCTCTCCTCCCAGGGAGCGGAGACGGGCTCGGTGGCTCCGGCAGTCGTGCCGGAGGGCCTCGGCCTCGTGGCGGCGCGGAACCTGCCCCGCGGCGAGGTCGTCGCCGAGGTGCCCAAGAAGCTCTGGTTGGACGCCGACGCCGTCGCCGCCTCCGACCTCGGCCGCGTCTGCGGCAGCGGCGGTGACCTCCGCCCGTGGGTCTCCGTCTCGCTGCTCATCCTCAGGGAGGCTGCGCGCGGAGGGGACTCGCTGTGGGCGCCCTACCTCGCCATCCTCCCGCGCCAGACCGACTCCACCATCTTCTGGTGAGGTGACGCTGAAGTGTTTGATGAAATGTCTTTACTGCTTCTTCACGACCTCATCCTGCACGTTCTGATGCTTTCGAGTGGTTGCTTCGTGCCTCCAGTGCAGGTCAGAAGAAGAGCTCTTGGAGATACAAGGTGAGCATGCAGTGCAAAATTCCATGCCTTCACTGTCGAAACTTGATCTTCGATCTTTTGTGGATCAGTAGTTACCTGATGTAGTAATTAACTTCGTATGCTTTTGTCTTTTGCTTTGTAGGAACACAATTACTGAGCACAACGATGGGTGTGAAAGAGTACGTGCAAAGTGAATTCAATAATGTTGAAGCCGAGATCATAAACGCGAATAAAGACCTTTTCCCTGGTACTATAACATTTGATGATTTCCTATGGGCATTCGGAGTACTAAGATCGAGGGTTTTCCCGGAGCTCCGTGGAGATAAGCTTGCCCTCATACCATTTGCTGATCTGGTAAGATCTTTGAACTCAAAACATGCCTACATGGTCTGACGTTGCATATCCAAAAGGCTCCAAGTCAATTTTCATCGTGTCAATGTGCATCCTAGTAATTTTGGTGATTAAGTTGTCATGCTTACCTATGCTTTCTCCCTCAATACATGATACACCTAATAGATTGTGAATACATTCAGTTATAATCATTTTGCTACTTTACCAAATCAGATAAATCACAATGGTGATATTACCTCAAAAGAATCCTGTTGGGAGATCAAAGGAAAGGGATTTTTAGGTAGGGATACTGTGTTCTCTTTGCGGACGCCAACGGATGTTAAATCTGGAGAACAGGTATGCATGAACTTCTGTTACTTTTGTGAATGTAATGTAATATTTGCCATGAGCTTTCATAACCATCAGTTTTAATGATATACTTTGACAGATATATGTTCAGTATGACCTGGACAAGAGTAATGCTGAATTGGCGCTTGATTATGGGTTCACCGAATCAAACTCGTCAAGGGACTCATATACTCTGACGCTGGAGATCTCTGAATCTGATCCCTTCTATGAAGACAAACTTGACATTGCAGAGCTAAACGGAATGGGGGAGACCGCGTACTTCGATGTTGTTCTCGGTGAATCTCTTCCTCCTCAGATGATTACTTACCTGCGATTACTTTGTCTTGGGGGAACAGACGCATTTCTCTTGGAAGCCCTCTTTAGAAATAAAGTTTGGGAGCACCTTGAACTGCCTGTGAGTCGTGACAACGAGGAATCAATATGCCAAGTCATCCAAAATGCCTGCAAATCTGCCCTTGCTGCCTACCACACCACCATAGAAGAGGTGAGACTACAAGAAAAGAATGTTATTCGCTTCATCCTGTTTGTTGGTTACCTCCTAATTAGTCTGATAAAACATGCATGACATTCAGGATGAAGAGCTATTGAAGAGAGAAGATTTGCAATCAAGACAGCAAATTGCCATTGAAGTGAGGGTGGGTGAAAAGAAAGTACTAGAGCAAATCAATGATATTTTCAAGGAGAGGGAGCAAGAATTAGATGACCTTGAGTACTACCAGGAAAGGAGGCTCAAGGATCTCGGTTTTATTGGTGACAATGGTGACATTATCTTCTGGGAGTCCTAGGCACAGATTGTAACATCCTATTTTTGCAATACCAGACTAGTTTGAAAAGAAAGAAAAGATGGGTTCACATAATTAACAAGCGTGATTAAAAACTGGTTTCTGTGCCATAATCAATACGAGTAAAACAAAGTAAAAAAAAATCAAATCATTATCAACATTCAAATTTCAAACAAAGACAAGATTGTCAACGATAATTCTAGCAGGCACTACATAACTTCATTAATAATCTCATAAATACAAGAGACCATCTTTCACATCTCGCATGTGGCAGCAAATTTGACTATCAGCAGCGAAGCTGTACAATTATCTATGACTATCAGCAGCAAATTTGACTATCGTCCAGTATAGTCCTAGTGCAGCATGTGCTGCACACTTGCATCTCCGTCTCTACTCCGAGCTCGGCTAACTCAGAACACAAGCAAATGGTATATCAACCAGCACAGAAGCGGTTTAGCGTGCTAGGTCGCATTACTGTCAATCTGTCATTTGCTACAGCTGGGCATTAACTCTGAAGCTCTGTTCATTATAGCCATCTGCGCCTCTTAGAGAAAGCTGACAATCATCTTCTGCAGCTTCAATTAATTAGCATATCATCTATAAGGTACAGGACCTCCCTTATTTTCCATTTACAAAGCTGGTGGTGCAAAATGATGCAAATTAATGTCAAGTTGGCTGAACCTTCATTTGCCTTGAGAAGCGGGTTCATTTTCTCCAAAAAACAGCCCTTCGTTGAAACTCATATGTGAAAGGCTATTAAGATGGCAAGCCCTCGGTTCTATCCCAGATGTAGTAGAGTGGTTCTCCATTGTGATGACTGACAAGTCACGGGGTTCGTGATCTGTGAAGTGGGCTTCTGTGAAACTTCTCTCAAGCCTTGATTCTAGTCAGATGAGCCAACACTTACGTTTCAACAGCTTTGAGATCATTCGGTGCATCCCTTGACCAAATGTCAGGACAGACTGTTGTCATGGGTTTAACACCGACCTTAAGCATGTCAGCATAGAGCATCATGGCATTCAAGACATAGCCAAGGATGCACTGTCCACGAATCAGTAGTGAGTAAGTGAAGCTATCAGGTACCATGCCAGATTCTCTCATGCAAGAGAAGAACTTACCAGCTTCATGGTATTGGCCATCTATATAGAGACCATATATCAAGGTCATGTATGTCACACTGTTTGGGATTGAATGGTCTTCCTCAGTTGTGGGGTTCGATAAACAGGTATGAATGTCAGCATGCTTCTTCTGCCCTGAGTGCTTCATGAAGATCATGACTGCATCTTGAATCCTATTCTCTCTGCAGAGACCATCAACAAGAACTGACACTGTGACTGAATTTGGAGAAATGCCTTTCTCCGCCATCTCCTTCTGTAACCTAAAAGCAGCATTGATGTCACCATCCTTGGCGTGGCCATGAATCAGAGCCGTGTATGTCAACACATTAGGTTCAACCCCTTTGGCTATCATCTCCGTGTATATAGCCATTGCTATTTCCATCTTCCCTTTCTTTGAATGCCCATCTATCAAGGAGGAGTACGTCACCACATTGGGCACAATTCCAACCTCACTCATTATTGTGCATGTTGCCAGGGCTTCAGCTAGATTTCCATTCTTGCAGTACTCATCAATTAGCGCGTTGTATGCAGCAGCATTAAGATTAATACCAGATTGCTGCATTGATTCAAGAAACCTGGCCGCTACCTGCACTTGACCTCCAGAACAGAGGCCTCTTACAATTATGCTGCAGGTGAACTCATCTGGGCACAAACCTAGGCGAGCCATGTCCTCATAAACTGTTAATGCTTCTTGTGCATCACCAGACCTGAAAGCTCCATCAATCAAGCTGTTGTACACGGGCACGGTGGGAGCAACTCCATACCTGTGCATGTCAAGAAAAATATTTTTTGCTTCACTTATTCTGTTCACCTGGAAGAAACCGTCAATCAGCGTTGTAAAGATCACAGCATTGGGAACAAGACCACTCTTCAGCAATTCCTGGTACAACGTGAGTGCCCTGTTGATACCATCTCTCTTACAGTGGCTGCTCATCAGTGCATTGTATGTGTAATGGTTGGGTTGCATCCCTGTTTCCTTCATGGTAAGGAACAGCTGCTCAGCCTCGCCAATGCAGCCCTCGTCACAAAGTGCAGATATCATCGTCGAGTAAGTGACCACATTTGGACCAATCCGTCTCGCCACCATCTGCTTCCAGACCTCCCGAGCCTTCGCCACAGCACCCTCATGCCGGCACGCGTTGATGAGGGTGTTGTACGTCACCACGGTCGGCACGATCCCCCGGCTTAGCATTTCATCGAACAGCTTCCAGACGCGGTCGAACCTGTGGGCTTTGACCAGCACGTCGAGGATCGCGTTGCAAGCAGGCAGCGCCGGCAGCGTCGGCAGGCGGTGGAAGACGGACAGCGCCTCGTCGTGGAGCGCCATCTGGGAGAGAGCAATGACGAGCACCCCGAGCGCGGGGCCAGGGGAGCTGGAGCTGGAGGCGAGCGCGGCGAAAGCGGCAGCGCCCGGGCGCGCGCTGGGGGAGGCGGCCTGGACGAGGGATTTCGTCAAACGGATGGCGTGCGCAAAGTTCTTGGCCGCGGCCGAGCCGTGGACGGCGGCGGCGAGGTAGGCGGCGCGGTCCCTTGAGGTAGCCGGGGTGGCAGCGGCTACGGCGGCGGCGGATAGGCAGCGGCGGTGCGTGGCGAGGGGCCGGCGGCGGGAGGAGAGGATGAGGCGGAGTGGTGGCGAGAGTGGCATAGGGTTGGCATTGGGGAGGCGGCAAATCTGTACTGCTCTGCTCCTGTTCCACCTGCCTGGGTTTTCTCGGCGAGCTTGTTGATACGGTTGGGCAAGGAGCATTCAGCAGATTCAGCTCGATGCTGTTTTTCAAAAAAAATTAAGGGCTCGATGCCCCTTTTTTTTTTAAAAAAAAAAAAGTGGCTCGATGCCGTTAGTCTAGCACGCAAGAGGCCAAGGGCTACTCCAAAATCATCATTTTAACACGCAGACGCTCATACATGCACACATATACTCACTCATATAAACACACGCATGCATACCATATCCCTATGAGCACCTTCGAGAGATTGAGCTGGCACATCATCTTGAGATTGACAAAACCGCCACATACGCCTTCGTAGACAACGGGGGAAAGTCTCCTCCCACTGAACACGAATCGCCGGAAGGCCTAGAATAAATTCAGAAAAATGCGAGCACCTGTGTCAAGTCTAGCACTTGAATCTTGGTGGGCTGGGGATACCACTGTTCTCCTAACCATCCAACCACAGATTGTTTCGCAATCGTCATTAATTGTTAGTACAATGATTTTGACTGAAAAGACCACTCTAACACAGTTGTCATCCTGTCCTCAATTGCCATATAATATTTTTTAGGACGCTTTAGGCGAAAACTTTGCTGCCGCTGGCTCCAGCGATTCCTCTCCCCCGAGGGCCTCTGGCTCGCCGGTGGGAGGGGGACCGTCGGATCCGACGTGCGGCCATGTATAGCTGTAGACTAGGGTTAGTCTTCGTAGCTAGCTTTTGGCCTGTTCGTCGCTTCATTCCGGCAATGTCGACGACGGCGCCAAATAAATCTCCTCCGCATCCCTCTCCGGCGTGGCCGATCATGGATCTGGGAGGTGGTGATGCCGGGCGAGGTTGGTGTGGCGGCGATGGCAACCTCGACGAGGCTTTTTGCTCTCCGGCCCCGCCGATGCAACGACGCGTGCTCCGTCGTCGTTGCGGGGCCCAGGAGGTGCTGTACAGGAGCAGGCCGTCGTGCTTCGGCGGCGGTCTCCAGTTGTTGGCTGTTCCGGCATGGGGCAGGAGGTCGACGGCGAGCAGGTCCGGCGGTCGGCTTCTTCGACGTGGTCGAAGATTCGCGCCGGATTTGGGATCGGAGAGGTTCAGGGGCTTCCCCTGGCCGACGAGCCACAGCGGCAAGCTCCCTGCCGGCGACGGCGGGGCTCTTCTGAGGTCCATAAAGCAACGTTTGCGAGGGTGCTTCTCCGTTCTTCGGTGGTCTCCGGCGGTTGCTGCGGCGGCGGCCGAGACTGGTGGCGTGCGAGGTCGTTCTGTGCAGGGGCCTCCGGGGGCCTTTTTGTTATTTTCTTGTTTCGGGGGTGTTCCCTGCATTTTCGCTGGTCCAGCTGCGGTTCCGGAGCGTTCTCGATGCGTGCGTGTCCTGTTCCTTTGCTCGTTTAATATATGTGTGTGATCCGTGTGCTCTCAAAAAAAATATTGATGTCTTGGACATTTTAGGATGCGCGCTCCCTTTCGCCATCGTCCACATTCCCACACTGCCGCCTTTTGGTGCCATCTTCGTCATCCAGACCGCCCCAATTTGGATCCGGTCGCCTCCGCTGAGCCATTTTCAGACCCCCATGCTTCGCCGCAACCCCACGCCTTCTCCCCGCCATTCGGCCGCGCCACCCCTTCTGCTGCGCAACTTCAAGGTGTTTGACGACTTGCACGGAGGTAAAAACTTTCATAGATTCGATTTTTCAAAACGATTTATCTCTCTAACCGTGCGCCCAAATCACCAACCATTTCTGCCATTTCATTCCTCGTGTTAAGATCTTCAAAACTAGATCCGTGCTTCAAAATTGTACTGGCCGTGCTTCAAAGCTGTACTAACCTGTGTTTCAAAACTGTACTAACTGTGCTTCACTTTTGAAAAGCATGGTTTGTGCTTTCATGCGAGAAGCACAGTACCGTGCTTCACTTTTGAGGAAACACAGTTGTGCTTTCACGTGAGAAGCATAAAAGACAATAAATGCTATTGATTACTCTGCATAATCTGAAATTTCTTCATAATTATTTAGCACATATGAATTGGTAAATGCATCATTATGTCAAAGAATAAAGGAGGAGATATCTTAACTATTTATCCATGGTTCCATCTTGAAAGAATCTTTCCTGAAAGAGGAAATATCATTCACACCTTCTTGTAGAATATATAAGAAATATATCTTAACTATTTTGAAAGAAGCTGAGTTTTTCATTCACACACTCATGTAGAATACTCCTTCTGATTCAAAGTAATTGAAGTTTTAGGATTGTCTTATGTTAAACTAATTATAGTTTGACAAAATTTTATGGGAAAATGTACTAAGATCTATAATGTCAAATATATAAATACTACTTCCTCCGTTCGGAATTGGTAGATACATCCGTTTGAGCGTCAACTAATTCTGAACGGAGGAAGTACTAAACAGGAGTTTGTTGGTTTCGCCTCCATCCCTTCCATCGATATATGCCCCCTCCCATTGATTTTTTCCAAACCACGCGATAACCCCTATTAATTTTTTTTCAAACTGTCCCCCACCTCCTTATTTTGGGGAAAGAAATCCCTTGCAAAGCAATCAACAGAAATCAAACAAATTGCCAGTAGCAAGAAATCCTTGCAAGCAAACAACGAAATCAACTCACGTGGTTGTATGTACACAATCTCAATCACATCATATCTTTCCTTACCTTTGACTATGGATTCCCTCCCCACCACATATCTCAGCATCAACCCAACTAAAATGTTCCTACGTTGAACTACTATAATAAAGTTGCCTCGTTGTAACGCACGGGTATTTAGCTAATATATACTCCCTCCGTCCAAAAATAAGTGACTTAACTTTATAATAAGTACATTTCATAATGAATCTAATGTTGTAGATGTTGATATATTTTTGTATAAACATGATCAAACTTAATGAAGTTTGACTTAGGACAAACACAAAACTTCAATTATTTTGAAACGAAAGAAGCGAGATGAAACATCTCAACTATTTGTCCACCTCTACCCATCCCTGGACGGCCCACCAAGTTGAATTATACTCCCTCTGGTCATTTTTACTCCGCGTATTAGATTTGTGTCGAGTCAAACTTTGCAAAGTTTGACCAAATTTATATTAAAAATATCAACATCTACAATACCAAATACTCCCTCCGTCCCAAAATAAGTGTCGCAGATTTTGTACTAAACTAGTACAAAATTTGTACTAGATCATCGACACTTATTTTGGGACGGAGGGAGTATATATATATATACTATGAAACTACATTTCATAACGAATCTAACAGTATTAATCTGGCATTGTGAATGTTGATACTTTTTTCTATAAGTTTGGTCAAAATAGAAATAGTTTGATTTCGGACAAAACTTATATGCAAACTAAAAAAACCCGGAGGGACCACATGACCTGATTCCCTTCCCATCCTGTCAAACTCCCAGCCCCGCCACACACGGGCGAAAGCTACTCCACCCTTGGACCATTCCAACACCCTGCCCCACACGCGATTCACTTCACCTCTCGTCCCGACCACTATTCCACGGTCCAAGCACTGAAAACCATCATCCTTCCCTCGCCGCCGTTCGTCCCCGTAGACCCTGACCGCCGTGCCGTTGACCGACCGGCGTGGCCCTGCTCCCCTGCGCGTAGGACGGCTCCAGTTCCACGGCCGTGGAGCCCGCCGTGACTTCCCAGCCATTTTGGTTCGGCACGTCCACATCGCCGTCCTCCCTCTCCCGTCTCCGTGGTATAACAACTAGCACCAGCAGAGATCGCGCTACCTTCCATTGCCGCTCTTTTGTCCGTTCGGCGTGTTTGTTTCTCCGGCAGGCGGATCCTCCTGGCGCCTCCAGAAGGCATATATATCCGCTCTCGCCGCGCGAAGGCCGAGAGGAATGCGCCACTCGTGGGCCGGTGAATCCTGAGCGCGCGGCGGCTCCATCGACCGATTACAGGTAAAATCCCTTCATCCAGTCCATGCACATCTTCTCCCCTCCCCTTCAGTCGTTCGTGGTTCTTTTTTTTTTGTACAACTTTTTTTGTACAACTCGTGGCATTTCGTCTGCTACGGCTGCGGCTACACGCTGGGGTTCGATTTTTGTTAGCCGTTAATTCCTCTTATCGGAAATCAGCAGTTTATCCATCTCTTTTTTTGTATGGATGAGAAACCGGCAATTCACCGGTATAAGCTGCGACCAAGTGTTCTTGGTTCCATCCACAGCTTAATGAAACTGGCCGAAAATGAAAATTTCTACTGAAAATATTACTGTACTAGTTAGGTTTTCTGAAAATAAATGTGGTAAGAGCTTCTTTCTTGGCAATTGGGACCCGTTTAGGTGGAATGGTGATCGGTCACTGCTCATGATAAGTAAGAAGATTAAGGTTATCAAATTTTGCAGTATTCTTTAGATTATAATAAATCAATCCCTTCACTTGGAAACAACTGCCTCTGTTCATCTGCCTGCTCTTCGTCTCAGCTTTGATTTGGAGAATTCTATCCACAGATTTAGTATATGGATTATGTTCTGTCATCTTAGTTCGACTATCTCAGCCTAGGCACAAACTTGACTCATTTGGCTTTTATTAGTATTATTAGTTGCTCATCTATTACGTACCATTGGGTCAGGATTCAAAGAGAATAGTTGGAACTTTCTGCACCAATTATTGCTTTTTGAATAAGCCTGCTTGGACTTTCAGACCAACACCGCAATGTCATGCTTACAAGAAACAACAGTCCACCATTATTATCCGCTGTTCACACTGAACTGAACAGTACAGTCAACCTTTTTTTTTACTGTTAGAATGACGATAAAGGGTTTCCCCGCTTTATATTATAAAGCAACCATCCGATACATCCAGCTCGGGCCGCAGCACAAACAAGCCCAAAAGGAAAAGAAGAGAAAGAAAGAGAAATAAATGCCGACACCGGTAGATCAATGAAGCGAAGATGGCCGGCAACCGCTGCACCCTCCGGAGAAGTTCCACCGCACTCCTAGCACTCCGAAGCGTCGCGTACCGAGCAGCAACTTCAAGAAGGAATGCGACGACGACGCCGCTGCTGCCCGAACTAGTCATAGGGTTTCCCCCGGTATGCGGAGGGCAGTGGGGGAGGGGTATACCCGACGCCCTTCAGGAAGGCCTGGCGGCTCCCGCAGGCGTCACCGCGTCGGAGCCAGACAAGCCGCCAGGGATTTCTCCCGACCCAAACACCCACCACCACCCCGGATGATCCGAAGTGCACCGCCCAACATGCCGCCCACCAGCCTGTGCCACCACGGTCACCGAACCAACTAGATGGTTGTTCTATATAAGAGTGAGCATCAAATATCAAATAGATTATTCTATTTTGAAGATATCATAAAATCGATTCACCTACTACTCTGCTAGTGGTCTGAGCTCAAGGTTGGTGTTCATCTTGCCTGCTAGTGGTCTGAGCTCAAGGTTTGTGTTCATCTTGAATTAGCATCACCTATATTTCTGCCAAAACGAAAATTCAGGATAACCTGTACTCCACCAACATATTGCTGATTCAATCTCTTTCTACTACGAAAACTATTCGCGACAAAATTTATTTACATACTTATCAGTTTACTAGCAATATAGAAAAAATTAAAGTTCAATTTCATTCTATGTTAAGATAAAAAAAGATAAAACCATTAAACATGATAAACATCGATAGCTTCTAAGCATGTAAGGATTATTGTTCCGTGATGTCATTTAGGTGGTGTTTATATGGTTAGAGATAACTTTTTTCAATGTTGGAGTACTGAAACGTCTAACCTCCATGCCTTCTCCAGCTACTAAAATTAATTCAACTGTTTCTCCAGGATAACTAAAAGTTGTTCCAATAGCAGAGATGGTCCATCATATATCTGACGAGGCAGCAGATGAACCTAGCATCACCACACAGACACCCTCCGATGACCCATCTCAAGCACCGCTGGTGTACAAAGTGGGCTATCCCCCTCCGAAGAACTTGGCCACAGAGTTTACAGAAACATTGAGAGAGACTTTCTTCCACGACAACCCGCTGCATCAGTACAAGGGCCAATCTGGACCGAGGAGGTTCATGATGGGGCTGGAGTTCTTGTTTCCAATATTTGGGTGGGGTAGGGATTACAGTCTCAGCAAGTTCAAAGGCGATCTGATTGCCGGGTTGACCATCGCAAGCCTTTGCATTCCTCAGGTATGATCAAGGATGACTAGTCCACCTTGGCTTTGACTACTTAAACTATGCCTGACACTGAATGTTGGACTCTAATAGGACATTGGCTATTCGAAGCTTGCTAATTTGGATCCGCAGTATGGGCTTTGTAAGTTACTCCTCTTGATTCTGTTGCGGAGATTTGATGTGAAACATTTAAGCTTGTTTTGCTATCATAATTTACTTTTGTTAGTTGGTTTCAGACTCCAGCTTCATTCCCCCATTGATCTATGCTGCAATGGGTAGCTCAAGGGATATAGCGATTGGTCCGGTTGCCGTGGTTTCTCTTTTGATAGGTTCACTTCTACAAAATGAGGTTGACCATGTAAAAAACAAGGAGGAATACATGCGCCTCGCTTTCACGGCAACCTTCTTCGCTGGTATCACTCAAGCAGCATTAGGATTTCTAAGGTATAATATGCAATCATTTACTAAAAGCTTGCGCATAACGTAGACGCGTTGGACTAAGACTCTAAGAGTTGGTATTTTTTTTCAGATTAGGATTCCTTATAGAGTTCTTGTCACATGCTGCAATTGTCGGATTCATGGGGGGTGCTGCCATTACTATTGCCCTGCAGCAGCTGAAATACGTGTTGGGTATCGCAAACTTTACAAGGAAAACCGACATAGTTTCGGTTATGGAATCTGTCTGGAGATCAGTTCATCACGGGGTACGAATCTCATAGACTTAGCAGTAACATATCGATTTTAAATCTTGGTAAGAACATCATGCGCTGCATTTTCTGGAATTAGAAAAGCATCTTTGTAATTCCCATAACTTAAACATATTTTCATTATTAATAAAAGTACATCATGCCATGTCGACATGGAAATAACTTATGTGGGGAATAAAAATCTTTTTGCAAGTGCCGAATTGTTTTTGGATGTTTGGAGCTGATTTGTTATATTCATTAGCATAGGCTGAAGATACTAGTACTACTGCCTGTCTGAGTTATCTAAAGTATACTGACAAGGAGATGCTTGTATATGTAGTGGAACTGGCAGACAATTGTGATTGGCGTATCTTTCCTGGCTTTCCTTCTGTTTGCGAAGTACATCGTAAGGATTTCTTTTTTCCTTGTATCTTTACAACACATTTAACATTTTAAAAATTATTTTCATCCACTAAGGATGTTTCATTTACACAGGGAAAGAAGAAAAGGAAGCTTTTCTGGGTGCCAGCTATTGCTCCTATAATTTCAGTGATTCTAGCAACATTTTTTGTATACATTACCCGTGCAGACAAGCAAGGTGTTCAGATAGTAAGTAACTAAGTTAGTACAATTAAGGCTCAGTTGTATGGACCATACACTGTTTGTCATGGATGATAATTGTGTTATCACTTGGTCATCAGGTGAAGCACATTGAACAGGGAATCAACCCATCATCAGTACACAAGATTTATTTCACTGGTCCATTTGTTGCAAAAGGTTTCAAGATCGGTGTTGTTTGCGGCATAGTTGGTTTGACAGTATGTATGCTGATATGAACACATATTATTATTTTCCTGTCATGTGCATCTCCAGATTTCTCATCAATCTCTGTGTGTGTGTGTGTGTGTGTGTTTTTGAAACGGAATCAATCTGTGTGTGACTACTTCATCAGGAAGCTGTAGCTATTGGAAGGACATTTGCTGCTATAAAGGACTACCAGCTGGATGGAAACAAGGAGATGGTAGCACTTGGAACCATGAACATAGTAGGCTCAATGACATCTTGCTATGTCACGACAGGTAGCTCCGCCCTTTCCAGCAACAGAGCTGACAGTTAACTATCTGGAAAATACAGTGCCAAAACCCATATCCTGTATTTTCTTTTTCAGGTTCTTTCTCGCGCTCGGCAGTTAACTTCATGGCTGGCTGCAAAACTCCTGTATCCAATGTGGTTATGTCAGTGGTTGTTCTTCTTACCTTGTTGGTCATCACACCGCTATTCAAATACACACCGAATGCAATCCTAGGGTCGATCATTATTTCTGCGGTGATCGGCCTTGTGGACTACGAAGCAGCAATTCTCATCTGGAAAGTTGACAAATTGGACTTCATTGCTTGCATGGGAGCATTTTTTGGTGTCGTTTTTGTATCCGTTGAGATTGGCCTCTTGATTGCTGTAAGGACCAAGCATATCTTTGATGAAAAAATAAGAATATGTCCATGTCTTTTTGTGGAGACATAAGTAGAACTTACTTTTTGTTTTCCGGATATTACCAGGTAGCAATCTCATTTGCTAAAATACTTCTTCAAGTAACAAGGCCAAGGACAGCCCTACTTGGAAACCTTCCCGGCACCACTATATACAGGAACATCAGCCAATATCCAGAAGCAAAACTTACTCCCGGGGTGGTGATTGTGAGGGTTGATTCTGCTATTTATTTTTCCAACTCTAATTACGTTCGAGAAAGGTAAAGATGGTAAATTTATCACACATTTTGTTTTGAATTTGAAGAATGGTCAAATACACATGAATTCAGTAATTTCAGCCTCATAGGCCTGATATCTGGTGCTCCATGGCAGAATTCTTAGGTGGCTGACAGACGAAGAAGACAGAGCTAAAGCAGTGGGATTGCCTAAAATCAGTTTTTTGATCGTGGAAATGTCGCGTAAGTAGAATTATATGTTGGTCTCAGAAGTTTCAAACTATTTGTTTCTTCAATCATTGTACTGACGCAGTCCGGTGAAAAATGCTGGTGCAGCCGTTATCGACATCGATACAAGTGGCATACATGCTCTTGAAGATCTATACAAGAATCTTCAGAAAAGAGATATGCAGGTAAACCCATTCAAGCTACTACATACACTTTCAAACAACTAATAATCTTGTTTCACTGGGCAGCTGATAATGTTGTTTTGTATTGTGTGTTTTGGCAGCTCATTCTGTCAAATCCTGGTTCCGTCGTCATAGAAAAACTGCAAGCATCGAAGCTCACCGAGCACATTGGAAGCAGTCATATATTCCCCGCAGTCTCTGACGCTGTGCGATTCTGTACGACGAAGTCGATGCAGGAACCATGAGCGAAGTACTTCGGCGGAATGGCCGGTGGTGCCATGGTGCTAGTGTTGAGAATAGTTTTTGTGCTCCCTGTGATCTAAGCTGGGCAGCGCAAGATGATGCGGTTTTGTGGCCAATGTAGAAACATATAATAAGTTAAGGCAATCACCGGAGCCTCTCCCATTTACTAAATACTACTCCCTCTGTTCACTATTATAAGATGTTCTAACTTTTTTTCTGAATCAATGTATATAGCCGTATTTTAGTGTGTTTGTTCGTTCATTTCAGTCCATATGTAGTTCATATTGAAATATCCAAAACATCTTATAATAGTGAACGGAGGGAGTAGAAGATAAGGTTTAGAAGTGCTCCTCTACCGAGTATGTTGTATGTGAGGCCCATGAGGCCCAGGCCCATGTCAGCCAAGTGACCACTGACCTAGAAGAAGAGAGCTCCAGTTCTGTCCAGTGTAGCCGCCACACACTCACGTGAGTGACAAGACACAGGCGGGTGAGCTGTCTGAGGTGAGCTCCTCCTTGAGAATCAACATGGTATCAGAGCTAGGCGACGGCGGGGCCTGACGGGAAGAAAGCGGCGGCGTGCGGCGACGGCGGCGGGCGAGTGCCTGGGCGACGAAGAGCAGCAAGGCGCGGGCGCGGGCGACGGAGGTGCGGTGCGCGTGCTGCTGCAGCTCAGCGCGTGGGTGAGCAGCGCTGCGGCGGCTCAACAGAGAGGAGCAAGCGGCTACGTGGGGATGCAGTGAGGTGAGCTGCTGCGGCAGAGGAAGGAGCGAGCAGGAGCTGCTTGCTGATGCAGCTGTGCTGCTGCTGCTGTGAATTCGGCTGGTTGGAGCTGGTGTTGTGGCCTGTGGGACTGTGTTTCTACTGCATTGGATTGGTAGAGGAAGAAAATTAGGTGATTTCGTAGCTGCTGCCTGCCGTGTGTTACTGCCGCTGTTGCTGTTTGCTGCTGCTACTGCTGGGTGAGTTTTTTTAGCTGCTGCTGCTGAGGAGAGGAGAAGGAGGAGCTGCGGCTGCACGGCTGAGGAAGAAGGTGAGGTGCGGCTCGCCCTCGATCTGAAGGGGCTGAAGTGCTGAATATTGTGGCACTACTGAAAATTGTGCTGTTGTTGCTGGTGATGGTCTGCATTGCTGATCTGCTACTGCTGCTGCTTGCACTTGAGGGCTACTTGTTGCTGCTGCTATTTGCAGAGTTGAGGGAGGAAGATGACAGGTGGTGAGGTCAGGGTCATGGAGTCAGTGCGGTCGGATGATGGATGTTCGTATGGTGCAGAGGAAGGAGGAAGGCACGTAGGAGATGAAGTGCTGAAAGGAGGCGAAGATGTAGCGGGGTGTGCCTCGGTAAGCAAAGACTTGGAGGAAGCCCTCACTACTGCAGGCGACCGCTAACGTGACACATGAATCAGAGACCCCGCGACCAAACTGTGTGTGATGCATGAATCGCAAACGGTGTCGTAATAAAACCGTCGCCAATAAGACGGACTGTTTCCGATGGCGGAGACATAAAGCACGATTCAGATTAGAGACGCGTGTGCAATATGTGGCATACAGTTGATCCATACGAACTGTTTGCAATAAGCCAGAACAACAAACACGGTCAGCCAAATCGAGGCGTGTGCGATACACGGCATACAATTCACTCGGATGAACTGTTTGTGATTACCCAACACAACAGAAACAGTCAGACAGATCAAGGTGTGTGCGATACACGGCATACAGTTGACTCGGATGAACTGTTTGCGATTACCCAACACAACAGAAACGGTTTAACTTAACAAGATGTGTGTGATACGCGGCAAACAGGCCAGTAATCAGAAATGTGTGGGAAGACCGATAACAACACAGACGATTCCTGCTAATAACCCGTGTGTGTTGTGGGCAAACGCTTGCTGGTAAACAATTGTCAGCGATTGATGAAATCATCACCGACGGGTTCCCTAGTTTAGCCCGTGGCCGATGTGATTTGCTCTGTCTGCACAACATCTATGCTCTGTCTACAGAACAACAACAACATATATACTTATAAGGACATGATTGCATAACCAAATTAAACATCCAATTACGTTATATCACAAATACCAGAAAAATTGCAAGGTTCAAATTTCAGCATTACAAGGCCCAAATTCAAAGATTACAAGGTTCAAACTGTTCTTACAAATCAAATTCATCTTCTTCAGAATCTGAGCCATGCACTATTTCTGCGAATGGATCAGTCACCGAGAAGTCATATATCGGTTTGATAGTGTGACTTCCGAATAATCTGTCATTTGTAGTTCCAAACTGAAATTCAGCTTTTGCAGAGCCTTTTCCATTCAGTTGTAGAAGCCTACGCTGATTAGCAAACCATTCACTTCCGCGAACTAAATATAGGGCAAACCTCATTACCTTGAGCACACTTGCTCTCTGAACAAAGAACCTGACGAATTTAATATCTGGTGTGGTGCCTCGGTGGTGGTTCAAAGTAATTTCTGTGAGATGAAGATCAAGGCATTCAATGGGATTGTTATATTGCGCCACATTTTCCACTTTCGGGCGTGCTTGTATCTGCAAATGTAGACAACATATTAGTGCCTAGCTGCAGTTTTAAACACTTCGGGCCTCTTTGATTTGGAGGATTTCTAAAATACACGAATAGATTGACATGCCATCTTCAATCGTTCATGATTAACATCTAAAAAAAAATGTATTGAAATCCTCCAAATTTCCTTTAGAAATCATACTACATTTGTCATTGTAATCATGGGTAAAAGTAACAACAAATTGAACTCCGTTGTGGTTAACAATTAACAGGAAAGGAGCCTCACCTTGATGTATAGCTTCTCCGTGCACAGAAAGCATCTAAGGAATCTAACAACTTCATCCAGATCGGGGCCGATGGATTGTAGCGCCAAGATCTTCACTGTGCGCAGAGACGGGGTCAAGCTTGTGGGGATCATTTTCTGGATGACAGCCAAACATAGATCAACAAAAATTACATAAAATATGATGTCCAATAAGAAGAAGGAGAAGAAGACTGTTGTACCTGAACGGATAATGATCCAGTAACAAGTTCGAAGAATTCAGCACACGGATAGCCCAACACTGTCAATTTCGGTGCGTCAGTGACCCTGATTCTTGTTGGACCTTCTTTATCAAGTACAAACAATCTCTCAAGGAAAGGCGCATTCTCAATGACCATATCATGAAACACCTCAAATGACAGCCTGTTGCGGCACCAACAATGCACATAAATCGTATGGGCATTCGTCGAGGCAATGTGGAGGCTACTAAACCCATCCATCACCTGAAGACGAAGGTACTCGAGCGTTGTACAGCCGCCGAGCAGGTGCTCCAAATCCTCCTTCGAGATGCTGACGCCAATGAGCTCGAGATCCTTTAGTTTAGGGAGATGAAGAGCGGGCACGACATTAATCTGGGGGGAAAAGCACTGCCTGAACGTCGCGTGGCGCAGCGTGGGCGCGAGGCGGAGAGCGGACGGCAGCAGCGAGCGCGGATATCCGGCATGAAAGCTGAGCTCCTCGAGCCGATCTAGGGCGGGGGATAGGAACCACTCGTGAAACTTGCATTCGGCCTTGCCGACGGAACTTACCGATGGCAAGGCGTCTGACCAGCCCAGGGTGCGTGGCGAGGATGTGGGACCGTCCAAGCATTTGCGCTCCCCGCTGCAGAGCTCGTCGTCCTCGATGAGGTCCAGGGGGTGGAGTGCTAGAGGGGGCGCCACCGCCGGGAGAGGACAGTGGTCCGCATGCCAGATTTGATGGGGAGGAGGGATATGATGGTTACCAACATCTCGTCGGGGAGGCTGCTGATGAAGTCCACGCTCGCCGGAGGCTCTTGCGGTTCTGGCTCGACCCGCCCCCACTTGTTGGCTGGGTCATTCTCCATCGTAGCAGGCGGCGATCCTCGGCGGCGACGCTTATAGATAAGAACGGAGGAGTAGGAGGAGCACTGGAAACTGTTCTACGTACCTTCTCGAGGCGGCCGAAACCAAAACCATCAATAAATTTTGCTCGCTGGCAGGTCAAAGCGCTCGCTTCCCGGTGAGCCTGCACGGCGAACTGCTCACACGCGTCCCGTCGAGCCTGCATGGCGGACAGCTCGCACGCGTCCCGTCTAATCAAACATCTGCCCGCGGTAGTAAATGGTTAGTGGAACGCCCACGGTTGGAATAATACAAGCGTTTGCGATAATAACGTCGCAGCTATTTGTTCCAAAATGCCTAGAAAACTCAAATAATGTATAAGGAAGGCAAAAGTGAACGCTGAATATTTCATATTTTAGCACGAAAGTCCTATAGTTGCATGTTGCCTCTGTAAAATAAATCAAGGTGGAAGAGTCAGCGTATGTCGTTTCGGACACAGAGGTGACACGTTCCCTCTCGGAACCATGAGGCTTCTTGAGAGAAGTTACAGTTTGTAAGAAGCTTATACCAAAACTTGTCCCAAATCGGAGAAAAAATTTACCACAACACGTTGGTGCCATGTCATGACACCATGCCAAGTTTCATGATTTTCAGGCGAGTTTGGGATTTACAGGAATTTTTAAACCAAGTTTCTCAATGTTTCCGGCCGAGCCACGATGCCCAGATGTTTGAAATTCATTTCCATTTCTTGCATGGGACCTAAACATTCACCCAATGACACATATATGATTTTTCAACCACTTGTGGTGCACTGTGGCATGTGCCTGTAGTTCAAATTTGAATTATGCACATTAAATGCCTAGAAAATCAAATAATGTATAAAAAGGCCAAACGAACCCTAAATAATTCCAAATTGTTACACGACACTCCTATAGTTGCATGTTGCCTCTATAAAATAAATCAAGGAGGGAAGAGGCAGTGTATGTCGTTTCGCACACAGAGGTGACACGTTCCCTCTCGGAACCATGATGCTTCTTGAGAGGAGCTTCGGTTTGTGAGAAGTTTATACCAAAACTTGTCCCAAATCGGCCAATTTTTTTACCACATCATGTTGGTGCCATGTCATGACACCATGCCAAGTTTCATGATTTTCAGACGAGTTTTGGATTTACAGGAATTTTTAAACCAAGTTTCTCAATGTTTACGGCCGAGCCACGACGCCCAGATGTTTGAAAGTCATTCCCATTTCTTGCATGGGACCTAAACATTCACCCAATGACACATATATGATTTTTCAACCTATTCTGGTGCACTGTGGCATGTGCCTGTAGTTCAAATTTGAATTATGCACATTAAATTAATGCCTAGAAACTCAGTTAATGTATAAAAAAGGCCACACGAACCCTGAATAATTCCAAATTGTAACACGACACTCCTACAGTTGCATGTTGCCTCTGTAAAATAAATCAACGCGGGAAGAGGCAGCGTATGTCGTTTCGCACATAGAGGTGACACGTTCCCTCTCGGAACCATGATGCTTCTTGAGAGAAGCTCCAGTTTGTGAGAAGTTTATACCAAAACTTGTCCCAAATCGGCCAAATTTTTTACGACAGCATGTTGGTGTCATGTCATGATACCACACTGGTACAAAACAGGGCTTTTGTCCCGGTTCCAGAGGGCCTTTAGTCCCAGTTCTGGAACCGGGACAAAACGATCGGGACTAATGCCTAAAACCTTTAGTCCCGGTTGGCCTACGAACCGGGACCAAAGGTGCTCCACGTGGCCGCTGTGGGGCGCCCAGGCAGGAGGACCTTTAGTCCCGGTTGGTAACACCAACCGGGACTAAAGGGGTCTCCACGTGGCCGCTGCGCAGCACTCAGGCAGGAGGACCTTTAGTCCCGGTTGGTAACACCAACCGGGACCAAAAGGCAGCCACGCGTCAGCAGCTCGCAGGCGCTGGGGTTTTTGTTTTTTTTAAGGGGGGGGGGGGGGGGGGGTTAGGGGTTTTGGAGGGTTTAGGGGTTTCATATTGTGTTAGCTAGCTAATAGAGAGAAGTGACCTCTCTTTCTCCGTGCTTGGTCGACGCTAGCTACTACATATAGAGAGAACTCGACGCTAGCTAGTAAGCAATGAAGGAACCATTAATTACACAACATCGTCATGCATGATCAATATATAGAGAGAAGTGACCTCTCTTTCTCCGTGCTTGTTGGTCGAACAACAAGTTTTCGTATATCTATTCGACGCTACTACAGATAGTACACGTTGATGCATATATCTATTCAACAGGTTTGCAATTCCCGATGGCATTTTCCGTCTTTAGGAATGACGTGATCAACAAAGAATCCCGCCAACTCCTCTTGAATTGCGCATAGGCGATCAGCTGGTAGGAGTACGTTCCACTTCTGCATGGTCTAATTTAAAGAAGGGGGGTCAATATATATATATATATATATGAATGAAATCAACACAATTGATGGTGATAAAATAAAATTATGAATATTGTTTACGTACTTCAAATTGTTGTTTAGTGAAGCCCCTCTCGGTGGTCTTTTGGTGAATGAACTCGCAAACGTAGTATCCACATAACTCAGTTCCGGCTTCCTGCCACATGCACTTTACGAGAATAGAGTTCAATCAAAATGATAATCAACCATGATAATGGTATTGAAACTAGAATCAATGAGAGATGCGCGGAACTAGCTAGTACTACTTACTCTGGGTTGTTTAAATCGCAGCTCCGGTCTCCATTCACCCTTAACCCGCGTGATGAACTTTTTCCAAACCCTGCCCGGCAAAGAAAATGATTACTTGATATCAGGAAATGAACGAAAGTTGCCGATATAGTGCGATAATGATTGAACTTACTTCTGGAGCATTTCAATCATGTCCGCATACTCCGTAGCCTCTTTACGTCTCGAGTCCAAGACAGTTACTGCTCCCTCGTCAAGCTGAATGGTTAGCAGAATAAAGTGGAACCTGCGCGCGCATAACTCATCAATTACACTTAACCTCGAGTCAGCGAAACAAAATATGCAGAAGACAGTAACACTCACTTGAAGTTGTAAGGAAAGAGTATTTCCCTTTTGTTTTGGTGTCGAAGGAACGAGCTGAGCAAGATTTTCTCAGTCTCCTCGGGGATCTTCTGTACCGACCATTCATTTACGATATTTGGGTTAATGAACCCAATGTCATAGATTTGTCCTTTTTTAAATTCGACGATCTTCAATCTGCATAATATAGTGAGGATAATTATATACATGCAATGAATGAGCTGAGCTAGAGACTTAATTACAGAAATAATACTTACAGACAATAACAAGCCACGAGACTTTTGTCGAGGGCGGCTTGATTGTATAACTGAAAGAGTTCGTCAAATTCAACGAAGATCGAGTCGACTCCAACGAAGTCGTGCTCATCCTTAATTCCCACCAAGATACTGCCCGTCCCATCCTTGTAGGTTTCCAAGTACCATTTATGTAATGTTCGCATCATCGTTGGTAGATCTCGTTCCAGATCATCACTTCTGACGAGACGCTTCCCGTGCTGGTATTTAAAGGTGTCTACCGGCTTAGCGATTTCAAAATGTACATCATCGCCTAGGTAATCACCAGGATTGAAACCAGGAGCAACGGCCGCTACCCCCGGGGTATCAGTAAACACCTTGAGCGGGGGGCACAATTGCTTTTCCTGTTCGCCGAGCTGGGGAATTGTTTTCCCTCTTCTTGCACCAGTACTGCTACTTCTTGACCGACTCATAGCTTTGTCATATGTCTTTGCAATAATGCGGTCATAGTTTGATAGCGGCGGAAGCGAAGGTGGTCGCGTAAGGGCATCCAGAGTGCGATTCGCCTTTACCGGATCTATTTTTTCCTTCGGAGGTGGAACTTTCCGTGCAAAATGGGCCTGCACTTCGGCAGCACTGATGTCCTTGTTTTCCTCGTCAGTCCTCTCATATGGTAACTTTGGAGGAACCCTGAGGCTTGG
The DNA here is from genome assembly GCA_039707655.1 of Elymus sibiricus. Taxonomy (NCBI): domain Eukaryota; kingdom Viridiplantae; phylum Streptophyta; class Magnoliopsida; order Poales; family Poaceae; genus Elymus; species Elymus sibiricus. Next base: position 279,345,862 of record CM077672.1, read on the forward strand.
ACCAAATTTGAATTTCTTCCCACCACCTATTGTACTGCTAGCCACCGGAGCGGCGGCGGCTCTCTTCTGCCGTTGCTGACGAGGCGGAGTTCGCTGACGCGGCGGAGGAGGCAGAGATTCCTGACGCGGCGCAGGAGGCGGAGTCCGCTGACGCCGTGGAGGAGGCGAAGGAGGATTCTGCTGAGGGGCCTCCTCCGCCGGAGTCGGCTGACGCGACGGAGACAGCTGAGGCGGCGGAGATAGCTGACGCGCCGGAGACGAATGAGGCAGCGGAGTATGCTGAGGGGCCTCCTCTGGTTGAGTCTGCTGAGGCGGCGTCCAGTTTGGAAGCTTGATGTTCTCCTTTCTCCATAGGCAGGTACTCCTTAAGGCATTTTCCAGAAGATTATCCCCTTCACCTGTAGGGTAGTCAAGCTCCAGCCCCTCAAATCCCTCCATTATTTCATCGACCGTGACAATAGCATAGCCATGTGGAATCGGACGGCAATGGAAAGTTCCCTCAGGTCGAGGAGGAAAAACAGAGCCGACCGCCGCCTTCAAGGGCAGGTTATGGCATTTCGCCATTAGCACACAATGTTCAGCCTCCGTGATACTATCCACGGGGTAGCGAGGAGCCGTGATATCAGGCTGAAGGAGCTCCGTGGAAGCCACGCTGCTTCTCCGCTGAGATGGTGGGGTAGCTTCTGGGGCAGTGTCGAAGGAAGGATCTTCGTGCCGCTGAGATGGTTGGCCGATAGCTCGCTGGCTCTCAAGTTCCTCTAGTTTCGCTAATCTTGCACTGATCTTCTGCATTTCGCTTGCTTCTGCTTTCTTCTTTCTCTCTCAACTTCTATAACCACCGCTGTCAGGAAACCCATATACCCACGGAACGGAGCCTGATGTGCCTCGTGTTCGTCCAGGGTGTTCAGGATTCCCGAGGGCCTGTGTCAGCTCGTCATTCTCTCTGTCGGGATGTAACCTCCCTTCCTACGCTGCCTGGATTGCTTCCTCAAGCTTCTTGACGGGTATTGCAAGTTGAGCTTTTGTCCAAACACACTCCCCTGTGTCTGGGTCCAAAGTTCCCCCAACCCCGAAGAACCAAGTCCTTGACCGATCTGGCCAGTGCAATGTCGCTGGTTGGACCCCTTTAGCAAGCAGGTCTTGCTCAGCTTTGTCCCACGTAGGCCGGGCTTTGCTGTAGCCACTTGACCCCGTAACATGGTGATACTTCTTCTTTGCAGCATTTAGCTTATTTGTCGCTGACCTTTGCTTGCCCTTGTCCAATTTCTTGTAGGCCACAAATGCGGGCCAGTGTTCTTTTATCTTCTCATATGGACCGGTGAATTCTGGAGTCTTGTCTTTCTCGACAAACTTTTTGTGCAAATCTTTCTTCCAGTTCTTGAATAGTTCTGCCATCTTCTTAAGAGCAAACACCTTGACCTTATTCGGATCCGCCTCTGGTGGTAGGCTGAAATTTGTCATCAGCGAGGTCCAAAGATCATCTTTCTGTCTATCATGGACATAAGAAACTTCAGGGTCCTTCTTCTTATTCCATTCTTGGATGCTGATCGGAACGATGTCCCTAACAACCACTCCGCACTGATGTATAAATGTGTCCCTGCTCCGCTTGGGAGCAATCGGTTGGCCATCTCGACCGACTTCTTCGATCGTGAACCTTTCATCCTGGCGCAACCTTTTCTTCGGGCCTCGTCTCCTTACGGAAGTTTGGCTCGATCCGGAGGGCTAATTAAAAGAAGAAAGAAGCGTTAATATATGTACATACAAAACAATTAATGCATCAAGTCAGCAGAGGCTTAATTAATATATGTATATATACCTCGCCGGACTTTGCAATAGTTAAGGCTCCCTCCTCCGTTCGGTCACCGGAGCAGTCATGATCTCCTTCCTCCTCAATTCGGTCACCGGAGCCGTCATGATCTCCTTCCTCCTCCACTCGATCACCGGAGCCGTCATGATCTCCTTCCTGACCATCGATGTCGTTGAGAAACGACAAGGTGATATCACCTTCGTTGCGGATTAGATCCCCCAACAACTCTTCTTTTTCTATGTCTCTGTCCATAGTTTCTGCAAATATTACAACATGGCAATATACAACCATGAGAGATGGATTCGTGGCAAACATAGACCTAGCTAATCATAACAAGGAATCATATGCATATATGAGCAATGGATTAGTCGCAAACATCATGCAAAGTTATCGGGGGTTATACTTTCGAGAGAGGATACTTTGCGGACCGTCTCTCTCATGCATGTCCGACGTCCCCCCTCATGAAGAAGTTATCGGGGTTATGTTTTAACTACCCCCCCTCATGTGAAGTTATCGGGGTTATGTTTTAATGGAACAGAATTTGTTAACTTGACATTAGACGTCAATAGTATTATACATAACAACAGTGCTATATGATATTATTGTTGTAGCGTTATATATAAGACCCCACCTGCCACCTTCGACAAACGGGTAGGCGAGCAGACCGGGAGTAAATTTTGAATATATGAGTTGTTACTCCCTCTCTCCCATAATTAACCTTAGTAAATTTCATTATCATCATGCCCATTTAGTAAAGTTGCCTCTCCCCGATTTAGGCAAAGTAAAACTTAGTAAGATCATCATGCCCATTTAGTAAAGTTGCCTCTCCCCGATATAGAAAAACAATATGCATACATCCATGGATCATCCATACATCATTGCTCATATATTCAAACTTAATATGAGTTTTAGCAAGATCATCATGAACAAAAATTTCTTTGAACAAAAAAAATTTTCTATGTACAATTTTTTTTGTATGAACAAAAAAAATCATGAACATTTAGTAAAGTTGCCTCTCCCCGATTTAGGCAAAGTAAAACTCAGTAAACTTAATATGAGTTTTAGCAAGATCATCATGAACTTAGTAAACTTAATATGAACAAAAAAAGCATACATCAATGGACAAAAAAAATTCTATGAACAAAAAAAAGCATACATCAATGCATACATCCATGGATCATCCATACATCTGCATATACATACATACACCATCCATACATACATCAATGGACAAAAAAATTCTATGAACAAAAAAAAAGCAGAGCAGGGGCGGCGGCGCGGCAAGCAGAGCAGCTGGGACGGTGGCGGTGGCGGCGTCGGGGCAGGACATGGGCGGGGGGAAGGGGGTCTCACTAAGGGCGGCGTCGGGGCAGGGGCAGGGGCGCGGCGGCGTCGGGGCAGGGCAGGGGCGCGGGGAGCGGCGCCGGCGTCGGGGTAGGGCGCGCGTCGGGACAGAGGGCGTCGGTGAGGGCGTCAACGGCGAGGTGGAGCAGCCTGACGGCGAGGGCGTCGAGGGCGAGCTCGGGCAGCCTGGCGGCGTCGTCGGGGGAACTGCAGATGGGGATTGGAAATTTCCTAAGTGTGCGCTTATATAGCCCCCCCTTTAGTCCCGGTTGGTGCCACCAACCGGGACTACAGGTACCCCTTTAGTCCCGGTTCGACCCACCAACCGGGACCAAAGGTAAATTTCAGCAGCCCAAAGGGCGGGAAGCAGAGACCTTTGGTCCCAGTTCGTGGCTCCAACTGGGACTAAAGGGGGGCCTTTAGTCCCAGTTGGAGCCACGAACCGGGACCAAAGGCCTGCGGCTGGCATGGCGTCGGGCGGGTGGATGTTTAGTCCCACCTCGCTAGCTGAGAGGCGTCGAGAGTGGTTTATAAGCGCGGCTGCGCCAACCCTCTCGAGCTCCTCTCTTATGCAGGCCTACGGGCCTAATCGCACTCTCTTTGCCTGTGGGCCTACTAGTCCTGCTGCGGGCCTGCATCCTGGCCCAACTAGCGGGTTGGGTTTCTAGTCGTATGTAGGCCGTGGTGGCCCAGTAGGCGGCATTTTTTTTATTTTAATTTTTTTTGCTTTATTTATTTTCTTTTGTTTCTAGTCGTATGCAGGCCGTGGTGGCTAGTAGGTGGGCCTTTTTTTTATTTTTTGCATATGTTATGTTTTTAAAATTTTAATGTTATTTTTTGCATATGTTATTTTTAGTTATATAATTTTAGTTGCATAAATTTTATATAATTTTAGTTGCATAAATTTTATATAATTTTAGTTGCATAAGTTTTATTTTTTATTGATTCTTTTTAGTTGATTCCTTTTGCTATTAGAGTTTTATAAAAGCTTTTTAGTTTTCTATTAAAGTTTGTAACAAAAAATACTTTATGAAAATTCTTTTTACTATTAAAGTTTTTAACAAATAAATACTTTGATAATTTTAGTTAATATTATTTTGATTATTTTTAGTTGATTCTTTTTGCTATTGAAAAATATTATATTTAATTGAATCTTTTTAGTTCATTCTTTTTGCTATTAGAATTTTATGAAAGCTTTTTAGTTCATTCTTTTTGCTATTAGAGTTTTATAAAAGCTTTTTGATTCATTCTTTTTGATATTAATTCATTCTTTGAGCTAAATGAACCTGAAATTGAAAAGCAGTACAAATGAACTCTGAAAAGGTTGAAAGTTGGCATGGTATCATCATTTCACCCACATAGCATGTGCTAAAAAGTTGAGAGGGTTACGGCAAAAACTGGATGTACTTCGTGTACAAAATGGACAATCTCTTTCGAAGTATCACGGTTTCGGACGAAAACTCATATGTTACAAAGGCATTTCATTTCTTGACATGTAACTGCAGTGATATTCTAGATCAAAGCCATCATCAGAATAATTGTGGAGAGAAACTCTTCACTTTTTCTTCGCGTGTGTCCCTTGCTTATTGCGCCGTAACCATGGATAATCTTCATCGTTTAACAGGGTGCTTGGGCCAGCCTTCACTTTGAAGGGAGGAATTTCATGAAACTTTTCATAATCTTCAGACATGTCTGTCTTGCCCTCCACTCCCACGATGTCTCTTTTTCCTGAAAGAACTATGTGGCGCTTTGGCTCATCGTATGATGTATTCGCTTCCTTATCTTTTCTTTTTCTCGGTTTGGTAGACATGTCCTTCACATAGAAAACCTGCGCCACATCATTGGCTAGGACGAATGGTTCGTCTGTGTACCCAAGATTGTTGAGATCCACTGTTGTCATTCCGTACTGCGGGTCTACCTGTACCCCGCCTCCTGACCGATTGACCCATTTGCACCGAAACAAAGGGACCTTAAAATCATGTCCATAGTCAAGTTCCCATATGTCCACTATGTAACCATAATATGTGTCCTTTCCCCTGTTGGTTGCTGCATCAAAGCGGACACCACTGTTTTGGTTGGTGCTCTTTTGATCTTGGGCGATCGTGTAAAATGTATTCCCATTTATCTCGTACCCTTGGTAAGTCAATACAGTCGAAGATGGTGTCCTGGCCAACGAGTACAGCTCATCTCCAACAATGTTGTCACCCATGAGATGTGTTTGCAACCAACTGCCGAAAGTCCTGATGTGTTCACATGTAATCCAGTCGTCACACTGCTCCGGGTGTTTGGAGCGTAGAATATTCTTGTGTTCATTGACATACGGGGTCACCAAGGTAGAATTCTGTAGAACTGTGTAGTGTGCTTGAGCCCAAGAATGCCCGTCCCTACATATTATTGAATCCGCTCCTAGCGTGCCTTTTCCAGTCAGTCTCCCCTCATACCGTGATTGAGGGAGACCAATCGGCTTAAGGTCATGAATGAAGTCAACACAAAACCCAATGACCTCCTCTGTTTGCCGGCCCATGGAGATGCTTCCTTCTGGCCTAGCACGGTTACGAACATATTTCTTTAAGACTCCCATGAACCTCTCAAAGGGGAACATATTGTGTAGAAATATAGGACCCAGAATGGCAATCTCGCCGACTAGATGAACTAGGACGTGCGTCATGATATTGAAGAAGGATGGTGGGAACACCAGCTCGAAACTGACAAGACATTGCACCAAATCATTCTTTAACCTTGGTAGGATTTCTGGATCGATTACCTTTTGAGAGATTGCATTGAGGAATGCACATAGCTTCACAATGGCTAATCGAACGTTTTCCGGTAGAAGCCCCCTCAATGCAACCGGAAGTAGTTGCGTCATAATCACGTGGCAGTCATGAGACTTTAGGTTCTGAAACTTTTTCTCTGCCATATTTATTATTCCCTTTATATTCGACGAGAAGCCAGACGGGACCTTCATACTGAGCAGGCATTCAAAGAAGATTTCCTTCTCTTCTTTGGTAAGAGCGTAGCTGGCAGGACCTTCATACCGCTTTGGATGCATGCCGTCTTTTTCGTGCACACGTTGCTGGTCCTCCCGTGCCTCCGGTGTATATTTTGTCTTCCCATACATGCCCAAGAAGCCTAGCAGGTTCACGCAAAGATTCTTCGTCACGTGCATCACGTCGATTGCAGAGCGGACCTCTAGGTCTTTCCAATAGGGTAGGTCCCAAAATATAGATTTCTTCTTCCACATGGGTGCGCGTCCCTCAGCGTCATTCGGAACAGATTGTCCGCCAGGACCCTTTCCAAAGATTACTTGTAAATCCTTGACCATATCAAGTATGTGATCACCAGTACGGAGGGCGGGCTTCTTCCGGTGATCTGCCTCACCTTTGAAATGCTTGCCTTTCTTTCGACATTGATGGTTGATCGGAAGAAATCGATGATGTCCCAGGTACACATTCTTCCTACATTTCTCCAAATATATACTTTCGGTGTCATCTAAACAGTGCGTGCATGCATGGTATCCCTTGTTTGTCTGTCCTCAAAGATTACTGAGAGCAGGCCAATCATTGATGGTTACAAACAGCAACGCATGTAGGTCAAATTCCTGCTGTTTGTGCTCATCCCACACACGTACACCTTTTCCATTCCACAACTGTAAAAGTTCTTCAACTAATGGCCTTAGGTACACATCAATGTCGTTGCCGGGTTGCTTAGGGCCTTGGATGAGCACTGGCATCATAATAAACTTCCGCTTCATGCACAACCAAGGAGGAAGGTTATAGATACATAGAGTCACGGGCCAGGTGCTATGATTGCTGCTCTGCTCCCCAAAAGGATTAATGTCATCTGCGCTTAACCCAAACCATACGTTCCTTGCGTCACCTGCAAAGTCCCCCCACCTTCTCTCGATTTTTCTCCACTGCGACCCGTCAGCGGGTGCTCTCAACTTCCCGTCTTTCTTACGGTCTTCTTTGTGCCATCGCATCAACTTGGCATGCTCTTTGTTTCTGAATAGACGTTTCAGCCGTGGTATTATAGGAGCATACCACATCACCTTGGCAGGAACCCTCTTCCTGGGGCGCTCGCCCTCAACATCACCAGGGTCATCTCGTCTGATCTTATACCGCAATGCACCGCATACCGGGCATGCGTTCAAATCCTCATACTCACCGCGGCAGAGGATGCAGTCATTAGGGCATGCATGTATCTTCTGCACCTCCAATCCTAGAGGGCATAGAACCTTTTTTGCTTCGTACGTACTGTCGGGCAATTCGTTATCCTTTGGAAGCTTCTTATTCATTATTTTCAGTAGCTTCCCAAATCCGTTATCAGATACACCGTTGTCTGCCTTCCATTGCAGCAATTCCAGTGTGGTACCGAGCTTTGTGTTGTCATCTTCGCAATTTGGGTACAACCCTTTTTTGTGATCCTCTAACATGCGATCGAACTTCAACTTCTCCCTTTCACTTTGGCATTGTCTCTTTGCATCAACAATGACCCGGCGAAGATCATCATCGGGCACATCGTCTGGTTTCTCTTGATCTTCAGCTTCCCCCGTTGCAGTATCACCGTATTCAGGGGGATAGTTGTCATCATCCTCTTCTTCTTCGTTGTCTTCCATCATAACCCCTCTTTCTCCGTGCTTGGTCCAAACATTATAGTGTGGCATGAAACCCTTCTCAAGCAGGTGGACGTGAAGGGTTTTCAAGTTAGAGTAATCCTTCGTATTCTCACAGACAGGGCATGGACAATACATAAAACCATTCTGCTTGTTTGCCTCAGCCACTTCGAGAAATTTATGCAGGCCCTCAAGATACTCGGAGGTGCGTCGGTCACCGTACATCCATTGCCGGTTCATCTACGTGCATTATATAATTAAGTGTATCAAAAACCATTACAGAACATCATGAATAGAGAAGTGACCAAATTAATACAAGTTCATCATCACATTAAAACCAAAGTACAGTAGTGATCAAATGTTATTACTGAAAAAATAAATACATAAAGTTCATACATATATAGTTCTCATAGAACAACATATAGCTCTCTAGAGCATCTAATTAAAACATACATTGAAACTATGAAAACCATTTAAATGCGATCATAATCGCAACTAAGGTAACAATTGATCCAACGGCATAATGATACCAAGCCTCATTATGAATGGCATATTTTCTAATCTTTCTAATCTTCAAGCGCATTGTATCCATCTTGATCTTGTGATCATCGACGACATCGGCAACATGCAACTCCAATTCCATCTTCTCCTCCTCAATTCTTTTCAATTTTTTCTTCAAGTAATTGTTTTCTTTTTCAACTAAATTTAACCTCTCGACAAGAGGGTCGGTTGGAATTTCTGGTTCACATACCTCCTAGATAAAAACATCTATGTCACGTTGATCGGCATAATTGTCATAAACACTACATGAAACAAATCATAATAAAAGATAATATACCACATCCGAATCATAGACAGGACGAGGGCCGACGGGGCCGGATACCAAAGTTATGGCACTATGTAATAACAAACAATAATAAAGGTAAGAAAATTATACAAGTATCTATCTAAATCATACAAGTAAGAATTTTTTTATTTTAAAAAGAAGATAAGAACAAGAGGCTCACCACGGTGGTGCCGACGACGAGATTGGCGCGGGCGATCGACGGCGGTGAGGACGGGGACGGCACCCTACACATGTGCAAACTCTAAGAAGTTAATTTCAGCTCAAATTGTGCATCTAAATCAAAAGAACTCCCACATACACTCCTCCACTAAAACCCACAAACCACTCTACTTCTACAACATTTGAAATGAGCTAAACTAGCAGTGAGAGATGAAACGATGAAGTTGCTAACCTTTTAGAACACTTGTGTAGTTGGTGCACCGCCAAACCTAGACAAATCTTGGGGAAAATGGAGCTTGGAGGTCGAGCTTGGAGAGGAGAAAGCTTAAGTGTGACTCGGGCATTTCATCGAACACCTCATGTGCATAGGAGGTGAGAGCAGAGCAGCACACACCTCCCACACCGGCCGGCCAAAAAACAGAGGAGTGAGCGGGCAGGGGAGAGCATATATATAGGCATCTCTTTAGTCCCGGTTCATGGCTAGAACCGGGACAGAAGAGTGACCTTTAGTCCCGGTTCCAGTCACCAACCGGGACTAAAGGGGTTGCGCCGGGAGCGAGGCCCTTTAGTCCCGGTTGGTGGCTGGAACCGGGACTAAAGGTCCCAGCCGAACCGGGACTGGTTCCTGCCGAGGCCCGGCCGGCGTCCTGGCCGCTCGAACCGGGACTGATGCACGCATTAGTCCCGGTTCGTAACAGAACCGGGACTGTTGCTCTGATCTGGCCTGGACCAATGCCCTGTTTTGTACTAGTGCCATGCCAAGTTTCATGATTTTCAGGCGAGTTCTGGATTTTCAGGATTTTTTAAACCAAGTTTCTCAATGTTTACGGCCGAGCCACGATGCCCAGATGTTTGAAATTCATTCCCATTTCTTGCATGTGACCTAAACATTCACCCAAGGACACATATATGATTTTTTTAACGCATTTTGGTGCAATGGAGAAGGTGCCTGTAGTTCAAATTTGAATTATGCACATTAAATGCCTAGTAACTCAATTAATGTATAAAAAAGGCCAAACAAACCCTGAATAATTCCAAATTGTAACACGAAACTCCTATAGTTGCATGTTCACTGTAGATAAATGTTCTAGCAATTCAAACATCATCCTTTCCCGCCGTAACCCCATTTTGTTTTTCAAATCAGAATGAAAAAATCAAGCATAGCACAAATAATTTATTAGCAAGAATCGTGTGCGATGGAGTATAAAATATCTTGGGGCACTCTCATGTATGGCTTACACCGGAAGTTTCGTAGGCTACAGTCCACCGCCAGTGCGTCAACCACACTTGCGCGCCAGTTTTTCGCTGCACCGAGCGAAAATTTGGCAACCGCGGAAATATCTAGCTCCCCGCCTCCCCCCTGACCAAAAGCTACATTTCCACTGTTTCCCCCTTCCTTTCCAAGTTCAAACCTTCACTGCTTGCTTGCAGCACCGCCTGCTCGCCGGCGACGCTCCTTCCTGCTGCGCGGCCTCGTCGATATAGTCAGGTAATCCACACCCCACCCCCATCCTCCTCCTCCTTCTCCATCCCACATGCCCCGACTACTGGCGTGACACCTTCCACCCAAATCACTTCCCCATCCTCCAAATAAGCGCTGCCCATAGCCATTTTGCACGCAGTATATATAGCCAGGAGCTCAAGGAGCATCTGGCAGCGGAGAAGCAAATCGCGGCCGCACGCGCGGATGAGGTCGCGATGGCTGCCATGCGTGCCGACCGCCAGATCTTGGAGGAGCACCTCGCCGTCGAGGCCACCGTCGACGCCTCGCGCGTGGAAGCCACCACGCGGTTGGCTGCTTTAAACGACAGTTCGTGGTGTTTTCTCGAGGCCACCACAGGTGCCTTCTAGTGAAATGTCCTCTGTAATATTAATATGCAATCTGATCTTCTGAAATGTGATGTTCAGTTAACAGTTTGGTTCAACAATTGCTATATTTCCCAGTAGTTCTTAAGCATGCTTGGTTTGGTTAACTATTTGATATTCTAGTATACGTTCTATTCTGCAATACGGTGCTCAGTTAACTATTTGGTTCATTTGTTGTACTGTCCAGTTAACTGTTTGGTTCAATTCTGCAATGTGATGTTCATTTGTTGTGGGTACAATTTTGTATTGTTATCAATGTGAGAAATAAATTGAATTTGGCTGTACAAAATACGTAGTACATAAGAAACATATACAATTGCTATATTTCCTAGTTCTTAAGCATGCTTGGTTTGGTTAACTAGCTTTTCCATGCGGCTCGAATTAATCTGCTAGATCTGCAATTTGTTTATTTTTCATTAACATAATCTACTGATAGTATGCTGATACGTCTCCAACGTATTTATAATTTTTGATTGTTCCATGCTATTATAGTATCATTGTTGGATGTTTTATATGCAATTATATGCCATTATATATCATTTTTTGGGACTAACCTATTAACCCAGTGCCAGTTGCTATTTTCTGCTTGTTTTTGCCTTTTCAGAAAATCATTATCAAAAAGTGTCCAAACGAGAAAAAAACTTTGGATTAATTTTTTCTGGACCAGAAGAGACCCACGAAGTTTCGGGAGAAGACTAGAAGAGCCACGAAGAGGTGACAAGCCTGCAGGGCGCGCCCAGGGGGGTAGGGCGCGCCCCCCAGGCTTGTGGGCCCCTGGTGGCACCTCTTGACCAAATTCCAGCGCTATAAATTCCCAATTATTCCAAAACCAACAGAGAGACAGAAGAGAAAACCTTTCCGTCGCCGCAAGCCTCTGTTCTTCCGCGATCCCATCTGGAGGCCTTTTTCGGTACTCTGCCGGAGAGGGAATCGATCACGGAGGGCTTCTTCATCAACCTTGCTGCCCTTCCGATGATGTGTGAGTATTTTACCACAGACCTACGGGTCCATAGCTAGTATCTACCTGGCTTCTTCTCTCTCTTTGATCTTCAATACCATGTTTTCCTCGATGTTCTTGGAGTTCTATCCGATGTAATCTTCTTTTGCGGTGTGTTTGTTGGGATCCGATGAATTGTGAGTTTATGATCAGATTATTCATGAGAAATATTTGAGTCTTCTCTGAACTCTTTTATGCATGATTATTATAGCTTTGTATTTCTCTCCGATCTATCGATTTGGTTTGGCCTACTAGATTGATTTATCTTGCAATGGGAGAGGTGCTTTGTGATGGGTTCAATCTTGCGGTGCTCAATCCCAGTGACAGAAGGGGACATGACACGTATTTGTATTGTTGCCATTAAGGATAAAAAGATGGGGTTTAATCAGATTGCTTGAGTTTACTTTGTCTACATCATGTCATCTTGCTTAAGGCGTTACTCTGTTTCATACTTAATACCCTAGATGCATGCTGGATAGCGGTCGATGGGTGGAGTAATAGTAGTAGATGCAGGTAGGAGTCGGTCTACTTGTCTCGGACGTGATGCCTATATACATGATCATTGCCATGAATCCGTCATAATTATTTGCTTTTCTATCAATTGCCCAACAGTAATTTGTTCACCCACCGTATGCTATGTGTTCGAGAGAGAAGCCTCTAGTGAAAACTATGGCCCCTGGGTCTACTTTATCATATATAAAAAACCTAAAAATACCTTGCTATAATTTATTTACTTTTATTTTATTTAGTATTTTAGCTTATCTATTTATCTCTATAAGATTTAATCCTTGCAAATAACCGCTAAGAGGATTGACAACCCTCTTATTTGCGTTGGGTGCAAGTGTTTGCTCTTGTGTGTGCAGGTGCGCTTAACGGAATTTTGCTTGGTTCTCCTACTGTATTGATAACCTTGGTTCTTAACTGAGGGAAATACTTATCTCTACTGTACTGCATCATCCTCTCCTCTTCGGGGAAATACCAACGCAGACTACAAGTAGCAGGAAGAATTTCTGGCGCCGTTGCCGGGGAGACATCATCAAAATTACCAAGTACCTTCGCACAAACTATCATCCACTTGCATTTATTTTATTTGCCTTTTATTTGCATTTGCCTCTCATTTTCATCTCCCCCACTTCTAATTTTTTTACAAAAACACAAAAATATTTTTATTTGCGTGTTTGCTAGTTTGCTTGCTTTGTCGCGATGTCTCAAGAAAATACAAAATTGTGTGACTTTTCCAATTCTAATAATAATGATTTTATTAGTACTCCTATTGATCCTCCCGCCACTAGTGCGGAGTCGTGTGACATTAATGCTGCTTTGCTTAATCTTGTTATGAAAGAACAATTTTCTGGTAGTCCTAATGAAGATGCTGCATCCCATCTAAATACTTTCGTTGAGCTTTGTGATATGCAAAAGAAGAAGTATGTGGGTAATGATATTGTCAAATTAAAATTATTTCCGTTCTCACTACGAGATCGTGCTAAAACTTGGTTTTCATCCTTGCCTAGAAATAGTATTGATTCTTGGGATAAGTGTAAGGATGCTTTTATTACCAAGTATTTTCCTCCTGCTAAGATTATTTCTTTAAGAAATCAAATCATGAATTTTAAGCAACTTGAGCATGAACATGTTGCACAATCTTGGGAGAGAATGAAATTAATGATAAGAAATTGCCCGACTCATGGCTTAAATTTATGGATGATCATACAAAAAAATTATGCGAGACTATACTTTGTCTCTAGAAATTTGCTAGACTCTGCCGCAGGTGGTACTTTTATGCTACAAAACTTCTTGATAATATCATGACAAATTATTCTCAATGGCACACTAAATGAACTCCAACTGGTAAGAAGGTAAATTCTGTTGAAGAAATTAATACTTTGAGTGATAAGATGGATGCTTTATTGAAATTGGTTGCTAGTAAAAATGCTCATATTGATCCTAATGATGTGCCATTGTCTACCTTGATTGAGCAAAATAATGATGCTATTGATGTGAATTTTGTCTCTAGAAATAATTTCAACAACAATGCTTATAGGGGTAATTTCAATCCTAGACCGTTTCCTGGAAATTCCTCTAATAATTAGGGCAATACCTATGGTAATTCTTATAATAATAATAATAGGATTCCCTCTGATCTTGAAAGTAATATTAAAGAATTTATTAGTTCGCAAAAGAACTTCAATGCTATGATAGAAGAAAAATTGAATAGAGTTGATGAATTGGCTAGGAACATGGATATAATTGCTCATGATGTGGAAAATCTCAAAACTAAAATTTTGCCACACAAGCATGATATAAATGAGTCTATTAAAGCTATCTATGTCTCCATTAATGAAAGTAAAGAAAGGACCGCAAGGTTGAGAGCTAAGCGAGAATTTCTAGAAAAAGCGATTCCACCCGGTTTCTATCGTAGTAATGATGAAGATATTAAAATGATTGGTGTCACTCCTATTGAATCATTATTTAGTAACATAAAACTTGATGAAAAAGGGACTGAAGAAGTGTCAACTTTAGATAGAAGGAGTCCCACTTGCTTGGAGGGTGATAATCTTAATGATAAAAATGAAAAAAGTGGGTTTGGAGAGGTCAAAACTTTAAATAGTAATGCACCCACTACTTAGGATTACAAGGACTTTAATTATGATAGTTGTTCTTTGATTGAGTGTATTTCCTTGTTGCAATCCATGATTAATTCACCAAATGCATATGAATAAAATAAAGCTTTCACTAAACATATTGTAGAAGCCATGATAAAAGCACATGAACAAAAAACTTGAGTTGGAAGTATCAATTCCTAGAAAATTACAAGATGAATGGGAACCTACTGTTAAATTCAAAATTAAAGATTATGAATGTAATGCTCTTTGTGATCTTGGTGCTAGCGTTTCTACAATACCGAAGTCTTTGTGTGATGTGGTAGGTCTCACCGACATGGATCCTTGTTCCCTTAATTTGCATCTTGCGGATTCTACTATTAAAAAGCCATTGGGTAGAATAATGTGACGCCCCCGACTTGACCGTGCACTAATCATACACGCAAACATGCACGATCAAGACCAGAGACTCACGGGAAGATATCACAACACAACTCTAGACACAAATTCAAACATAAGGGAGTTATATTACAAACCAAGGGTCACGAGGACCCGAATACGTAAGTAAGTGAAAGCAACAATATCTGAGTACAGACATAATTAGACAAGTTTGCCTTAAGAAGGCTGAACAAAACAACGACAACTAGATCGAAAAGGCGCAGGCCTCCTGCCTGGGAGCCTCCTATCTACTTCTGGTCGTCGGTCTCCACGTAGTAGTAGGCTCCGTCGGGGTACTAGTAGTCAACGGCGGGATCAGCTATCTCCGGGACTCCGTCATCTGATCACAGCAATCGGGTAGGGGGGGGAAAAAGGTAGCAAAGCAACCATGAGTACTCATCCAAAGTACTCGCAAGACTTACATCAGATTTATGCTAAGTATGCATCGGTATCAAAGGGAAGGGGATGTATCTATGGACTAAACTGCAGAATGCCAGAGTAGAGGGGAAATGCCTAGCCTATCAAAGACTAGCTTCTTGTAGCATCAGAAGAGAGTAGAGTAATATATAATATAGTAACAAGTATATATTAGCAACGCCCAGAGATCCTTCCTTTTCACCCTGCGAGAAAGCAATCACGGAGCCATAATATCAGTTTAGTATCACAAGTATCCAGTTCTAGTTGTAGTAGATCGGGATACAACTCCGAGCGTCCTGCTACCATGGACACGGCTATTCGAATAGATAACTTCCCTGCAGGGGTGCACCAACTTACCCAACACGCTCGATTAACTCCGGCCGGACACACTTTTCCGGGTTATGCCTGGCCTCGGCTGATCGACATGCCGTAGTCCTACCTAGGCTCAGCAGAGAGGCCAGCATGCCGGTGTAAACCCTAAGCGCTCAGGGGTCTGGGCCCATCACCCTTTGCACTCCTGCGCGTTGCGTACGCGGCCGGGACCAGTCCTAGCCCCTGTATACACACGCATGCTGTCACAGTCCACCCGGGCGCGCGCCGCACAATTACTGACGTCTAAAGAACTTCGGAAGAAACATACGCGCCGACTGCCCATACTTATTACCGCGTGGTGGTCAGTGCGTAAAAGGCCAGAGGCCAACTCAGATCACATATCCAAACCCATTAGTGTATACACACGCAGGCTGTCACAGTCCACCCAGGCGCGCGCCGCACAACTGCTGATGTCTGAAGAACTTCGGAAGAAACATACGACGCCGAGTGCCCATACTTATTCTCGCGTGGTGGTCAGTGCGTAAAAGGCCAGAGGCCAACTCAGATCACATATCCAAACCCATTAGTGTGTTGGGAGCTTGCGGTAACGATCAGTGATCCTGTCAATCCGTCCCGCGGTCTTACGACAAGGGTCAGGCCCATCCCTCTCCTGGGGCGGTCTGCCTGCCCGGCCGTGCCGCGTAATTATCTCGCGCGTACTCTCACGGTCAACCCGACTTCACATCTCTCGTGGGTACCCCTTGGGTCGACCCGACTTCAACAAGGGACTGAGGTAGTAGTCAAGGTAATAGTGTGTCCATAACATCTGGGGAATCTGAGGAATCACCCTCGATAGATTCCCAATAGATGAAAACGTCAAGGTGAACTAGGAGGAATCACCCTCGATGGGTTCACGCTTGAGGTGTTGCACGACAGAGTCATCATCGGGAGTGGTGAGCGAGGAATCACCCTCGGTAAACCACATCCGATGTGCTGCACTACAGAAATATCATTAGAAGTGAGATACGAGGCATCACCCTCGGCACTCGATAGTAGCTCTGCAAAGTCATACAACTAAGGGGGTGCTGGTGGTGTGTTCGGTCTCTGTACGACGATCACATTGATCGAGTCATCGGTAGTAAAGCATGGCAACAAGGACAAGGATGTGGGGCCTCTGATGGATCCTAACCAGCCTATACTAAGCATATAGGACAACAGATAAAGTATCAACAACAGGTTACAAAATCAGGCTATGCATCAGAATAGGAGCTATCGAATAACAGTAGCAAAATCTAATGCAAGCATGGGAGAGAAAGAATGGGTGATATAGGAATGATCAAGGGGGTTTTGCTTGCCTGGAAGCTCTGCTGAGAAGGACGGGTCATCGACGACGTAGTCGTACTCGGGGTCAACAACAGTCTCGGGGTCTATCGGGGAGAAGAGGGGGAAGAAACAGTAAATATAAAGCAAACAAATGCATCACAAGGCATGACATGGCAATATGCTGTGCTGGGGGTGACCTAATGCGGTGCTAAGCATTACAAACGGAGCGGGGAAATATCTGGGAATATTTTCCCGGCTTTAGGCAATTATCGAACAGACGATCTGGAGGGGAAGGTTCCATGTTTGTAGTGTTGGAGGCATGCGACAGGTATGTGGATGGCATATTCGGATTCATCTTATTTTTCTGATCATTTTTCAGATATAAATTATTTTCATCCGAGTTACGGATTATTTTATATGATTTTTCAAAGTTTTAAACAATTTCTGGAATTAAATTTAATTCGAATTTTAAACAGTGCAGGAAACTTTTACACCCACTGCGGGCTTGCCACAGTGGATGACGGGTGGGGCCAGGGGGCCCAGTCAAGAGTCAACTGGGTTGACTGCTGACCTGACCCAGCTGGCAGGTGGGGCCCTCCTGTCATACACAGGAGCTAATCTAATTTATTTAGTTAAACTAATTAGCTAGGTGGGACCCCACTGTCAGTGACTAAACTAATTACCAGATTAAGTTAATGACCAAAAATAGTAATTAACCGAGTGGGGCCTACATGTCAGAGACTGAGGCTGCACAGTCAGCACGTTGACCAGGTCAATGAAGTCAACGGGGCCCATGGGACCTGTGGCGCCCCGCCTGATTACCACTGTAGCCAGACGGTCGCCGCACACACCAGCCCTGGAAATCACTCTGGCATGCTTGCTTACAACAAGTATCATGAACACATGCATTTCTATTAATGGATATATAAGTCTTACATGATATTTTACAAGGGTGATGGCAGCGAAAAAAAAACTCTATCTAAGGCAGCATGGTCTTGGTGCGGCTCCAATCCACAGGGATCTGACTGGGTTACTCTTCTAGCCTGCAAACACTCCGACTCCTCGCTAGTGGACGTCGGATCCTTAGGTGAACCTGGCCACATTGAAGGCCGCTGAGTACTTTTGAATGTACTCGCAAGCAAACCAAACCAACATATATACCAAGCAAAGCAATCCATGGCATTCAAGCATGCACTTGTTATCTTAACAGTATTAACTATCGTGTTATGGCAGGATTATCTAGCAAGATTAATCATCTAGTAGTATTAATCATCATGTCATAGCAGGATTATCTAGCATGATAACTATTGGAGTCAATACAGTAAGGTAAAACATATCAAGTAAATAATCCATACTCCGAATATGCTCACGATCCAAATCTGATCCAAACTTTGCGGTCATCCGACCGCTCATCTCATAGCCATCGCATGGCTAGCATTCATACCCCTGACATCATCTGATGTCCATGCATCTGTACTACAAGTCTGACAAACCTTACCTTACTCTGGTTCATTCTTGGTAACAACATTATGTAGTTTATTCCTCCAGACTCGACACAGACCAAATAGTGTGACCTAGTGCGAACTGTGTCCAATACCGTGTTCTGGGCTATTCGAATAGATTCTTACACTCTGCAGAGGTTGCGCACTTTACCCACACCATAGAGCTCCCGGCCTCGTACTTAGTACATGTTCCCATTTGGGTGGACCGGTGCTGCTCCAACAAGACTTGTCTATTGCCCGGCACTCTTACGGCCCCACCGACAATCATACCCTTCCCGGGTCAAGTCCTGGGTGGCCCCTGTGTCACTCCTGACACCTGCCACCATCGTGGCCAATAAAACTGTCCCAAACGGGGACCACGGGCTAAATAAACAACTGGGCTCACAAGGTTATCGCCGCCTACCGGGTCAGGGTAGCGCGCACACATAACCTTCCCTCTTTGGTGGTACCGATAAGAGGCAATACAACAGACCAAGTCAGGGCCTCCCCATAAAGGCAAATGTGGTTGCACTGAGGAGCTCGGTTCAGTGGCACTATGACTCGATCCAGCCGATGGAGGAGGTTGTCATTATTAAGTCACATTATTTTATTACAATAATAGTAACAATGCATAATGAAAACATAACAACGTATCTCCATATTGTCACATACGAGTCACTAGTGCAATAACATGATGAGCATTAGCAGGTAATGTAAATAGCAAGTTCAACCTAGCAGGAGCTTAATTATTTCTAACACAGGCATATTCATTAATTAAACACGCAAAAATAACACAGAGCAATGCTTTAGGGCACATATCAGATGGTCGGCTTGCCTGAGGGTCGATAGATTCGCCGGAGAGAGGTGTGATCACCTCGCGGAAGA
Source organism: Elymus sibiricus (assembly GCA_039707655.1). Classification (NCBI taxonomy): domain Eukaryota; kingdom Viridiplantae; phylum Streptophyta; class Magnoliopsida; order Poales; family Poaceae; genus Elymus; species Elymus sibiricus. The sequence goes on from CM077672.1 coordinate 279,364,950, forward strand.
ATTCGCCGGAAAAGCTTCCCTCCGGAAATGGCTGAATAGAGGGCAAGGGCAAAATGGTCATTTTCAGAATGTGTAAACATTATGAAAGTGACCTCATCGGAACGGCCTCGACGAACAGAGAAGGTGGGCTTTGGAATCACCTAATTCGGAGTTACAGTTGCGAAGTTGTGGCCGTTCGTTTGTTAGGCAGAAAACAAACAGATTTTTGTCCGTTTTTGTCCTTAACGAGTGAACATTCATTAAATAACCAGTTCGGCCGCCGGCTGAATAAGCGAAAGCGTATTTCAGGAAATACGTCTTCGGTAACAGAAAACGCACTTTATGGAATGCGCTTCCACTTATTTGACGTGGCGGCCTCCAGTCACTGACGGCTGGGCCCCACGCCACCCTCTCTCTCCTTCCCTCTCCTTTCCTTCTTCCTCCAGACGAGCCGGGGCAGGGGCTCGGCCGGCGCGCGCCTACCGGTGGGATCGGCGTGACACCGCGCACCCGTCCCGGCACCGCACGGACTCCGGGAAGGGCCGTACCAGTGGCAGTTTTAGCTCCCCTGAAGAGGCCGTCGGCCAGATTTGGAGACGAGGCCCCGGGCGCTCCGGGGATGGAATGAGGACCGGGGAAGGCTTGCCATGCTCTGGTGATTCCATTGGATGGGAAAGGAGGGGAGGTGGGGCTCCGGTCGGCTCGAATTCGAGCGGTGGCTGCCGGCGGAGCTCCGGCCAGAGAGAGGAAATGGGGGCTCCCCGAGCTCAAACGAGTGGAGGGGTGGGGCTCTAGGAGGAAGGAGAGGAGGCTGTGGGTGCAGGGAAGGCTCGAGAAGGGCTTTTATAGCCAGCCGGGGTCAACGGATAGGCTCGGCCGCTCCGGTGAGCTGGCCGGCGTCTAGAGCTTGCGGGCGACGTGGCTGGCGTTTTGCGGTCGTCGAGGAGTGTCACGGAGGAGCAGGGGAGGTGAGCTGGGCTTCGGGAGAGCTCGAGCTCGTCCGTATATGGCGGCGGCTGTGCGAGTACAGTGGCGTACAGCGGCGCTCGTCGCGGCACGGCGGGGAAGAGAACGGAGGGGGAAGTGACCGGGGAGGGGTGCGTGGACGACGGGGAAGCAGGTCGGCACCAGTGGACAAGCCACGGTGGCCTGAGCTGGCCTGCCCGACGCGACCAGATGCCGTCAATGCGCAGAGCACGCATTTGGCCTTGTCCATGGGGTGGTCACCACGGCCATGGCACGTTCTGGCCCGCGTCTGCCTGTCACACCTTGTCCAACAGGTCCTTCACTGCTCAAATAGATAGGATTAGTCACTGGAGAGGTTGAGAGGGATCTAGGTTGATCAGAATGATCCAGAACATCTTCTGGATAGAATCTTGGAGACCTTACTAGGGTGAAACCATTTGATGAATGGAACAGAGATGTTGTCATGTTGAAATGTGGTAGGAAGGTGCAAGTTCTGGCAAAATTTGAAGCCATTTGGACCAGGTTTGCATGCACTTCCTTTGTAATGCAGAATTTGGTCCAGAAGCTAGATTATGATGTTGTGCTCAAATAGCTTGATGAAATGAGCTAAATTTTTGTGTAGAAGGATGATTTGGAATTATGGAGACACTGGTAAAATTTCAGCTCATTTGGATGCCCTATGAAGGTACTTCCTTCACAAAGCTTTCTGCTGAACAGAAACTAGACGGAATTTTTGGGAGAAATTGGCTAGATCAAATGATAAGAATTTTTTGCATGCTCACATCATATAGGGAATGTGAGGTCCTGGATTAATTTCAAGAATCATGGAGCAATATTAAATATAGTTGCTTCACAATCTCAAAATGGGTCCAGAAACAAGAACTGGATGATGCTCTCAAACTTTGAACTGTGGAACTTGTGTTCTTGATGGAAATGGTGAATATATGGATAGGAGAAGCTGCACAAATTATTTGGGATTTTTACTGGCTACCAAAATGGTAGTTCCTTTGGAAAGTGCCCAAAATGCAATATTGGCTTTAAATAGGAAAATGCAATTTCCCTTATTTAATTATGGCCAATATTTTTATGGGAGCTCAATATGATCACAAAGAATATCTCCACCAGTTTTCATGAACTTTGGAGATGGATAGATATTTTCCTAGATTTAATTCCTTTAAACAGCAGAAAAAGGAATTAATTTTAAATGAAAAATATTGCTAATGACTTGGCAATATTTTTGCATATCCAGGGTTGATAGATATGGGATGATCACTGGGAAAAGTTTGGGAGGCAATAGATCAAAGAAAATTAGGGTCCCTTTGTAATTGCCAAAATTAGGGTTTCCCTTCCGGTAACTCGGAAGGTAGGGTTTCAGCGGGAAAACCCTGAGAACATAGCTTGGGTGGCCAAGTTGGGTTGGAGAGGATCTCTGGTTGTATAGGAAAGGCAAGGCTAATGACCATCTTCATATACCCAAGAGCGAGAGAAAATCCAATAACATCGGGAAAGAAAGACGGGAGTCAAATCCCGCGAAAGAAAAAAAACAAGGAGCAAAAATCAGGGTGTCACAGGACCCACTGGCAGTGACCCAGGGTGGGTCCCAGGGCCAACCACGTTGGCGGTGGCGCTGGAGTTGGCTCCGGCGACCATCCCCACGGCGGAGCGGCTCGGTTCCTCGCTGAAAAATCGCTATTGGCTACCAAATCGCGCGCGGCTGGTCACGTTGGAACGGGTGGACGATGCCGCGTCGAATGGTGGTACCGGTCGGAGCGGGGGCTGCCGGAAATGGCGCCGGCGATGAGTGGAGGCGGCGGCGGCGTTCGGGCAAACATGAAAACGGCGGCACGCTACGTGAACGAGCGAACTAACTATGCAGGCGGCAGCAGCAGATCACCAGGAGCATGTTGGAGCGGAAAACGGAGCAGGAAGAGCTCGGGAACACATGGTTCCACGGACATGGCGGCGGCCGGAGCTCGGCTTCGGCAGGAGCTAGCTACTGGGCGAGGCAGAGTAGCACATGGGCAGGGGAGACTCGCGGCTCACCTAGCAGGCATACTGTTGGGGATATTTCCCAGCATTTAGACCCGGCAGGATGATAACCCGACCATAGAACGGACTCAACGGGTCATCTCACTGCAGGGCTAAAGGATTCTGGGCGGGCCGGCTTGAGAAGGCTTAACGGGAAATGCTGGCTTAGGCAATAGGCCGGCTCACGAAGAAGATGAGCGGTATGAAGGCCATCTTGGAGAACAAGTAGGAAAGAATACGAGACGGGTCAAGGTACGACCCGGACTCTCATGTAATCTAGGGTTCCACCTGTATATATAAAGGGGAGCACCTAGGCAAAGAAGACTAAGTTGCAATCTCTCAAAAGCTAGGTTAGCGAATCCGCATCCTTGTAATCGAGAACCACAGTAATATAATCAAGCAGGATGTAGGCTTTTACCTCCACCGTGAGGGGCCGAACCTGGGTAACCCGGCGTTTTCCCGTTCCCGATCAACCCCGTTGAGCTTCCACACTTGTGCGATGGCCTCATCCCCAAGTCCTTTCACAAGGGCATCTGCCATGTCAAAACCACGACAGTTGGCACCCACCGTGGGGCCTACGCACGGTGGAGTTGAATTCTTAGCGGGATCTCTCCAAGGGTTCGGGAAGTACGCGGTTGGCATGATGACAAAGAGCCGCCACGGGAAGCTCTACATCGACGATTCATATTGGGGCCCCGACGCCGACTCAATCGAGTACGGGTACCGGGTCCCCTTCAGCAAGATCCATACCTTCATCGGCGTGGTCGGCGAGTCGGCACTGGGTTGGAGAACATCGCCGGTGTCGAGTTGGTGCGTCGCGCTAATTCGAGCCAGACAAGACCCGGCCCCACTCGAGCCGGTCGGAACCATGCCTTCGTAGGGTTCACCCAAGGGGTGGCCTTGTCGGAGAACTCCTTATCTAGAGATGATACGCTCGTCCAATCTGACGGTGAGTCCTCAATAGGAGAAACCGAGTCGATCCGTCCTCTGCATGATGGAAGGCTCGGATACGCGGACGACGTCTTTCCAGAGATCCCAGATCCGCCACGTTTTCCGGCGGTATACATGGCGGGAAGGCAGGATCCGGTGCGTGACCCGGCCGATCCCGTGGCCGGGCAGAATCTTACCCTTGCCGACTCAGGAGGAGCCGGCGCGTCGGCCATCGGCTCACAGAAAACCGGGGTGCAGGCGCTCGCGGACTTGATGAACACGCTGGCAGCCCTGTTGGCCGAGCCGGTCACGGCGGAGAACGCAGCAGCGCGCAACACGGAGATCACAAAGTGTCGCGATCAGATGGCCAAGATCCAAGAGGATATCAACGCATAGAATACACGCATGGATCACGGGCAGGCCCGGCTTGCCGAGGAGTAGCAGTGTCTAGATGAGGAGGCGAATTACCTAAGCCGCCGGCAGGCCGAGTCAGAACTTGTCCACCGGAGGCATCATCAGAGCCGGCTTCCGGCCAATCTCGAGCCGACTCAGCTGTTCACCACACCGCCGGCTCCGACGAACCCAGGGGCTGGAGTCATCCCCATGGGAGAGCCGCCTTTGCAGCAGTTGATTCAGTAGTGGGAACCGGCCCAGCACCGCACGCCAGATCAGCAACAGCAGCCGTCGTCTCACCGGTTTCAGACCCCAATTGGAAACTACTCTAACCCAGTTGATAATGTGCTGGCAGCGACCCACAACTTGGCAGCTATTCCGATCGAGGGGGACGGCCCGATTCAGACAGAGGCTAGGAACGCTATTGCGATGCTCAAAACAACAGTAGTGCAGCAGGCCAACAACTCGCATAGCCAGCACCGTCTTCACTCAACCCCTCACCAGAGCCGTACCAGGAGCCAGCATCCGGAGTCACCAGCGGTTTCCAACAGCGCGCATCGCAGAAGAGCCACCCCACCACTAGCAGATCAACCTCAACCTAGAATCCCGAACGCACAAGACATTGTGGACGCCGCTCGGGCTTTACGAGAGTGGGAAGAAGAAAACACGCGTGCAGGGAACAACCCGCCGACGCACGTCAATCAGCCGACGCGTGTCAACCCGCCAATAACGCCTGGCCCGCCCACCGCAAACCAGACAGCTGGCCAGCTGGGGGGCTTATCGAGTCGCATGATCGGAACTCCTTGTTTGGTACCAGCACTGCGAGAAGCGCGCATACCCCCAGATTTCAAAGGTCCTCGCAAGGTTCCTAATTACACAGCGAATCTGGAGCCCACCGAGTGGATCAAGAGTTATGAACTGGCAATGGACTTATTAGGCGCAAGCGAGGCAGTGTGTGCACGTTGTCTGCCTCTCATGTTGGAAGGCCCTGCTCGCACCTGGATGAAAAACCTACCGGTGAATTCCATCAACACATGGCAGGAACTGAAGGAGCGATTTATCAAGAACTTCCAAGGAACATGTAAAAGGCCAACCACCATTGTTGATCTAGAACGATGTGTTCAGCGCGAGGATGAGTCGGCCCACCATTGGGCTCGCCGGGTTGCAGAGGTTATACACAGTTCTGACAGCATCTCGGCGGCTCAGGCGGTACTTGTTCTGGAATGAACATGCAAGTTTCAGCCACTGGTCCAGAAGTTAGGGCGACTCAAGAGAAAAACCCAGGATATGGGTGATCTGATGGATGTCTTAACCCGGTATGCGGAGTCCGACAATACTAAAGACCCGCCGTCTGATGAGGAGAAAGCCGGTAAACACAAGAAAGGCGGTGGCAAGGGCCACCAGCAGAACAACGGTAACGGGCAGAACAACAATGGTGGTAAACGCAAAGGTTACGACGACAGTTGCAATCTGGTGGCGAACACAAACACAGAGAACAAAGGCCAGTGTCAGAACGACGGTTCTAGGAGGCAGTCCTCCGGTAATCGCCCTCTCACTTACGAGGAAGCTCTCAAGGTGTAGGATCGAAAGTATGTCTAGAGGGGGGGGGTGATTAGACTACTTGACCAAATAAAAACTTAACCTTTTCCCAATTTTAGTTGTTGGCAGATTTTAGCAATCATACAAGTCAACCATCACCCTACACATGCAATTCTAAGAGTATAGCAGCAGAAAGTAAACAATTGCATAAGTAAGTAAAGGAGGGGATCGGAAATTTCAAACGCAATGAAGACACGGTGGTTTTTGGCGTGGTTCCGATAGGTGGTGCTATCGTACGTCCACGTTGATGGAGACTTCAACCCACGAAGGGTAACGGCTGCACGAGTCCACGGATGGCTCCACCCACGAAGGGTCCACGAAGAAGCAACCTTGTCTATTCCACCATGGCTTACGTCCACGAAGGACTAGCCTCACTCGGGGTAGATCTTCACGAAGTAGGCGATCTCCTTGCCCTTACAAACTCCTTGGTTCAACTCCACATCATGTCGGAGGCTCCCAAGTGACACCTAACCAATCTAGGAGACACCACTCTCCAAAAGGTAATAGACGGTGTGTTGTTGATGAACTCCTTGCTCTTGTGCTTCAAATGATAGTCTTCCCAACACTCAAACAACTCCTCACAGATTTGGCTATGGTGGAAGAAGAATTTGAGTGGAAAGCAATTGGGAAAGGCTAGAAATCAAGGTTCAAATGATAGGAATGGAATCTCTTGATCTCAACACATGAGTAGGTGGTTCTCTCTCAGAAAATGTATGGTAGAAGTGTAGGCACGTTCTGATGGCTCTCCTTACTGAGAAGGAAGTGGTGGAGGGGAATATATAGCCTCCACACAAAATCCAACCGTTACACACTTTTGACTCAACTCGGTGGCACCAAAACCATAATCTCGGTAGCACCGAACTTTGTAAAAGATATGAACGTTAGGAATCTCGGTGGGACCGATTGGAACAACTCGGATGGACCGAAGTGCAATGGCTAGGGCAAACCTCATCTCAGTGGCACCGATTGCATCAACTCGGTAGGACCGAAGTGAAGCAATAAGGCAACAGAGACTTGGCAGGCCATCTCGGTGAGACCGATTTGCAAAACTCGGTGAGACCGAAGTAAGTGCAAACGATTACAGAGAGTTGGCAAGGCCATCTCGGTGGGACCGAGATCCATTTCGGTGGATCCGATTTGTTAGGGTTTTATTTGTGGCTAAGTCCAGATGAACTCGGTGGCTCCGGATAGGAAGTTTTGGCGGGGCCGAGTTGGAATGTAGGTTTTGGACATATTTGGTAGAGAGAGTGGTTGAGGGTTTAGGAGTACTGTCACTAAGCACTTTAGCAAAAAGACCATTAAGCAACACCTCATCCCCTTTTAATAGTATTGGCTTTCCTATGGACTCAATGTGATCTTGGATCACTAAACCAAAAACGTAGAGTCTTGATCTTTTGCCAATCCTTGTCCTTAGCATTTTGAGGGGTCCACATCTCTAGTCCATGCCATGCCAATCATTGAACATCCTGAAATCTTTAACTTGAATGGACATTAGTTCAATGAGATATATGTTGTTATGAATTACCAAAACCACCAAGGGAGCAAATGTGCTTTCACAAGGCTCCTTGTCCGAAACACAGTTACAATGGTAAACCATCCAGTCACTCCTGGGAAAATTGCTATGTCATGCAAGAGTTTGCCAAGCGGGTCTTCCAGAATCATCATAATGGGGGCAGCAACGGCGGACAACCAGCCAACCAGGGACCCGGCTTCTCAGGAGCCGGCTTGCAAGGGCCCTTCGCAGGACCCGGTTTCCAAGGGAACAGTGGTCAAAGCGGCGGGTTTCAGGGGGCTGGTCATACGGGAGGTGACAATCAGCGGAACCAGGGAAATCAGCACCAAGCCAGTGCGACGGGGTTCCAGAGTAACCCGAAACAGTTAAATAGCGGACAATATCATGTTTTAACCACCAGCACCTGCAAACGGGATCGGAAGGTGCAACGATGAGCTGCCCACACGGTTGAGCCGGCAACTCCTTATTATCTCAACTGGTCTGAACAGTCGGTTACCTAGAGCAGAGCGGATCATCCTGTCCTCCTCGATCATCCCGGCCACTTGGCTCTGGTGGTTGCACCACAAGTTGGCGTTTATACACTGATTAAGGTGCTCATGGACGGAGGCAGCAGCATCAATATTCTGTACTATGACACGTTCAGGCGGATGAATCTGTCTGATAAGCAGTTGACTCCGTCCTCTATAGTTTTCCACGACATTGTTCCTGGCAAGTCAGCCTATCCCATGGGACGAATCTCCCTAGAGGTGGCCTTCGGCTCAGAGGATAACTGGCGTTCTGAGTTTCTGTCCTTTGAGGTGGTTAAGCTTAAAAGCCCATACCACGCCTTATTCGGCCGGCCGGCTTATGCGCGGTTCATGGCACGGCCGTGCTACGTTTACCTGAAAATGAAGATTCCAGGACCAAGGGGAACCATCACAGTGGAAGGCAACCAGAAGATTGCACTCGAGTGCGAGGAAGGAGATGCAGCATACGCCGAGACGGCTTGCGCCACAGAGGAGTTGCGGTATTATAAAGACAATGTTGACCCGTCTGACAGGACCTCCCTGAAGAAGCCCACGACGGAGTCAGACCCTCTACTCAAGTTCAAGTCGGCCAGAGACACAATGCAAGTTGATTTCACCCCGGGCAATTCGTCGGAGCAGTTCACCATAGGGGCAAACATGTATCCTAAATAGGAAAGCGCGCTCATCGAGTTCATCCGTGAGAACCGGGACATCTTCGCGTGGAAACCTTCTGACATGCCAGGTGTACCGAGAGAACTCGCTGAGCACTCCCTCTATGTGGATCCCAAGTTTAAACCAGTTCGCCAGTATCTCCGTCGCTTTAATGCGGAAAGGCAGAAAGCTATTGGTGAAGAAGTGGCCCAGCTCCTAGCTGCCGGGTTCATCGTGGAAGTCCTCCATCCTGAATGGCTAGCTAACCCAGTACTTGTTCTGAAGAAAAACGGGACTTGGCGGATGTGTGTTGATTACACAGATCTGAATAAGACTTGTCCTAGTGACCCCTTTGCCTTGCCCCGTATTGACCAGATCATCGATGCTACGGCTAGTTGCGAGAGTTTATGCTTCCTGGATGCATACTCTGGCTATCATCAGATCAAAATGAAGCTGGAAGACCAGGAAAAGACGGCTTTCATCACACCTTTTGGGGCTTTCTGTTATACAACCATGCCGTTTGGTTTGAAGTGTGCACAGGCAACTTACCAGCATTGTGTCCAAAGCTGCTTTCACAAACAGATCGGGCGGAACGTTCATGCTTATGTTGATGATATTGTGGTTAAGTCCCGGAAGAAAGAAACTCTGTTGGAGGATCTCAAGGAAACATTTGACAATTTCCGTGTCTACCAGATGAAGCTTAACCCAGAGAAGTGTGTTTTTGGTGTCCCTGCAGGAAAACTTCTGGGATTTCTTGTTTCCGAGCGTGGCATTGAAGCTAACCCAGAAAAGATCAGAGCAATCATGACCCTGGCTAAGCCAGCCAATCTGAATGCTGTGCTGTAGGATCGAAATTATGTCTAGAGGGGGGGTGATTAGACTACTTGACCAAATAAAACTTAACCTTTTTCCAGATTTTAGTTGTAGGCAGATTTTAGCAATAGTACATGTCAAGCATCACCCTACACATGCAATTCTAAGAGTATAGCAGCGGAAAGTAAGCAATTGCATATGTATGTAGAGAGGGGATAGGAGATTTCAAACGCAATGAAGACACGGCGGTTTTTGGCGTGGTTCCGATAGGTGGTGCTATCGTACGTCCACGTTGATGGAGGCTTCAACCCACGAAGGGTAACGGCTGCGCGAGTCCACGGAGGGCTCCACCCACGAAGGGTCCACGAAGAAGCAACCTTGCCTATTCCACCATGGCTTACGTCCACGAAGGACTAGCCTCACTCGGGGTAGATCTTCACGAAGTAGGCGATCTCCTTGCCCTTACAAACTTCTTGGTTCAACTCCACATCTGGTTGGAGGCTCCCAAGCGACACCTAACCAATCTAGGAGACACCACTCTCCAAAAGGTAATAGACGGTGTGTTGTTGATGAACTCCTTGCTCTTGTGCTTCAAATGATAGTCTTCCCAGCACTCAATCACTCCTCACAGATTTGGCTATGGTGGAAGAAGGATTTGAGTGGAAAGCAACTTGGGAAAGGCTAGAGATCAAGGTTCAAATGGTAGGAATGGAATATCTTGATCTCAACACATGAGTAGGTGGTTCTCTCTCAGAAAATGTATGGTGAAAGTGTAGGCACGTTCTGATGGCTCTCCTTACTGAGAAGGATGGGGTGGAGGGGTATATATAGCCTCCACACAAAATCCAACCGTTACACACTTTTGACTCAACTCGGTGGCACCGAAACAATCATCTCGGTAGCACCGAACTGTGTAAAAGATATGAACTTTAGGAATCTCGGTAGGACCGATACGAACAACTCGGATGGACCGAAGTGCAATGGCTTAGGGCAATCCTCATCTCGGTAGCACCGATTGCATCAACTCGGTAGGACCGAAGCGAAGAAATAAGGTAACAGAGACTTGGCAAGCCATCTCGGTGAGACCGATTTGCAAACTCGGTGAGACCGAAGTAAATGCAAACGATTACAGAGAGTTGGCAAGGCCATCTCGGTGGGACCGAGATCCATTTCGGTGGATCCGATTTGTTAGGGTTTGGCAGTGGCTAAGTCTTGGATGAACTCGGTGGGGCCGGATTGGAATTTCGGTGGGGCCGAGTTGGACTTTAGGTTTAGGACATATTTGGGTAGAGATAGTGGTTGAGGGTTTAGGAATACTGTCACTAAGCACTTGAGCAAAAAGACCATTAAGCAACACCTCATCCCCTTTTAATAGTATTGGCTTTCCTATGGACTCAATGTGATCTTGGATCACTAAACCAAAAATGTAGAGTCTTTATCTTTGCCAATTCTTGTCCTTAGCATTTTGAGGGGTCCACATCTCTAGTCCATGCCATGCCAATCATTGAACATCCTGAAATCTTAATCTTGAATGGATATTAGTTCAATGAGATATATGTTTTTATGAATTACCAAAACCACCAAGGGAGCAAATGTGCTTTCAATCTCCCCCTTTTTGGTAATTGATGACAACATATAGATCAAAGCTTCGACAGATGATTAAGTAAATGAAATACATCGTCGCTTTGAGAAGTATGTGATAAGCAAGAGCTCCCCCTAAATTTGTGCATTATTAAAAATTTGCGTTTGAATGCAAATGCACAATCGATTAGGCTCATGGGTTACTCTTCCATGTCACATACATCTTGGTGGAGCGCGCAAAATGATAAGATTGAAATAATAGGCACGCATCACCAACAGAAGTAATTGATCATACAAGATAATGGTAGAGATAAACATGGAATATCACAATAGGCATAATATGATCAATCGACATCGTATCTCACAGCAACACACACATAACAAAGTATCAACGAACAAGCAATCAAGTAGCAAAGGAAACTCTCGAAGCAAAACAAAAGCAAGAAACTCTCTCTCTCGAAGCATATGATCTATACAAATCCTCCCCCTTTGGCAACAAGTACCAAAAAGTTCGAATCGTATAGCACTAGTCGGCTCTCTAGGCACGGTCCTCCGAAGGCGATCTCCCGCTGGCAGTTCCGGTGTGCGTAGACGGCGTTGAGATGAGAGCGTCCGCGAATGCTTCTGCTGACGACCGCTGGACTGGTGGAGTGGAGACCTGCTGTGGCATTGTGGCTGTGGCGGCTGGTGCAGATACTGTGGTCCGTGGATCCACAACTGGTATCGCAGCTGACCTGGCAGCCCTAGGCACTGACTGAAACTGCTCTGTAGTCGGTCTCTCATCTTCACTGTCATCTGATCTGGCAAGCTTGACAGCATCGACATCCCCTTGCAGCTATTCCACTGAAGTCTGAATCTCAGTCACTTTGACATCCAAGTCATGAAACTTTGTCTCAATAATCCGCTCAAAACTAGCCTGGGTCTGGGTGAGGTTGGCCAGACTTCGCTCAATCCTCAGAGTAGCTTCAAGCAGATATTGCATTTGGTCTTTTGGTGTCTTGAGATTCGCAATTGGAGCATTGGGAGCTGCTGCTTCCTGAGCTACTTTAGCTTCTTGTGCTTTGCGGATTTCCTCTTGTGCTTGAGCAGAAGTGGGATGCGAAGGATCCATCACTATGACATTGTCCTCAAAGTCTGGACGGAGTGGCAAATGCTCTCGATCAAGAAGATATGTGCTGGTTCCAACCTTGGAATTGATCAACAATTGAATATGTGGAGCATAACCACACGATCTCTTCTGATCTGCTGCTGTCCTCTTGATAGTCTCAACTATCAGGCTCATCACCTTGAATTTTTGAAGTGTATCGAATAAATGCAGCAAGTTGATGGAGTGGCCACGGATCATCTTATCATCTCCTGACTTGGGTAACAAGGTGTACCGCAAGATTGTGTTTGAGGTGGCCAGACCTAGTAGCAAATGCTTCACTGATCCAAGCTTGTGTGTTTCAAGATCCTCCTGGGGAATAGCAGTGTACATGTTCTTCATAGAATTGTGATCAAACTTGAGCTTGGCATAAACATCATAATCATCATCTTCTTCCTTGGGTGCACCAAGAAGATTTGCCCATTCAGAAATAGTTGATTGATATCTAATGCCTTCAGTCATCCACAATATGCGACCATCTGGATAGAAATGTGATGTGGAGTAAAATTGCATAATCATCTCATCGTTCCACTTAGTCAACTTCTTTCCAACAAACTCATCAACACCTGCAATTCTAAAACTCTCATGGACGTGGGGGAAATAGTCCTCGTTCTCATCGATGTATTCCCAATCCACCCACCTCATGTCACTGACTATGGGCTTCTTATCAAGCAACACTGTCTCATAGAAATCCTGTTGCTCACGGGTGTGAAAGCGGTAATCACAAGCAGTCCTCCTCCTCACAGCATAGGGATCTGTCAATCTCCATTGACACAGTACTTTGTCCTTTCTCAACATCATGTTCTCAGTTACTGGGTGTGCGTTGTCATGTTCTGGTATCTTGGGCTTCAATTTTCTGAGCACTAGAGGCTCTTCATCAACAGTTGATTCAGGCACTGGGGCCTTGTTCTTCTCTGCAGCAGATATGTTTCTGGTTGATCTCTTGGGTGCTGGTGCCTTAGGCTTAGACTTGGGAGGTGCAGCAGTCTTGATAGCATCAGACATGAGCTTCTGTGCTTTTGCAGGGGGTGCATTAGCTGGCTCTTCCTCCTCTTCTTCTTCTTCTTCAACCATCATAGTAGGTCTGCCAATCACATGGGCAAAAGATTTCCTTACTCTTTTCTTCTTGGCACCTGCAGCTGCCTCACTAGGTTCTTGCAGAGTCTTCTGAGGCACTTTCCTCACAGCTGTTCTTTCCTTGACAGAAGTAGGCTTTGTGCTATACTCCTTAGCTAGCACTACTCTCTTCTTCTTTTGTGCAGTTTCACTTGCAACAAAGTCCTCATCCTCACTATCTGAGGTTTTCTTCTTCCGTGTTCTTGTTGCTGCTTTAGGTAGATCTGGAGAGCTTCTCTCTCCCTCATAGTAACTTTCATTGTGGCTTGATCCTTCACTTTGCTCTTCATGTTGCTCTGACCTGTTCTGACTGTCACTGACATCAGACATCTTGCTGAGCTGACCCTGTGAATAGATGGGTATGGGTAGAGTAGATGAGTCATCACAAAAAGCAGATTGTTTTTCATAAAAATGAGTTCAAACTTTAGTTCTAGGTTTTCACAGAATGCAGTTCGGATGGACCGAGTTGGTAATCTCGGTGACACCGAAGCACACCGCAGAGACATGGCACGCCATTGCGGTCTGACCGAGATGGGTTTCGGTGGCTCCGAGATGCTAGGGTTTCACTGAGACGTTATTTTCGGTCGTACCGATTCGCACAACTCGGTGGCACCGAGATGTACTTGTGCTATGGCCAGGGCCAAATCGGTGGGACCAAAAATTCCTATTCGGTCGGTCCGAGATGCATTCGGCGGAAACCTAACCCTAATTTTTTTGCTCGAATCTCGTTCAAACGAACTAATCTGGTGGAAAGTGAATTGCATTCGTGGCAAGATTACAGGCAGTCCAATCATGCATTGAATCGGAAAGGGAAGCACGAAAGGGATCGAAACTCACCCTAACTCGGTGGAGTTCCTCTACGGCGGCAACGGCGGTGGAGATTACCGTTGACGGCGACGGAGTCCTGCGGCGAGGGCGCACAGGCGACGACGGCGACGATCCGGAGACCAAAGTTGCGTCAGCAATGGGGCGCGGGCGCGTAACGTTTTTAGAAATTTTCAACCGCACGAGCTGCTGGATATATGTACCCATTAGCTGTCGGTGGCACCGAGTGGAACAAATCGGTAGCACCGAGACGTGCAACTGCTGGCAGTTACAGCAACTCGGTCCGACCGAGTTGGTCTAATCGGTAGCACCGAGATGAAAACCTAGATCAGTCTAAGTGCTTTCGGTTCGACCGAGTTTGAGTGGGTTGGTCTGACCGAAATCAATTAGAAGGTTTTGGAGGTTTAGCCCTTTCAGATCGGTGGCTCCGAGTGCTCCTCACCCGGAGGGTCCGAAAATGACTTGTTCAATTTTTTTGATGCAGCAAGAATAGAATTTGAGACAAGAAAGCATAGATAGCTAGAGAAGGTTCTTAGGCATTCTTGTACATCCACTTGGCCAGAAAAACCAAGACAATCAAAACAACAAATGGATGTCCTCGAATGATGAAAACATGCAAATCAACATGCTCACACAATAAGATTGCAAATGAAATATGTGTCAAACATGCACAACCAATTCTAGCATCTATCAAGCAATGGCGATGACTAGGTCATCTATATATGAGTATATTGACTTAGGAGCCAAATGAGAACATTTGATCATAGGTCATACTCATCATTTAAGCACAAGTGGGGTTACCACTTTTACATAAAGCATTAATGTGTTCACACCATTAGAGTTGCTTTAGCTCAATTGTTTAGAGCAAAGCTCCCCCTAGATGTGATATCCCCCCTAAGAGGGTTGAACTAACCTTGGGTTTTGTCAATGATGACTTCATGTAGATGTTGAAGATGTGGATGCTCAATGTTGATGTAGACCATCAAGAGTTGGGAGCAATCCTTTGGAGTTTTGTGCTTTCAATACCTACATGGGTTAGTCCCATACAAGGAACATACAAGGATGTCCATAGACATAGAGTGAAATACACATATGATGATGTCCATGAATGCATTGATTACCTTGTCCCTTGCCTTACCAACAAGAGGGTTTGTGACTCCATGAACTAGTGCAAGATGCGGAAGTTGGTTGCAAAAGTCCTTGCCATAAAGAATATGAGTGAAGTTTGTTGGCGGAGTCACCCTCAAGAACTCTCTAGTTCTTCTTCTTTTGGACCCACATCAACTTGATGGGAATCCTTGGAGTTGTAGTAGCGCTTGATGAAGTAGAACTTGATGAAGTCTTGGGGACCCACTTGACCATGGCTTGACGAGCTTCTTCAAATGAATCAATCTCTTCTTGAAGCTTGTCCTTGCCTTTTAGCTTGTGGTCTTGTGGTGGAAGGTCTTCTTGAGCTTGTGTTCCCTTAAAGGAAGTAGGATCATACTTCTCTTCTTGAGGAACAAACTTCGTCTTGGGATATTGACCTTCTTCCCACTCAACTCCATCGGCATTGAACTTTCGTTCAAAACCAACACCTTGGTTCTTCCGATGCCTTCCTTGCTTGCGTATAATTTCCTCAAATTGTTTACTCCCGGCAAGGCTCTTGTAGACACCTTTTTCTATAATTCCTTTCAATAGCATATTTTCTTGCTCAAGTGTAACTTGGCTAAGAGAATCGTTAGTGGAATCAACAGAACTACTAGAAGCAACAATATTGGATTTAGCATTGTTATTGTTACTACTAGAGGTAGAACCATTTTTACCCTTGTTGCTAGTTTGCTTAGGTTTAACTTGTGGCATAAAGGTAGACAAGAGTAAACGCTTGGCAAGATATGAAGGACTCTTCTTTCGAAGATCGTCATTGATAGCTTTAAGAAACTCATGCTCTTGCTCTAAATTTAGCTTCTCGAAGCGTAGCTTCTCATGAGTTCTTAGAAGTTCTCTATGATCCTCTTGAGTTGTTTCATGAGCTAACTTAAGAGCATTTAGTTCTTTAGTTAGACGCTCAATCTCCTTCATAGCATTGTCACTCGTTCCCTCTTGACTATCATGATTACTAGCATTTTCATTATAGCTCACATCACTAGCCCTATCAATAAGTAAATCATCATCACCAAGCAAATCATCTTCATCACTATTAAAATCAAGATACTCGGGGTGTGATACCTTAGGGACTTTTGCCATGAAGCATCTTCCAATTCCTTCATTTGGTGAGTCAAATAGATCGTAGGAGTTGGATGACACAAGTGCAAGTCCTGCAACACCTTCATCTTGGCTATAGTCGGAGTTGGAGTGATAACTTCTCTCGGAGTGGTTGTCGGAGTCGGAGCCGGAAACCCATTCACCAACATGAGCTTGATGTCTTCTTCTTGTGTAGCTCCTTGATGACTTGTCCTTCCTCTTCGAATCCTTGCTTCTTCGAGAGTGTCTTCGTTCATAATAATCATCTCTACTCCTTCTCTCTTTACGAGGTGATTCATCTCTTCTATGTCTTCCTCTTGGTGATTCGTCTCTTTTCTTGTTGGGAGCCGTACACTCATTTGAGTAGTGTCCGGGCTTCCCACAATTGTAGCAATTACGGTCACGACTTGATGATCTTCTCTCATAATGTCTTGAGCTAGAGCTTCTTTCTTTTCCTTTGTTCTTGTAGAACTTGTTGAACCTTTTCACCATTAGGCTTATCTCTTCATTGGATACTAGCTGGTCACTTGAAGTTGTTGGAGCATCGGTTGAGGCTTTGTAAGCACCACTTGACTTGTTGTGCAGATCCTCTTTGTCCTTGAGTGACATTTCATGAGCGACAATCCTTCCAATGACTTCCGTGGGCTTGAGATCTTTGTAATTTGGCATCATTTGGATCAATGTGCAGACGGTATCATATTTTCCATCCAAAGCTCTAAGTATCTTCTTAATGATGAATTTGTCGGTCATCTCTTCACTTCCTAAGCCGGCAATCTCATTTGTGATGAGAGCAAGCCTAGAGTACATCTCTGCGACTCCTTCACCATCCTTCATCTTGAACTTGTCAAGTTGACTTTGAAGCACATCCAACTTAGATTCCTTGACGGACTCGGTACCCTCATGCATATCAACCAAAGTATCCCAAATTTCCTTTGCATTCTCGAGGCGGCTGATTTTGTTGAATTCTTCGGGACATAGACCGTTGAATAGAATATCGCAGGCTTGAGCATTGTATTTCAACATCTTTAATTCTTCCGCGGTTGCCTCACGATCCGGTTCCTTGCCATCCTCAAAGAAGTCACCTTGCAAGCCAACACGAACAACAGCCCAAACGGCAGGGTTATGACCAAGAATATGCATTTTCATCTTATGTTTCCAACTAGCAAAGTTTGTACCATCAAAATATGGACATCTACGGTGATAGTTACCCTCACTAGACGCCATACTCTCCTAGGTTGTGAAACCAAGGATATGATCACCAAAGCTATGGGAATCAAGGCTTATGGAGACCAAAGCTCTGATACCACTTGTAGGATCGAAAGTATGTCTAGAGGGGGGGTGATTAGACTACTTGACCAAATAAAACTTAACATTTTTTCCAGATTTTAGTTGTAGGCAGATTTTAGCAATAGTACATGTCAAGCATCACCCTACACATGCAATTCTAAGAGTATAGCAGCGGAAAGTAAGCAATTGCATATGTATGTAGAGAGGGGATAGGAGATTTCAAACGCAATGAAGACACGGCGGTTTTTGGCGTGGTTCCGATAGGTGGTGCTATCGTACGTCCACGTTGATGGAGGCTTCAACCCACGAAGGGTAACGGCTGCGTGAGTCCACGGAGGGCTCCACCCACGAAGGGTCCACGAAGAAGCAACCTTGCCTATTCCACCATGGCTTACATCCACGAAGGACTAGCCTCACTCGGGGTAGATCTTCACGAAGTAGGCGATCTCCTTGCCCTTACAAACTTCTTGGTTCAACTCCATATCTGGTTGGAGGCTCCCAAGCGACACCTAACCAATCTAGGAGACACCACTCTCCAAAAGGTAATAGACGGTGTATTGTTGATGAACTCCTTGCTCTTGTGCTTCAAATGATAGTCTTCCCAGCACTCAATCACTCCTCACAGATTTGGCTATGGTGGAAGAAGGATTTGAGTGGAAAGCAACTTGGGAAAGGCTAGAGATCAAGGTTCAAATGGTAGGAATGGAATATCTTGATCTCAACACATGAGTAGGTGGTTCTCTCTCAAAAAATGTATGGTGGAAGTGTAGGCACGTTCTGATGGCTCTCCTTACTGAGAAGGATGGGGTGGAGGGGTATATATAGCCTCCACACAAAATCCAACCGTTACACACTTTTGACCCAACTCGGTGGCACCGAAACAATCATCTCGGTAGCACCGAACTGTGTAAAAGATATGAACTTTAGGAATCTCGGTGGGACCGATACGAACAACTCGGATGGACCGAAGTGCAATGGCTTAGGGCAATCCTCATCTCGGTAGCACCGATTGCATCAACTCGGTAGGACCGAAGCGATGCAATAAGGCAATAGAGACTTGGCAAGCCATCTCGGTGAGACTGATTTGCAAACTCGGTGAGACCGAAGTAAATGCAAACGATTACAGAGAGTTGGCAAGGCCATCTCGGTGGGACCGAGATCCATTTCGGTGGATCCGATTTGTTAGGGTTTGGTAGTGGCTAAGTCTTGGATGAACTCGGTGGGGCCGGATTGGAATTTTGGTGGGGCCGAGTTGGACTTTAGGTTTAGGACATATTTGGGTAGAGATAGTGGTTGAGGGTTTAGGAATACTGTCACTAAGCACTTGAGCAAAAAGACCATTAAGCAACACCTCATCCCCTTTTAATAGTATTGGCTTTCCTATGGACTCAATGTGATCTTGGATCACTAAACCAAAAATGTAGAGTCTTGATCTTTGCCAATTCTTGTCCTTAGCATTTTGAGGGGTCCACATCTCTAGTCCATGCCATGCCAATCATTGAACATCCTGAAATCTTAATCTTGAATGGATATTAGTTCAATGAGATATATGTTTTTATGAATTACCAAAACCACCAAGGGAGCAAATGTGCTTTCATGTGCAGAAGCTGGCTGGGCGGGTTGCGGCACTGAGTCGGTTCATAAGCCGGCTTGGAGAGAAGGCAATTCCGTTGTACCAATTGCTTAAGAAATCAGACAACTTTGTCTAGAGTGATGCTGCAGATCAAGCTTTTGAGGCCCTCAAGAAGCAGTTGTCTGAGCCGCTAGTCCTTGCTGCGCCTCGCGAGAAGGAGCCAATGTTGCTATATATTGCTGCCAATAACAAGGCTGTAAGTGTGGCAGTCGTTGTAGAGCGCAAAGAGGATGGCAAGGAATATCCCGTTCAGCACCCCGTGTATTATATCAGTGAAGTGTTAACCGAGTCCAAGCAACGATATCCACATTGGCAGAAACTGGTCTACAGAGTGTTTATGGCTAGTCGTAAGCTGAAGCATTACTTCCATGAACATCCAATCACTGTGGTAAGCTCAGCGCCTCTTGGGTATATCATCCAGAACCGGGCGGCCACTGGCCGGGTTGCTAAGTGGGCTATTGAACTTGGGCCGCATCACCTCAAATATGTGCCACGCACAGCAATCAAATCCCAAGCATTGGTGGATTTCATTAATGATTGGACAGAGTTATAGGCTCCCGAAGAGAAGCCCGACACAACATACTGGTCCATACACTTTGACGGCTCACGGTAGCTTGAAGGCTCGGGGGCTGGAGTTGTGCTTACTTCTCCACGAGGAGATAAGTTCTGTTATGTTTTAAGACTCATGTTCCCCTGTACTAACAATGCAGCAGAATATGAGGCCTTGCTTCACGGGCTTTGGATGGCCAAGGAGATGAACCTAAGCCGGGTCAGGTGTTTGGGCGACTCACACTTGGTGGCCCAGCAGGTTTCTGGTACATGGGAATCCAAGGATCCCCTTATGGCGGCTTATCGGCATGCGGTCACAAATATTGCTAGACACTTCAAAGGTTATCAAGTTGATCACATTGATCGCCGGCAGAGCGAGGCGGCAGATGCACTCTCTCGCTTGGGTTCTCAGCACAAGCCGGTGCCACCCAATGTCTTCCTGGACGTTTTGCACAACCCGTCTGTCAAGTTACCAACAGAGGAGGACTTGGCTGCTCCTGACCCGGAGGCGGCTCTAGTGGCTGCTGTCCACTCTATACCTGATTGGACGGTCCCCTACTTGGCTTATTTGAGCCAGGGAGAACTGCCAACAGTGGAAATCCTTGCACGACAGATCATGAGACGATCCAAGTCTATGACTATCGTCAACGGCGAGTTGCATTGGCGCAGTGTCACTGGTGTTTTTCAGCGTTGTGTTTCGCTAGAGGAGGGCCGCGCTATTCTCAATGAGATTCACTAGCGATTGTGGTCACCATGCCGGCTCACGATCACTTGTGGCGAAGGCTTTTCGGCACGTGTTTTACTGGCTCACAGCTCATGCTGACGCAGAGGACATTTGTACGTAAGTGTGATGGTTGCCAGAAATATGCTTGCCAGGCTCATGTGCCGGCTCAAGAGTTGAGGATGATCCCGATAACTTGGCCTTTTGCGGTTTGGGGGCTTGACATGGTTGGGCCCTTCAAACGGTCTAAGAACAAGCATACACACCTTTTGGTGGCTATGGATAAATTTACCAAGTGGATGGAAGCAGAGCCAGTCAGCCACTGCGACGCAGCTACAGTTGTCAAATTTCTGAAAAAGTTGATATTTCGATTTGGATACCCGCACAGTATCATTACAGACAATGGAACCAATCTTTCCAAGGGAGTTATGAAACAGTTCTGTCAACAGGAGCACATCCGGCTTGACCTGGCATCGGTTGCGCATCTTCAGTCCAACGGACAGGCAGAAAGGGCCAATCAGGAATTGCTGCACGGTACCAAACCCCGGCTCATGGTGCCTTTGCAACGCACGCCGGGTTGCTGGGAAGAAGAGTTACCTGCGGTGCTTTGGAGCATACAGACTACTCCCAACAGGTCAACAGGCTATACGCCGTTTTTCCTGGTCTATGGTGCAGAAGCTGTACTTCCAAGCGATATTCGTCATGACTCCCCTCGCGTGGCGGCTTATGTGGAATCTAATAATGAGCAAGCTCGACAAGACGCTCTTGATGTTCTGGAAGAAGAACGCGAACTTGCCGCGTCCAGATCAGCAATTTATCAACAAGACCTACGTCGCTATCATAGCCGTAGAGTTCGCAGCCGTACTTTTCAGGAAGGTGACTTAGTGCTCTGTCTGATACAAGACCAGACAGGCATGCATAAGCTTTCACCACCTTGAGAAGGGCCCTTTGTGGTCAGCAAGAATCTCAACAACGGGTCATATTACCTGATTGATATACGTGAGGCAGATAAATCACGTACCTCTGAAGAGGAAACAAGCCGGCCCTGGAACATTGCCCAACTTCGGCCATACTACACCTGAGTCATCGATTCGGTCACATCTTTGTACATACCTTCTGTTGTGTATATACCTATTTTCGATCAAATAAAATAAAGACCAGCAGCTCTGTATAAGAGAGTTGTCGTTTCGCCTCAAAGTTGTGTGTTGGATCTTTATTTGTTGATCATGGTTAATTGGGGGCTTCCAACTCCATTGAGTTTAGCTTACAAAACCCTTTAACACGGCGAGATGCCACAAGTTGGTTAAACCTGCCTGTTAGCAAGATGATACTCCCTAAAAGCGACCCGGCGTACGTCTGATGAGTCAATCACTTTGGTGACCCTGAATTCATCAGAGTTAAAATGTTTGATTGGTTGTGGGAGAGCCGGCTTTCAAAGAGCGAGGATAAACCAACAGGCCAAAGTGCCAGCTTCATGAAAGCAATTCAGACTTGGGCGTTACAAGCCGGTCTTTCAAGTTGTGTTTTATAAAAACCGGCTTGTTGCAGTTATGTTCCCTTTTTCTGCATTCATCTCTTCTCTGCATGCATACATACATTCATACATAGCATTAACTTTAGTTCACTTTAATGTTCTTGATTCATTACACACAGTAACAAAGATTACTAGTCGTTTATGTGATTTCGTGAATCACAGTTATTGTCACGTGCAGTTGTTATTGTTTCAGCAGAATCACTCTCGTTGCGAAAACCGGCTCTCGAAGCCCAAAAGAGGATTCACAGAAGCACAAAGTATTTGTACAGGCAATAAACAAGCACAATACGCGATGGCACTGACATCAGCAACAAGTGTTTCACGCTACACTATTACAAGCCGCCCACCAGCTGCGGCCACGACAAAGGTTTTTACAGTTCAGGCTACAAAAGGACAAGCCGGCGTTTTATGTCGCCGGGTTAGAACTGGAGCCAGCACCCGACAAAGCACCATGTGCCGGCTCTTCATGGCCATCGTCATCCTCCGCCTCCTGACTTGATTCGCCGGTCGACCACTGGATTGAGCGCAACGCTTCAAATAGGGCATCGGCTGTTATCAGGGAGGAGGGGTCGACTTCAGGAGCGAAAGATGGCTTACGCATTCGGGTTAGGGCAACCGGCTCATGATTTGGCGTCTCCATCCGCTCATTCTCCTTCGTGTAGCCCGCCTTGTACTTGGTCAGATCTGCCTCTTCTGCAATCTCAGTGGCTGCAACCCGGGTTTCTTTGATACAGCGTTGAAAGTCTTTCTTGGTAAACGGCGAGTCGTCCACATTGAACTCTGGATACCCACCCACAATCTGAGCCGGGTCGAGTTCTGGCACATATGCCTTGGCTCGAGCAAGCGCTGTTAGAGCCCCAGAGTGACAACACGCCTTTTTCCAATCATTAAACCACCTGGGTACAATAGACAGCTCCTTCAACATGTCAGCAATCAGCTGTGGTGGTGATGTGGTGTTTTTTGCGGCCATTATGCGTCGGGAGCCGCCTATGTACAGCTGCTCCACAAAGGTATACACCGCCTTCAATTTCACTAGCGGTTGCTGCACCAACATTTGGTTCTTGCAGCCTTCAAGGACAAGTGCACACGATCGGTAAAGCCGGCTCAATATGATAAGTCGGCACAATTGACTCATAATAGTCGTTTTACTTACCAAAGATGGCTCAGCACATGGCGGTAATCTGGCCCTTTAGAGTCGCCAGCTCTTGAGTTACCAGCTCAAGCCTGGCTTCGGCCTCTTCAGCACGCGCGGCTAGGGTGGCTCTTGCTGCCTCCGTTTCTTCCAACGTACTCCGCACTACAAGCAGAGACTTATTGGCTTCTTCAGATGTCTTCTCCGCCTCTCGGCGCAGTTTCTTCTCCTTCCTTGCTTCCTTTCGGAAGAAGGTAGCTTGGGTCTCCACCTGGTTCAACATGTCCTGCAAAGCAGCATCAGTTATACATTGTCTGAACATTCCCCGAGCCGCCCTTCTGGTCGACCCGGCTCATGGGGGCTACGGGTTCCAGCGCTTCTCAAAATAGCAAAACAAGCAAGTTCCATGCAGATGCAGGCATTCTACATGGCACTTGGGGGCTAATGCATGATTTGATCTATTAGGCATGGAGACCCACCCGTCATGATATGACGAGCCGGCCTTTGGAGGTGCTAGCTCAGGTTATGCATGCAAGATACAATTTGGAAGTCCCGGGTCATCATTTCATAATGACCCGGCCCTTGGGGGCTACATATATATATGGTTCATGGAAGAAGGCGCAATTACCTCGTATTTTCGCTTCAAGGAGGATATCATCGCAATTTCTGTATCCCGGCTTTCAGACAGCCGGGTCAGCATAGCTTGGTGCAGGGAGCTGGCATCTTGGTCTTCAAAGGCAGGAAACTCAAGAGCCTTCTTCCCCTTATCCTTCGGGGCCGGCTCAGGCTTGGCAGGAACTTTTGTGGGAGCGGTAGAAGCTTCTGGTGTAGTTTGCTGTTCTCTGGTCACCACTACATCATCCTGAGCCGGTGCCGCGGGCTGCTCTTCAGGCTGCTCCTCAGCTGGATTCTCTCTCTCCTGAACAACAGGAGAAGAAGCGCGAGCCAGGCTTGCGATGTCTTGAGGTGGCGGGCTGTTCTGGAATGGCGGCTCGTCCTGGGTGACTAAGGTGGCCTCCGTCTCTCCCTGAGGGCCTGTTTGAATGATCGGGTCAGATGACCCGGCAGGTGCTTTCTTCTTAATGGCCTTGGCGTTGTACAAGGAACAAGGAGTTATTCAGTTAAAGGGAGAGGAATAAGATACCACTATGTCACAGGAATGATTACTTACCCAGGGTTGATGTTGAAAGTCGGCGCCTGAGTAGCGCTTGACTCGTCCGAGGAGGGGGACATCTGATATGCCGAGTCATTTAAATGTAAGGGTTCCTTGAAACGACCAGCTAGAGGAAAAGAGGGAGTTGGACTGAGAAGCATCTCTGCCCGTGCTCTACGGGATGGCGGCTCATATGGAAGCCCGCTACTCAACTCGCCTTCACTACTCCGGGTCTTCCTTTTGGAGGTCCCGGCTTGCTGTGTTTTCTTCAAAACAAATTGGGGATCCAAATGAGCATCTTGATGTGAAAAAGGCACTTTACGGATGGTAACCCGGGGTTTTCTTCGTATTTTGCTGACCGCAGCCCGGGTTTTCTTTCGAACAGGTATTGGGGAATCAGAATCTGAGGAAATCAAGGTTACCTCTGGCTCGATGGTGGGGCTAATCTCAGCTTCATCCTGAAGATAAGGGGCATCAGCAAGTTGAATAAAAAGACAAGCAAGCGAGTCGAGCTCTACCTCAGCCTCATTTTCTACTGCCACCTCATCAGCATCGACCGGCTCATCCTGTTGCTCCACTGGAGCGGGGGCAGGCTGTCGAGGTTTCTTCTTTTTCCAAAACTTGTCGTCTGCCTGCATTTGTGATGAGTCGGCAATTAAGATTGAGATGAAGAAAGCGAGTCAAGAACAGAATAAGAGGGTGAAGGTACTTACTGAAGACACAGGGTTGGTCAAGCAGAAGGGAGCTAGCCCAGTTTTGTTACATTTCTCTTGGGGTCTCCCAGCAATTTCTTGGTGGCTTTATTGATTTCACCCACTAACAAATTAACTTGACTGAAGTGTTGCGCGTTAGCCGTCTCACCAGTATAATTGCACATCAAGTTGCCCCTCTGGCTAAGGGGCTGGATTCGCCAGCTTATCCAACACCGGGTCAGGTCGATCCCGGTGAGGCCATTAGCAGTCAAGGCCCTTAACTTGGAATAAATAGGGGCAACTTGCTTACGTTCCTCTGCTAACGGCCAACCCGGAAAGGTAACCGTGGCGTTGAGACGGTCCAGTCTGTAACCCGGTAGGGGGTTTTCACCTTGAGGAGCAGTGTTTTTGCAATAAAACCAAGTCTTGTTCCAGCCCTTGGGATGACTCGCCAGCTTGGCCTCAGGAAAGGGACTGTTTTTTCGCCGTTGAACAGAAATGCTACCAAGTTCTATACTAGGACCATCGGTGAACTCGGTCTGATGGTTGATGTAGAAGAATTCTCGGAAGAGAAGGACAGTTGGCTCTGTCTGGAGGTATACTTCGCAAAAAACTTGAAACTGGCAGAGATTGGTGATTGAGTTTGGACCAAGATCCTGTGGCCGGAGGTCGAAAAAGTTGAGAACGTCACGGAAGAATTTTGACCCGGGCGGACGAAACCCCCTCTGGAGATGATCTGCAAAGACGACCACTTCTTCTTGTTTAGGCTGGGGAGAACTCTCTTCGTCAGGTGCCCGCCAACTGATTGTTTCTTGAGCCGGCAAGAGGCCTTGCCCCACGAGCTCATTCAACATGAGAGTTGAGACATGGGATCTGACCCAGTTGCAGGCCTTGTCAGTCTTGGGGGCCATGATGATTTCAGATTTCAACTGCTAGGTAATAACGATAAGCCGGCGCGTTAAGCTCATGAGAGACAAGCCATCGGGGAATTTGAAGGTATAACCCGGCAAAATGATAAGACAACCATGATTGCTAAAGCCATGACCCAGATTTATGCAAGCTACGAAAAGCGGTGGTAAGCCAGAGGAGCAATGAGCCGGCGTCGGTAATTCAGTGGTATTTTGGGTTTTTGCTAAGTGTTGAGCTAGTTACAAACAAGAATCCAATGGAGCAGCTGCTTTTATAGATCTAAAAAATACTTCGAAAAAGAAAGTTTAAAGACCTAAACGTGGGTGAATATGAGAGCCCATTTTGTAATGGGGGTCTGTGGAAAGCAGTACAGAGATTTGGATGGGAAAAATGGCATCACCGCAATACTAAAAGTACCTATTCAAGTGATTCAGATGAATCTAGATCTGCTAATCAGAGGGGAAGATGAACAGTGACGAAGCTACGACGAACTGCGCAGAGGAATGAGGTACTACAGATCTAAAGGGAGAAGGATTTGGGCGTACCTGAGCACGGCGGATGTGGCCGGAGCGTTCTTGAGGAGCTCCGGTGGCGTCTAGGGCAACGGAGAGGTTGCAGTCGAGGTGGCCGGGGTTCTCGAAGGTGTGCGGTGGTGCTTCGGTTGCATGAAGCAGCAGATCCGAGGAAGAAGACGAGCAAGAGGTGAAAAATAATAGTGGGGGTGAGCTGGCCTCTTTATAGGCATGGTAAAAATTGGAATGGCAGGTGCGGAGCCCCAGGCGGTGTAGTAAATTTCGGCCGCGGGCTCCTCAATTTTCGCGCCTGACAAGACAATACGAACCCACTCAAAGATTCGATATGATGTCATCCCAGATTTTGCGGAAGTGGATTGTGACATCATGAGGAAAGGGAGCTGAAAAAAGCTAAGTCTGAAATCAAAGGAATGACCCGGCTCTTTATTTAACCTGGGAAATCATGACTGACAAGGATCGTGCTCCAGAAAGTCGGCCTGAGAAGTAATTGAATAATGTCTTATTAATAGTTTATCTTTCAGGATGGAGTTTAACATGAATGAATTCAAGTCAAACTGAGGGCTAATGTTGGGGATATTTCCCAGCATTTAGACCCGGCAGGATGATAACCCGGCCATAGAACGGACTCAGCGGGTCATCTCACTGCAGGGCTAAAGGATTCTGGGCGGGCCGGCTTGAGAAGGCTTAACAGGAAAGGCCGGCTTAGGCAATAGGCCGGCTCAAGAAGAAGATGAGCGGTATGAAGGCCGTCTTGGAGAACAAGTAGGAAAGAATACGAGACGGGTCAAGGTACGACCTGGACTCTCATGTAATCTATGGTTCCACCTGTATATATAAAGGGGAGCACCTAGGCAAAGAAGACTAAGTTGCAATCTCTCAAAAGCTTGGTTAGCAAATCTGCATCCTTGTAATCGAGAACCACAGTAATATAATCAAGCAGGACATAGGCTTTTACCTCCACAGTGAGGGGCCGAACCTGGGTAACCCGACGTTTTCTTGTTCGCGATCAACCCCGTTTAGCTTCCACACTTGTGCGATGGCCTCATCCCCAAGTCCTTTCACAAGGGCATCTGCCGTGTCAAAACCACGACACACACGGAGGCCCTTTGGCGGCTTAGGAGCTGCAGAATGGTGGCGAATCAACGCAGAGCTCATGGCGGCCAACGGAGATGGAGACAAAGGGGACGGAGTGGAAGCAGCCCCCGACGCGAACGGCACAGCGTAGGCGATGTGGACGACCGTGGCGGAGCTCCCGGACATCTCCGTGTGGCGTGGGGAGGCTGGCGGCTACGGTGCAGCAGCGGCGCGGCGACGGTGGCGTACTGGTGAGCTTGGGATCGAGGGAGAGAGCGGCGGCGAGGGGGAAGAGAGATGGCCGGGGCGTCCAGGGGGAGTGGTTGGGTCGGCCTTATCCGCCCACTCGACCGGGGAAGCGCCGACGCGTGCGGCAGCGTTGGCCTCGGTGAGCGCGCGGGCAACACGGCGCGGGAGCGGGTAGGGGAGGAAGACGACAGGAAGGGGGTGGGCTGGGCCGGCTCTGAAGCTATGGGCCTCAGTACACAGGTAAGCCTTCTCCCTTTTCTGTTTTTCTGTTTTTCCATTTATTTAAAAACAGAGGCGGTATAGGAAATTATCTGGGCTATCAAATGGCTTGAGAAAAATGTGGGACTAGGCCACATAAATCCCTTGCATTTTTAGGCACTGCCACAATTTTTTTGAGGAGCATCTGAATCCAAATGAATTTTCCACAAATAAAATGGCATTTTAAATGCTGAAATGCCACTGTTTTTATTTGCTATAGTCCATCTTAGCTTAGACGTGATGTTGTTTTCCTTAACAATCATTTGTTATGGAATTTTTGCTAAATGATGAACTATTTTGCAGCAACTTTTGTGCAACTTCATATTTCACTTGCAAATTGGAATTTGAATTCAGTGAAGGAGTTTGAAATGAGATATGATTTCACTCTGATCATTCCTTGCAAACCAAAGTAGCTTAGCATTAATATGAAGATCACTGTAGCTCATTTACACAGGGGTGTTATAATTCTCCTCCTCTAAAAGAAATTCTCGTCCCGAGAATTAAGAGGTAGAAGGGAAAAGATCGGGGTATTCTTCACGAAGGCGATTCTCATGTTCCCAAGTGGCTTCATCTTCAGTATGATTCGACCACTGCACTTTAAGGAACTTGATTACCTTCTGATGGGTTCGACGTTCAGCTTGATCAAGAATGCGGATCAGATGCTCTTTATAAGAGAGATCATCTTGCAATTCGAGCATTTCATGATCCACTGCATGGTGTGGATCCTTGAAGCAACGACGAAGTTGTGACACATGGAAGACATCGTGGATGTGAGAAAACTGCGGTGGCAATTCCAAATTATAAGCCACATATCCATGTCTGGCGAGAATGTGGAAGGGTCCAATGTAGCGAGGAGCTAACTTGCCCTTGATCCCAAAGCGATGAGTGCCCTTCATAGGAGTGACATGTAGATAAGCTTGCTCACCAGGATGATAGATCGATTCCCAGTGTTTACGATCATAGTTGCTCTTCTGGTGGGACTGGGCTGCCTTGAGATTTTCCCGGACAATACGGACTTGCTCTTCAGCTTGTTGGATAATATCCACACCAATGAGCAGCCGTTCCCCAGTTTCTGACCAATTCAGAGGGGTTCGGCACTTACGTCCATATAACACCTCGAAGGGTGCCATCTTCAAGCTAGCTTGATAGCTGTTGTTGTATGAGAATTCAGCATACGGGAGAGATTCTTCCCACTTCTTGCTAAATGAGATGACACAAGTACGTAGCATATCTTCAAGCACTTGGTTAACTCGTTCAACTTGACCTTGGGACTGGGGGTGATAAGTTGTGCTCCAGGTTATATGAGTTCCCATAGCTTCTTGGAAACTTTCCCAGAACTTTGAGGTGAAGAGGCTGCCACGGTCTGAACTGATCTCCTTCGAAATACCGTGGAGTGTCACAATTCTAGAGATATACAAGTCTGCTAACTAACTAGCAGTGATCGTCTCCTTGACTGCAGAAAATGTGCAACTTTGGAGAATTGGTCGACGACGACAAGAATAGCATCGTGACCCTTTTGTGATTTGGGAAGGCCAGTGATGAGATCCATTTGAACCTTGTCCCATTTCCATTCAGGGATAGGAAGCGGTTGCAGAAGTCCAGCAGGTTTTTGATGTTCTGCTTTGACGCGACGGCAAACGTCACATTCAGCAACATATCTAGCAATGTCTTGCTTCATATTAGACCACCAGTAACTCTGACGAATGTCTTGGTACTACCTGGATGAATAGACAGAGGTGTGTCATGTGCTTCTTTCATAACTTTCCCTGTCATATCGTCGAACTGGGGTACCACAAGGCGATCTTTGAAGAATAGAGCTCCATCCTTATCAAGCGAGAAATCTGAGGCCTTACCAGAGGCAAGATCACGCGTAATCTGGTCAACTTCAGTGTCATTCCTCTGCGCAGTCTTGATAGATTTCTTGAGAGTTGGATCCATGAAAAGGGTATTGAGGTAACCCTAGGGAACAATAAGAAGGTTCAACTTGCGAAGTTCTTCGTAAAGAAGGGGTTGAGCTTGCTGAACCATGAGGTTGTTGCAATAAGACTTGCGGCTCAAAGCATCGGCCATAACATTAGCCTTACCAGGGGTATATGTAATACCGCAGTCATAGTCTGTAATTGTTTCCATCCATCTTTATTGACGGTGATTCAAGTCTGGCTGAGTAAACAAATATTTTAGACTTTGATGATCAGTGTAGATCTCACAACGATTACCGAGGAGGTAATGTTGCCACAACTTCAGTGCATATATAACTGCAGCAAGTTCAAGATCATGAACTGGTTAATTCTCTTCATGAGGACGCAACTGTCGAGAGGCATAAGCAATCGCTTTGCGTTCTTGCATTAGGACACAGCCTAATCCTTGACGGGATGCATCACAATAAATCATGAAGTCCTTGCGGGAATCTGGAGGAGCAAGCACTGGGGCAGATATCAACTTGTCTTTGAGTGTCTGGAAACTTTCCTGACATTTTTTTGTCCACTCAAACTTAATGCCCTTGTGAAGTAAATCAGTCAAGGGCTTGGCAATTGATGACCCACAAGTATAGGGGATCAATCGTAGTCCTTTGGATAAGTAAGAGTGTCGAACCCAACGAGGAGCAGAAGGAAATGACAAGCGGTTTCCAGCAAGGTATTTTCTGCAAGCACTGAAATTATCGGTAACGAGTAGTTTGATAGCAAGATAATTTGTAACAAGTGACAAGTAGCAATAGTAACAAAGAGTGCAGCAAGATGGCCCAATCCATTTTGTAGCAAAGGACAAACCGGAACAATCTCTTATAATAAGTAAAGCATTCTCGAGGATACATGGGAATTTCATCTAGTCACTTTCATCATGTTGGTTTGATTCGCGTTCGCTACTTTGATAATTTGATATGTGGGTGGACTGGTGCTTGGGTGCTGTTCTTACTTGAACAAGCCTCCCACTTATGATTACCCCCTCTCGCAAGCATCCGCAACTACGAAAGAAGAATTAAGATAACTCTAACCATAGCATTAAACATATGGATCCAAATCAGCCCCTTACGGAATAGCGCATAAACTAGGGTTTAAGCTTCTGTCACTCTAGCAACCCATCATCTAATTACTACTCCACAATGCATTCCCTTAGGCCCAAATATGGTGAAGTGTCATGTAGTCGACGTTCACATGACACCACTAAGAGAATCAACAACATACATATCATCAAAATATCGAACGAATACCAAATTCACATGATTACTTATGACAAGACTTCTCCCATGTCCTCAAGAACAAAAGTAACTACTCACAAATCATCTTCATGTCCAAGATCAGAGGGGTATTGAATAGCATAATAGATCTGAACATATAATCTTCCACCAAATAAACCAACTAGCATCAACTACGAGATGTAATCAACACTACTAGCAACCCACAGGTACCAATCTGAGGTTTTGAGACAAAGATTGAATACAAGAGATGAACTAGGGTTTGAGATGAGATGGTGCTGGTGAAGATGTTGATGAAGATTTGTCCTCCCACGATGAGAGGGTCGTTGGTGATGTCGATGGCTTCGATTTCCCCCTCCCAGAGGGAAGTATCCCCGGCAGAATCGCTCCGCCGGAGAGCAAAATAGCTCCTGTCCAAGTTCCGCCTCGAGACAGCGGCGCACCGTCCCAAAAGTCTTCTCTATATTTTTTCTAGGGAAAATGGACTTATATACCATAAAATGGGGGCCAGAGGCTGGCCAGGGGCCCCACGAGCCACCAGGGCACGCCTGGGGGGGGGGGGGGGGTGGCGCGCCCTGGTGCCTCGTGGGCACCTGGGTGGCCCCCTCTGGTACTTCTTGATTCCAGTATTTTTTATTTATTCCAAAATAATTCTCCATGAAATTTCAGCTCATTTGGAGATGTGCAGAATAGGTATCTCTGACATAGCTTTTTCAGGTCCAGAATTCCAGCTGCCGGCATTCTCCCTCCTTGTGTAAATCTTGCATATTAAGAGAGAAAAGGCATTAGAATTGCTCCACAAAGTGTTATATTGATTAAAAACACTATAAATAATAGTAGGAAAACATGATGCAAAATGGACGTATCAGCAATCTTGGAGAAGTTCTCGACAAAACGGCGGCAATAGCTGGCGAGTCCGAGAAAACTCCTGACTTGCTTAACATTCTTCGGAGGAGTCCAGTCAAGAATAGCCTGAACTCACTCTGGGTTGACAGCAATACCATCCTTGGAAATCACATGACCAAGGTATGTCACTTCGGATAACCAGAATTCACACTTGGAATATTTGGCATATAGCTGATGCTCTCAAAGCTTTTCCAGTACAAGACGAAGATGTTCAGCATGTTCTTCTTTATTCTTGGAATACACAAGGATATCATCCAGATAAACCATGAAGAACTTGTCGTGGTATTCCATGAAGATATAGTTCATCAATCGAAAGAACGTTGCTGGAGCATTGGTTAAGCCGAAAGACATGACGGTGTACTCGTATGAGCCATAGTGAGTAACGAAAGTAGTCTTCGGAATATCCTCTTCATGAACTCGGATCTGGTGGTAACCCAACCTCAAATCGAGTTTAGAGAATACTGAAGAACCAGCAAGTTGATCATACAGATCATTGATCCGAGGAAGCGGATATTTGTTCTGAATTGTTGCCTGGTTGATAGGTCGGTAATCTAGGACTAACCGGTTCGTACCATCCTTCTTCTTAACAAAGGGAGAAGGTGCTCCCCAAGCAGAGGAACTTGGACGAATGAAACCCTTGCGAAGTGATTTGTCAATTTCCTCCTTAAGTTCAAGGAGTTCATTGATGTCAAATAACAGTGTGTGAATCGTACATCATACATTCAAAGGAATAGTTGCAGATAATCTAGCTCTCCGGGTTGATGTGATCACGAGAACCTAATGTTAGAGTTAGTAAAATCTTTAACCCGAAAAGAAGAGAGATCAGAATCCCGGAGTAAAGGAGAGGAATAAAAGATCCTAATCCCAACCATTTGCGATGTGGGCCCATAAGCCACACAACAATGTTAGTAAAATAGTTTTTCAAAGACTAGACTCAACTTTGGCCAAGGAGTTGGAAAGGGCTTCCTACAGGCAGTCGGCTCTGATACCAACTTGTGACGCCCCCGACTCGACCGTGCACTAATCATACACGCAAACATGCACGATCAAGACCAGAGACTCGCGGGAAGATATCACAACACAACTCTAGACACAAATTCAAACATAAGGGAGTTATATTACAAACCAAGGGTCACGAGGACCCGAATACATAAGTCAGTGAAAGCAACAATATCTGAGTACAAACATAATTAGACAAGTTTGCCTTCAGAAGGCTGAGCAAAACAACGACAACTAGATTGAAAAGGCGCAGGCCTCCTGCCTGGGAGCCTCCTATCTACTCCTGGTCGTCGGTCTCCACGTAGTAGTAGGCTCCGTCGGGGTAGTAGTAGTCATCGGTGGGATCAGCTGTCTCCGGGACTCCGTCATCTGATCGCAGAAATCGGGTAGGGGGGAAAAGGTAGCAAAGCAACCGTGAGTACTGATCCAAAGTACTCGCAAGACTTACATCAGATCTATGCTAAGTATGCATAGGTATCAAAGGGAAGGGGATGTATCTGTGGACTAAACTGCAGAATGCCAGAGTAGAGGGGAAATGCCTAGCCTATCGAAGACTAGCTTCTTGCAGCATCATAAGAGAGTAGAGTAGCATATAATATAGTAACAAGTATATATTAGCAACGCCCAGAGATCCTTCCTCGACACCCTGCGAGAAAGCGATCACGGAGCCATAATATCAGTTTAGTATCACAAGTATCTAGTTCTAGTTGTAGTAGATCAGGATACAACTCTAAGCGTCCTGTTACCGTGGACACGGCTATTCGAATAGATAACTTTCCTGCAGGGGTGCACCAACTTACCCAACACGCTCGATTGACTCCGGCCGGACACACTTTTCCGGGTTATGCCCGACCTCGGCTGATCGACACGCCGTAGTCCTACCTAGGCTCAGCAGAGAGGCCAGCACGCCGATCTAAACCCTAAGCGCTCAGGGGTCTGGGCCCATCGCCCTTTGCACTCCTGCGTGTTGCGTACGCGACTGGGACCAGACCTAGCCCCTGTATACACACGCGGGCTGTCACAGTCCACCCGGGCGCGCGCCGCACAACTGCTGACGTCTGAAGAACTTCGGAAGAAACATACGATGCCAAGTGCCCATACTTATTCCCGCGTGGTGGTCAGTGCGTAAAAGTCTAGAGGACTACTCAGATCATATATCCAAACCCATTAGTGTGTTGGGAGCTCGCGGTGACGATCAGTCATCCTGTCGCTCCGTCTCGCAGACTTACGACAAGGGTCAGGCCCATCCCTCTCCTGGGGCGGTCTGCCTGCCCGGCCGTGCCGCGTAATTATCTCGCGGGTACTCTCACGGTCAACCCGACTTCACATCTCTCGCGGGTACCCCTTGGGTCGACCCGACTTCAACAAGGGACTGAGGTAATAGTCAAGGTAACAGTGTGTCCATAACATCCAGAGAATCTGAGGAATCATCCTCGATAGATTCCCAATAGATGAAAACGTCAAGGTGAACTTGGAGGAATCACCCTCGATGGGTTCACGCTTGAGGTGTTGCACGACATAGTCATCATCGGGAGTGGTGAGCGAGGAATCACTCTCGGTAAACCACATCCGATGTGCTGCACTACAGAAATATCATCAGAAGTGAGATATGAGGCATCACCCTCGACACTCGATAGTAGCTCTGTAGAGTCGTACAACTAAGGGGGTGCTGGTAGCGTGTTCGGTCTCTGTACGACGATCACATTGATCGAGTCATCGGTAGTAAAGCATGGCAACAAGGAGAAGGATGTGGGGCCTCTGATGGATCACTAACCAGCCTATACTAAGCATATAGGACAACAGATAAAGTATCAACAACAGGTTACAAAATCAGGCTATGCATCAGAATAGGAGCTATCGAATAACAATAGCAAAATCTAATGCAAGCATGGTAGAGAAAGAATGGGCAATATAGGAATGATCAAGGGGGTTTTGCTTGCCTGGAAGCTCTGCTGAGAAGGACGGGTCATCGACGACGTAGTCGTACTCGGGGTCAACAGCAGTCTCGGGGTCTACCGGAGAGAAGAGGGGGAAGAAACAGTAAATATAAAGCAAACAAATGCATCACAAGGCATGACATGGCAATATGCTGTGCTGGGGGTGACCTAATGCGGTGCTAAGCGTTACAGACGGAGCGGGAAAATATCTGGGAATATTTTCCCGGCTTTAGGCAATTATCGGACAGACGATCCAGAGGGGAAGGTTCCATATTTGCAGTGTTGAAGGCATGCGACGGGTATGTGGATGGCATATTCGGATTCATCTTATTTTTCTGATCATTTTTCATATATATATTATTTTCATCCGAGTTACGGATTATTTTATATGATTTTTCAAAGTTTTAAACAATTTCTAGAATTAAATTTAATTCGAATTTTAAACAGTGCAGGAACCTTTTACACCCACCGTGGGCTAGCCACAGTGGATGACAGGTGGGGCCAGGGGGCCCAGTCAACAGTCAACTGGGTTGACTGCTGACCTGACCCAGCTGGCAGGTGGGGCCCTCCTGTCATACACAGGAGCTAATCTAATTTATTTAGTTAAACTAATTAGCTAGGTGGGACCCCACTGTCAGTGACTAAACTAATTACCAGATTAAGTTAATTAACAAAAACAGTAATTAACCGAGTGGGGCCTACAAGTCAGAGACTGAGGCTGCACAGTCAGCACGTTGACCAGGTCAACGAAGTCAACGGGGCCTATGGGACCCACTGGCAGTGACCCAGGGTGGGTTCCAGGGCCAGCCACGTCGGCGGTGGCGCCGGAGTTGGCTCCGGCGACCATCCCCGTGGCAGAGCGGCTCGGTTCCTCGCCGGAAAATTGCTACAGACTACCAAATCGCGCGCGGCTGGTCGCGTTGGAACGGGTGGACGACGCCGCGTCGAATGGTGGTACCGACCGGAGCTGGGGCTGCCGGAAACGACGCCGGTGATGAGCGGAGGCGGCGGCGGCGTTCGGGCAAACATGAAAATGGCGGCACGCTACGCAAACGAGCGAACTAACTATGCAGGCGGCAGCAGCAGATCACCAGGAGCACATTGGAGCGGAAAACGGAGCAGGAAGAGCTCGGGAACACATGGTTCCACAGACATGGTGGCGGCCAGAGCTCGGCTTCGGCAGGAGCTAGCTACTGGGCGAGGCAGAGCAGCACATGGGCAGGGGAGACTCGCGGCTCACCTAGCTAGCACACGGAGGCCCTTTGGTGGCTTAGGAGCTACAGAACAGCGGCGAATCGACGCAGAGCTCACGGCGGCCGACGGAGATGGAGACGAAGGGGACAGAGTGGAAGCAGCCCACGACGCGAATGGCACAGCACAGGCGATGTGGACGACCTTGGCGGAGCTCCCGGACATCTCCATGTGGCGTGGGAAGGCTGGCGGCTACGGTGCAGTGTCCGCGCGGTAATGGTGGCGTACTAGTGAGCTTGGGATCGAGGGGGAGAGCGGCGGCGAGGGGGAAGAGAGATGGTCGGGGCGTCCAGGGGGAGTGGTTGGGTCGGCCTTATCCGCCCACTCGACCGGGGAAGCGCCGATGCGTGCGGCAGTGCCGGCCTCGGCGAGCGCGCGGGCGACATGGCGCGGGAGCAGGTAGGGGAGGAAGATGACAGGAAGGGGGTGGGCTGGGCCGGCTCTGAAGCTACGGGCCTCAGTGCACACGTAAGCCTTCTCCCTTTTCTTTTTTTCTTTTTTTCCATTTATTTAAAAACAGAGGCAGTATAGGAAATTATCTGGGCTATCAAATGGCTTGAGAAAAATGTGGGACTAGGCCACATAAATCCCTTGCATTTTTAGGCACTGCCACAAAATTTTTGAGGAGCATCTGAATCCAAATGAATTTTCCACAAATAAAATGGCAATTTAAATGCTGAAATGGCACTGTTTTTTATTTGCTATAGTCAATCTTAGCTTAGAGGTGATGTTGTTTTCCTTAACAATCATTTGTTATGGAATTTTTGCTAAATGATGAACTATTTTTTAGCAACTTTTGTGCAACTTCATATTTCACTTGCAAATTGGAATTTGAATTCAGTGGAGTTTGAAATGAGATATGATTTCACTGTGATCATTCCTTGCAAACCAAAGTAGCTTGGCATTAATATGAAGATCACTGTAGCTCATTTACACAGGGGTGTTACAAATAAATGATGTGCTTATTCTTGCAAATAGAAATTATGTGCCCGTGGACTTTATTGTTCTTGATATTGAATGCAATCCTTCTTGCCCCATAATACTTGGTAAGCCTTTTCTACGAATGATTGGTGCTATTATTGATATGAAAGAAGGTAATATAAGATTTCAATTTCCACTTAAGAAAGGGATGGAACACTTCCCTAGAAAGAGAATTAAAGCACCTTATGAATCTATGATGAGGGCCACCTATGGAATTAACTTGAAGGATGACAACACTTGAAACTATGCATTATGCCTAGCTAGGGGCATAAAACAATAGCGCTTGTTGGGAGGCAACCCAATGAATAAAATATTTTTTTTGCTTTTACCTTCTGTTCTTGAGTGTTTACACAATTATAGCCTCTGTTACGATTGTGTTTTTATGTTTTAATTAGTGTTTGTGCCATGTAATGCCTTTGGGATGATTTGGAAGATAGTATGATTGATGCTGTTTGAAAACAGAAACTTTTGCGTCCAGTGCTGGAATTTTGGTTTTTCGCTGGAGCGTCAGAACCTTCTGATTTTTTTTACACAATATTTATATATGAATTTCCCACGTTTTCCTCATTTTTCAGAATTTTTGGAGTTACAGAAGTATGACGTTAATTCAGATCTTTACAGACTGTTCTGTTTTAGACAGATTCTGTTTTTGTTGCATAGTTTGCTTATTTTGATGAATCTATGGATCGTATCAGGGGGTATGAATCATGGAGAAGTTGGAGTACAGTAGCATTATGCCAATATTAAATATTAATTAATTTACCACAGTACCTAAAGATTAAGATTTGTTTGTTATACTAACGGATCTCACGAGGTTTCTGTTGAGTTTTGTGTGCTGAAGTTTTCAAGTTTTGGGTGAGACTACAATGGATAAAGGAATAAGGAGCGGCAAGAGACTAAGCTTGGGGATGCCCAAGGCACCCCAAGGTAATATTCAAGGAAGACTCAAGCATCTAAGCTTATGGATTCCCCGGAAGGCATCCCCTCTTTCGTCTACAATCTATCGGTAACTCACTTGGAGCTATATTTTTATTCATCACATGATATGTGTTTTACTTGGAGCGTCTTGTGATATAGTTTGTTTGCTTTTTAGTTTGTCACAATCATCTTTGCTGAACACACCTTTTTGAGAGGGACACACATTATTCGTGATTTGTTAGAATACTATATGTGCTTCACTTATATCTTTTGAGCTAGGCAGTTGCTCTAGTGCTTCACTTATATCTTTTAGAGCACGGCGGTGGTTATATTTTAAAGAAATAGTTGCACTCTCATGCTTCACTTATATCCTTTTGAGAGTCTAATGAATAGCAATGGTAATATGCACGGGTTATGAATTTGGTCCTGATATGATAGGTATTCAAGAGGGATATAATAAAACTTTCATGTAGATCACTGAATATGATAAGTTTGATTCCTTGCAATAGTTTTGTGATATTAAGATGGTAATATGTGGGAGGTATTAGTAGATAATTGTGGTTTAGTAAGAATATTGGTGTTAAGGTTTGTGATTCCCGAAGCATGCACGTATGATCTGTCGTTATGCTAAGAAGTTGGAGCATGATTTATTGTTGATTGTCTACCTTATGAGTGGCAGTCGGGGACGAGTGATGGACTTGTCCTACCAATCTATCCCCCTAGGGGCATGCGTAATAGTACTTTGCTTTGAGGGCTAATAAACTTTCGCAATAAGTATGTGAGTTCTTTATGACTAATGTGAGTCCATGGATTATACGCACTCTCACCCTTCCGCAATTTGTTAGCCTCTTCGGTACCGTGCATTGCCCTTTCTCATATTGAGAGTTGGTGCAAACTTCGCCGGTGCATCCAAACCCCGTGATATGATATGCACTATCACACATAAGCCTCTTTATATCTTCCTCAAAACAGCCACCATACCTACCTATCATGGCATTTCCACAGCCATTCCGAGATATATTGCCATGCAACTTCCACCGTTTCGTTTTTATGACACACATCGTCATTATCATATTGCTTTGCATGATCATATAGCTGACATAGTATTTGTGTCTCAGCCACCGTTCATCATTTTTATACATGTTACGCTAGCATCATTGCACATCCTGGTACACTGCCAGAGGCATTCATATAGAGTCATATTTTTGTTCTAGTATCGAGTTGTAATATTGAGTTGTAAGTAAATAAAAGTGTGATGATCATCATTATTAGAGCATTGTCCCAGTGAGGAAAGGATGATGGAGACCATGATTCCCCCACAAGTCGGGATGAGACTCCGGACGAAAAAAAAGAGAAAAAGAAAAAAAAAGGCCAAAAAGAGCCATGAAAAAAAATGAGAGAAAAAGAGAGAAGGGGCAATATTACTATCCTTTTTCCACACTTGTGCTTCAGAGTAGCAACATGTTTTTCATATAGAGAGTCTCCTATTTTGTCACTTTCATATACTAGTGGGAATTTTTCATTATAGAACTTGGCTTGTATATTCCGATGATGGGCT
Organism: Elymus sibiricus; assembly: GCA_039707655.1. NCBI lineage: Eukaryota > Viridiplantae > Streptophyta > Magnoliopsida > Poales > Poaceae > Elymus > Elymus sibiricus. The sequence goes on from CM077672.1 coordinate 279,404,684, forward strand.
TCCTCAAATGCCCGAGGTCTTCATGAGCAAGCAAGTTGGATGCACACCCACTTAGTTTTCATGTTGAGCTTTCATACACTTATAGCTCTTAGTGCATCCATTGCATGGCAATCCCTACTCCTCGCATTGACATCAATTGATGGCCATCTCCATAGCCCGTTGATTAGCCTCGTCGATGTGAGACGATCTTCTTATTTTTTACTTCTCTTATTTATCTCTACACTTCTTATTTTTGACTTCTCTTATTTATCTCTACCACCACACTCTATTCCACCCATAGTGCTATATCCATGGCTTGTGCTCATGTATTGCGTGGGGGTTGAAAAAGCTGAAGCGCATTAAAAAGTATGAACCAATTGCTCGGCTTGTCATCGGGGTAGTGCATGATAAATACTATGTGTTAAGATGGTGCATGACAGGATTATATGATTTTGTAGGGATAACGTTCTTTAGAATTTTTATTTTGAAAGACATGATTGTTTATTAGTATGCCTGAGTATTGATGTCTTTATATCAAATTATAGACTATTGCTTTGAATCATTCGGATCTTATTATTCATACCGTAAGAGAGAGATTAGATGATGAAACATGATAGGTAGCATTCCACATCAAAAATTCTATTTTTATAATTTACCAACTCGAGGACGAGCAGGAATTAAGCTTGGGGATGCTTGATACGTCTCCAACGTATCTATAATTTTTTATTGTTCCATGCTATTATAGTATCAATCTTGGATGTTTTATATGCCATTATATATCATTTTTTGGGACTAACCTATTAACCCAATGCCCAGTGCCAGTTGCTGATTTATGCTTGTTTTTGCCTTTTCAGAAAATTATTATCAAAAAGTGTCCAAACGATAAAAAAACTTTGGATTAATTTTTTCTGGACCAGAAGAGACCCACAAAGCTTCGGGAGAAGACCAGAAGAGCCACGAGGAGGCGACAAGCCTGGAGGGCGTGCCAGGGGGTAGGGCGCTGATAACCCACAAGTATAAGGGATCCCAACAGTTTTCGAGGGTAGAGTATTCAACCCAAATTTATTGATTCGACACAAGGGGAGCCAAAGAATAGTTGCAAGTATTAGCAGTTGAGTTGTCAATTCAACCACACCTGGAGACTAAATATCTGCAGCAGAGTGATCAGTAGCACAGTAGTATGATAGTTTGATAGCGGTAGCAATAATAGTAATGGTAGCAGTAGTAGTTTTGTAGCAATTGTGACAGTAGTAGCAACAGTAGTAACTTAGCAAGAAACAATATGTGAAAACCTCGTAGGCATTGGATCGGTGATATTCGTTGGATAACATTCATCATGTAACAGTCATAACCTAGGGCGACACAGAACTAGCTCCAATTCATCAATGTAATGTAGGCATGTATTCCGTATATAGTCATACGTGCTTGCGATAAGAACTTGCATGACATCTTTTGTCCTACCCTCCCGTGGTAGTGGGGTCCATAAGGAAACTAAGGGATATTAAGGCCTCCTTTTAATAGAGAACCGGAACAAAGCATTAACACATATTGAATACATGAACTCCTCAAACTATGGCAATCACCGGAAACAATCCCAATTATTGTCACCTTGGGGTATGCGGATCATAACACATAGCAGGTGCATATAACTTGCAAGATCAATCAAGAACACAAATATATTAATGAAAACATAAAGGGTTCAGATCTGGAATCATGGCACTCGGGCCCTAGTGACAAGCATTAAGCATAGCAAAGTCATAGCAACATCAATCTCAGAACATAGTGGATACTAGGGATCAAGCCCTAACAAAACTAACTCGATTACATGATAAATCTCATCCAACTCATCACCGTCCAGCAAGCCTACGAAGGAATTACTCACTCCCGGCGATGAGCATCATGAAATTGGTGATGAAGGATGGTTGATGATGACGATGCCGGAAGATCACCCTCTCCGGAGCCCCGAACGGACTCCAGATCTGGCCTCCCGATGAAGAACAGGAGGTGGCGGCGGCTCCGTATCGTGAAACGCAATAAAACTTCCTCTCTTATTTTTTTCTTCTGGAAACTGAATTTATAGCGTTGGAATTAGGTCAGACGGAGCCACGTGGGCCCCACGAGGTACCAGGGCGCGCCAGGGGGGGTGGCGCGCCCTGGTGCCTCGTGGGCACTGGGTGGCCCCCCTCCAGTGGGTCTTGGTGCTAGTATTTTTTATATATTCCATAAAAAATCTCCAAAAAGTTTCATCCAATTACAAGAACTTTGATTTTCTGCACAAAAACAACACCATGGCAATTCTGCTGAAAACAGCGTCAGTCCGGGTTAGTTCCATTCAAATCATGCAAATTAGGGGCGAAAACAAGAGCAAAAGTGTTTGGAAAAGTAGATACGACGGAGACGTATCAACTCCCCCAAGCTTAACTCATTGCTTGTCCTCAAGCAATTCAGTTGACAAACTGAAAGTGATAAAGAAAAACTTTTACAAACTCTTTTGTTCTTGCATCTATATATATGCTTAAGTAGTGCCCAAGTTTTCAGCAAAGATTATAACTAACCATGCAAATGATAACTCTTAGAAATTATATTCACTCATATCTATGGCATAATCAACTAGAGAGCAATAATAAGATATCTCAAATGCCAACACTTTGTCAAAACAATCATGATATAATATGACAACATGGTATCTCGGTAGCCCTTTCTGAGACTGCAAAACATAAATGCAGAGCACCTCCAAAGTTCAAGCAGCGACTAAACATTGTAATTCATGGTAGAAGAGATCCAGTCATGATGCACACAACATTAACTATACACAATGCATGAGAATGACAATAGTGCTCTCAGGTATGGTGCTTGTTTGAGAAGGTGATGACTCAACAATAAAAGTAACATAACATAAAAGTAAATAGATATGCCCTTCGCAGAGAGAAGCATGGATTTGCAGAGGTGCCAGAGCTCGAAGCTTAAATCAGAGATAAATAAAGTTTTGGGAGGTATGCCTTTCCTGTCAATGTTACGACCGAGAGTTTTCAATATCTTCCATGCTAAACACATTAGCGGCGGTTCCCAAGCAGTAAAGTAAAGTTTAGTCCCCCTCCACCAACAATCACAAGCCATGGCTAGCCGAATCCTCGGGTGCCCTCCATACCAACAACTTTTCGGGGGAGTTGTTTTGTTATTTTGCAATTTTAATAATGGGACTGGGCATCCCGATTACCGGCCCCTCTCGTGCAAGGACGAGTGAATAAACACTCATCATGAGAATAACCTGCTTAGCATGGAAGATACTGACCGCCCCCTGTCGCTCCATGAGCAGTACGGGCACACAAAACAGATGTTCATTTGAATATTTAGAGGTGGCACATGCGAATTTACTTAGAACGGCAGAGTAATACCGCATATAGGTAGATATAGTGGATTCATCTGGAATAACTTTAGGTTTAAAGGTTTTGATGCACAAGTAGTATTCCCGCTTAGTACAGGCGAAGGCTAGCAAATGGGTTGAGAAGCGACCAGCTAGAGAGCGAAAACGGTCATAATCATGCATTGTGAATAATCAACATTGAATACTAGCATGAGTAGGATATAAGAACCATGAACATAAATATCATCGAGGCTATGTTGGTTTTGAATCAACTACATGTGTGAACATGTGCCAAGTCAAGCCACTTGAAACATTCAGAGGAGGATACCATATCATCATACTACATCACAATAATTTTAATGCATGTTGACACTCAAGATAAATCATTATCCACTCCTAGCTACTTAAGCATGGCATGAGCAACTATAATCTCTAATTGTCATCATAAACATGTTTAATCATAACATGCTGAATCATGGATACTGAGTTAAGCATATTTACAAAAACAAAGAACAAGTTGAGTTCATACCCGCTTTTCCTTGCCACAGTCACTTCATCAAGTCATCGTCATTATTGCCTTTCACTGGCACGACCGAATGATATGAAAATAATAATAGTGCAAGCATGCCGTGGACTAAGCTGGAATCTGCAAGCATTTTATTCAAAGGAGAAGACAAAGTAAAATGGACTCTTTGTTAGATAAACAACAATGCATATGGGAGCCATTCAACATTTTCATCGTGATCTTCTCCTCACAATGACTCAACAAAAGAAAAGAATTTCAGAGAAACACACCGAAATATTTTTGGAGTTTTTAGTTTTCTGAAGAAAGCAAATTAAAGAAGGAAACGAAAAACAAGAAAAGAAAACTATTTACACGGGAGAACTCCCAACAAGCAAAAGAAGAAACGGGAAATCTTTTTGGGTTTTCTTTTAATACTACGAAACTACGACTAATTAAACTAGAAAGAAAAACCGAAAAGAAACGAGAAATGTTTTTGGATTTTCTCAAAGTTTTTTGAAACACACAAGAAGAAAGCGAGAAAATAAACTAGCATGGATTATACAATGAAAAAGTATGAACACCGACAACTGGAATGAATGTGTGAACACGAATGTAATGTCGGTGAGAAACACGTACTCCCCCAAGCTTAGGCTTTTTCCTAGCTTGGTCTACTGCCACGGCTATCTTGGGTAGTAATCAAAATGGTAGCTCGTAGAGGCGTTCTGAGCTGCCTCCTCAGCCAGACGAGCAGCCTCGACAGCCGCATTGTACTCGTGCACCTCACTCTCATGAAGAAAATATTTCTGTTTGTTCTGAAAATCAAAGAGGGCAGGAGCAGGCAAAGCAACATACACAGAGTGATATTTATTAAAAACTAAGTTATATTCATAACCCTGTGCGTTGCGTCTTAAAAACCTATGTTCTCGCATTGCTTCGAAATTCAGGTATTTATAAGGCAAGAGGGGATCATTGAATTTGGGCGAGACCCCTAACCTTGCAGCTAAACGGGAGGCATAAACTCCTCCATACAAATCACCACTACCCGCATTACGCTGCAGCCTACGTGCAACAATAGCCACAAGATTATAAAGCTTGCTACCAGTCAAAGCTGTATGAATAAGACTCAGATCAGGGGCGCAAAGTGCACTACAGTCTTGTTTACCAACAACGCATTTACCATTAAAAAGCGCAAAATACCGAATAGCGGGAAAATGAATGCTAATTGTTCTGACCTGCGTGATTCCCCTATCCTCACCGTTGCAAAGGCTGTTGAGAAACAACTCATAATCAGATCTTGGGGGCTCATCTAATGAACCCCAATATGGAATTTTTCATGCATCACAGAATTCTTCTAGAGGCATATTATAAGATTTGTCATAGAGGTGAAATAATACTCTAGAAGTGTGCCGGTGAAAGTCAAAGTTCTGAGTAAAGGAATGAGTGAGGTTGTAGCTGTGGTGGCTTATCTGCGATAAAGGCTGAGAGCTCGGCATTGTGAATATATTGGTCAAATTCCTCCTTGATGCCAGCACCTAGCATGAACTCGTTGCACGGCCATCGACATGATTTTGCTTCAGCATCTCGCACTGAACTTGCCCTTGGTTCCTCATATGATTGGCGTGCCGAGCTTTCACTTGATGATGCTTCCGAGGACCTCCTCCTCGAAGAACTTCTCCGGAAGATATTCATTTTCCTATGAACAAATTTCTAAAAAAAATTGGGTCACAAAATGATATCAATAAAACTTCACAAGATTGATAGCAACTACTCATATAGATGTCTAGAGGCTATATCAAGCAATAAAACTACTTGGAACTCAAAGAATTCAACATGCAAGCTCATTTTCTGTAGCACCAAGAGCAGCTAATTATGCAAAATATAATCCACTAGAGCAAAAACTAATTGGAGCAATGGAGGAGTCACATACAAAGGAGCAATTTCCCAAAACAGTTTCGGAAACGGAGCTCTGAGCAAAGAGATCGAAAATTTCAGGTTTGTGAGCAAGAACACGAGGGAGAGAGCTACCAGGAATTTTTGCTACAGGTAAGAGACGAAGTGAGCTAAAGGGATAAGTGAGGGGGTCCCTGTGGGGCCCATGAGGTATCTGGGCGCGCCAGGAGGGTGGCGCGCCCTGGTGCCTCGTGGGCACCTGGGGCACCCCCCTGGTATGTGTCCAGTGCTGAAAATTCTTAAATATTACATAAAAATTCATATCAAAATTTTATTGCATTTTGAGTACTTTTATTTCTAGGCACTTTTTATTGCACGGATAAATCAGAAAACAGGATAATCATGCCATTTTATTGCATTTAACTAAAAATAAAAGAAAATAAAAAGTGGGTACAGAAGGTTGTGTCTACTAAATTCATCGACCACATGCCTCTCTGAAAGAATCCATTAATAAGGTTGATCAGGTCTTATTAACAAACCATTTCCGAGTAACATGAAACCGAAGAACTTTCGTATAACACTAAGTTACCTCAACGGGGATATGCATCTCCCCGATAATGAGAGTTTCATATTTCCCATTAACAGTAGGAAGAGGGATTTGAAAGCTTCCAATAGTGATTGTCGGAGTCTTTTCAATAATATGAATACCATTTACTTGAAATTGTTTCTTCGGAAAGTGCACCGTATGTTCATTACCATTGATATGAAAAGTGATCTTGCTTTTGTTGCAATCAATAACAACCCCTGCAGTATTCAAGAAGGGCCTACCAATGATAATCGACATGTTGTCATCCTCGGGCATATCAAGTATAACAAAGTCTGTTAGAATAGTAACGTTTGCAACTACAACGGGCACATCCTCACAAACACCGATAGGTATGGCAGTTGATTTGTCAGCCATTTGCAATGATATTTCAGTGGGAGTGAGTTTATTCAAATAAAGTCTTTTGTATAAAGAGAAAGGCATAACACTAACACCTGCTCCTAAATCACACAAAGCAGTTTTGAAATAATATCTTTTAATGGAGCATGGTATAGTTGGTATTCCTGGATCTCCTAGTTTCTTAGGTACTCCATCCTTAAAAGAACAATTTGCAAGCATGGTAGAAATTTCAGCTTCAGGTATCTTTCTTTTATTCGTGACAATGTCTTTCATGTATTTAGCATAGGGTGGGATCTTTATAATATAAGTCAAACGAGTACGCAAAAAGACTGGCCTAAGCATTTCAGCCAAGCGCTCAAATTCTTCCTCATCCTTTTTCTTAGATGGTTTAGGAGGAAAGGGCATTGGGTTTTGGACCCATGGTTCTCTTTCTTTGCCGTGTTTTCTAGCAACGAAGTCTCTTTTATCATAACGTTTATTTTTAGTAGGTGGGTTATCAAGATCAACAACAGGTTCTATTTCAACATCATTATCAGGTTCTTTATCAATATCTGGTTGGGTATCCACATGAACATCATCATTATTATTATCATCAGGTGGTTGTTCATTACCAGATTGTGTTTCAGCATCGGAAATAGAAACATCATTACTATCCTCCAAGGGTTTTTCTACCTCGGGTTCACTAGAAGTATGCAAAGTCCTATCATTTTTCTTTTTCTTTTTCTTTTTTAGATGGACTAGGTGCATCTACATTAATTCTTTGAGAGTCTTGTTCAATTCTTTTAGGGTAACCTTCAGGATAAAGTGGCTCCTGAGTCATTCTACCTCCTCTAGTCATTACTCTAAGAGCATGATCATTCATATTGTTATTCATTTCATTGAGCAATTCACTTTGAGATTTAGCAACTTGTTCTAATTCAGTTTGAACCATAGATGCATGTTTACTCACACCTTTAACATCATTTGCAATTCTAAATAACAAGTCACTCAAGCGATCAATCATGTAGGCATTTCATTTTAATTGTTTGATAACATTTGCATTAAAATGATCTTGCTTAATAATATAATTGTCAAATTCATATAAGCATTGACTAGGAGGTTTGTTATAAGGAATATCACCTTCATCAAATTTTATAAGAGAATTTACCTCTACTACCTGTGTCGGTTTGTCAAGACCATGTATTTCTTCAATAGGTGGTAAATTCTTAACATCTTCAGCTTTAATACATTTTTCCTTCTGGCATTTCTTTGCCTCTTGCATATCTTCAGGACTGAGATATAAAATACCCCTCTTCTTCGGAGTGGGTTTAGGCGGTGGTTCAGGTAGTGTCCAATCATTATCATTCTTTAATAAATTATTCAATAATTCCTTAGCTTGTTCAATAGTCCTTTCCCTGAAAACACAACTCGCACAACTATCTAGGTAGTCCCTAGAAGCATCGGTTAGTCCATTATAGAAGATATCAAGTATTTCATTTTTCTTAAGAGGATGATCAGGCAAAGGATTAAGTAATTAGAGAAGCCTCCCCCAAGCTTGAGGGAGATTCTCTTCTTCAATTTGCACAAAGTTAAATATTTCCTTTAAGGCAGCTTGTTTCTTATGAGCAGGAAAATATTTTTCAGAAAAGTAATAGATCATATCCTGGGGACTACGCACACATCCAGGAGCAAGAATATTATACCACTCTTTAGCATCACCCTTTAAAGAGAAAGGAAATAACTTAAGAATATAATAATAGCGAATTTTGCCCACATGAGCAAATAGGGTGGCTATATCATTTAATTTATTAAGATGTGCCACAACGGTTTCAGTTTCATAGCCATGGAAAGGATCAGATTCAACCAAGGTAATTAACCCAGGATCAACAGAGAATTCATAATCCTTATCAGTAATAAATATGGGAGAGGTAGCAAACTTAGGATCATATTTCATTTTATCCCGCATAGATTTTTCTTTCCTATCAGCAACCAGTTTTATAACTTCATGTCTATCGTTACAAGCAAGAATGGCTCTAGCTGTCTCCCTATCAAAGCATTGTTTATCAGGTGTTTCAACTCTCGTAGGAGAGCTAGGCATAATAGGTGAATCATAATTCTCAAGAGTTTCAGCATTTTCAATTTCTTTAGCTTTAGCAATTTGTTCAGTAAGAAATATCCCAAGTGGCACAACATTATCAAGCATAGTACTAGCATCATCATGAGTATCATTCATAGCAGAAGTGGTACCATCAATAACTTGCGACATATCAGAATTAATAGCATGTTGTGGTGTTGCAAGTTTACTCAAAACAGAAGGTGAATCAAGTGCAGAGCTAGATGGCAGTTCCTTACCTCCCCTCGTCTTAGAGGGAACGATCTTGGTCTTAGTGTCTTTCAGATTCTTCATAGTGATCAACAGATATAAATCCCAAGTGACTCAGCAAATATAGATATGCTCCCTGGCAACGGTGCCAGAAAAAGGTCTTGATAACCCACAAGTATAGGGGATCGCAACAGTTTTCGAGGGTAGAGTATTCAACCCAAATTTATTGATTCGACGCAAGGGGAGCCAAAGAATATTTGCAAGTATTAGCAGTTGAGTTGTCAATTCAACCACACCTGGAGACTAAATATCTGCAGCAGAGTGATTAGTAGCACAGTAGTATGATAGTTTGATAGCAGTAGCAATAAAAGTAACGGTAGAAGTAGTAGTTTTGTAGCAATTGTGACAGTAGTAGCAACAGTAGTAACTTAGCAAGAAACAATATGTGAAAAGCTCGTAGGCATTGGATCGGTGATATTCGTTGGATAACATTCATCATGTAACAGTCATAACCTAGGGCGACACAGAACTAGCTCCAATTCATCAATGTAATGTAGGCATGTATTCCGTATATAGTCATACGTGCTTGCGATAAGAACTTGCATGACATCTTTTGTCCTACCCTCTCGTGGCAGCGGGGTCCATAAGGAAACTAAGGGATATTAAGGCCTCCTTTTAATAGAGAACCGGAACAAAGCATTAACACATAGTGAATACATGAACTCCTCAAACTATGGCAATCACCGGAAAGAATCCCAATTATTGTCACCTTGGGGTATGCGGATCATGACACATAGCAGGTGCATATAACTTGCAAGATCGGATCAAGAACACAAATATATTCATGAAAACATAAAGGGTTCAGATCTGGAATCATGGCACTCGGGCCCTAGTGACAAGCATTAAGCATAGCAAAGTCATAGCAACATCAATCTCAGAACATAGTGGATACTAGGGATCAAGCCCTAACAAAACTAACTCGATTACATGATAAATCTCATCCAACTCATCACCGTCCAGCAAGCCTACAAAGGAATTAGTCACTCTCGGCGGTGAGCATCATGAAATTGGTGATGAAGGATGGTTGATGATGACGATGCCGGAAGACCCCCCTCTCTGGAGCCCCGAACGGACTCCAGATCTGGCCTCCCGATGAAGAACAGGAGGTGGCGGCGGCTCCGTATCGTGAAACGCAATAAAACTTCCTCTCTTATTATTTTTCTGGAAACTGAATTTATAGCGTTGGAATTAGGTCAGACGGAGCCACGTGGGCCCCACGAGGCACCAGGGCGCGCCGGGGGGGGGGGGGGGTGGCGCGCCCTGGTGCCTCGTGGGCACTAGGTGGCCCCCCTCCAGTGGGTCTTGGTGCCAGTATTTTTTATATATTCCATAAAAAATCTCCAAAAAGTTTCATCCAATTCCAAGAACTTTGATTTTCTGCACAAAAACAACACCATGGCAATTCTGGTGAAAACAGCGTCAGTCCGGGTTAGTTCCATTCAAATCATACAAATTAGGGGCCAAAACAAGAGCAAAAGTGTTTGGAAAAGTAGATACGACGGAGACGTATCAGGCACGCCCCCCAGGCTTGTGGGCCCCTCGTGGCACCTCTTGACCTAATTCCAGCGCTATAAATTCCCAAATATTCCAAAACCAACAGAGAGACAGAAGAGAAAACCTTTCTGCCGCCGCAAGCCTCTGTTCTTCCGCGATCCCATCTGGAGGCCTTTTCCGGTACTCTGCCAGAGGGGGAATCGATCACGGAGGCCTTCTTCATCAACCTTGCTGCCCTTCCGATGATGTGTGAGTAGTTTACCACAGACCTACGGGTCCATAGCTAGTAGCTAGATGGCTTCTTCTCTCTCTTTGATCTTCAATACCATGTTCTCCTCGATGTTCTTGGATTTCTATCCGATGTATCTTCTTTTGCGGTGTGTTTGGTGGGATCCGATGAATTGTGAGTTTATGATCAGATTATTCATGAGAAATATTTGAGTCTTCTCTGAACCCTTTTATGCATGATTATTATAGCTTTGTATTTCTCTCCGATCTATCGATTTGGTTTGGCCTACTAGATTGATTTATCTTGCAATGGGCAATCTCGCGGTGCTCAATCCCAGTGATAGAAGGGGACATGACACGTATTTGTATTGTTGCCATTAAGGATAAAAAGATGGGGTTTAATCATATTGCCTGAGTTTACTTTGTCTACATCATGTCATCTTACTTAAGGCGTTACTCTGTTTCATACTTAATACCCTAGATGCATGCTGGATAGCGGTCGATGGGTGGAGTAATAGTAGTAGATGCAGGCAGGAGTCGGTCTACTTGTCTCGGACATGACGCCTATATACATGATCATTGCCATGAATCCGTCATAATTATTTGCTTTTCTATCAATTGCCCAACAGTAATTTGTTCACCCACCGTATGCTATGTGTTCAAGAGAGAAGCCTCTAGTGAAAACTATGGCCCCCGGGTCTACTTTATCATATATATAAAACCTAAAAATACCTTGCTGCAATTTATTTACTTTTATTTTATTTTAGTTTATCTATTTATCTCTATAAAATTTAATCCTTGCAAATAACCGCTAAGAGGATTGACAACCCTCTTATTTGCGTTGGTGCAAGTGTTTGCTCTTGTGTGTGCAGGTGCGCTTAACGGAATTTTGCTTGGTTCTCCTACTGGATTGATAACCTTGGTTCTTAACTGAGGGAAATACTTATCTCTACTGCACTGCATCATCCTCTCCTCTTCGGGGAAATACCAACGCAGACTACACGTAGCATATGCCAACTCTCATTTAACCTGATCAATACCTGCCTTATATGTGTTGTAGGGAAACAATGGGAGGCACTGAGGTTTACCATCGAGGTTCGCACATGCATGGTCCTTTGTTTAATAGCACATTATTGTGCAATTGCAGGAACCATTCTAGTATTTAGGTTTTTAACAATTTGGTCTTGCACATGTAGGTCCTGCTATCAGAGGTTTAGACCCACTGTTCGACCCATTTTGCATATGGGGAAATGAGATGTCCATGAATATCAGTCAAGTCAAGAAACTCAGAAAGATTGTTAGGATAAAGAAACTAGCAACGAATAATAGCAAGATCTTTGTTTGCACAATGAAGAAGACATCAGTCAACTATGGGATGGTACTAACTCTTTTACCTTGTTTTTTTTTTCCTTTGCGCCATTTCAAAATTTAGAACAAATATTTATGCATATCTGATGACCCACAAGTATAGGGGATCAATCGTAGTCCTTTCGATAAGTAAGAGTGTCAAACCCAACGAGGAGCAGAAGGAAATGACAAGCGGTTTTCACCAAGGTATTCTCTGCAAGTGTTGAAAGTAGCGGTAACAAATAGTTTTGATAGCAAGATAATTCGTAACAAGTAACAAGTATAATAAAGTGCAGCAAGGTGGCCCAATCCTTTTTATAGCAAAGGACAAGCCGAAATGAACTTGCTGATGGAGGGAAGCAGGGGCGGCCGCCCCGGGCCCCCAGGATCTAGGGGCCCCCTCCCAGGTAATTACGTGAAAGTAAAGCAGCCCATAAGGCATAGCTTCTCGTAGGAAAAGAAGTAGCTCAGATCTAAATAGGAAGGGATGGCAGGTAGCAGTGTACGCATGTAAATCGCTTCAATCAGCGTACGATCAGGATGGAAAAAAGAGCAGGTACGCACGTAAATCACATCGGGCCGTTATTATTACGAGACACTCTCCGTCGGCAAAAAAAAAACCCGATTATGTGACGTCAGTTCATCCCTAATTTCCTCTTCTCTATTCCATGGTTTCAAACTCCAGATCCCAAGTCGCACAGGGTAGACCGGTCTCCCGACGCTGAACGCAATGATGACACAGCACGCACATTGCCTAGCCCTTGAAAACTGACACTGCTGGAGTGGGGGCACCCGTACATCGTCAAGCGCCTGCCACCAGACAACGCCATCGCATCATCGCCGAGCGTCTAGCCACAGACGGCGATCTAATCAATCCAAGGTATATCATACTGCAAATTTCCTACAATTTTCAGTAAAATGTCATGCTAGAGGAAGAAACAGTCTGATAAAAGTGGTAGCCAAGAAGGAATTCTAGAAGTTGGAAGGATTTTCATTTTAAATATTTGTTTGTTTTAATTGATCACTTCTTTGAAGAAAGGATTTTAAAACCTCGTGGTGTTTAAAGATTTATTTGGAATTACGTACTATATCTATGATTGTTGCATCAGCTTAAAAGATGCTTTTCAACTTGAAATTATTGAAGAACAATTATGGATAAACAATGACCCAACAGAACTTAAATGATTAGGGGAAGAAATCGATGAATGAGATTGACATCGACACAATCATAAGTGGCTTTGCATCGAAGAATTTTACAAGAAAATTTGCAGGTAATATGTATAAGTTTTTTTATATAAATATTGGCTTTTGAATGTATTTAAGTAATTATTGATAACATTTTGTAGATGCATATAGTATTTATCATTGCAATGATGTTTATATTTAGGGGCCTCAAATTTTACTTTCGCCCCGGGCCCCCAAAATCTCAGGACCGGCCCTGCATTACTTCTTGATATAAAGAAAATAGAATAGCACTCACACTACCACCCATATCACATAAGCCATGATAGCAATGATCTCCAATCTTAACAGAAACAACAAGCATGCCAACTATAGGCTTATTCTTATCTAGCATATCTCACTCATTTCTGACAGGTTTAGCAATTCTAGCAGCCTCATCGCAAAAGTAAATAACATGCCCATCAATATCATAACCAGAAGATCTTTAACCATTGCAATATTAGGTTCAACTTTAATTTGTTCAGAAGTTCTAGGTGTTCTTATATTACTTTTATGTAACAGCCCAAGTGTAATTCTTGCCTTATTTGTAATCATTCTCATGTGGACCTTCATGTTTTGCCATTGTGTTTGTTTATCAACCTTGCCTCATGGTCATTTCATGCATCATGCCATCATGCTCATCATACCAAGTGCATATTAATTATTGCCATGCTTGTGGTTGTGTTTGTTGTGATGTGAGGTGGTGTTGATGGGAGTGTATGTGATGTGGAGTGAGTGCATGTGTTTCTTTGTTTGGAGTGCTACTCCCTCCCATCTAATAAACTATCCCCTCTTCTTTCTTATTCAAAATATGCCCATGATAATAATTTACTTTCTGTTTTCACATATTAAAAATGTTGCTCATTTTCTAAATATTCAGTTGAGTTTTGTGTGTAGTCTCAAGCATGTTCTACTGGTTTTGAATATTTTTTTTAACAATTGCAAACAGATTCCAATTCTAAATATATGTGATTGTTTTATTTGTTCAAAAAAATGCCAACTCCATTTTTATTAACTAGGCTACAATTTTCTGTTTCCAAAACATATTTTTCTTCCTCCCCAATTATTTTTTTTAAACCTACATGGTTTTATTCTTAGTTTGCTGATTTAATTAATAGGGAAGGCCTGTGTGTTTTGTTTTCGCTGAGAGAGAGTGGCCGGCCCATCTGGGCCTCCTCCTCCTTCCTTCCTTCCCGCGGCCCAGCTAGCCCGTGCGCTGGTTCCCTCCAGCGTGGCGCGCGTCGGGCCCGCGCGTCAGCCTCTCTCTCCCTCCTTTCTTCCTCCTCCTTTCCAGCTCCCTCTTAGAGCGAGAGCGAGCAGGGCCCCGCCGTGGCCGAGGTGGCGAGGCTAGGGCGTGCCTCCAGGGCTATAAAGCCTCGGCGTCCGCGCCCCTCTAGCTAGGGTTCCCCCCCTGTCTCTCCGCGCCGCCGCCACCTCCATCTCCTTCCTCCTCTCCCTTCTCCTTTTTCTTCTTCGTCAGGTAAGTTCAGAGAGGAGAGAATTCAGGATTCAGAGTCAGAGCAGAGAGCCGCCGTCGATTCCGTCGTCTCCTTCGTCGCCGGCAGCCTCTCCGTGGCGTCCGAGATGCCCGAAGGGTTGCTGATGCCGTCGTCGTTCCGTTCCCGGCGCTAGGGAGGTCCGAGCCCCTCCGTGGCGTCGGCTCCTTCCTCGCCATCGTCGGTGCGAGGGAGCTCCGCTGCGTCAGGCTTCCCCGACCCTCTTCCTCGCCTCGCCGCGTCCTCGAGCAGCCCGCAGTGAGCATCGGCTCCTCCTTCCCCCTCTCTTTATCGTGCGTAGTCGCCTAGTCGTGCCCTGGTCGTCGTTTCGCCGTCGCCTCTTTCTCTGGTTCGGAAGAAGGAAAACCGCGCCCTTTGTCTGCATTTAACGAGCAAGGCCCCTCTCTGTTCAGACGCGCGCGTGTGGCGCAGTGGTCGACCGATCGTTGTATACACAGGAGGTCTCGGGTTCGATCCCCCCCCGAGCCCTTTTATTTTTTCCCTGTTCTGTGCGTGTGTGTGTTTGTCTCTGTGGCCCTGCGTGTGTGGATCCGGTGTGAGTGCGTGGATCCCGTGTGGCTGTGCGTGTGTGCGTTGTGTGTGTGTGTTGTGTGAGTGTGTGTGACAGGTGGACCCTGTGGGGCCACCCTGTCAGCCACTCAAGGGGCCCTGGTGTCTATGCCAGTGGGTCCCCTCCCTTTTATTTATTTATTTTTTTGTGTTGTATTCTCTGGTTGTTTTTATCTGTTTTGGGGCTGTTGCCATTTCAGGCCACTGCCATTTTTGACCATGTCCAAATAGGGTAGGAAATAACTTATAAGTGCATGTGTGTATTTTCGATTCAGGTTTTGGGCATTTTACAAATGCAAACATATGAGTATGATGTATGGTTTTGGGGTAGAATTTCCCAAGGAATCCAATAATGTAATTTGTTTTGTCATTTGAACAAGTTTGCAAAATGTCATTTTTGTCCCAACATGCCATTTTGTCATTTTCATATGATTTAATCTATGCAATATATGTGAAACTTGTCAACATGAATATGCTAGTGTTTTGTGGGTACTAGACCCTGGTATGTTTGTTTGGCATCATAAACTTGTGGATAAGTGGGTTTCTTGTTGTTAACGTGCTAAGATAATAACCCTGGTTGCATGTCTCAAAATATTGCTAAGTGTTGGATCTGTTATTTTCTTGCTATGTTTAGATGATGGTTCCCTTGGATGTGTTGGTCCTTTGAGTTTGGGGCATGAACATGTTTTGTTGTGCCCAGCATACTCTACTAAATTGTGCTAAAAACTTGAGCATTAAGCTCTTGCATCATATTTAAAACATGCTGTCAAGTTGCTATTCTGTTAACATGTGCCCAGTTTTACCCTTGCTAAATATTTCTAAATCTGAGAATCTGTTAATATTTTTATGCCATGAAGAGTGGATGCTACAAAGTGATCTGTTGTGTTATAGCTCATGCTCAGTGCTAGTGTTTTGTTGTAGAGGTTGCCCTCTACTATCCTGTTATTTTTCATGCCATGAAAGTTGCTGTAGCATATATAAACCATGCTGTCAATATGCCATCTGGTTAACTCAGATTCCAGAAAAACTGGAATTTTCTCTAAGTCCTAAAAATCTGGTTCAACATGCCCTCTTGTGATCTTCAGTGCTATTGATCTATGCTTCCTTTCAAGTTTGTGTAGATATATTAATTGTTAAGCATGCTGTATAGTTTCTGTACATGCCTTGGTTTTGATTTAAGACCGGCTGTAGCTCTGGCTATGTGTGTGACAAGATGCCATGTTGCTATTTTTGGACAGAATGTGTGTTTGATTGTTTTGTGACTTGTGGGAGCTATACTCCATTGTTTTGCTTGATCTTTAGCTCTATTCTTGTTAGATTTCCATTACCATCCAGTGGCATCCTTGGAACACCAAGGTATAGCCCAGAGATTGCCTCATGTTGTGTTTTGTCTCCGTTAACGTTCGTACCTTGCCGTGAGCATACCGAGAGCTACGTTACTCCGTTTGCAACGTTCTACATATGCATTTGCATCGTTTTTGCATGAAGCATCCATATTTGCCATGATCATGCATGTCCAAATAAGTAATATTGAGGTTCTGTCCAGAATACTAAATAACTTAATAAATGCATGTGAAACATGACTAGCATAGGATTGCCATGCTATATTCCTTAATATGACCATGCATCATCTTGTTTGTGCATTGCACCTTGCTGTTTGTTTATTTGGTGCTGTTCTCTTTGGGTAGACGCGAGTGTTGAGCCTGAGTACGAGGATTCCGGAGAGTACAACTACGAGGACCCATCTCTTTTTCCCTCTGAAGGACCAACAGGCAAGATGATCATACCCGGATCCCGACACTATTTTTGCCTTGCTAGATGTCTCGTTTTTACCGTTATGTTCCGTTACCTACCACTTAACTGTCAGCCTCCTAATTTGCCATGAAAGCCTCTAACCTTTCCACTACCTAGCAAACCTTGTTTGGCTATGTTACCGCTGCTCACCCCTTTTCTTATAGCGTTGCTAGTTGCAGGTGCAAGTTTCCCATGTGTCAACATGGATTTTGTTTATCTCACTCTATTTTGTTGTTATTTAAATTAATGCACATATATATCTGGCAACGGTGGAAGGCTTAGCCTTTTGCTCAGTGTTTTGTTCCGCTTTTGCCGCTCTAGTTCCGAGTTCCGGTGTTATATTCCATATTTTGCGCTCCTAACATGCTCGGGGTTGTTATGGGGACCCCCTTGATCATTCGTTTTAGATTAAAACTTGTCTGGCAAGACCCAACATTGGTACTACATTTGCTAACAACTTAATAAAATTGCATAGGGCTTAGCTACCCCGTGGATAAATTAATCAACAACCCGGGCCAGTGCTCCTCATGAGTGTTGGTCCAAACTAGAGCACCGTGCGGGGCCAAGCCGGGGCAACTCGGGAGATGTCTATCAGGCCACCGTACGCTTCGCTTATCTGTCGTGTCCTGAGAACGAGATACGCGGCTCCTATCGGGTTCGTCGACACGTCGGGCGGTCTTGCTGGACTTGTTTTACCTTTACCGAATGTCTTGCGCGTGGAATTCCGGTTTTTCTTCGGGCTATCTCGAGGTTGCGGTTTTCCAGTGGAATGGCCTAGGACGATCACGAGATTCGTGGTCGAGGTTATTCTCGCGAAGTGTGGTTAGTTTGTGATGGATGAGTTGGAGCACCCCTGCAGGGTTTAATCTTTTCGGAGAGCCGTGCCCGCGGTTATGTGGCAACTTGGAAATTTGTTTAACACCCGGTAATAGTTAACTTGAAGTAAACTCCAATAAAATACACCAACTGTGTGCGTAACCGTGATCGTCTCTGCTCGTGAACATATCCGAGAGAGAACACGGTGGGGTTATGATTGACGTAAGTAGGTGTTCAGGATCACTTAGTGATCATGCTAATTCACGATCGTCTTACGTATGCCACCATATTCACATTCATGTTCTCGTAAGTTAGCCACCAAACATATGCTTAGCGCTTGCTGCAGCCTCACCACTTAACCAATTCCTTACCCAATGGCTTACATAGTTTCGGTACCCGGGTTATGAGATTGCTGAGTCCCTGTGGCTCACAGATTACAACAATACAGGTTCAGGTGTTGATGAGAACGTGCCAGATGATGTGACTCAGCTCCAGTGGGAGTACGACGAGGAGAGTAGACGTATGTATGTTACGTATCCAGACGAGTAAGGAGCTTCATGGTGGTGATCCTGGGATAGCAAGGCAGTTTTCATTGCTTCTTTTATCGTTTGTTTTTTCGTCCGTAGCCGGACCCTGTCTTCTGGATGATGTATTGAATTATTGTGTGGACTTGTAATTTAGCTTGTGGCGAGTGTAAGCCAACTCATATACTCATCTCTTCCTACATGTATTGCAATGTTTACTGTGCTTGCGAACGACGAGATGCGCTTCTATCCCCGTCGAGGCCACAAGCCTTAATAGGGATAGGACCGCATCTTGGGCGTGACAAGTTGGTATCAGAGCCATACCGACCATAGGAGCCCCTTGCTTGATCGAACTTGGCCGAGTCGAGTCTAGTGAAAAACTATTTTGAGTCTAGTTATATCGGAGAGTAGGATTCTTTTACTCCTCTTCTATACTCTGGTGAGGTATTCGACTTAGGAATTTTATTCTACTCCTCTTCTCGCTCAAAATTTTTTTTAGGATCACGCGGGTATTTTGGAAACTATATGATGCCGATGTGACGTAGTTCTGTCTTGGTGCCTCCTGTCTGACTTGATTTCTTCCGGGGAGTTGAGCTCCAGGGGATTCTTGACACATCGTTATCATTCAGCTTCCTTAGTATCTCAGGACGGAGGATGTTCGAAATTGCTTCAATACTAGTAGTGGCGAGAGGAGTCCGGCATCCCCAGTACTGGTGGAGAGAGTTCGGATGTACTGCCATACTTAGTATCGTTGTGATTACGAGTGTCTGTGGTAGACGAGTTTGCGGAGTTTTCTTGAATTATGGTGTGGAAGGTTGTGGGTGCAGTTGTAGCTGATTACCTTGGGTACGTTCCTGGACCCGCAACCCGAATCGCATAAACAAGAAAGACTTCGGAAATTCTTAGGTGGGAATTCCAGTAGTTCTTAGGTTCATCTTCCGACAGATGTATAATGGTTGTACATTTGTTCCGAGCAACCTTAGCTCAATACTTGTTGTGTTAATTTCAAGTGGCTTCATGTTCTAATGATGTTTTCAAGATCCTGCAGAAAGCGTACTGCAACAGTCTTATCCTCAAGCCTCTTCAGCCCGAGCTTTGTGAAGCTTTCCGCAAGCTCAATCTCCAAATGATTCCTCAAGGTTTCCTTGCCAATCTTCAAGTCTCTCCGACTCTAGAAGATCAGGTTCACCATGCTCAGCTTCTTGATGCTATGGTGAAGAAAGTGAAGAAAGGTGTGGCCAAGAGCATTCCCAAGTATAAGTGTTTCCGCGTTGATGACAAAGACACCCTGTTCTTCGAGGACCGTCTGGTGGTTCCGAAAGGTGATCTCAGGAAAGTTATCATGGATGAAGCACATAATTCCCTCTTCTCGATTCATCCAGGCAGTTCCAAAATGTATCAAGACCTCAAGCAAACCTTCTGGTGGACTCGCATGAAACGCGAGATTGCTCAGTTCGTGAACGAGTGTGATGTTTGTCGCAGAGTGAAGGCGGAACATCAACGTCCAGCAGGTCTCCTTCAGCCTTTGCCTATCCCAGAGTGGAAATTCGATCATGTTGAAATGGATTTCGTCACTGGGTTTCCTAAGTCCAAGAGAGGGAACGATGCCATCTTTGTGGTCATCGACAAGCTCACCAAAGTTGCCCACTTCCTTCCGGTCAAAGAATCTATCTCGGCAGCTCAGCTAGCAGAGTTGTATACGTCAAGGATAGTTACTTTGCACGGTGTTCCTAAGCTCATATCCTCAGATCGTGGAAGCATCTTCACTTCCAAGTTTTGGGATTCCTTCCAGACTGCAATGGGGACTAATCTCCGTTTCAGCACAGCTTTCCATCCTCAGACTAGTGGTCAAGTTGAGAGAGTCAATCAAATCCTCGAAGATATGCTCAGAGCTTGTGTGATTTCTTTTGGCATGAAGTGGGAAGATTGCCTCCCGTTTGCTGAGTTCTCATACAACAATAGCTTCCAAGCAAGTTCCGGCAAAGCTCCTTTCGAGATTCTCTATGGCAGAAAGTGCCGCACCCCGCTCAATTGGTCTGGAACCGGTGAGCGTCAAATCCTTGGTAATGACATGATCACTGAAGCAGAAGAAATGTGCCGTGTCATTCGTGCCAATCTCAAAGCAGCTCAGTCCCGCCAGAAGAGTTATTATGATAGCAAGCATCGTGACATGACCTTCCAGATCGATGATTTTGTCTATCTCAGAGTGTCTCCCATGAAGGGCACTCAACGCTTTGGCATCAAAGGGAAGCTTGCCCCACGCTTTGTGGGTCCTTTCAAGATTGTGGGCAAGAGGGGTGACCTTGCCTACCAACTCGAGCTTCCTCCCAATTTCTCCAATGTGCATGATGTGTTCCATGTCTCTCAGCTCCGGAAGTGCTTCAAGACTCCTGAGCGCACCGTTGATCTCCAAGAAATTGATCTCCAAGAAGACCTATCCTATCATGAGCATCCAGTTGCTATCCTTGAAGAAACTGAGCGTAAGACTCGCAACAAGTCAATCAAGTTTCTAAAGGTGAAGTGGTCACATCACTCCGACAAAGAAGCCACTTGGGAACGAGAGGACCATCTCCGTTCCGAATTTCCCGAATTCTTCCGTTCCTAGATCTCGGGACGAGATCCTCATGTAGTGGGGGAGAGTTGTAACAGCCCAAGTGTAATTCTTGCCTTATTTGTAATCATTCTCATGTGGACCTTCATGTTTTGCCATTGTGTTTGTTTATCAACCTTGCCTCATGGTCATTTCATGCATCATGCCATCATGCTCATCATACCAAGTGCATATTAATTATTGCCATGCTTGTGGTTGTGTTTGTTGTGATGTGAGGTGGTGTTGATGGGAGTGTATGTGATGTGGAGTGAGTGCATGTGTTTCTTTGTTTGGAGTGCTACTCCCTCCCATCTAATAAACTATCCCCTCTTCTTTCTTATTCAAAATATGCCCATGATAATAATTTACTTTCTGTTTTCACATATTAAAAATGTTGCTCATTTTCTAAATATTCAGTTGAGTTTTGTGTGTAGTCTCAAGCATGTTCTACTGGTTTTGAATATTTTTTTTAACAATTGCAAACAGATTCCAATTCTAAATATATGTGATTGTTTTATTTGTTCAAAAAAATGCCAACTCCATTTTTATTAACTAGGCTACAATTTTCTGTTTCCAAAACATATTTTTCTTCCTCCCCAAATTTTTTTTTTAAACCTGCATGGTTTTATTCTTAGTTTGCTGATTTAATTAATAGGGAAGGCCTGTGTGTTTTGTTTTCGCTGAGAGAGAGTGGCCGGCCCATCTGGGCCTCCTCCTCCTTCCTTCCTTCCCGCGGCCCAGCTAGCCCGTGCGCTGGTTCCCTCCAGCGTGGCGCGCGTCGGGCCCGCGCGTCAGCCTCTCTCTCCCTCCTTTCTTCCTCCTCCTTTCCAGCTCCCTCTCAGAGCGAGAGCGAGCAGGGCCCCGCCGTGGCCGAGGTGGCGAGGCTAGGGCGTGCCTCCAGGGCTATAAAGCCTCGGCGTCCGCGCCCCTCTAGCTAGGGTTCCCCCCCTGTCTCTCCGCGCCGCCGCCACCTCCATCTCCTTCCTCCTCTCCCTTCTCCTTTTTCTTCTTCGTCAGGTAAGTTCAGAGAGGAGAGAATTCAGGATTCAGAGTCAGAGCAGAGAGCCGCCGTCGATTCCGTCGTCTCCTTCGTCGCCGGCAGCCTCTCCGTGGCGTCCGAGATGCCCGAAGGGTTGCTGATGCCGTCGTCGTTCCGTTCCCGGCGCTAGGGAGGTCCGAGCCCCTCCGTGGCGTCGGCTCCTTCCTCGCCATCGTCGGTGCGAGGGAGCTCCGCTGCGTCAGGCTTCCCCGACCCTCTTCCTCGCCTCGCCGCGTCCTCGAGCAGCCCGCAGTGAGCATCGGCTCCTCCTTCCCCCTCTCTTTATCGTGCGTAGTCGCCTAGTCGTGCCCTGGTCGTCGTTTCGCCGTCGCCTCTTTCTCTGGTTCGGAAGAAGGAAAACCGCGCCCTTTGTCTGCATTTAACGAGCAAGGCCCCTCTCTGTTCAGACGCGCGCGTGTGGCGCAGTGGTCGACCGATCGCTGTATACACAGGAGGTCTCGGGTTCGATCCCCCCCCCCCGAGCCCTTTTATTTTTTCCCTGTTCTGTGCGTGTGTGTGTTTGTCTCTGTGGCCCTGCGTGTGTGGATCCGGTGTGAGTGCGTGGATCCCGTGTGGCTGTGCGTGTGTGCGCTGTGTGTGTGTGTGTTGTGTGAGTGTGTGTGACAGGTGGACCCTGTGGGGCCACCCTGTCAGCCACTCAAGGGGCCCTGGTGTCTATGCCAGTGGGTCCCCTCCCTTTTATTTATTTATTTTTTTGTGTTGTATTCTCTGGTTGTTTTTATCTGTTTTGGGGCTGTTGCCATTTCAGGCCACTGCCATTTTTGACCATGTCCAAATAGGGTAGGAAATAACTTATAAGTGCATGTGTGTATTTTCGATTCAGGTTTTGGGCATTTTACAAATGCAAACATATGAGTATGATATATGGTTTCGGGATAGAATTTCCCAAGGAATCCAATAATGTAATTTGTTTTGTCATTTGAACAAGTTTGCAAAAAGTCATTTTTGTCCCAACATGCCATTTTGTCATTTTCATATGATTTAATCTATGCAATATATGTGAAACTTGTCAACATGAATATGCTAGTGTTTTGTGGGTACTAGACCCTGGTATTTTTGTTTGGCATCATAAACTTGTGGATAAGTGGGTTTCTTGCTGTTAACGTGCTAAGATAATAACCCTGGTTGCATGTCTCAAAATATTGCTAAGTGTTGGATCTGTTATTTTCTTGCTATGTTTAGATGATGGTTCCCTTGGATGTGTTGGTCCTTTGAGTTTGGGGCATGAACATGTTTTGTTGTGCCCAGCATACTCTACTAAATTGTGCTAAAAACTTGAGCATTAAGCTCTTGCATCATATTTAAAACATGCTGTAAAGTTGCTATTCTGCTAACATGTGCCCAGTTTTACCCTTGCTAAATATTTCTAAATCTGAGAATCTGTTAATATTTTTATGCCATGAAGAGTGGATGCTACAAAGTGATCTGTTGTGTTATAGCTCATGCTCAGTGCTAGTGTTTTGTTGTAGAGGTTGCCCTCTACTATCCTGTTATTTTTCATGCCATGAAAGTTGCTGTAGCATATATAAACCATGCTGTCAATATGCCATCTGGTTAACTCAGATTCCAGAAAAACTGGAATTTTCTCTAAGTCCTAAAAATCTGGTTCAACATGCCCTCTTGTGATCTTCAGTGCTATTGATCTATGCTTCCTTTCAAGTTTGTGTAGATATATTAATTGTTAAGCATGATGTATAGTTTCTGTACATGCCTTGGTTTTGATTTAGGACCGGCTGTAGCTCTGGCTATGTGTGTGACAAGATGCCATGTTGCTGTTTTTGGACAGAATGTGTGTTTGATTGTTTTGTGACTTTTGGGAGCTATACTCCATTGTTTTGCTTGATCTTTAGCTCTATTCTTGTTAGATTTCCATTACCATCCAGTGGCATCCTTGGAACACCAAGGTATAGCCCAGAGATTGCCTCATGTTGTGTTTTGTCTCCGTTAACGTTCGTACCTTGCCGTGAGCATACCGAGAGCTACGTTACTCCGTTTGCAACGTTCTACATATGCATTTGCATCGTTTTTGCATGAAGCATCCATATTTGCCATGATCATGCATGTCCAAATAAGTAATATTGAGGTTCTGTCCAGAATACTAAATAACTTAATAAATGCATGTGAAACATGACTAGCATAGGATTGCCATGCTATATTCCTTAATATGACCATGCATCATCTTGTTTGTGCATTGCACCTTGCTGTTTGTTTATTTGGTGCTGTTCTCTTTGGGTAGACGCGAGTGTTGAGCCTGAGTACGAGGATTCCGGAGAGTACAACTACGAGGACCCATCTCTTTTTCCCTCTGAAGGACCAACAGGCAAGATGATCATACCCGGATCCCGACACTATTTTTGCCTTGCTAGATGTCTCGTTTTTACCATTATGTTCCGTTACCTACCACTTAACTGTCAGCCTCCTAATTTGCCATGAAAGCCTCTAACCTTTCCACTACCTAGCAAACCTTGTTTGGCTATGTTTGTTGGGGAACGTTGCATGGGAAACAAAAATTTTCCTACGCACACACAAGATCTATCCATGGTGATGAGCATCTACGAGAGGGAGAGTGAATCTACATACCCTTGTAGATCGCTAAGCGGAAGCGTTTAAGAAACGCGGTTGATGTAGTCGAACGTCTCCGCGATCCAAATCGCAAGTCGTCCCTCGATCCGATCACGAACTAGCGCCGAACGGACGGCACCTCCGCGTTCAACACACGTACGGCTTGATGACGCCTTCACCTCCTCGATCCAGCGAGCGATGATGAAGTAGTGGTTGAGTTCCAGCAGCACGACGGCGTGGTGATGGTGGTGAGGAACAATCTCTGCAGGGCTTCGCCAAGCGCTACGGAGATTATGACGGAGGAACTAGAGGGTTAGGGTTGCCGCACACGGCTTGGGGAAATCTTGATGTATCCCGTGTGCTAGCCCTGCCCCTGTATTTATATGTTGAGCCTTGGGGTCTAAACTTGGAGTAAAAGCCTCCTCCAGGTCGGTTTTGCCCGCACAAGGTCGGTTTGGCCCGCAGGAAAAGAGTCCAACTCGGATCCCTGCCGAACCGTGCACAGCCGCGCACAAGCGGTAGTACCGCTTCACACAAGCGGTAGTACCGCTTGGGCGGTAGTACCGCTTCACACAAGCGGTAGTACCGCTCGGGCGGTAGTACCGCTTACGCGGCAGCAAAACTACTTTTGCACTTTCCAATACCTCGTGGGCTTTATCCCTTGGCCCATATAAAGTGTTCTCGCACCCGAACACTTCGGTAAACATCCGGAACCCCTTCCGGTGAACTCCGGAACTTTTCCGGAGATCAAAACACTATTATCACATATATCAATCTTTACCTCCGGACTATCCCGGAGATCCTCGTCATGTCCGGGATCTTATCCGGGACTCCGAACAACTTTCGGTCACCAACATAATAACTCAATTATACTAATCGTCACCAAACGTTAAGTGTGTAGACCCTGCGGGTTCGAGAACTATGTAGACATGACCGAGACACTTCTACGATCAATAACCAATAGCGGGACCTGGATGCCCATATTGGCTCCTACATATTCTACGAAGATCTTTATCGGTCGAACCTCTATGTCAAGGATTCAGTTAATCCCGTATGCTGTTCCCTTTGTTCTTCGGTATGTTACTTGCCCGAGATTCGATCGTCGGTATCACTATACCTAGTTCAATCTCGTTACCGGCAAGTCTCTTTACTCGTTCCGTAATACAAGATCCTGTGGCTAACTCTTTAGTCACTTTGCTTGCAAGGCTCAATGTGATGTTGTATTACCGAGTGGGCCCTGAGATACCTCTCCGTCACACGGAGTAACAAATCCCAGTCTTGATCCATGCCAACCCAACAGACACCCTCGGAGATACCTGTAGAGCACCTTTATAGTCACCCAGTTACGTTGCGACGTTTGATACACACAAGGTATTCCTCCGGTGTCAGTGAGTTGCATGATCTCATGGTCAAAGGAACAGATACTTGACATGCAGAAAACAATAGCAATAAACTGACACGATCAAATGCTACGTTCTTAGTTTGGGTCTTGTCCATCACATCATTCTCCTAATGATGTGATCCCGTTATCAAATGACATCTCATGTCAATGGCTAGGAAACCTTAACCATCTTTGATCAACGAGCTAGTCAACTAGAGGCATACTAGGGACACAGTGTTGTCTATGTACCCACACATGTATTTGAGTTTCCAATCAATACAATTATAGCATGGATAATAAACGATTATCATGAACAAGGAAATATAATAATAACCAATTTATTATTGCCTCTAGGGCATATTTCCAACAGTCTCCCACTTGCACTAGAGTCAATAATCTAGTTCACATCACTATGTGATTTACATTGTAATGAATCGAACACCCATGCAGTTCTGGTGTTATTCATGTTTAGCCCTTGGAAGAGGTTTAGTCATCGGATCTGCAACATTTAAATCCGTGTGTACTTTGCAAATATTTATGTCGTCCTCCTTGATGTAATCGCGGATGGAATTGAAACGTCGCTTTATGTGTCTGGTCCTCTTGTGAAATCTTGGTTCCTTGGCTAGAGCAATGGCACCAGTATTATCACAAAACAGAGTCATTGGGTTAAGTGCACTAGGCACTACTCTAAGATCTGTCATGAACTCCTTCATCCAGACACCTTCCTTCGCCGCCTCCGAGGCTGCGATGTACTCTGCTTCGCATGTAGAATCTGCTACCACGCTTTGCTTGGAACTGCACCAGCTAACCGCACCTCCATTAAGAATAAATACGTATCCGGTTTGCGACTTAGAGTCATCCGGATCAGTGTCAAAGCTTGCATCGACGTAACCCTTTACGACGAGCTCTTGATCACCTCCATAAACGAGAAACATATCCTTAGTCCTTTTCAGGTACTTCAGGATATTCTTGACCGCCGTCCAGTGTTCCATTCCTGGATCACTTTGAAACCTTCTGACCATACTTATGGCAAGGCTGACATCGGGTCTTGTGCACAGCATTGCATACATGATAGAGCCTATGGCTGAAGCATAGGGGATGACACTCATCTTTTCTCTATCTCCTGCAGTCACTGGGCATTGAGTCTTACTCAACTTCACACCTTGCAATACAGGCAAGAACCCCTTCTTGGACTGATCCATTTTGAACTTCTTCAAAACTTTGTCAAGGTATGTGCTTTGTGAAAGTCCTATTAAGCGTCTCGATCTATCTCTATAGATCTTGATGCCTAATATGAAAGCAACTTCTCCTAGGTCCTTCATTGAAAAACTCTTGTTCAAATATTCCTTTACGCTTTCCAGCATTTCTATATTGTTTCCAATCAGCAATATGTCATCCACATATAATATTAGAAACGCTATAGAGCTCCCACTCACTTTCTTGTAAATACAAGCTTCTCCGTAAACTTGTATAAACTCGAACGCTTTGATCACCTCATCAAAACGAAGATTCCAACTCCGAGATGCTTGCACCAGTCCATAAATGGATCGCTGGAGTTTGCAAACTTTGTCAGCATTCTCTGGATCGACAAAACCTTCTGGTTGCATCATATACAACTCTTCCTTAAGGAAACCGTTAAGGAACGCTGTTTTGACATCCATCTGCCAAATTTCATAATCGAAAAAGGCAGCTATTGCTAACATGATTCTAACGGACTTAAGCATCGCTACGGGTGAGAAGGTCTCATCGTAGTCAACTCCTTGAACTTGTGAAAAACCCTTTGCCACAAGTCGAGCTTTATAGACGGTGACATTACCGTCCGCGTCCGTCTTCCTCTTAAAGATCCATTTGTTCTGAATGGCCTTCCGCCCTTCAGGTAATACTTCCAAAGTCCATACTTTGTTTTCATACATGGATCCCATCTCGGATTTCATGGCCTCTAACCACTTCTCGGAATCCGGGCCCATCATCGCTTCTCCATAGCTCGTAGGTTCATCGTTGTCTAACAACATGACTTCTAAGACAGGGTTGCCATACCACTCGGGAGCAGTACGCGTCCTTGTCGACCTACGAGGTTCGATAGCAACTTGATCCAAAGCTTCATGATCATCATCGTTAACTTCCTCTTCAGCTAATGTAGGCTCCACAGAAACAACTTTCTGCGCTGCGCTACTCTCAGGTTGAAGTAAAGGTTCAACAACCTCATCAAGTTCTATCTTCCTCCCACTCAATTCTTTCGAGAGAAACTCTTTCTCAAGAAATGTTCCGTTTTTAGCGACAAACACTTTGCCTTCGGATCTGAGATAGAAGGTATACCCAACTGTCTCTTTTGGGTATCCTATGAAGACACATTTCTCCGCTTTGGGTTCCAGCTTTTCAGGCTGAAGCTTTTTGACATAAGCATCACATCCCCAAACTTTAAGAAACGACAGTTTTGGCTTCTTGCCAAACCAAAGTTCATATGGCGTCGTCTCAACGGATTTCGATGGTGCCCTATTTAAAGTGAATGCAGTTGTCTCTAATGCATAACCCCAAAACGATAGTGGCAAATCGGCAAGAGACATCATAGATCGCACCATATCCAATAAAGTTCGATTACGACGTTCGGACACACCATTACGTTGTGGTGTTCCAGGCGGTGTCAGTTGTGAAACAATTCCACATTGTCTTAAGTGACTGCCAAACTCATAACTCAGATATTCTCCTCCTCGATCAGATCGTAGGAATTTAATCTTCTTGTTACGATGATTCTCAACTTCACTCTGAAATTGTTTGAACTTTTCAAATGTTTCAGACTTGTGTTTCATTAAGTAAATATACCCATATCTACTTAAGTCATCAATGAAGGTGAGAAAATAACAATAACCACCGCGCGCCTCAATACTCATCGGACCACACACATCAGTATGTATGATTTCCAATAAGTCAGTTGCCCGTTCCATTGTTCCAGAGAACGGCGTTTTAGTCATCTTGCCCATGAGGCATGGCTCACATGTGTCAAGTGATTCAAAATCAAGTGACTCCAAAAGTCCATCAGCATGGAGCTTCCTCATGCGTTTTACGCCAATATGACCTAAACGGCAGTGCCACAAGAAAGTGGTATTATCATTATCAATTCTACATCTTTTGGCATCAATGTTATGAACATGTGTATCATTACTATCGAGATTCAATAAGAACAAACCCTTCACATCGGGTGCATGACCATAAAAGATATTACTCATATAAATAGAACAACCATTATTCTCTGATTTAAATGAGTAACCGTCTCGCAATAAACAAGATCCAGATATAATGTTCATGCTTAACGCAGGCACCAAATAACACTTATTTAGGTTCATCACTAATCCCGACGGTAATCGAAGAGCGAGCGTGCCGACGGCGATCACATCAACCTTGGAACCATTTCCCACGCGCATCGTCACTTCGTCCTTTGCCAGCCTTCGTCTATTCCGCAGTTCCTGTTTTGAGTTGCAAATATGAGCAACTGCACCGGTATCAAATACCCAGGCACTACAACGAGAGTTGGTAAGGTACACATCAATAACATGTATATCATATATACCTTGTTTGTTGTTGGCCGCCTTCTTGTCAGCCAAATACTTGGGGCAGTTCCGCTTCCAGTGTCCAGTTCCCTTGCAATGAAAACACACAGTTTCTGGTTTGGGTCCAGCCTTGGGTTTCTTCACGAGAGGAGCAACTGCTTTGCCACTCTTCTTGGAGTTACCCTTCTTACCCTTGCCATTTTTCTTGAAACTAGTGGTTTTATTGACCATCAACACTTGATGCTCCTTCTGAATTTCAGACTCAGCGGCTTTCAGCATCGCAAACAGCTCGGCGACTGACTTGTTCATCCCGTGCATGTTATAGTTCAACACGAAGCTCTTGTAGCTAGGTGGCAATGATTGAAGAACTCTGTCAGTGATAGCCTCTGGCGGAAGGGGCATCCCTAACTCAGCCAGACGGGTGGAGTACCCAGACATTCTGAGCACGTGATCACTGATAGACCCGTTCTCCTCCATCTTGCAAGCATAGAACTTATCGGAGATCTCATATCTCTCGATCCGGGCATTCTTCTGAAAGATAAACTTCAACTCCTGGAACATCTCATATGCTCCATGACGTTCAAAACGTCTTTGAAGTCCCGGTTCTAAGCCATACAACATTGCACATTGAACTATTGAGTAATCATCAGAACGAGCCTGCCAGGCGTTCACAACGTCTAGAGACTCAACTGGAGCGGGTGGATCACCAAGCGGTGCATCAAGGACATAAGCCTTCTGGGAAGCCGTAAGGATAATCCTTAGATTACGGGCCCAGTCCACAAAGTTACTTCCATCATCTTTCAACTTAGCTTTCTCTAGGAACGCATTAAAATTCAGGGGTGCTACTGCGCGAGCCATGATCTACAACATAAATATAGCAAAGACAACTTAGACTATTGTTCTAGATAATGAGTTTAGTTAATCATATTACTTAAAAAACTCCCACTCAAATTGACATCCCTCCGGTCATTCGAGTGTAACATGATCCAAATCCACCAACTCAAGTCCGATCATCACGTGAGTTGAGGTGGTTTCAATGGTGAACATCTTCATGTTGATCATATCTACTATATGACTCATGTTCGACCTTTCGGTCTCTTGTGTTCCGAGGCCATGTCTGTACATGCTAGGCTCGTCAAGTTTAACCCGAGTGTTCCGCGTGTGCAACATGGCTTGCACCCGTTGTATGTGAACGTGGAGTCTATCACACCCGATCATCACGGCGTGTCTCGAAACGACGAACTTTCGCAACGGTGCACACTCGGGGAGAACACAATTTATCTTGAAATTTAAGTGAGGGATCACCTTATAATGCTACCGTCGTCCTAAGCAAAATAAGATGCATAAAAGGATTAACATCACATGCAAATCATAAGTGACATGATATGGCCATGAACTTGTGCTTTTGATCTCCATCTCCAAAGCACCGGCATGATCTCCATCGTCACCAGCATGACACCATGATCTCCATCATCTTGATCTCCATCAACGTGTCGCCATGAGGTTGTCGCGCCGACTGTTGCTTCCACGACTATTGCTAACGTTTAGCGATAAAGTAAAGCATTACATAGCGCTTAATGATTGACACGCAGGTCATACAATAATTAAAGACAACTCTATGGCTCCTGCCAGTTGCCGTACTCATCGACATGCAAGTCGTGATATTCTATACAACACATGATCATCTCATACATCACATATATCTCATCATGTTATTGGCCATATCATATCACATCATACCCTGCAAAAACAAGTTAGACGTCCTCTAATTGTTGTTGCAAATTTTACGTGGCTGCTACGGGTTTGCAAGAACCGTTCTTACCTACTCAAAACCACAACGTGGTGTAGTGATTGCTTTTTGATCTTCTAAAAGAACCCTCTTCATTGAAATCGATTCAACTAAAGTGAGAGAGACAGACACCCGCTAGCCATCTTTATGCAACGAAGTTACATGTTAGTTGAAGGAACCTGTCTCGCGTAAGTGTACGCGTAATGTCGGTCCGGGCCGCTTCATCTCACAGTACCGCCGAATCAAATATCAACTAGTAACGGCAAGCAATATGTATACACCCACGCCCACAACTCGTTTGTGTTCTACTCGAGATCTCATCTACGCATAGACCTGGCTCTGATACCACTGTTGGGGAACGTTGCATGGGAAACAAAAATTTTCCTACGCACACACAAGATCTATCCATGGTGATGAGCATCTACGAGAGGGAGAGTGAATCTACATACCCTTGTAGATCGCTAAGCGGAAGCGTTTAAGAAACGCGGTTGATGTAGTCGAACGTCTCCGCGATCCAAATCGCAAGTCGTCCCTCGATCCGATCACGAACTAGCGCCGAACGGACGGCACCTCCGCGTTCAACACACGTACGGCTTGATGACGCCTTCACCTCCTCGATCCAGCGAGCGATGATGAAGTAGTGGTTGAGTTCCAGCAGCACGATGGCGTGGTGATGGTGGTGAGGAACAATCTCTGCAGGGCTTCGCCAAGCACTACGGAGATTATGACGGAGGAACTAGAGGGTTAGGGTTGCCGCACACGGCTTGGGGAAATCTTGATGTATCCCGTGTGCTAGCCCTGCCCCTCTATTTATATGTTGAGCCTTGGGGTCTAAACTTGGAGTAAAAGCCTCCTCCAGGTCGGTTTTGCCCGCACAAGGTCGGTTTGGCCCGCAGGAAAAGAGTCCAACTCGGATCCCTGCCGAACCGTGCACAGCCGCGCACAAGCGGTAGTACCGCTTCACACAAGCGGTAGTACTGCTCGGGCGGTAGTACCGCTTCACCAAGCGGTAGTACCGCTTACGCGGCAGCAAAACTACTTTTGCACTTTCCAATACCTCGTGGGCTTTATCCCTTGGCCCATATAAAGTGTTCTCGCACCCGAACACTTCGGTAAACATCCGGAACCCCTTCCGGTGAACTCCGGAACTTTTCCGGAGATCAAAACACTATTATCACATATATCAATCTTTACCTCCGGACTATCCCGGAGATCCTCGTCATGTCCGGGATCTTATCCGGGACTCCGAACAACTTTCGGTCACCAACATAATAACTCAATTATACTAATCGTCACCAAACGTTAAGTGTGTAGACCCTGCGGGTTCGAGAACTATGTAGACATGACCGAGACACTTCTACGATCAATAACCAATAGCGGGACCTGGATGCCCATATTGGCTCCTACATATTCTACGAAGATCTTTATCGGTCGAACCTCTATGTCAAGGATTCAGTTAATCCCGTATGCTGTTCCCTTTGTTCTTCGGTATGTTACTTGCCCGAGATTCGATCGTCGGTATCACTATACCTAGTTCAATCTCGTTACCGGCAAGTCTCTTTACTCGTTCCGTAATACAAGATCCTGTGGCTAACTCTTTAGTCACTTTGCTTGCAAGGCTCAATGTGATGTTGTATTACCGAGTGGGCCCTGAGATACCTCTCCGTCACACGGAGTAACAAATCCCAGTCTTGATCCATGCCAACCCAACAGACACCCTCGGAGATACCTGTAGAGCACCTTTATAGTCACCCAGTTACGTTGTGACGTTTGATACACACAAGGTATTCCTCCGGTGTCAGTGAGTTGCATGATCTCATGGTCAAAGGAACAGATACTTGACATGCAGAAAACAATAACAATAAACTAACACGATCAAATGCTACGTTCTTAGTTTGGGTCTTGTCCATCACATCATTCTCCTAATGATGTGATCCCGTTATCAAATG
Source organism: Elymus sibiricus (assembly GCA_039707655.1). Taxonomy (NCBI): domain Eukaryota; kingdom Viridiplantae; phylum Streptophyta; class Magnoliopsida; order Poales; family Poaceae; genus Elymus; species Elymus sibiricus. The sequence continues at coordinate 279,438,093 of CM077672.1, forward strand.
ACATCTCATGTCAATGGCTAGGAAACCTTAACCATCTTTGATCAACGAGCTAGTCAACTAGAGGCATACTAGGGACACAGTGTTGTCTATGTACCCACACATGTATTTGAGTTTCCAATCAATACAATTATAGCATGGATAATAAACGATTATCATGAACAAGGAAATATAATAATAACCAATTTATTATTGCCTCTAGGTCATATTTCCAACAATGTTACCGCTGCTCACCCCTTTTCTTATAGCGTTGCTAGTTGCAGGTGCAAGTTTCCCATGTGTCAACATGGATTTTGTTTATCTCACTCTATTTTGTTGTTATTTAAATTAATGCACATATATATCTGGCAACGGTGGAAGGCTTAGCCTTTTGCTCAGTGTTTTGTTCCGCTTTTGCCGCTCTAGTTCCGAGTTCCGGTGTTATATTCCATATTTTGCGCTCCTAACATGCTCGGGGTTGTTATGGGGACCCCCTTGATAATTCGTTTTAGATTAAAACTTGTCTGGCAAGACCCAACATTGGTACTACATTTGCTAACAACTTAATAAAATTGCATAGGGCTTAGCTACCCCGTGGATAAATTAATCAACAACCCGGGCCAGTGCTCCTCATGAGTGTTGGTCCAAACTAGAGCACCGTGCGGGGCCAACCCGGGGCAACTCGGGAGATGTCTATCAGGCCACCGTACGCTTCGCTTATCTGTCGTGTCCTGAGAACGAGATACGCGGCTCCTATCGGGTTCGTCGACACGTCGGGCGGTCTTGCTGGACTTGTTTTACCTTTACCGAATGTCTTGCGCGTGGAATTCCGGTTTTTCTTCGGGCTATCTCGAGGTTGCGGTTTTCCAGTGGAATGGCCTAGGACGATCACGAGATTCGTGGTCGAGGTTATTCTCGCGAAGTGTGGTTAGTTTGTGATGGATGAGTTGGAGCACCCCTGCAGGGTTTAATCTTTTCGGAGAGCCGTGCCCGCGGTTATGTGGCAACTTGGAAATTTGTTTAACACCCGGTAATAGTTAACTTGAAGTAAACTCCAATAAAATACACCAACTGTGTGCGTAACCGTGATCGTCTCTGCTCGTGAACATATCCGAGAGAGAACACGGTGGGGTTATGATTGACGTAAGTAGGTGTTCAGGATCACTTAGTGATCATGCTAATTCACGATCGTCTTACGTATGCCACCATATTCACATTCATGTTCTCGTAAGTTAGCCACCAAACATATGCTTAGCGCTTGCTGCAGCCTCACCACTTAACCAATTCCTTACCCAATGGCTTACATAGTTTCGGTACCCGGGTTATGAGATTGCTGAGTCCCTGTGGCTCACAGATTACAACAATACAGGTTCAGGTGTTGATGAGAACGTGCCAGATGATGTGACTCAGCTCCAGTGGGAGTACGACGAGGAGAGTAGACGTATGTATGTTACGTATCCAGACGAGTAAGGAGCTTCATGGTGGTGATCCTGGGATAGCAAGGCAGTTTTCATTGCTTCTTTTATCGTTTGTTTTTTCGTCCGTAGCCGGACCCTGTCTTCTGGATGATGTATTGAATTATTGTGTGGACTTGTAATTTAGCTTGTGGCGAGTGTAAGCCAACTCATATACTCATCTCTTCCTACATGTATTGCAATGTTTACTGTGCTTGCGAACGACGAGATGCGCTTCTATCCCCGTCGAGGCCACAAGCCTTAATAGGGATAGGACCGCATCTTGGGCGTGACATTTTATTAACCACAGTTGAAGCTTTAGCATGTTCCTTAATCCTAATAGGGAAAGGAGGTTTCTCAATATAAGTAGTAGGCACAATTGGATCAACATTGTAAACAATTGTTTCTTCTTTAACACTGACAGGTTCTTCATTCAATTCAATAGGTGGATGATATTTAAACCATTTCTCCTTAGGGGGATCAACATGAGTAGCAAAAGATTCACAAAAGGTAGCTACTATCTCGGAGTCAAGTCCATATTTAGTACTAAACTTATGAAAAGCATCAGTTTCCATAAAAGCTTTAACACAATCAAACTCAAGATTTATACCTGACTCATTACCTTTGTCGATTTCCCAATCTTCAGAGTTACGTTTAATTCTTTCCAGAAGATCCCATCTAAATTCAATAGTTCTCTTCCTAAAGGAACCAGTAGAAGAAGTATCGAGCATGGATTGATCATTATGAGAAAGCCGAGCATAAAAGTTTTGAATAATTATTTCCCTTGAGAGCTCATGATTGGGGCATGTATGCAACATATACTTAAGCCTCCCCCAAGCTTGAGCGATACTTTCTCCTTCACGAGGCCAAAAATTATATATATAATTCCGATCACGATGAACCAAATGCATAGGATAAAATTTCTGGTGAAATTCCAGCTTCAACCGCTTCCAATCCCATGTTTCAGTATCATCACATAGCCTATACCATGTCAATGCCTTTCCCTCCAAAGATAAAGGGAATACTTTCTTCTTAACTCCATCTCCGGATAGACCTGCAAGCTTAAACAATCCACAAATTTCATCCACATATATCAAGTGCATATCAGGGTGCACTGTTCCATCTCCTGCATAAGGATTAGCTAGCAATTTCTCTGCCATACCCAGAGGAATTTCATAAGAAATATTTTCTGTAGGTTCAGTAGGTTGAGGAGCAACTCTTAATGCTTCCAGTTGAGGTGAAGATACCCCGAACAAGCCCCTCAAAGGATTACTTCCATAGTGACAAGTGACAGTAAATTTCAGCACGTAATATAAATGTTTCCTTTCCAAATTCCACTCTCCAAAGGCGCTTCACTCACCGGCAAGGGCGCCAGAAAAGAGTCTTGATGACCCACAAGTATAGGGGATCAATCGTAGTCCTTTCGATAAGTAAGAGTGTCGAACCCAACGAGGAGCAGAAGGAAATGACAAGCGGTTTTCAGCAAGGTATTCTCTGCAAGTACTGAAAGTAGCGGTAACAGATAATTTTGATAGCAAGATAATTCGTAACAAGTAACAAGTATAATAAAGTGCAGCAAGGTGGCTGATACGTCTCCAACGTATCTATAATTTATGAAGTATTCATGCCATGTTTATAACAATTCTATATGGTTTTGGTATGATTTGATTAGAACTAACCCGGACTGATGCTGTTTTCAGCAGAACTACCGTGGTGTTGTTTTTGTGCAGAAATAAAAGATCTCCAAATGCAGCAAAACTTTTTGACGATTTTTTTGGACCAAAAGAGACCCCCGAAGCTTCGTGGAAGGACCAGAAGCCTCACGAGGTGCTCACAAGCCACCACGGCGCGCGAGGGGGGGTGGCGTGCCGTGGTGCCTCGTGGGCCCATCTTAGCCCATCTTCGCGTGATTTCAACGCTGAAAAATCCTATAAATAGAGAAACCCCCAGAAATTAACCTAGATTTTGGACTCCGCCGCCGCAAGCCTCTGTACCTTCGAAATACCATCTGGAGCCCTGTTTCGGCACCCTGCCGGAGGGGGGAATCATCACCGGAGGCCATCTTCATCATCCCGGCAGTCTTCATGACGAGGAGGGAGTAGTTCACCCTCGAGGCTAGGGGTATGTACAAGTAGCTATGTGTTTGATCTCTCTCTCGTGTTCTTGATTTGGCACGATCTTGATGTACCGCGAGCTTTGTTAATATAGTTGGATCATATGGTGTTTCTCCCTCTCTATCTTGTTGTGATGAATTGAGTTTTTACCTTTGAGGTTTCACTATTATCGGATTAAATACTTTTATGGATTTGAGAATACTTGATGTATGTCTTGCATATGAATACCCGTGGTGACAATGGGGTATTATATTGATTCACTTGATATATGTTTTGGCACTCAACTCGCGGATTCCCGAGGTGACATTGGGGTAATCTATGCATAGGGGTTGATGCACGTTTTCGTCCTACTTTCTCCGGTAGAAATCTTGGGGCACTCTTTGAAGTTCTTTGTGTTGGATTGAATATTATGAATCTGAAGTTGTTTGATGCATATCGAATAATCAACTCACGGATACTTGTGGTGACATTGGAGTATCTAGGTGACATTAGAGTTGGTTGATGCGTATCATATGGTGTTATTTTAGTACGAACTCTAGGGCCGTTTGTGACACTTATAGGGATGGCTCAATAGATTGATCGGAAAGGATAACTTTGAGGTGGTTTCGTACCCTACAACAATTTCTATATTATGCTCTCCGCTAGATAAGAACTTTGGAGTGATTCTTTGTCGCACATTGAGGGATTGTTATATGATCCAATTATGTTAGCATTGTTGAGAAATTGCACTAGTGAAAGTATGAACCCTAGGCCTTGTTTTCAAGCATTGCAATACCGTTTGTGCTCACTTTTATCACCTGCTACCTTGCTGTTTTTTTATTTTCAGATTACAAAAACCTATATCTACTATCCATACTACACTTGTATCACCATCTCTTCGCTGAACTAGTGCACCTATACAATTTACCATTGTATTGGGTGTGTTGGGGACACAAGAGATTTCTTGTATTTGGTTGTAGGGTTGTTTGAGAGAGACCATCTTCATCCTACGCCTCTCATGGATTGATAAACCTTAGGTCATCCACTTGAGGGAAAATTGCTACTGTCCTACAAAACTCTGCGCTTGGAGGCCCAACACGAGTCTACAAGAATAAGTTGTTAAGTAGACATTAGTGGCCCAATCCTTTTTATAGCAAAGGACAAGCCGGAACAAACTCGTATAATAAGCAAAGCATTCTCGAGGACACATGGGAATTCAATCTAGTCACTTTCATCATGTTTGTTTGATTCGCGTTCGCTACTTTGATAATTTGATATGTGGGTGGACCGGTGCTTGGGTGCTGTTCTTACTTGAACAAGCCTCCCACTTATGATTACCCCCTCTCGCAAGCATCTGCAATTACGAAAGAAGAATTAAGATAACTCTAACCATAGCATGAAACATATGGATCCAAATCAGCCCCTTACGGAATAGCGCATAAACTAGGGTTTAAGCTTCTGTCACTCTAGCAACCCATCATCTAATTACTACTCCACAATGCCTTCCCTTAGGCCCAAAGATGGTGAAGTGTCATGTAGTCAACGTTCACATGACACCACTAAAGGAAGTACAACATACATGTCATCAAAATATCGAACGAATACCAAATTCACATGATTACTTATGACAAGACTTCTCCCATGTCCTCAAGAACAAAAGTAACTACTCACAAATCATATTCATGTTCAAGATCAGAGGGGTATTGAATAGCATTAAGGATCTGAACATATAATCTTCCACCAAATAAACCAACTAGCATCAACTACAAGATGTAATCAACACTACTAGCAACCCACAGGTACCAATCTGAGGTTTTCAGACAAAGATTGAATATAAGAGATGAACTAGGGTTTGAGATGAGATGGTGCTGGTGAAGATATTGATGAATATTGGTCCTCCCATGATGAGAGGATCATTGGTGATGTCGATGGCTTCGATTTCCCCCTCCCGGAGGGATGTATCCCCGGCGGAATCGCTCCGCCGGAGAGCAAAATAGCTCCTGCCCAGGTTCCGCCTCAAGACGGCGACGCTTCATCCCGAAAGTCTTCCTCTGATTTTTTTTCTAGGGCAAATGGCTTCATATAGCAGAAGGAGGGGGCCGGTGGCCTGCCAGGGCCCCACAAGCTTGGGGGGCGCGCCCCCCAGGCTTGTGGCTGCCTGGTGGGTCCCCTCCTGTTGATTTTTTCACCAGTATTTTTTATATATTCCAAAATAATTCTCCATAAATTTTCAGGTCATTTGGAGTTGTGCAGAATAGCTATCTCTATTTCACCCCTTTCAGGTCTAGAATTCCAGCTGCCGGCAATCTCCCTCTTCATGTGAATCTTGCAAAATAAGAGAGAAAAGGCATAAGAATTGTACCATGAAGTGAAATAATGATCAAAAACATAATAATAATTAGTAGGAAATCATGATGCAAATTGGACGTATCAATATCTTTGTTTTCAGTCTTTTCCAAAGCAGTTCACCGATGATTACCTCTCAGACCACCTGCATGGTCAAGAGGCGAGGAAGGTATTCATTCAGCACCCACGGTACAATATTGAAGTCTTCCTCAAGAGGACGAAGATTGGGCGGGCAATTATCCACAGCCACTGGCCTAAAGTTGCAAGGACATTCAACATCACTGAAGGCTCAATATTCGACTTCCGCTTCAGCAGTTTTCCAGATGAGATTCATCTGCCTATTTAGCATGTATGATGCTACTTTTCAAAGGTTTTAGATGTTGCATGTGAAACTTGGTGCTGTTGTGTAATGCCGTAGGTAGCTATATGCCTATATGGTGTAACTGAGTGATGAAGCTATGTGATGTTCTACTCTGATGTAATTCAGCTATGAAATCCTGGTTGCCGTAATACGGCTATGAAACCTATGGTGTGTTTGATATGAAATGTCAATTTGATTACTAAATGCATTATCAATAATAGGCCAATTAGCCTGCTTATTGTGTTTTTGTATTGCAGGCGGTTTCTCAGACAACACCGTGGGCGATGACCTCAAACAACGCACACAGTTTCTAGAAAGTAGCCGTGTTGGATCAATGAACAATCACACACGACTTCCGCCCGACAAATGTTTGCGTTAGGCCACCTTGCACAATGTTTCCACATAAAAATTGTGTGCGATGTACATATGAACGGAAACTTTTTTCTGAGATTCACTGTGTGGGATGTACATACGAACATAAACGATTGGGCTAGTATAATTGTCTGCGATGGCTCGCCCGATCGCACACGAGCTCTTTTTGCCCCGCGTGTGTGACCGGAGGCCCTATCGCCGACGGTTTCTGGGTCGTGTGGGAAGGACCCCCTATCGCACACACAGGCAAGGCGACGGTTTAAAACTCTGTCGCGGAAAGGGGGTAAAAACCGTTTGTATAGCAGCTCGCTGTACCAGTGCCTGCTTGCCGACATCAAGGAGGAAGTTGTGCTGCGTGCACATCTAGCCTCCATCGAAGCGTCCTTAGATGTTGCGCGGGCAAGGGTGGCTCGCATGATGTACACAACAGCGGCCATCGAGGAGGAGAGGACAAGTTCGGCCCTTTTTATCTGTAGTAACGAAGATGGCACTGAAAAGGCCACAATTGCTGCTCATAGGACTGATCTGGAGTGGGTTCTAGACTCTGGTGCTTCTAAGCATGTTGCAGGTGACTTCAGGGAATTTGAGTCATATGATCAGCTCACTCCCTCTCAAAGTAACACGATATGTACTGCTGACGGGACATCGCAACCTATTAAGGGCATTGGGATAGTTCAATGTACACCTGATATTAAGTTATCTTCAGTCCTACATGTGCCATCTTTTCCGGTCAATTTGTTGTCTTTTAGTGCTCTAATTGACCAGGTGGACTGTAGGATAACAGTTGACAGAGAAATGTGCTTGATTGTGGACAGGCCGACTGGAAGGAGGATTGGGACTGGAAGAAGGCGGAGGGGGCTATGGTACATGGACCGTGAGGGGCTTGGTCAGACGGGCAGCCCAGTGTTTGCGGCAATTGTGGAAGAAAGAGAGTCCGTGGCGATGAAACATCACTGCAGAATGGGGCATGTGTCCTTTGATAAAATGTTCCAGTTGTTTCCTGATGTAATGCATGGAGTAGATAAGAACAAGCTAAAATGTGATGCGTGTGAGTTTGCAAAACACACAAGGACGTCTTATGTGAGTAAGGGACTTAGAAGTATATCCCCATTCATGCTTGTTCACTCGGATGTGTGGACAAGTCCGGTGGTGTCGGTTAGTGGTGCAAAGTATTTTGTGACCTTAATTGACTGCCACTCACGTATGACATGGATCTATTTGATGCGTCACAAGGATGAAACTTTTCAATGCTTCAAGACTTTCTATGCTTATGTGAAAAATCACTTCAATGTTCAGGTACAAGTGATAAGAAGTGATAATGGCATTGAGTATGTGAACAAAGTGTTTGGGACTTTCTTATCAGAGCAAGGGATTTTGCATCATACTTCATGTCAGGACACTCCTCCTCAGAATGGAGTGGCAGAAAGGAAGAATCGACATATTCTAGAGGTTGCTCGATCACTGACGTTTACTATGAATGTGCCATAATTCTTGTGGAGTGAAGCTGTGATGGCTGCGACACACCTGATAAATCGCACATCATCGAGAGTACTGGGTATGAAGTCACCTTCTGAGTTACTTCTAGGAAAGAATAATTTCGTGGTTCCTCCCAAGCTGTTCGGTTGTGTCTGCTTTGTCAGGGATCATAGGCCATCTGTGGGCAAATTGGATCCACGGGCCGTCAAGTGTATCTTCACTGGGTACTCTTCTGGGCAGCGCGGCTACAAGTGTTGGAGTCCTTCTGAACGGAGGACCTTTGTGAGCATGGATGTCACCTTCAGGGAATCCGAACCATTTTATGGTGAGAAAACTGATCTTAGTGGATTATTTGAAAGTCTTGACCATACCCAGTCTACTATGACATGTCAAGAGGGGGAGAGTGGTGCTGGTGGTGCCGATTCTGTGCTGGCTGGTGGTGCAGATTTTGTGCTGCAGCAACCAATTGAGAGTGATATTCTGGTACAGCGAAGCGAGCAGTGATATGTCTCCAACGTATCTATAATTTATGAAGTATTCATGCCATATTTATAACAATTCTATATGGTTTTGGTATGATTTGATTAGAACTAACCCGGACTGACGCTGTTTTCAGCAGAACTACCGTGGTGTTGTTTTTTGTGCAGAAATGAAAGTTCTCCAAATGAGCTGAAACTTTTTGGAGATTTTTTATTGGACAAATAAAAAATATTGGCACCAAGACCCACTGGAGGGGGGGCACCCAGTGCCCACGAAGCACCAGGGCGCGCCCCCCCCCCCCCCCCAGGCGCGCCCTGGTACCTCGTGGGGCCCACGTGGCTCCGTTTCGCGTGATTCCAACGCTAAAAAATCATATATATTCAGAACCCCCCGAAAGTTAACCTAGATGAGTTTTTACGCCGCCGCAAGCCTCTGTACCAGAGAGATCCCATCTACAGCCCTTTTCCGGCACCCTGCCGGAGGGGGGAAGGCATCACCGGAGGCCATCTTCATCATCCCGGCGGTCTCCATGACGAGGAGGGAGTAGTTCACCCTCGGGGCTGAGGGTTTGTACCAGTAGCTATGTGTTTGATCTCTCTCTCTCGTGTTCTTGAGATGGCACGATCTTGATGTATCGCGAGCTTTGTTGATATAGATGAATCATATGGAGTTTTCCCCTCTCTATCTTCTTGTGATGAATTGAGTTTTCCCTTTGAAGTTTTCTTATCGGATTGAGTCTTTAAGGATTTGAGAACACTTGATGTATGTCTTGCATATGGATATCTGTGGTGACAATGGGATATTCACTTGAGTTACTTGATGTATGTTTTGGTGATCAACTTGCGGGTTCCGTGACCTTGGGGATTTATGCATAAGGGTTGGCACACGTTTTCGTCTTGACTTTTCGGTAGAAACTTTGGGGCACTCTTTGAAGTTCTTTGTGTTGGTTTGAATAGATGAATCTGAGATTGTGTGATGCATATCGTATAATCAAACCTGTGGGTACTCGTGGTGACATTGGAGTACCTAGGTGACATTAGGGTTTTGGTTGATGTGTATCTTGAGGTGTTATTCTAGTACGATCTCTAGGGCTGTTCGTGACAATTAATGGGGATGGCTCATAAGATTGATCGGGAAGGATAACTTTGAGGTGGTTTCGTACCCTACAACAATTTCTTCGTTTGTTCTCCGCTATTTGTGACTTTGGAGTGAACTCTTTGTTGCACGTGAGGGATTTACATATGATTCAACTATGCCAACAATGTTGGGGGATCACACTAGTGAAAGTATGAACCCTAGGCCTTGTTTCTAAGCATTGCAATACCGTTTTTATGCCCGTTTACTTTGTGCTACCTTGCTGTTTTTATATTTTCAGATTACAAAAACCTATATCTACTATCCATACTACAATTTTATCACCATCTCTTCGCCGAACTAGTGCACCTATACAATTTACCATTGTATTGGGTGTGTTGGGGACACAAGAGATTTCTTGTATTTGGTTGCAGGGTTGTTTGAGAGATACCATCTTCAACCTACGCCTCCCATGGATTGATAAACCTTAGGTTATCCACTTGAGGGAAAATTGCTACTGTCCTACAAAACTCTGCGCTTGGAGGCCCAACACGAGTCTACAAGAATAAGTTGTGTAGTAGACATCAAGCTCTTTTCTGGCGCCGTTGCCGGGGAGGTGAGTGCTTGAAGGTATATCTTTAGATCTTGCAATCGAATATTTTAGTTTCTTGTTTATCACTAGTTTGGTTTATAAAAGAAAACTACAAAAAAAATGGAATTGAGGTTGCCTCATATTATTCATCTTTATCATGTCTTTCTTGAAAATGATGGATCGGAAAATTGTGCTCAATTAATAGAAGAAGAATTCAATAAAATGTTTGGCATAAAATATTTGAATGATGAGCATTATTGCAATGTTGCTAGTATGAATTCTTTGAATATCCATGATGCTAATGATATGCAAAGCCACAAGCTTGGGGATGCTATGTTTGATGAAGATGATATTTTTACTCCCCCAAGTTTTGATGGGAAAATTTATTATGATGATTGCATGCCTCCTATTTATGATGATTATATTGATGAAAGTGGATTTGGAGAGGCCATAAATTTATTTAATGATAATTCCACTATTTTGAAAGAGGTTTCAATTGATTATGACAACAAAGTTGTTATCTATGATGATTATTGTGATGACATGTATGCTATAAAGAATAATGATAACCATGAAACTTGTCATCATGATTTTAATGTTCAATTTGATTATGCCAATCAAGTATCTCATGATAATTATTTTGTTGAATTTACTCCCACTATCATTGATGAGAAGAAATTTGCTTATGTGGAGAGTAGTAAAATTGCTATGCTTGTGGATCATGAAAAGAATGCTTTATGTGATACTTATATTGTTGAATTCATTCATGATGCTACTGAAGATTATTATGAGAGAGGATCATATGCTTGTAGGTGTTGCAATAATATCAAGTTTCCTCTCTATGTGATAAATTTTTTGAAGTCATGCTTGTTTTGCCTTCCAATGCTAATTGATTCTTGCTCCCATAAACTATTTGCTCACAAAATTCCTATGCATAGGAAGTGGGTTTGGCTTAAATGTGTTTGATATATTTCTCATGATGCTCCCTTTACGTTTCAATTCTTTACTTCTATGTGAGCATCATTCAAAATTATCATGACTAGCTAAAAGGCTTTAAAGGAAAACGCTTGTTGGGAGGCAACCCAATATGTATCCTTTCTATATTAGTGTGTTCACATGATTAATATACTGTAGTAATCATGTTTTATATGTTTTATTTCAATAAAGAGCCAAGTAAAACCTTTGGGATAGTGTGGATACTTGTTGATTCAATTCTGTGCAAAAACAGAAACTTTTGCCTCCAGTGTTTAATTTCCCAGATTTTACTGGAGCGTCGAAAAATTCTGAAATTTTTACACAGTATTGATATGCAAATTTTTTGTGTTTTCCTAATTTTTCAGAATTTTTAGAGTTCCAAAAGAATGGTAGTTGCTCACATCATTACAGACTGTTCTGTTTTTGACAGATTCTGTTTTCAATGCATAGTTTGCTTGTTTTAATGTTTCCATAGCTTATATTATGAGATATAAATTTTGGAAATGATAGAATACAGTAGGAATTATATGGGAGCAATTTTGAATCTTGTCTTGGACAGTACCTAAGTGATGGTTCATTCTTTATCATACTAACCGTTCTCACGAAGTTCCGTTAAGTTTTGTGTGATTGAAGTTTTCAAGTTTTGGGTGAGATATCAATATGAGGAGAATAAGGAGTGGCAAGACCCTAAGCTTGGGGATGCCCAAGGCACCCCAAGGTAATACTCAAGGAAGACTCAAGCACCTAAGCTTGGGGATGCCCCGGAAGGCATCCCCTGTTTCGTCTTCAACACTATCGGTAACCTCACTTGGAACTATATTTTTATTCGTCACATAATATGAGTTTTGCTTGGAGCATCATTTTATTATGTTGATATTTGCTTGGTGCTATAAATAATCATGTTTTGCACCTTTTGGTTCAATAAAATGCCAATGATAGCCTTTACCATGCTCAGTTTGCAAGTTTATGTGTTGCTGTTTGAAAACAGAAAGTTTTCTGTTATGTCCAGAATATTCCTGAATAATCAGAACATGATAAAAATCTGAAATTTTTACAAAGCAATAATGCATGAGTTCTCTGTCACGTGGTAATTTTTCAGAATTTTTGGAGTTAGGGAAGTATGGATTCTTATTCACTCTTTACAGACTATTCTGTTTTGGCAGATTGCTGTTATAGTCGCATTGTTTGCATATGTTTGCGTGTTTAATGTTTCTATTTGAGGATAGGAGTATTAAATATGAAGAGGCATTTAGTATGCAATGTTTAATTATAATTTTTGTGATTTGCTACAGTATAGAATGTTAAAGTTTTGAGTTGATTTATACTAACTTATCTCACGAGTTCTTGTTGAGTTTTGTGTGTATGAAGTTTTTAAGATTTAGAGAAACCGTGATATGAGAGGAATTAAGGAGACACAAAAGCTCAAGCTTGGGGATGCCCAAGGCATCCCAAGTATTTATTCTAAGAAGTCTCAAGCAACTAAGATTGGGGATGCCCCGGTAGGCATCCCAGCTTTCTTCTTCAACAACTATCGGTCAGTTTTGGTTGAGCCTAAGTTTTTGCTTCTTCACATGATATGTGCTATTCTTGGAGTGTCATTTTATTTTGTTTTCTTTGCTGTTTGAATAAAATATCAAGATCTGAAACTTTTTAAATGAGAGAGAGTCCTCACATAGCTACTTAATTGTTTCACTACTCATTGATCTTCGCTTATACATTTTGGAATAGTTTGTCATTAATTCTCAGGCTTCACTTATATCTTTTTGAGAGTTAATAATAGTAATGGTAATTTGCACTAGATATGAATTTGGTCCCAAGATGATAAATATTCGAGAGGGATATAATAAAAACTTTCATATAGATCATTAGATATGATAAGTGTGATTCTTTGCAATGATAATAATGAAAGAGATCATATGCTAATCTTATGGAAAGTAATGACATTACATAAAGAAAAGTATAAGTGGTAAAATTTATTGGAGGTTAACAAGCATAGCATTAGTCAATGATGCAATTCATGAAAAAGTTAATTAGGGAAGAGAAGATTCACATGCAAATATACTATCTTGGACATCTTTTATGATTGTGAGCCCCCATTAAGTATTTTATGTCAAATTGTTGATGTTGGACAAGGAAGACAACGTAATGAATTATGTTTGTTCATATTCACATAGAAGTTATATTGTTATAGATCCTCCAACATGTGGTGCTTGCCCAATATCTTTGTTAGCCAAAAATCCGCACCAAGTAGAGATACTACTTGTGCATCCAAAACCCTTAAACCCAGTTTCTTCCCATGAGTGTCCACCATATCTACCTATGGATTGAATAAGATCCTTCAAGTAAGTTGTCATCGGTGCAAAAAGCAATAAAAATTGCCTCTAAATATGTCTGAACTTTTATTGTAAGGGAAATAAGCGTTGTACGAACTTGTGATGGTAAAGAAATAAAAGCGACGGACTGCATAATAAAGGTTGCTATCACAAGGGGCAATATAACGTGACGTTCCTTTGCATTAAGGGCTTGACATCCAAAAATAAAAAGCGCATGACAACCTCTGCTTCCCTCTGCGAAGGGCCTATCTTTTACTTTTATGCATTTACTTTTATGTATTTATTTTTTATGCAAGAGTCAATAGTGTTCTTCTCTACTTCCTTTTTATTTTTCTCTTTTGCAAGCATCATGTGGTGGGGAAAGATCTAGGCACATATATCCAGTTGGATATGAGTGATCATGAGTTATTATTGTTGACATCACCCTTGAGGTGAATAAGTTGGGAGGCGAAATCACAAGCCCCTATCTTTCTATGTGTCTGGCTGAAACTTTTGCTCCATATATATGTCATGAGTGTTAGCAATCATAGAAGACTAAATGATGGTTGAGTATGTGGACTTGCTAAAAAGCTCCTACATGAGACCCTTCCTGAAAATATGATGAATTGCAATTGCATTCTTGACTAGAATAGTTTGTTAGTTTCCAAGAAAGTTTATGCCTTATACTTCATTGTTGTGATGAATTGTTACTTGCTCATGAGAAGTTTTATGATAATAAATATTGCTGTTATAATAATGATCTTGCTTTGTTCAAGTCCAATGTCCATGCAACAAAAGAAAAGATTATATGATGATTATGATAGGTAGCATTCCACATCAAAATTTCTGTTTTTAATTGCTACTTTGTCATGATGACTTTTATGAGGAAAAGTTGCTGTTATGATGCTAGGAAAAGTGATTGAAATTATTATTGATCAAACTTATGCACTATGCTAGCATTCGCACTTCATAAATTATTTCTTTTATCATTTACCAACTCCAGGACGAGCAGGAATTAAGCTTGGGGATGCTGATACGTCTCCAACATATCTATAATTTATGAAGTATTCATGCCATATTTATAACAATTCTATATGGTTTTGGTATGATTTGATTAGAACTAACCCGGACTGACGCTGTTTTCAGCAGAACTACCGTGGTGTTGTTTTTTTGTGCAGAAATGAAAGTTCTCCAAATGAGCTGAAACTTTTTGGAGATTTTTTATTGGACAAATAAAAAATATTGGCACCAAGACCCACTGGAGGGGGGCCACCCAGTGCCCACGAGGCACCAGGGCGCGCCACCCCCCCCCCCCCCCCAGGCGTGCCCTGGTACCTCGTGGGGCCCACGTGGCTCCATTTCGCGTGATTCCAACGCTAAAAAATCATATATATTCAGAAACCCCCGAAAGTTAACCTAGATGAGTTTTTACGCCGCCGCAAGCCTCTGTACCAGAGAGATCCCATCTACAGCCCTTTTCCGGCACCCTGCCGGAGGGGGGAAGGCATCACCGGAGGCCATCTTCATCATTCCGGTGGTCTCCATGACGAGGAGGGAGTAGTTCACCCTCGGGGCTAAGGGTTTGTACCAGTAGCTATGTGTTTGATCTCTCTCTCTCTCTCGTGTTCTTGAGATGGCACGATCTTGATGTATCGCGAGGTTTGTTGATATAGATGAATCATATGGAGTTTTCCCCTCTCTATCTTCTTGTGATGAATTGAGTTTTCCCTTTGAAGTTTTCTTATCGGATTGAGTCTTTAAGGATTTGAGAACACTTGATGTATGTCTTGCATATGTATATCTGTGGTGACAATGGGATATTCACTTGAGTTACTTGATGTATGTTTTGGTGATCAACTTGCGGGTTCCGTGACCTTGGGGATTTATGCATAAGGGTTGGCACACGTTTTCGTCTTGACTTTCCGGTAGAAACTTTGGGGCACTCTTTGAAGTTCTTTGTGTTGGTTTGAATAGATGAATCTGAGATTGTGTGATGCATATCGTATAATCAAACCCGTGGGTACTCGTGGTGACATTGGAGTGCCTAGGTGACATTAGGGTTTTGGTTGATGTGTATCTTGAGGTGTTATTCTAGTACAATCTCTAGGGCTGTTCGTGACAATTAATGGGGATGGCTCATAAGATTGATCGGGAAGGATAACTTTGAGGTGGTTTCGTACCCTACAACAATTTCTTCGTTTGTTCTCCGCTATTTGTGACTTTGGAGTGAACTCTTTGTTGGACGTGAGGGATTTACATATGATTCAACTATGCCAACAATGTTGGGAGATCGCACTAGTGAAAGTATGAACCCTAGGCCTTGTTTCTAAGCATTGCAATACCGTTTTTATGCCCGTTTACTTTGTGCTACCTTGCTGTTTTTATATTTTCAGATTACAAAAACCTATATCTACTATCCATACTACACTTTTATCACCATCTCTTCGCCGAACTTGTGCACCTATATAATTTACCATTGTATTGGGTGTGTTGGGGACACAAGAGATTTCTTGTATTTGGTTGCAGGGTTGTTTGAGAGATACCATCTTCAACCTATGCCTCCCATGGATTGATAAACCTTAGGTCATCCACTTGAGGGAAAATTGCTACTGTCCTATAAAACTCTACGCTTGGAGGCCCAACACGAGTCTACAAGAATAAGTTGTGTAGTAGACATCAAGCAGCAACCCCAGAAAATGATAACACCACAGAGTGAAGGATCGATTGTGACTGATGGGGTGCCGAGTCAGACAGGCGGTGCTCCCACCTAGATCGGTTGTGTACTGAGGTGGACGACAGAGCAAGAGGAGCAGCTAAAGGTGTATTCACGGAAGCAAGGTGATGCTTCTCATAGGTGGCAGAAGGTGAATGAGGAGCGTAATCCTCAAGTATATTCAAGACGACATCATCATGTTCAGGGGGAGCAGCCAACACAGTTGCAGGGGGAGCAGCAAGGCAGCAATGCAAGCTCATCTAACACGGAGGACTTGCCAATTGCTTTGAGAAAAGGTACTCGAGAAAAGACAGGGATACCAGAGCCAAAGTATGGGTTCAATGCCAATGATATTGGGAATTATGTTTCGTATGAAGCATTATCTCTAGCCCACAAAGCATTTGTTGCTTCTCTTCAGCTGGTGTCTCTTCCAACTGATTGGAAGGCAGCAAAAGTGGATCGAAAGTGGCGAGCAGCTATGATAGAGGAGCTGGAGGCATTAAGTAAGAATAAGACTTGGATACTAACACCTCTTCCAAGAGGAAAGAAGGCAGTCAGCTGCAAGTGGGTATACACTGTGAAGCAGAATGCAGAAGGGAATATTGAATGGTACAAAGCAAGGCTTGTAGCGAGGGGGTACAGCCAGACCTACGGCATTGACTATGATGAGACCTTTACTCCAGTAGCAAAGATGAACACTGTGAGGATCCTGATCTCCTGTGCAGCGAATTTTGGGTGGTCCTTACATCAACTTGATGTGAAGAATGCTTTCTTGCATGGGGACCTGAAGGAGGAGGTCTACATGGAGATCCCACCGGGTTTCTCTACGTCTGAGACTGCTGGCAAGGTATGTAGGTTAAGGAAAGCTCTTTTTGGTCTGAAACAGTCTCCGAGAGCATGGTTCGACAAGTTCAGACGTGCTGTATGTAATATGGGGTATGGGCAGTGTAACGGTGATCATACACTGTTCTACAGACATAAAGAAGGGAAAATCACTATACTTGCAGTATATGTGGATGATATTATTATCACAGGGGATGACAAAGAAGAAATAGCAAGACTGAAAGAGTGTTTGGGTAAGGTCTTTGAAGTCAAAGATCTGGGCCAACTCAAATACTTCCTGGGCATAGAAGTGGCCAGGTCTGCCAAGGGGATTGCGCTATCTCAGAGGAAGTATACTTTAGATCTCCTCAGCGATGTAGGAATGCTAGGATGTCGGGCAGCCCCAACCCCAATTGATCAAAACCACAAAGTGACTGCTCAGTCAGGAGAGCTGGTGGATAAGGAGAGGTATCAGCGATTGGTGGGAAGATTGTTGTACTTGTGTCATACACGACCAGACATTGCATTTGCAGTAAGCGTTGTGAGCAGATAAATGCATGAGCCTAGAAGTGGACATCTTGACGCAGTACATAGAATTTTGAGATACTTGAAAGGTTCTCCTGGGAAAGGACTGTTGTTCAAGAGTTATGGACACCTTGTTGTAGATGGATATTGTGATGCTGATTGGGCTAGCTGTCTGGATGACAGAAGATCAACTTCAGGCTACTGTGTCTTTATAGGAGGAAATCTAGTTTCTTGGAGAAGCAAGAAACAACTTGTTGTTTCGAAATCAACTACAGAGGCTGAATACAGAGCCATGTCTCAGGGACTGAGTGAGTTGTTATGGACAAGGAATCTATTAGAAGAATTGAAGATATTGAAGACTAGTTGTATGAATATGTGGTGTGATAACAAATCAGCAATCAACATAGCACATAATCCGGTGCAGCATGATAGAACCAAGCATGTGGAGATAGACAGATTCTTTATCAAAGAAAAGCTGGATGCTGGGATCATCAAGATAGAGCATGTGAGTTCAGGGCAACAAATTGCAGATTGCTTGACTAAAGGACTGGGAACCAGAGAATGCAGTTTAGCGTGTGACAAGATGGGAATGATAGATATCTATCACCCCTCTTGAGGGGGAGTGTTGTATGTGAGGCCCATGAGGCCCAGGCCCATGTCAGCCAAGTGACCACTGACCTAGAAGAAGAGGGCTCTAGTTCTGTCCAGTGCAGCCGCCACACACTCACGCGAGTGACAAGACACAGGCGGGTGAGCTGTTTGAGGTGAGCTCCTCCCTGAGAATCAACAGAGTATGAACAAAGTAAATTTTTGGCGGATCTTCCTCGGGTATGTACAGATATATCTCGTCTCCCAGCTGTAGTTTGTGGCGGATCTTCCTCCTCAATTCAAGGTAGAAAAGGCGTTGGAAAGGATGACCTGAAAAGATATTTTTTTCGTTGAAAAGTTAAAACACAGTGCATTTTCCCTTATTTCTAACAAGAGCTCGGTTCATGTGGCCAGCCTGCGGTTACCGCACGCACTAAGCCATGATATAGGTTCATTTTCGGCTAAAAACATGGCAAAGATTACCCTTTATTGGATTGGCAAAAAGAAAACAACCATATAGTACATAAAGATGACACAGTAGGTAGATTTGACAAAATGAGATCCAACTGTTGAACACAAAGTATCAACGTGGCCTTCCTCTCCGATTTTATTAAGAGAAACACACTATTAAGGTTTTTGTTACCCCACACACGACATACTATGTTACATGACCGGGAATTACGACGAACCCCAGCCCAGCACCTCAAAGGATCATGCAAGATCCCAAAATAAAAGCAGAGCACACACCAGCTGAACCGGGGCACCCACATAGCATTTCAGATACAACATACAGTAGTTGGCAGCAAAGCCTAACATATCATAGCTAAAGCAAGAACTAGATAACAGCTGAGGCACCAGCAACAACGAAGAAGGTCGGGATCTCAGTGCATGCATGCTCATACATGATCAAGCATCGACGGATGCAATGCTGGCATCGTTGTAGAACCGTCTGCACGCATCACCGCAGCGCTCCACGCCAACTTTCATGTCTTCGCCAAGCTCAGCTGATGACAAGATGTGTGCAATGTTCATTCTAAGCCGAAAAAACCTTTTTTTCTCATGAACAAGAACAATTGAAAGTATATATACAGATGAATTAATTAAGATACTACCTGATTTGACGTTGTCACAGACTGAGAGCCTGCATCCTAAATTGCAGTACTCAATGGCGTCTGGTTCTTCCTCCGCAACAGTAGGAGCAAGCATTAGTCAACCTTAATTGCAATTTCTATGTATCTCTGAGAAAAATAATATAGAGAAAACAGAGGGTGACTTGGGTTTACGTACCAGCTGAGCTAGGGAGAAGGTCGAGGTTAGGGTATTCCCTGGGACATGTGCGGTCCCTTGTGAGCATGCAACCACACATTTTTGAGCAGGGGTTACTGGGGTACCTAAGATGGCACACATTGTAACAGTTTCTTGAGCTGGTGCCCTTGCAGCAACTCTTGCCATCTACTTGGATTTGTTCCAGGACAAGTCCCAGTATGAGTGCACACATGATGACACTCTTCAAACGCTTGCTTTCCATGGCTGCCTTCACCGTGAAAACACATGGGAATATTGGCTACAGGCTTGTGCCGATCGTTTGCGGGAACAAGACTCGTATGGCCGTGTAACACCCTGGTTTTCGCTCCTTGTTTTTTTCCTTCGCGGGATTTGACTCCCGTCTTTTTTCGGTGTTATCGGATTTTCTCTTGCTCTTTGGTATATGAAGATGGTCATTTAGTCTTGCCTTTCCTATCCAACTAGAGATTCTCTCCAGTCCAACCCTGTCACCCAAAATTTGTTCTCAGGATTCTGCCGCCGAAACCCTATCTCCCGAAGTACCGGAAGGGAAACCCTAAATCCTTCCGTTACAAAGGAACCCCATTTTCCTTTGATCTGTTGCCTCCCAAACTTTTCCCAGTGATCATCCCATATCTATAAACCCTGGATATGCAAAAATATTGCCAAGTCATTTGCAATATTTTTCATTTAAAATTAATTCATTTTTCTGCCAGTTAAGGGAATTAAATCCAGGAAAATATCTATCCATCTCCAAAGTTCATGAAAACTTGTGGAGGTATTCTTTGTGATCATATTGAGCTCCCATAAAAATATTGGCCATAATTAAATAAGGGAAATTGCATTTTCCTATTTAAAGCCAATATTGCATTTTGGGCACTTTCCAAAGGAACTACCATTTTGGTAGCCAGGAAAAATCCCAAATAATTTGTGGAGCTTCTCCTATCCATATCTTCACCATTTCCATCAAGAACCCAAGTTCCACAGTTCAAATTTTGAGCACAACATCCATTTGCAAATTCTGTCCAGATTTCCAGTTTGCAAAGGAAGAGCTTGAACCCTTGATCTTTTTGGGCTGAAACTTTTCAGGATGGTTAACCATGATAAATAACCTCTGAATACCAAAAACCAGCCCATTTCATCTAGCCAATTTTCCCTAGTAAATTCACTAAGTTTATGTCCAGATTGCAGCTCTGTGAAGGAAGTACCTTCATAGGGTATCCAAATGAGCTGAAATTTTTCCAGTATCTCCATATGCTCAAATAACCTCCCTCCACCAAAATTCAGCTCATTTCATTGAGCCAGATGAGTGCAACATCCAGATTCAGTTTCTGGACCAGATTTGGCATTCCAAAGGAAGTGTGTGCAAATCTTGTTCAAATGCCTCCAAATTTTTCCAGCATATACTCCTTCCTACCCCAGTTCTATGTGACAAAGATCCAACTCTATTTCTCCATCCATCTCTCCAGAAAATTACTGCCAAGTTTGCTGTTAGAATCTTCTTCTGCAAGATTTCCTCTCCTCAGAGCTATCCAGCTGGTTCCAGCTACTCCTCTTATCCATTTGACCAGTGAGGCACGCGTGAGACAAGGTTTGGGAGCCAGAAGCGAGCCAGAACGTGTGGTGCCCGTGGTGACCACGCAATGAGCATCCAGAAACCGCGTTCTGCACTCTGCCGTCTCCGTGCAGTCGTCTCCGGTCAGTCCCCGCGTGTCCGAGCATGTCCAATGGCTTCGCACCGTCCACGTACCCCCTCTCCAGCACCTTCCCCCTCCTCTTCCTTCCTCCTCGCGCCACAGCGAGCTCCGCCATACTGTGCACTCGTGCCCTTCGTCGTCTTCCTCTCTGTCCTCTTCTTCCCCGATCTCTCTCGAGCGCTCCCGAGGTCTCTCCCTTCCCCGCTCGACGCTCGACGCCGGAACCAGCCAGCCACGTCGCCTCATCGCTCCAGTGCGATGATAGGATCGCCACGGCGGCCATCTTCATGTGCTCGCTCACGGCCGGCTATAAATAGCCGTGACCGAGCTCGCTCCGAGCACACACACCACTCCCAGACCCTCTCCACTCTCTTAGAGCCCCACCTCTCCACTCATTTGAGCTCGAAGAGCTCTCGTTCCTTCCCACCATCGGCATTGCCGCCGCACGGCCTCGTCTAAATTCCGGCGAGCCCGAGCCCCGATCCTCCTCTTTCCACCACCAGTGAAATCCACGAGGTCCGGCGACCCTCCTCCGCTCTTCTCCCGGCCTCCCCATTCACCGGAGCGCCGTGCCCAACTCCGGCCGTAGCCGCCGTCCGCCATAGCCAACCTCCCGCTCGCCTCGGTCCACCCCGGCGTCCGTAGACTACCTCATCGGGTGTGGCTCCTCCTACTGAGCTCATCCATAGGCTGAGCGTCGGCGCCCCTGTGTCTCCAGTCAACGCGCGTGGGGTGGGAGACGAACCTGTCAGGGAAATATCTTTCGGTGAGACCCGCCCGTTTAGGGCCGGGTTCTGGGGATCTTTATTGAAGATGGGCTAGTTGGGCCAGAGCGTTCTCAAGAGGCCCAGAAGAAGAGCCGCCCAAGGAAGGGCCGGCCCAAGACCCGCCGTGAGAGGCGGTATGTGCAAACCACCTCGAGGTATAACTTAGGAAACAAGTAAAGGAGAGTTGGGCTCGGATTGCTATCCCGACCCGGACTCTTATGTAAGCCCCGGACCTCCGCCTATATATAAAGGGGGGAGCCCTGGGGCTAGAGGGATCACGTTGAAACCTTTCGGGAGCTAGGGTTAGACAAGTTCCAAAACCCTTGTAATCGAGATCTTCAATACATCTAGCAGGAGTAGGCTTTTACCTCCACGAGAGGGGCCGAACCTGGGTAAACCTTGCCTCCCGTGTTCCCCGTTTAACCCCTTCGGTCTACTACTTACGCGATGGCTTCGAGATCAAGTCCTATGAGGACATCTGCCGTGAAAATACCACGACAGTTGGCGCCCACCGTGGGGCTATCGCATGGTGGTGTTGAGTATTCGAAGGGTCCTCCCCAAGGACTCGAGGGATACGTGATTGGCCGGATAACCAAGAGTCGCCGCGGCAATCTGCTCATCGACGACTCAGGCTGGGGCCCCGAGGCCGACTCTCTTGAGTACGGGTACCGGGTCCCCTTTGGCGGAATCCATGTCTTCATCGGGAAGGCCAGCGGTTCTAAGCCGGCCGCCTCCACGGAGGTCGTTGAAACGGCCCGCCGCGCGCAACCCGCCGTGTCGAGAGCCGCCCCTAGGCTTCCGGCTCCTGTGCAGGCCGGCGGATCTGAATCTGGGCCGGATATCTTCACCGACACCTTCAAGCCGGTCCAGGACACGCAGCCCGCCAGGCGAGAGCACGTCTTCGTTGGCTTCACTCAAGGGGTGGAGTATTCTAGATCGTCGGCTTCCACGGAGGGCTTGGCGACTTACGTTGATGGTGGCTATTCCTCTGGCGGAGAGTCGCTTTATTATCTTCACCAAGAGGATCTTGGGGGCTTTCAGCAGAACTCGCCGGCGCAGGATTCTTTAGGCCCGCCCGCTCGCCCTGTTGTCTACATGGCGGGGGCGGCTGATATACCAGACCCGACAGCGGATGCTGGAACCTCCAATGCGGTGTCAAGAGTTTCGCCAGCACAGACCCTGGTGGGATTGACGGCTACGTTGACTACACTGCTGGGCACACAGGTCACTACGGAAAATCAGGCAGAGCTCAATGCAGAGATCGTCAGGATCAAGGATCAGATGGTACAGGCTCAAGCTGGCATTGATGCGGAGAACGTCCGTCTGGCGACTCGTGAACGAGAATTACGGGAAGAGATAGCCCGGCTTCTGGCTGCCGGGTTTATCATAGAAGTCTTACACCCGGAGTGGTTGGCTAACCCGGTGCTAGTTCTGAAGAAAAATGGCACTTGGCGTATGTGTATTGACTACACGGATCTTAACAAAGCTTGTCCAGCTGAGCCGTTTGCTCTCCCTCGCATTGATCAAATCATTGATGCTACAGCGGGGTGTGAGAGGTTATGTTTCCTGGATGCATACTCTGGTTATCATCAGATCAAGATGGCAGTGGAGGACCAAGAGAAGACGGCTTTCATTACACCTTTTGGCGCCTTCTGTTATGTTTCTATGCCTTTCGGGCTCAAGAGTGCCCAGGCGACTTATCAACGTTGCGTGCAAAATTGTTTTCATGGACAGATTGGCCGCAATGTGCATGCCTATGTGGATGATATTGTGGTCAAGTCAGAAAAGCAAGAGACCTTGTTAGATAATCTCAAGGAGACCTTTGACAATCTCAGAGTTTACCAGATGAAGCTTAACCCGGACAAGTGTGTCTTTGGTGTTCCTGCAGGAAAGCTTCTAGGTTTCATGGTCTCTGAGCGTGGAATTGAAGTTAACCCGGAGAAAATCAAGGCCATCACCTCTCTGGCTGAGCCTAAGTGCATCAATGATGTTCAGCGCCTGGCGGGTCGCATTGCAGCTTTGAGTCGCTTCATAAGTCGCCTGGGGGAGAAGGCTATTCCGTTATATCAGATGCTGAAGAAAGCGGACGACTTCCAATGGAGCAAAGCTGCTGGGGAGGCCTTTGAAGCTCTGAAGAGGCAGCTGGCAGAGCCGCCCATACTGGTGGCTCCTATCACCAAGGAGCCGATGCTTCTGTACATCGCAGCAAATAGCAAGGCTGTTAGTGTTGCAATGGTGGTGGAAAGAAAAGAGGCAAACCGGGAGTATCTTGTCCAGAGGCCGGTCTATTATGTTAGTGAGGTCCTGACTTTGTCTAAGCAGCGTTATCCACATTGGCAGAAGCTGGTTTTCGGAGTTTTCATGGCAAGCCGGAAGCTGAGACATTATTTCCTGGAGCATCCTATCACGGTGGTATCTTCAGCCCCTTTGGGGGATATCATTCATAACAGGGAAGCTACAGGGAGAATTGCAAAGTGGGCCATTGAGCTTGGACCTCATGAGATCAAGTATGTGCCTCGCACGGCCATCAAATCTCAGGCATTGGTGGATTTCATCAATGACTGGACAGAGCTTCAAGCCCCTGAAGAAAGGCCGGATAACACATATTGGACCATACACTTTGATGGGTCTAGGAAGCTGGAGGGCTCGGGGGCTGGAGTTATAATATCTTCCCCTCGAGGTGACAAGTTCTGCTATGTTTTGCGGCTTATGTTTCCTTGCACTAACAATGCTGCAGAGTATGAGGCCCTGCTCCATGGGCTCCGGATTGCAAAGGAGATGAATCTCAGCCGGGTTAGGTGCCTAGGCGACTCTGATCTGGTGGCACAGCAAGTTTCAGGGACTTGGGATTCTAAAGACCCGCTCATGGCGGCTTACAGACAAGCTGTTACTAATGTGGCTGGTTGCTTCAAGGGTTATCAGGTGGATCACATTGATCGGCGGCAGAATGAAGCGGCTGATGCTTTATCACGACTTGGTTCGCAGCGAAAGCCGGTTCCTCCAAATGTTTTCCTGGATGTGCTCCATAACCCGTCAGTTAAGTTGCCAACGGAGGAGGACCTTGCTGTCCCAGACCCGGAGGCCCAGCTCGTGGCGGCTCTCCATGAGATCCCGGATTGGACTGTCCCATACTTGGATTATCTGACTCGGGGCGTCTTGCCAACTGACGAGATTGAAGCCCACCTGATTGTGAGAAGGTCCAAATCCATGACCATTGTCAATGGCGAGTTGCACCGAAGAAGTGCCACAGGCGTCTTTCAGCGCTGCGTATCGCCTGATGAAGGCCGGAATATCCTCAATGAGATACACTCCGGCGACTGTGGTCATCATGCCGGCTCTAAATCATTGGTGGCGAAGGCTTTCCGCCACGGTTTCTTTTGGTTCACGGCTCATGCTGATGCAAAGGAAATAGTCAGGAAGTGTGACGGTTGTCAGAGGTTTGCCCGCCAAACTCATGTGCCGGCTCAGGAACTTCGGATGATCCCTATCACATGGCCCTTTGCGGTCTGGGGGCTGGATATGGTGGGGCCTTTCAGAGCTTCTAGTGACAAAAAGACTCACCTTTTGGTGGTTGTTGACAAATTTACCAAGTGGGTAGAGGCAGAACCTATCAGCAATTTGGATGCAGAGACGGCTGTTAAGTTTGTCAAAAAGTTAATCTTTCGTTTCGGGTACCTGCACAGCATCATTACTGACAATGGTACAAACCTTTCGAGAGGCGCCATGAAGCAGTTCTGTGATGAGGAGCACATCAGACTGGTTGTGGCGGCTGTTGCGCACCCACAGTCCAATGGGCAAGCTGAACGCTCCAATCAGGAGATCCTTCGAGGAATAAAGCCCCGGCTTATGGTTCCTCTTCAGCGTACACCCGGCTGTTGGGTAGAAGAACTTCCCTCCGTCTTATGGAGTTTGCGGACAACTCCCAACAGATCAACGGGTTTCACACCTTTTTTCATGGTTTATGGGGCAGAGGCCGTTTTGCCAAGCGACATCCGCCATGACTCGCCCCGGGTCTCAGCATATGTTGAAGAGGATAATGAGTTGGCTCGTCAGGACTCTCTGGACGCCTTGGAGGAAGAGCGGGGTTTGGCAGCCGCCCGATCTGCTATCTACTAGCAAGACCTGCGTCGCTATCATAGCCGCAGGATCAGAAGCCGGACTTTCCAAGAAGGAGATTTGGTGCTTCGTTTAATACAAGACCAGTCAGGCATGCATAAGCTTTTGCCTCCTTGGGAAGGGCCCTTTGTTGTCAGCAAAAATCTTCATAACGGGTCTTATTATCTGATTGATCTCCGGCCTGGGAAGGAGTCTTGAACATCTGAAGAAGAGACCAACAGGCCCTGGAACATGGCTCATCTGAGACCCTACTACACCTAGAGTTCCGGCTCTGGGAATCTTGTACATACCTCTCATGTATATATTATCAATAATGAGTAAAAGCCGGCGGCCCTGAAATTCGGGGTATCTGTCGTTTTCCATCCAACATGATGAGTAAGTTTTATTACATTATTACTTGTGCTTTATCATACATATATTGTGAAAATGCAGAAACAAAAGACCCACTTCGGATGAGCTTCCTGGTAATCCAGAAGCCTTCACCATCATGGGACACTTAACCCTATGGGTCGAACTTACTGGTAAGCCAGAAGTCGCCGCCATATCGGGTCAAAGTGCTAATAAGCGGGCTGTGTTACTGGTAATCCAGAACCTTCATCCGTGTACAGGCACCTAATAAACGGGCTGTGTTCCTGGTAATCCAGAACCTTCATCTGTGTACAGGCATAAAAGACTCATATGGGTTGAGCCTCCTGGTAATCCAGAGGCCCTCACCATCTTGGGACCTTCAGCCCTTATGAAGCTAAACTTACTGGTAAACCAGAAGTCGCCATATTGGGAAAAAGACCTAACAAACGGGTTGTGTTACTGGTAATCCAGAACCTTCATCCGTGTACGGGCACAAACGATTTAGATGGGATGCTGCCTGCTGATAATCCAAAAGGCTTTACCATCTTGAAATAATCAACCTTATGGGCCGAACTAACTGGCAAGCCAGAAGTCGCCACCATACAGGAAAAGAAGTAACTGATCTGGTTGGGGGTGATCCAAGAGTCGCCCCATACTGGGGACTTTGTAATATTTAGAAATTCGCTAAAGCTTTTATTTAAGATATGCTGCTTTAAAGAGTTTTATGACCTCTCTTATGAGCTCTTTTTAATGTTTGCATTTGGCCAAGAGCCGCCAGTTGTATTATATTGGCTACACCGTAAGCATCTACAAGTTTACTGGTTATAAGCCGCCATGACTGCTTTAGTTAATGGTTTGATACTTGTTAAGAATAAATTATACATCTTATCAAGCTTTATGACTGTCTTGATGTTTGGCCAAGAGCCGCCAGCGTCAAAGGATTCAATTTCTTCCAGAAGCAGCCAGAATAACTTTTCATAAGGAAGCTTCGGGCAAAAGAAGCAGACTTGCTTCCCAAGGAAGCCAGTATGAATTTAAACAGAATTTTTTCTAAGTCTATTACAAAAGGCCACTAGAGGGCATTTCAGAATCATTGTTCAAGACATATATTACAAGCAGTTAAACAACTGGCGACTTTCAAGGTTCCGGTTTTACTCCCGGGTCTTGCTGCCTCCGGCTTGGGCGGCGTCTGTTGAAGGATCTGTCTTGGCTTGATCGGCAGCCCAGTCAACAGTGGCAAAGGCATCAAAAATTTCTCCGTCATCAATAAGATCGGAAGAATCAATATCCGGAGCAAACTCGTCCTTACGGCCTTCAGGAATAAGATCGAGAGGCGGAAGAAGACCGGGCTTTACGCGTTTTCCGTCTTCGCTGTAGGCTGACTGAAACCTTGTAAGCTTCATCTCTTGGACCAACTGGCTTGCAGGGACAAAGGTCTCCTTCTTCAAAGCATTATAGGTGAGCTGATCAAGAGCTTGCCCCTTATAAGTTTCGGGAAAGCCGCCAACTAAAGTTGAAAGTTCTAAATCCTCGTAATGAGCTTTAGCGCGGGCTATGGTGTGCATAGTGGCGATGCGGGCGCTGGACTCTTTCATGATCTGCAGCTGAGCAGGCAGAGTGGATAAAGTCTTCAGGACTTCCTTGATGGTGGATGGGTTTTCTTTTCCATAGAAGGCGGCTTGAATAGCCCGCCGACTCCCAATTGTATAACTGTTCAAGGAAGTCATAAGCCGCCTTGAGCTGCATTACTGGTTCTTTCGCCGGTTTATCACTTCTAGGACCTGCAAAGGAAAGGTGTCAGAGTTATCAAGATTATCAAAATAGGGATTGTAAACAGGCGACTTACCAAAGATGGCGCTGCTCATTTGCTGGATGTGCAATTTTAATCCGCTGAGCTCATCGGAGGCAGTCTTCAGGCGGCCTTCAGCGTTTTTAGCACGTTGAATAAGGAGCTGCTTCTCCTTCTCATGCTCAGCGGTCACAGCAGCCAGCTTGGTGGCCGCCTCAGACGCGGCTTCCTCCAATGTCTTCACCCTTTCTTCAGCGGCGACTCTCAGCTCTTGCTTAGTTTTCAGCTCTTTCCGACTGTCAGCCAGCTGGGTGTGAAGGGAAGTTATTTGAACCTGAAAGAAAGGAAAAGTTCAAAGTTATTTATGCAGATGAAGTTCCATATTGATTACAAGTAATCCACATGGCACTTGGGGGCTAATGCAATCCCGAAGTTTTACAAAGGAATATTATCGAATAGCTGGAGGCATTTAAGACTTGGACAAATGTGGTTCTTTGCTATAAGACCCGGCTGTTTCAAGAAGACAGCCGGCTCTTGGGGACTACATGTGGTTCTTTGCTCTGAGACCCGGCTGTTTCAAGAAAACAGCCGGCTCTTGGGGACTATAATTGGCTCTTTGTTCTATGTAAGCATGTGGTTCTTTGCTCCATGTAAGACCCGGCTGTTTCAAGAAAACAGCCGGCTCTTGGGGACTGCATGTGTGTATTTACGTATTTTCAAATATGTAAGCTTACAAACCTTCATACAACTATGAAATCACTAATATGCAGGTTTGGGCGACTGATAAGGGCCATAAGTAAATTATGACTCACCTTTGGTTTGTTGGCCAAGGTCTTGGCAATCTCCTGACTCTCAAGTAGTCGAGTCTGAAGGGCTTCATGAAGATCATTTAAATCAGTGCTCTCCAAGGAGGAGAGATCTAATTTATTCTTCTCTTTAGAAGACATGGCTTCAAAGGAAGATTTGCCCAAAGCCGCCGCCGAGTCTGGGGTGGTGGCAGTGGCAGTAGCAACAGTACCCTCTTCAATATCGAAGGAGGGGATAATAGTATCCGGCTGTTGTTCAATGTTATCAGCCGGCGCTGCCATCTCTGGTTCTAAAGAAACCTGAATTTCTGGAGCGGTGGAAACATCTGGCAGAGGAGGATCATTGGCCCTTTCCTCTGTGTCTTTAGCCGGGTCTTCAGAACCTTCAGGAGGCGGAGACGAGGCAGAAGTTGTGGGTTTTAGTTTCTTGGAGGTAACCCTGCATTTTCGACAAAGATCTCAATAACTACTATCTTTTGCTTTATGTAAGAGGAGTGAGAATAAGAGTGATCATATCTTTACCCTGCTTTAATAACAAAAGTCGTATCTGGCGACTCTGAGGCGTCATCATCAGAGGATGTGTCCTGATAGTCCGGATCTTCGGAATTAAGAGGTCATTTAAACAAGCCGGCTTTGGGAAACAGAAGAGTCGGGTGAAGAAGTACCTTACGAGGGCGCTTATGAGAGCCGCCCGCATCAGCGTCAGACCCGCCCGTACCAGTCCTAGAGCCGCCACAATCAGTTTGGCGGAGTTCGGCGTGCTGAGACGTCTTCCATGAATAATTTGGGTCCAAACGAGCAAAAGGATGAGAAAAAGGGTATTTTCTCACAGCTACTCTGTTTTTCTTAGGGTTACGAATGTCGAAGTCAGACAAGGTCGAAGT
Organism: Elymus sibiricus; assembly: GCA_039707655.1. Taxonomy (NCBI): domain Eukaryota; kingdom Viridiplantae; phylum Streptophyta; class Magnoliopsida; order Poales; family Poaceae; genus Elymus; species Elymus sibiricus. The sequence continues at coordinate 279,467,943 of CM077672.1, forward strand.
TACCTCAGTTTCATCCTGGTTTTCTTCTTCTTCTTCGTCCTGGAAAGTTACAGATTAAAATTATTAGCAGAAAGTTGCAGATGAAAGACAGATTGATTCAAGTTATATACTTGCCTCTGACTCATCTTTAGAGGATTCTAAGATGGACGGATCCACCTCTAAAGGATTGATGGTATTCTGCTTCTTCTTCTTAGCGACGGTTTTTTTCCCCGTCTTCTTCTGGCCCTTCGTAGCTATTTCTTTCAACATCGGGCTCTCTTGCCAGAAGGAGCTATCCGCCTATGGTTTATCAGAGAAAAGATTTTCATGATATGAAAGTTTAAGCAGAAAAATGAAAGATTGCTTGAAAGTTTCTTACTGCTGGTGGCGGGTTAGTACTGGTGAAAGGAGCCAATCCAAACTCGCCAGTGTATTTGTCCGGCAAGTTAACAATAATTCTCATCTGATTGATTACAGATGACAAGGAGATGTCTGTAGCGCTGATCCTTTGTGGATCCTGTAAACCGGAGTATTCATGCATCAGTTTACTCCGGAGACTCAGTGGCTGGATTTTCCATGATAGCCAGCAACGGATTAAATCGGCACCTTCCAGGCCGTTGGCGGCCAAGGCAGATATCTTATCCATCCAAGGTTTCAGCTCTGCTTGTTCCGCGGGTGTAGGCCTGGGAGGGTATTTCTTTTTGTGATCCAAGCGCTCTGGCCTGAAACCCGGTAATGGGTGCTCTCCTTCAGGAACAGGCGCCTTACAGTATATCCAAGACTTGCCCCAGCCCTTGGGGTGGCTTAGCAGATCAGCTCCGGGGAAGGTGACTCCTCGTCGTTTCTGGAAGGAAACGCCACCAAGCTCTTGATGACGGCCTTGGGCGGTTTCAGTTTGTTTGTTGACATAGAAGCATTCCCGAAACAATAGAACTGTAGGTTCTATCTGAAGATAAGCTTCACATATCACTGCAAACTGGCTCATGTTGACAATTGAATTGGGGGAAAGATTTTGTGGGTGCAACCCATAGAAATTCAGAAGGTCCCTAAAGAACTTGGAGCCGGGAGGGGAAAATCCCCTCTCCACATGATCAAGGAATATAATAACTTCTCCTTCTTTAGGCGTTGGGGGACATTCGCCTCTTGCAAGTCGGCAGTTAGTAGCCCCTTTCAGTATGCCTGTCTGAATGGCATTTTTGAGAAAATCTTTGGTGATCTCAGAAGGAACCCAGTTGCATTCAATTGTTTTCTTTGTCATCCTAGTTAGTGGGGCAAAGGGTTGAGTTAGCGACTTTCGGCACAAAGTAAGGGATGTTACAAGAAATGAAAGACGGCAGTTCGATTATGTTTCTAGGGTCTGAGACATATGGTTGGAAAAATCATTAAATATATACGGCGGCTTACATAAGTCGCCACAAGTGAGGGCTGCTCGGCGAGGCGAAATTTTTTACTAAGTCTGCAATAACAGCTTTTTACCGAGGGAGGTGAAATTTTGGATCAAGAAGTCTGTAAAAATGAGGAAAAAAGCAGTTCTGGTTACTGTTCGTAAGGCAGCAGCAGGTCATCACAGATGGGTTTTTCTTAGATCTGTTTTATGCAAGATTGACTCCTGAGTTTAAGGGGGAATCAACGGCGCTGTTTCTATGCCTTGGAAGCATCAAGATGTGGCCGGCGGCGGCGACCATGGAGAAACCGAGGTGGAGTTGAAGCTTTACAATGGCGGAACCCTAAGAGAGATGAAAAGGGACAGGGATTACCTGGATTGACGGCGGCGCAGCGCGGTTGCGCACGGGCGATGGTGGTGCGTCGGGGCTGCTTCTCCTTCCAGTAGCCGGTGAGCTCGAGAGGTGGCGCAAGGATGCGACGGTTCGGGCGGCAGGAGGAAGAAGACGAGGAAATGATAAAGTAATAACCCGAGGGGGTACTTATAAGAGGATGAGACGCTCAAGAGTCGGGGCGGAAAATATGGATCTACAGTACCCCGACGCCCCGATTTTCGTGCCTAATCGATTCATTAGAAACATGGATGATGTCATGGAAACATCCGTTTTAAAGATTCGGTGACGTCACAAGGCGAGCAGGTTTAAAAGAAAAACAATTACGAAATATTCAGAAGTGGCGGGTTCTGCGGAGACTCGCCAAATGTCAAAGACGGTTTGGTAGGAAGACAAGGTTGTCCAAAACCAGTTCAAGTCAACCTGAGGGCTAATGTCAGGGAAATATCTTTCGGTGAGACCCGCCCGTTTAGGGCCGGGTTCTGGGGATCTTTATTGAAGATGGGCTAGTTGGGCCGGAGCGTTCCCAAGAGGCCCAGAAGAAGAGCCGCCCAAGGAAGGGCCGGCCCAAGACCCGCCGTGAGAGGCGGTATGTGCAAACCACCTCGAGGTATAACTTAGGAAACAAGTAAAGGAGAGTTGGGCTCGGATTGCTATCCCGACCCGGACTCTTATGTAAGCCCCGGACCTCCGCCTATATATAAAGGGGGGAGCCCTGGGGCTAGAGGGATCACGTTGAAACCTTTCGGGAGCTAGGGTTAGACAAGTTCCAAAACCCTTGTAATCGAGATCTTCAATACATCTAGCAGGAGTAGGCTTTTACCTCCACGAGAGGGGCCGAACCTGGGTAAACCTTGCCTCCCGTGTTCCTCGTTTAACCCCTTCGGTCTACTACTTACGCGATGGCTTCGAGATCAAGTCCTATGAGGACATCTGCCGTGAAAATACCACGACAGAACCTGCGAGCGGGCCCGGCCGGTCAGCGGCTCAGCCGTTTTTTTTAAAAAGGAGCGGCAGCGCAGGTGGGCTTGGCCCAGGAGCAACAGCAGCGGCGGCTGCCTCGCGGTGGCTGGGTCCTCCAGCCGAAATCGGCCCAGTGCAGCCCGTTGGCACAGTCCTCTTTCTTCTTTTTCGCTGGAATTCTGTGAAGGACCCAGACGTAAATAAAATATTTACAGAAAGGTCCCTGACAGAAGAAATGCGATAACTTCTTACCCGCAACTCCGATTCAGGTGAATCCAAAGCTCACTTTCATATTTTTTCTGAGCCCGTTCCGATGACATCACTCTCACCATGTTCAAACTTTCTGAAAATACCCATTTTGCCACTGCCCTCTATTCAGCCCCTCCGAGAGGGAATCCTTCCCGGTGAATTCTTCCGCGAGGTGATCGCATTTCTCTCCGGCGAATCTATCAACCCCCAGGCAAGCCGACCATCTGATATATGCCCTGAAGCATTGCTCTGTGTTATTCTTGCGTGTTTAAATTAATATGCTTATGCTCGTGTGCGTAGTGGTGAGTTGTATGTGACACTGATGAACCCTTGCTTGCCTTTGTTTGATGATGGCACCACACCTGTGTTATGAGCTGCTTTCGGCCGTCCGGGGTGGATGCCGACTTTATGTTTCTCTTTTCAACAACTATCCCATGTTCTGAGCTGCTTTTCAGCCGTCTCGAGCAGCTGTTGAATTTCTTTCTGTAGCGATGACCCTATGCTCTGAGCTGTTCTTCGGCCGTCTTAGGGAACCGCTACACTCTTTTTATCAACACCGTCTCATGCTTTGAGCTGCTTTTCAGCCGTCTTGAGCCGGGGTTGAGTTATTCCAGTAACATCCCAGATCTGAGTTGTAAAGACCATTCTGGTGGCTACTGGTTTATTTGCCGGTTTCACGCAAGGGTTCAGATGGTTGTCACTTATAGCTAAGACTTGTAAAGTAATTAAACTCCTGCTAGGTTGAACTTGCTATTTTCAATACTCGTTAATGCTCGTCATCTTATTGCACTAGTGACTCGTATGTAACAATATGGAGATAGGTTGTTATGTTTTCATCGTGCATTATTGTGGTTATCGAATGATTAAGAAATGTGACTTAATAATGACAACCTCCTCCGTCGGCTGGATGGAGTCATAGTGCCACCTATCCGGACTTATCCGTGCAGCCACATTTGTCGGTATGGAACGGCCTTGACTTGGTCTAACCTCGTGCTCTTTTACCGGTACCACCAAAGAGGGAAGGTTATGCGCGCGTGCTACCCTGGCCCGGTAGGCGGCGATAACCTTGTGATCCCAGTTGAGTTATATGGATCCAGGTCTCCGTTTGGGACAGTTTTGTTTGGCCATGACGGTGGCAGGTGTCACGGGGTGACACAGGGGCCACCCAGGACATGACCCTGGGAGGGTATGATTGTCGGTGGTACGGTAGAGGAGTCACGGGTTAGGCAAGTTTCGTTGGAGCAGCACCGGTCCACCCGAATGGGAGTACGAGGCCAGGAGCTCCATAGTGTGGGTAAAGTGCGCAACCTCTGCAGAGTGTAAATCTATTCGAATAGACACGTCCTCGGTCATGGACAGTTCGTACTAGGCCACTATTTGGTCTGTGTCGAGTCTGGAGGAACAAACTACATAAAATTGTTGCTAAGACTGAACCAGAGATTGGTAAGGTTTGTCAGACTTGCAATGCAGATGCCTAGACATCGGTTGATGTCAGGAATATGAAATGTTGGCCATGGGATGGCTATGAGATGAGCGGTCAGATGACCGCAAAGTTTGGATCGGATTGGATCCTAAGATTATTCGGAGTATGGACTATTTACTGGATATGCTTTACCTTCGTCATACTGTATTTACTTCAATAGTTATCATGCTCGATAATCCTATTGTATCATGATAATTTATATTGCTAGCTAGTTATGCCATGCCATGAGAATTAATATTTCTCTATTAACCAGTGCATGCTTGAATGCCATGGATTGCATTGCTTGGTGTATATGTTGGTTTGGTTTACTTGCGAGTACATTCAAAAGTACTCAGCGGCCTTCAATGTGGCCAGGTTCACCTAAGGATCCGATGTCCACTAGCGAGGAGCCGGAACATTCGCGGGCTAGAAGAGTAACCTAGTCAGATCCCTGTGGATTGGAGCCGCACCAAGACTTTGCTGCCTTAGAGAGAGCTTTTCCGCTGCCATCACCCTTGTAAATATATCATGTAAGACTTATATATCCATTAATATAAATGTCTGTGTTCATGATACTTGTTGTAAAAGCGCATGCCAGAGTGATTTCCTGGGCTGGTATGTGCGGTGACCGTCTGACTACAGTGGTATTCAGGCGGGGCACCACAGGCCGAATTTATAGGAGACGATGCTCCACGCGCATGGATTTTTTTGAAACTATGACGTTTTTTATAGCAAATTTGGAAACTATACAACCTAATTCATAAAAATCAAAACTATGCCCCCGTCAGCCGCGTGTTGGCCGAAGAGGGCCTTTTCGGCCAACCATTGGCCGAAGACTGTTCTTTGGTCTTGCGTCGGCCGAAGAGAGGCAGAGGTAGGCCGAAGATAGTATCTTCAGCCTCCTGTTGGCCGAAGAGAAGTCTTCGGTCGGGCGTTGGCCGAAGAGTCCTGTCTTCGCGTTAACACATAGCCGAAGATGCATGCTCTTCGGTTTACAGTAGGCCGAAGTGTTTTTTTTTAATTTAAAAGTGGCTTATAAATCCTATACAACCATTGCCGTCTTATACATGAAAAAATGTACTTTCCCGCAATATTTTTTCCCTCCATTTTCTTTCCCGCCGTTCTTTCCCTCCATTTTGTCCCGCCATTTTCTTTCCCGCCATTCTCTCCCGCCCTTCTTTGCCGCCATTTTCTCCCGCCATTCTCTCCCTCCATTTTCTCCCGCCATTTTCTTTCCCGCCATTCTCTCCCGCCATCTTCTTTTCCGCCATCTTCTTATTTCAACCTATAAAACCCCCTCCACACTAAGGAGGGTAAGCAGGCCAGTGTAGTCTCGTCAAGATGTCCGGTTATCCTTTCGATCGTAGTTGTTTTCACCCTACTATGTCCAAATGTCTTCTGAGGTTAGCCACCGATTTCAAGGTAGAAAATAGGATAGTTCCATGGGACGAACTCCTCAGTAGTGACACCTTACTGAATGAGTTGGCTCACGCATTAAGTAGGTGCGGGTGGCCTGCAAGGACCTTTGAGGAGATACGAAAAGAACTTCTCAGGTTGCATGGAAGGTGGAAGAAGCAACGACATAAGGGTGAAGCATTCCTAAAGGCTGCAGCAGAACATACTTATTTATGGACCTAAGACAGCGAGGACGAAGACGATATTTTCATGCCGAGCACCAAGGCCAAGACACCATCATCGTCGAAGTCCAAGAGTACCGCATCGTCGAAGGGCAAGAGTGCTGCATCGACGGAGGATGACGATGATGCCTTCATGTAGTTTGTAAGCTGTATTTTTTAAGTTCAGCCATACCGTTTAATTCAGATGTACTTGTATCTTAATTATCTGTTGCAGTCTCTTTGAAAATGTAACTGGAATAACAATGCGAATTAATAGATAGTGAAGCAAGAGCGATAGTAACACATACATGAAGCATGTCTCATACATAGATAATGACTCACACATGAGAAAAGTCTGAAACTAACATAGATAATGACTAATACATAGATAACCATATCACTGCTGGGGACGATGACGAATCTGGGTCTTCCTCGGGCGAGGACCGGAAGGCGATAAGTGCTGAGCTGGTGGGCGATGCTCACGGTATCCACGACCGTAGATAACATCGTCTGACATGGTCTGTGTCTCCTGCGTCGGTGCTGGTGGTGGAGTGTGAAACACTGTCTGAGAGAAGTCATAAGTGTTTGCAGCTTCGTCATCATCATCGCCGTAGCCCTCTAATCCACATCCAGCACCACTAAGTATCGGTGACTGCACTGAATGCATGAACTGTTGCGACTGGTTGCCGCCTGCAGTATAGTAAAACATGTAAAATTGATAAGCGAAACTACAATGTTTAAAAGAATGTACAAAGTAGTGTTACCTAGTTCCATTTGATGATGCCAGGACGAGCTTCCTGGTTGTGAAGGAGGTGGCTGATGCCAGGACGAGCTCCCTGGTTGTGAAGGAGGTGGCTGATGCCAGGACGAGCTCCCTGGTTGTGAAGGAGGTGGCTAATGCCAGGACGAGCTCCCTGGTTGTGAAGGAGGTGGCTCTGAACGCTGCACGGAGTGTAGGGTAACGCAGCAGAAAACAAAAAATTTCTGACCTACGCACCAGCCCAGGACCACTATGGAGACTGCATACAAGGTTTGATCTTTTTCGTTACCAACTCGTAGCGCAGCGGAAGTAGAGTCGATGACGATCGGCGGTGCAGATCCCCGCAACTAGGATTTACAACCTCCCAACTGCGAGGATGTACTCCCTCATCTGCCCGTCGGACAGCCCTCCGGGAGGCGGTCGGACAGTCCCTCGGACGGTGTCGCGGACAGCCCTTCGGGAGGACCTTCGAAACTCGGACGGTCACTCGGACAGCCCTTCGGGAGGACCCTCGAAACAAAGACGGTCACTTGGACAGCCCTTCGGGAGGCACTCTCGAACTAAGACCGAAACTACGATCTCTCTACAGAGTTGCACACATACGGTGTCATCTATCCGGTAGGGCTTCGCCGTCCAGAACTAGTTCCCACCGGAAACCAGACAGCCTTTCGGCTCTACGAAACTATTTCGCTGGGAGGGAGAGAGAAACCAGAAATGTCATGGCACTTGTATGTGAGAAGGGATGAGTGTGGAGGCAGCCCCTCCACCTCTATTTATAGGAAAAGCAAGGGGTAGGATGGGCACTTCCAAAAACCCAAAATACCCATGAAGGAAAACTTTCCATAAGGGTATAAAGGGAAGTAATGGAGCAAGTGGGGCCCCATGGAGGAGCTCCACATGTGGCCGGCCAACCCTCTTGGGGGGGCCCCAAGGGGGGTTTCTTAGCCCCCAAGCCTTCTAGAAACCTTTTGAGAAATATCCCAAAAGGTGCTTTTCCAAAAAATATCCAAAAAGCACTTTCACTATTCACGAAGACATTTTTCTGCGTCCGTTAAATCCCAAATTATTTTTGTGTGCCTAGAACAATTCCAGTACCCACCAAAACAATTTTGAACGCATTCCGAAACAATTCCGGAACAATGTTTCTTCAGCGAAAAGCAACCAAACCGGTTCCGGCTGCTCCGGAACATTTCCGGTTTTTATCCCGGAAAATTCCCAGAAGTTTCCAGAACACTTCTGGCATCCTCCAAGAATTTCCAGGTGTGTGCTGCAACCAATTTTACTTAATGGAATACCCTAAAACAACTTTTCAGTTTCACCGGAACTATTCCGGTGTCCTCTCCGGAACGTTTCCGTTTCGTCCGAAACTTTTTCGGTGATTTTCTCTCAGACTCCCCGTCTAGTATTCAGCAGATAGATGACCCTTAAGCGTGTGACCCTATAGGTTTGGTGAAGCATAGACATGACCGGAACTCTTTCCGATCAATGATCAACATCGGAGCCGTGGACACCCATATTGACCCCTATACCCACACGAATGAATATTCGAGTGAACCTCCAGTTGTCGTGTGCTATTCCTGTTGCCTCGTGATATGTTACAAATACCCGAGGTGAGAAACACCGGCATCCCCGTGGATCAACACTTGTCCACTATGCCAGTTACCTCGTTGCCGGTTTTGTTCTCTTTTCTCGTATCCGTGTTCCGGCATCCCTGTGATCAAATCACACTTGTGTCTGGCCAGACGATGATGGATACCGTAACACCGAGAGGGCCCAGAGATATCTCTCCATCGTCAGAGGAGCAAATCCCAATCTTGAGCTATCAAGTTACTTGACATACTTTTCCATGAACCCGTAAGCCGCCGTAATAGCCACCCATTTACGGATGACGTTTAACAAACCCCAAAGTTCATGAAGCAAGCATGAAGAAACTCGACACTCTCATGGTCTAAGGAATTATGCAAACATTAACTATCTCTGTGTTATTAACCATTAACTTATGACAAATGAATCTCATAGCATAACATCAATCGGGTCGATTCAACACAAGTGTTCTACTAACATTGTGCCCTCAAAATTGCCGGCATAGTCATGCCCATGATCAGGGAAACAGAACCATCATGCAATACTTGAGCTAGTCTTAGAGGCCAGACTAGGAATACTTTTTACCGTTTATTATTCCACACGTGCATATGAGTCTTCCTTCGAGCCTCGTGGTTATTGTAGACTCGAGAACCATAGCAGTTATAGCATGGAACATAAACATAATTATGAACATGGAGATAAATAATAACATTTGTTATTGCCTCTAGGGCATATCTCCTACAGACTCCCACTTGCACTAGAGTCAATAATCTAGTCAATGCTAATGCACATTACACCTGTGGCACACCGGTGTAAAAATGCGTCGCATGTGGTATAGCCTGATGTCCAACGGATCTAACAACTTCAGTTCCGTGTGTATCTTTGCATGTCCTCCCGTTTTCACGCTTTCACAAAATTCATATTTTGTGTGGACTTGGCTTCGTATATATGTGAATCACTGGTCAAACCTTGATTCCTCAGACTGAGCTATGGAGCAACTATCTTCAATAGTGTTCCATTGACCAAAGCCATCTTGGAATCATACTAAGTTCATGAACGAACTGTATGATTCAACATCTTCTATGTTGCTTCGAAAGTGGCAACATACTTAGCCTTAGTTATAGAATTCGCCACAGTTACCTGTTTGGAACGATTTCCAAACACCGTGCCACCATATTGTGTATCACACAAAACCCTTAACTTAAATTGAAAATTGCATGGAGTATTGATGAAGACTGTATCGATGCAATTACTTACAATGAGCACTTCATAATCTCTGCTTGCGAGAAAAACATGTCATCAGTGCTATTCTAGTACTCAATGACATTTTTCACTGTTGTCCCATGATCAGTACTTTGATCACTTTAGTATCTATACTCGCAACTCCTTAGGAGTACTAGACATATCTGGTTGTTTTACATACCATGGAATACATGATTAATCCAAACACGAAAGTGTGTGGAATCTCCATCATGTATTTCGCTCATCAGTGTTTTGGGACACCGAGTCTTGCAAAAACTCTTTCCATGTGACTTTGGCAAGAATCACTCCTTGGCGTTTTAATGCTAAAAAGTTTTAGCATCTTGTCAATATGTATTTTTGGCTTTAGCCTATTAGGCAATTCTATCTCGCAGATAGATATGCCTAATGTCAAGGCTATTTAGCCCAAGCACTTCATTGAAAAACTATTTTTAATGAAGTCCTAATTCGTGTCAAGAAATTTCCAATCAACAATGTGTCAAGCACACAAAGTTTTTAGAAATATTATTATGCTCCCACTTACTTTCTTGAAACCACAAGCATCTTCGTTATCCATTGATGAAATCAAACTCCTTTGACTGTTTCATCAAAATTGAAGATTCCAACTCCATTTTGCTCTCTTCTGTCCATCGCTGGAACTCTGAAGTTTGCATACTTACTAGCATCCTCTGGATCGACAAAATACTTTGGACTGTATCACATACAAGTCCTAGGTTGCATTTCCATCAGATGGAAATCCTTTTGGCATCCATGTTTCATATCTCATGTTGAAATACTCCCTCCGTTCCATAATGTAGTGCCTATAGATTTTTCCAAAAGTCAAACATTACAAGCTTTGACCATATTCATAGAGAAAAATGGGCACATCTAGAATACCAAATACACATCATTGGATACATCATGACTTATATTTTCTGAATGTACATGTTTGGTATTATAGATGTAGACAGTTTTCTCTATACACTTGGTCAAAGTTGGCAAAGTTTGACTTTCAGAAAAATCTATAGGCACTACATTGTGGAATGGAGGGAGTATGTATTAATTGCTAGTTCAACTCGAACCGACTTTTAGCATCGCTACGGTGAGACAATCTCATCGTAGTCAACTCCTTGAACTTGTTATTGCAACAAGTCGAACTTTATGGATAAAACATTTTATCCACATCAGTTTATAGTTCCATAAATATTCGTTAGACTCTAAGTCTTCCGAAAGGTGTACCAAGATTTTAATCTTGAATCACTTATATGGAAACTATCTCGGATTGTATTGGCATTTAACCAATTCCGGAGTCAGGGCCCATCAATGCTTCCTTGTGTATTGTAGGTATACTGTTGTCTAACAACAATATCTCGCTGCGCACCTCAGAGGTTTGCACGAGTTTTGCCTACCTGGTTCAGTTGCAAGTTCGACCGAAGTCCATACATCTCATGTAGAGGCTTCCGTATCAGTCGTAGTAGGAAACTCTAGAATTACTTCCAAGGTTTCTTTCCTTTGATCTGATGACGAAGATACTGTTATCTCATCGAGTTGCACTGTTCTCCCACTCACCTCTTTGCAAGAACCATTCTCTTTAAAAGCATACCGTTTTTGGTGGCAAACCTTTTTGCCTCGGTATAGTGGTGGAGGAATTCCCAATTACTTGGGATAACCTACAAAGTAGTACTTGTCTGATTTGGAATAGGTTTGTAAATATTTTACACAAGCCCCATATTCCAAATGTTAAGAAAAGACAAAGCATGGTTGGGCGTACCATACCATGGCATCATTTCAACAGACCTGATGGTGCTCTTTTCAGTGTAAAAGCCACAGTCTCTAAAGCATTACCTTTAAAAGGGATAATGGCAAATTGATTTATGTCATCTTTAATCTTACCATGTCATAAATGGTTTGAATACATCTTCACAGACATTCCACCCGCAGTGGTGTTTCGGGAGGTGTAAGTTATGAAAACTCTTTTCACAACTCATCAGACATTCGCTAAACTTGTAACTCAAATATTCCTTTCTGCAATCTAGTTTGCAGAAACATAATCTTTCTTGTTACAATAATTTCTACTTCATGTTGAAAACCTTTCGAATGATTTCAAAAGATCCAGACCTACGTCTCATCAAGTAAATATCCATATATCTACTTGAGTCATTTCTGAAGATAGATAAAATCCACTGCTAGCAACAACAATTATCGGACTACATACATCAAAATGTATGATCACCAATAAGTTCGTTGCTCGTTCCTTATGGCCTGTGAACGGTATTTCAGTCACTTCACTTTTCCGGAGGAAAGTTGCAAGTGTCAGATGATTCATAATCAAATGACTTCAAAATCCATCATAATGGAGTTTCTCCATGCGGGTTTCTCCAATGTGACCAAATGCAGTGCCACAGATGTGTGGTATTCTCTTAGTCTTGCGACATTTAGCGTCAGTGTTATGGATGTATCATATTACCATCAATATTCATAACATACATCCCATTTATGATGGAAGTATGGCCCTTATGTTATTCGTAACATTGAACAACAATTGTTCCTTTTATGAACAACACTCTTGCAACAAACATTATGCAAATGGGCTAGAGTGTATAAAACTCTAAAATGATTTATGAAAGTAAATACAGAGGTTATGTATTATTATAAATATTCATAACATACATCTCATTCATAATGAAAGTATGGCCCTTATGTTATTCATAACACCGAACATCAAAAGTTCTCTTATGAACAACCTTCTTGCAAGATACCTTATGCAATGGGCTAGAGTGTGTAAAACTCTAAATGAATTATGAAAATAAATACATAGGTAATACACCGATGGAATGTATAGTAACTTTTACTATGTTCCCAGCGCGTATCTGAACCTCACTCCGGCCAGTCTTTTAGGTCGTAGTAGTTCTTGCATCGAATTGCAACGGAAAGCAATCGAGCGGGTATCTCTGTGATTAACTCACAATACCCAAGAATCAGTGATTAACATGTTTAATCATAATTCTCAAGAACTATTTCTTTTGACTAGCCTTCCATACATCAATAACTTGTATGGCATTCATACATGAGCTGGATATTCCAGTCTTCTCTCTTTTTGCCTTTATACTTCTAACAGTTTAACTTTCAGTTTTTCTTCTACTCTCAGAAGAAGCATCCAACTTAAGAGTGGCGTTAGCCCTGGATTTCCTAGGCGTGAAAGTCTTACTAACACCCTTCGGACATTTCCTTTAAGTTGTTGTTTTATTCACCTTCATCATATGATAGGCGTTCTACTGGATCCCTCTGTCATTAGTCAAATGCATAGTAAACACCTTTTACTAACAGTTTGCAAAACAAACACTGCTTTGGATATCCCATATCTTTTAGCCTTTGTTTGTGTCTGAAAAATGATTTTCAGTTCCATGAATATCACATAGCTATCCCAAACTTTTGAAGTCCGGGTCTCATGGAAGCAAACATATTGCACTTGACCGTAACGGAATTCTAGCTTTTGGATCGAAGGACGAGAGTCACATTTTCCATAGCATTAGCGGGAGAATACTAAAAGCATGCGATAGGACGAAGTCCTTCTCGGCACTCTTGAGGACAATCCTCACATTACGTTACCAACCGTAAAGATTTAACCAGATATTTAACAGCTATTCAATTTTAATAGGGAAGGTGGAAATGCGAGCCATTATTCTACAACTATTATGCAAATTTCACTTAGACAAAGTTCATAATTAATTTCACTAAGAATTAAAAGAATTAATTCTAAAGTGCGCTCCCACTCAAATCAATATCTCTCATAATTGATTGTGAGTGATTCAAGACCCGCATTTCCATTCAACGCCATTGTTCGAGATGAACACTGATGGCGCCAACTTCAATCGGTAGGCAAACTTGCCGATCACATCTCTATGTGATTCTTGTTCATCTTTCGATGGGCGTGTTCCGAGCTCAGTACGATCAAGCCAGAACATCAAGACAACCAAGTGATCTTGCTGCGAGGTCTGACCTCACCCACCTCACACTTCCCTAATCGTTTGTACTCATGTGTACATGACGCACTCCGAGAAGTTAGGTGCCGTGACGGTGCTACACTTGGGAGAACACTAACTACTTGATATTTTTGTGAGAGATCACCCTAATAAAAAGCGACTACCGCGCAATCAAAAAGGTTGCATCATAAGGGATAAACATCTCAGGTAATTCATAATAGCATGATATGGTATAGCCCTTTCTGACGGAGAAGTCTTGTATTTCTTCGTCTTCGGCATTCGCGTCGGTGTTCACCTTCTGCGAAGTTTGCCACCACCTTGTTGATGCACCAGATAATATTGCTATCTCTATAGCTAATAAAATAAGTGCATTACTAAAGGTTGACACGCAGGTCATTAAAGTGACAATCATATGGCTCCAGCCATCATGCCGAATCATGACACGCGGGTCATGTTAATTTACATCATATAGTCATCTCATACATAATCAAATTAATATGAGCACTGCCATACCACATCACATGCACATGCAAACCATCCTGCAAAACCAAGTTAGACGCCTCTAATCGGTTTATGCAAATTTTCATTTTACGTGGCTTCTAAGGTTTCGAACAAACCGCAGCTACCAACGTTTTATCATCAAGTATGATTATTCAAGTCGCTAGATTAACATCGCGGGGTGTATGAAACACGAGATAATTAAATCTCGAGCCCCATACTAAACTTCGTCATACGCATGACCCCCGTGCAGATCATATCTGCATTGCCCTTTTGTCTGCGAAATTTCATCTTTCTTTCTAACTATGATGGAATTCAAAGAACTGTTAGCACTTCGTTGATCAATCAAGATCGCGGATTGCCAGAACTTTGAAACTCCACCATGCTGTTATCAAGATCAGAAATATGCAAATTCCAGGGAAGCAACAAGAACATCGGGTAAAAGATTTCATCTGCTACCCGCACAAATAATTTTCAGTAATAGAACTCATCTACTAGAAATTATATTGTGCAATACCCATACATCTCTATGTATTCTAGATCGTAACCTGCATCTACGCATAGCACGGCTCATGATGCCACAGTAGGGTAACGCAGCAGAAAACAAAAAATTTCTGACCTACGCACCAGCCCAGGACCACTATGGAGACTGCATACAAGGTTTGATCTTTTTCGTTACCGACTCGTAGCGCAGCGGAAGTAGAGTCGATGACGATCGGCAGTGCAGATCCCCGCAGCTAGGATTTACAACCTCCCAACCGCGAGGATGTACTCCCTCATCTGCCCCTCGGATAGCCCTCCAGGAGGCGGTCGGACAGTCCCTTGGACGGTGTCGCGGACAGCCCTTCGGGAGGACCTTCGAAACTCGGACGGTCACTCGGACAGCCCTTCGGGAGGACCCTCGAAACTAAGACGGTCACTTGGACAGCCCTTCGGGAGGCACTCTCGAACTAAAACCGAAACTACGATCTCTCTACAGAGTTGCACACATACGGTGTCATCTATCCGGTAGGGCTTCGCCGTCCAGAACTAGTTCCCACCGGAAACCAGACAGCCTTTCGGCTCTACAAAACTATTTCGCTGGGAGGGAGAGAGAAGCCAGAAATGTCATGGCACTTGTATGTGAGAAGGGATGAGTATGGAGGCAGCCCCTCCACCTCTATTTATAGGAAAAGCAAGGGGTAGGATGGGCACTTCCAAAAACCCAAAATACCCATGAAGGAAAACTTTCCACAAGGGCATAAAGGGAAGTAGTGGAGCAAGTGGGGCCCCATGGAGGAGCTCCACATGTGGCCGGCCAACCCTCTTGGGGGGGGGGCCAAGGGGGGTTTCTTAGCCCCCAAGCCTTCTAGAAACCTTTTGGGAAATATCCCAAAAGGTGCTTTTCCAAAAAATATCCAAAAAGCACTTTCACTATTCACGAAGACATTTTTCTGGGTCCGTTAAATCCCAAATTATTTTTGTGTGCCTAGAACAATTCCAGTACCCACCAAAACAATTTTGAACGCATTCCGAAACAATTCCGGAACAATGTTTCTTCAGCGAAAAGCAACCAAACCGGTTCCGGCTGCTCCGGAACATTTCCGGTTTTTATCCCGGAAAATTCCCAGAAGTTTCCAGAACACTTCTGGCATCCTCCAAGAATTTCCAGGCGTGTGCTAGAACCAATTTGACTTAATGGAATACCCTGAAACAACTTTTCAGTTTCACCGGAACTATTCCGGTGTCCTCTCCGGAACGTTTCCGTTTCGTCCGAAACTTTTTCGGTGATTTTCTCTCAGACTCCCCGTCTAGTATTCAGGAGATAGATGACCCTTAAGCGTGTGACCCTATAGGTTCGGTGAAGCATAGACATGACCAAACTCTTTCCGATCAATGATCAACATCGGAGCCGTGGACACCCATATTGACCCCTATACCCACACGAATGAATATTCGAGTGAACCTCCAGTTGCCGTGTGCTATTCCTGTTGCTTCGCGATATGTTACAAATACCCGAGGTGAGAAACACCGGCATCCCCGTGGATCAACACTTGTCCACTATGCCAGTTACCTCGTTGCCGGTTTTGTTCTCTTTTCTCGTATCCGTGTTCCGGCATCCCTGTGATCAAATCACACTTGTGTCTGGCTAGACGATGATGGATACCGTAACACCGAGAGGGCCCAGAGATATATCTCCATCGTCAGAGGAGCAAATCCCAATCTTGAGCTATCAAGTTACTTGACATACTTTTCCATGAACCCGTAAGCCGCCGTAATAGCCACCCATTTACGGATGACGTTTAACAAACCCCAAAGTTCATGAAGCAAGCATGAAGAAACTCGACACTCTCATGGTCTAAGGAATTATACAAACATTAACTATCTCTGTGTTATTAACCATTAACTTATGACGAATGAATCTCATAGCATAACATCAATCGGGTCGATTCAACACAAGTGTTCTACTAACATTGTGCCCTCAAAATTGCCGGCATAGTCATGCCCATGATCAGGAAAACAGAACCATCATGCAATACTTGAGCTAGTCTTAGAGGCCAGACTAGGAATACTTTTTACCGTTTATTATTCCACACGTGCATATGAGTCTTCCTTCGAGCCTCGTGGTTATTGTAGACTCGAGAACCATAGCAGTTATAGCATGGAACATAAACATAATTATGAACATGGAGATAAATAATAACATTTGTTATTGCCTCTAGGGCATATCTCCTACACGGAGTGGCGTGGCTCTGAATGCTGCATGGAGTGGCGTGGCTCTGAACGCTGCACAGAGTGTCGTGGTTCTGAACGCTGCACAGAGGGACGTGGGGGACGATGTGCTGGACGAGGAACTGCAACATCCGAAGATCGTCTACACATAACAGCTGCGTAAATCCCTCGTAGCTTCTCATCAAAACGCCTCAACCATGAGAGGTGCTCTGGCTGTGGGATAGTATCCCCCCTCTCAACCCGCCGCATTAAAGCGGAAACCTCATCTCGCGCCTCGACTGTCAAGTCAGTCTGTACATGAAGAGTTAACCAATTGTATATGTTCAGGTTATGATAAAACTACACATATGAGGACCATGGCACGTACCGCGTGGTGTCTGGTTCCCACAACAGAGGCAGTTGGGAACATATCGCTGGTGAGAGGGGCGTCCATCTGATCAGGAGTAGCTGATGGAACCAAGTAGATCCTCGTGCTATGCCAGTAACGTCGCAGATACAACCCGAACTTGTCCCAGTCAAAGGGCCCAACCTCATCCCAGATATTTGTCGGCGCGTTAGCCCATTCGTGAACGTAAGGGCCAATGGTCTGAAGCCAACCAACCATGGACTTGTTTCCTCCTACGCGGCTTTCCCTGAGATTGACATGCATGTAACATGGTTAGCTATGTTCGGAATGCAGTTTTGAGAACTAAATTACAATTACTTACTTGTGCACGTGTGCTGGTATGTGTGGAATAACTGGAATTTCAGGCTCTTGACATAGACCGAACTATCTCATCACCCTATGAAGAGCCATCTCCTCAACCGTCACGTCGAACACCACTCTGGCCTTGGTCATCCAATAGTGCTGATCTCTAGTGCACATTCCAGATATCCCAACTGGATACCTGGATGATATAGCCTGATGCGAGTATGGCTCCCAGATAACTTGATCCTCGTGCAAACTATCAAACTGCACCGTGAAGGACGGGTAGCAGCCCCTAACCTGGGTATGCGCAAACTGTCTCTGTACATGACAACAAATAAACATTAGTAATACATTTCCATGGAAACAATTAATCGAATAAATTGTTACATAATATATAAGTACCTCTTTCCGTGCCCAAACAGATCCCACAGTAGGCAAATCGCCAATAGCAGGCACGTAAGCCACTGCTATGTCCTCCATCCCAAAAGGTCTATCAACGTATACATAGCTGCTAACACAGCAGGACCAAAACTTTGCATAGGCCTCTGTACGTAGCTGCTAACACAGCAGAACCAAAACTCCTCTGCACAAGGCCTCTGTACATAGCTGCTAACACAGCAGAACCAAAACTCCTCTGCACAATGTCCCCAGGGCAACGTGCGTCAGCTATCTCTCGTGCAATACCGATGAGTCGCGCATTGACAGTAGTCACGTGGTTCTCCGTGAACATCGTCTTGCCGAACAACCAAAGAATATATGCCTTTAGGGATCGATCAATATGTGCCTCTGACAACTCAACTCCGGGGTATCCTAACGAGACAATCTGTATAGAAACCATACGATTGTGTAAACTATCTAGTAAGGGCAAATTAGGAAAACAAAATATGTTCAGCTCACTGAGAAGGTTACCTGAAACTGGCTCAACCACCTAAAACGAGGCCCGTGAGGATCGTCATCTAAGGCCAGAGCAGTTGGCAACGCAGCTAGAAAACGTGCCTGCATCAGTGCTAGCCAGCCAGGTTCTGGCTCTAAAGGACCTATGGCAGCACCGGCCAAAGGTAACCCCAACAAGAAAGACACATCCTGTAGAGTAGGAGCCATCTCTCCCCAGGGAAAGTGATACGTATGTGTCTCTGGTCTCCATCTATCTACTAAGCAGGTAAGCAGTGACCTGTCGTAAGAGAAACGTTTCACTTGCCTCTTGCGTAATTGCATTGGTTCACCTTCCTCATCCAAGTTCGGATGTTCAACCCACTCATCCAATGTACCCTCAACCAGCCGTGCCAAGGGTAAAAGTCCAGCCCAACTTAACCTACAAAATAAAGAGGATGTAGCATACAGTTAGTGGGTATCAAAAGTATGTCGAACATGTAAGTCATTATATGTACACATACCTATTAACCCATAAAGGGTGTATCATCCAGTTAGTCCTTGGTGTGCGAGTGACCAACACGTCTAAGTTCTTGCCCCCTTGCAAGAGTGCAGCCCGGTGAACTCTATCAATCTTACCATCAAGCAAAGACATATCTGCAATTAAAACAACAAATCTAACATGCAATTAAAACATAGTCGAGACATATTACAAATTAAAACATAGTCCAGACAGACATATTACAAATTAAAACATAGTCCAGACAGACATATTACAAATTAAAACATAGTCCAGACATATTACAAATTAAAACATAGTCCAGACATATTACAAATTAAAACATAGTCCAGACATATTACAAATTAAAACATAGTCCGGACAGACATATTACAAATTAAAACATAGTCCAGACAGACATATTACAAATTAAAACATAGTCCAGACATATTACAAATTAAAACATAGTCCGACATTTTCTCGTAGTCCGACACATAATAATAAGTATCACCTAGTCCTCACAAATTATATAGCTTGTGAGTAATTTCTTCCTCGTCCTCCCCTTCGTCCTCAACTGCCTCGACCACGTCCGCCTCTTGCTCCTGTTGTCGCACTCGTCGATGTGGAAGCACTGTCTTTCTTGAGGTCGGGACAATATTTCATCCTATGCCCATAAGCCGTGCATAGCAAACATTGTCTGGTTGCTCCACCAGCTTCAGTTTGGTCCATATCATTTCGGATGCGTTTGACCTTACGTCTACCCCTGCTTGTTCGCCGAAGAGCTGGATCCGGAATGTATACTCTCTCATCATCGTTTACCTTGTTAAAATTGCCGACGACTCTAAACCCTGTCATCTCACCGGTCTAGACATTGAGTATTGCCTCTTTTAAATAGTATGGGGACACGAAGGAGATGGCGTCCAACTCAATCTGGCCACAGGCAGCCAACACATGTGAGCAAGGCAGGTGCAACAACTTCGGTTTGTTGCATGTACACTCACACGTTGGATAACGCTCCGTTCCAATTTTTACCTCGTGCATCTTCACCTCATTTGCAGAACCAAAACCATCGGTAGGAAGCTGAACCTCATACCTCCTTTCCTGATTACCTATGAGTCTGACAGTGTGTTTCTTTGCTTTCTCTATCTTCTTTGCCATGTACTCCATGACACGGCTACAATAAGGTGTGTTGTGATTATCTGCAATATGCTTCTTTGCTAACTCGTGCCTTTCTCTGAAATATCTCAAAGTGCCATGGAATACAGCCTCCACAATAGCTGTGAGTGGCAATGCTCAATTCCCTCTGAGTACAAAGTTATACACCTCTGCAAGGTTGGTTGTCATGTGGCCATACCTGACTCCATGGGTGTCATGCAGCAAAGACCAATTCACGGGAGGCTCTTTCTCTATCCACTGAGTAAAACTCTTTATTGCCCTCCCCTTCTTTCTCTTAGTACCAGGAGGGTCAATTGCTGGCAAGTCACAAAGACCTACTGGCTCCTCTAGCTCCGCCATGAGTGTTGCTAATTTAGCCTGATCTTCTTCCATTTTCTTCCTGGCACCGACCTGCTTCTTAGTAAACTCATCAAGTTTTGACCAAATAAAATGGTATTTACGCTGCTGGTTCTGCTTGCATAATTTTTTGAACAAGTTCATCAACCGCTTGATCTTGAACTGTGAGAAAAAATTAGCCCCAAGATGGCGCATGCACCACCGGCTCTGCAAGTCCTTCCAAGGTGTTTGTTCGTCTTCTGTTGGATTCCTTAGTGTCTTCACGGCCTTCAATATACCAGCATGTCTGTCATGAATGACACACACGTTTGGTCGGTCCTTCACGATGGCAATTTTCACTTGCCGGAAGAACCATACCCAGCTCGGAAAGTTCGCACCCTCCACAAATGCCATGGCAAGTGGGATGATTTGATTGTTCCCGTCCACACCAATAGCAGTCAGGATTTGCCCTTTGTACTGACCAGTCAGGAATGTACCATCCACAAACATCACAGGAGGACAATGCCGGAAAGCTTCGATGCACATAGCGAAAGAGAAGAATACTCGCTTCAACACCTTGAAATCTGGTATACTCGCCAACCTCGTGTATTGTACGTTAACTAAGTGTCGGGATTCCTCTCCTTCGGTATGTCAAGGAGACGAACAACATTATCATATGAGTCGATGAACGTCCCAAACCTTTCCTCCATAGCCTTCTGCTTAGCCCTCCAAGCCTTCCCATAAGGAATGTCATAATTCCATCTGACCTTCACTGCTGTCTGGATGTGTTTTGCTTCCATATCTTTCTTCCGCACTATATCAGTATACATGAGTTGCGCAATGAGAGTTGAAGTCAGGTTTGGATGATTCACCAGAAGGTTTTTCCTCACACAATTATGTGGGACAACATCGGTCACAACCCAGTGGATGTTATACTTCGGCACGTGCCCGTGCACATTCCCAGGACAACCTGTTTCAACACATTTCACGGTATAGTTTGTTGGACTTGAAATGTGTGTCCGGAAAACCCTCTGCGTAGACATAGCCCACTTGATCACTGCATACTTCATTTTTTTCTTTGCATCAAACATAGCCCCTATCTGGACTTGGTTCAGGTTATACTGCCATGGAACCTCATGGCCATCGTTGACCGTAAGACCGGTGGATATGTCCTGATCCCATGCAGAAGGAATCGGTACCTCTACTTCATCCTCGGAATTTTCAGAATCCAGATCCTCCGCCAATCCATCCTCGTCCTCTTCCCCCATCACCCTCAGCATTTCCTCCTCTTCCTCATCCCCATCCTCATCCTCTTCCTCATCAGCAAAACCAGAACCAGCTAATATTATCGACTGACTACTCTGCCCAGTATCATGACCACACACATTGTGTGGCACGTAGTCTGACTCTTTCTCGGGTTGGCTACCATCCACATCCAGTGGCTGTGACCCGGATAAACAAATCTCGTTAGCCACTTCACAGCCCTGGCCGGGTTCATACCCCCCCCCCCCCCCGTCGACTTGTACGGTATTCTCCTCCTTCGCCACAGGTTGCACTAGGGCATATGGGTGGATTCTTCGGTCTCGGCAACGACTTAACAGTGTCAACCAATGCTGGCTCCTATCTATCGGCATCAACTCTCACTTGACATTTTTACAGGATTTGGTCCACAATGCATGAATACTGACGGAACATACTTTAGGATCCAGCCCAAAACTAGTAGTCAACCAGTACTTCAACTGTCTAATGTCCAGTCTGTCCGGGTCTGGAAGTGTCATGACGCCATTTTTATACTCACTAAGATCAACCCCCAACTCATTGTATCGAACATTACCAGGGCCGTAGTAAACAGTCAAATTTACTGATTCAGACATTTTCACCTGTCAGACATTTTCATCTTCTCATTAATCACAACGAACAAAATTATTACCCGCTACACTAACTAACCGCTAAAATGACACCACAAACAAATTAACACTTCAAGTACGCAAAATGACTTATCTGCACTAAGCTGTACAACTTAGAGAAAAAAATATGACGACATGGTTATACCTTCGACGCGTGTGTCCCCTTCTTCTTGCTCCTCTCTTCAACTCAGCGGCACCGGCCACCTCGCGGACTACTTGCACCACCGGGCAACACCACCGCAACTCCTCCTCACCACCACCTCCTCCCCAGGCGCACCTCCTCCTCACCACCACTGCCTCCACAGCCGCACCTCCTCCACCCCACCATGGCTCCTCCTCACGCACAAAAAACTACCCCATAGCAAAAAAAATACCGTAGGCCAGCGGGGATCGCTATGATCTATTGTTTCTGCGGGTTGGATGTGAAAACGGGTGGACAAGGGAAGAGATCGGCACGGGGTGGCGAGGAACAGAGAGCTACGAGAGAGAGCAAGAACGAGCCAGCCAGAGGAAGAAGAAAGCCGTCGGCGCCCTTATCCAGACCTCTTCGGTCGGTGGGTGGCCGAAGAGCCTTTTCGGCCGGTGGTTGGCCGACGGGCCCCTCTTCGGTCGCCAGCCCACCGACAGCCCGTCTTCGGCCCAGCTTTACGTGTCTTCGGCCGACGCGAGACCAAAGAACAGTCTTCGGCCAATGGTTGGCCAAAAAGGCCCTCTTCGGCCAACACGCGGCCGACGGGGTCATAGTTTTGATTTTTATGCATTATGGTGTATAGTTTCCGAATTTGTTATAAAAATCATCATAGTTTCAAAAGAAAAATCAATGAAGAAGTGGTGCATAGATGAACCGTGTGCTGCTGACGGCCACGTACACGGTTGAGATCGTCTACGTGTGCGCTGCGTACCCTAGGCGATTATGCGGTGCCCGCTAACTCCTACCTGCCTCATGCATTAAGTTTTCACCTGCACCTCTTGTGTCAGGGCCGACTGCCATGTTTTGAGGTGTATTTTACTCTACTCTTGTGTTATGGACAGATACGTGGCCACTCGACCGGTTGTCCTCGTCGATGGTACCTCGCCCAGAAGATGCCTCTCTCCATCCTCATTAGCTTCCGTGTTCTTCTTCTTTTCTATTCTATCTTCTTTGTTCTTATCTCTCTCTCTGTGCCTTCGTTTACAGTGCATGAGTGTGTGCTGGACATCAACTAGGCGAGTTTTTATCTTCTCTCCTCGTTTTCCTTCCCTAACCCTAAGCGGCTAGGGCAAACTCTCCCCATCAAACTTCGCTGATGAGCCTGTGGATTCGCCTCCCCTCTGCCTGCCACTCCGGCGGCCAGTGGCGGGAGGGGAATCCCGGTGCCTCCGCTCCGGTTAGTAGTTTAGGTTAGAGTTTTTAGTCCTCGCAGGTGCAATGCTCGGGCGGTTGGCGGCGCTACTTCTTCGAGTTTGTCTTCCGGGCTCCGATCCTTCTCGAGTTCGTCCGTCTGGATGTAGTCGACGGAGCTCCGGCGTAGATTCCTGCCGTCTCTTTGGGGCGGTGAGGTTAGGATTTCTCGTCTTGTGGCGAGATTTGGTGTCAAGTGCTTCAGATCCATGCAAGGGTTCAACGGCGACTACTGCGGCTCCAGGGCGCTGGCCCTTAGGGGCACGTGCACGAAGACTTCACGGTTGTCATCGACAAGGTCAGGCCGGCTCCGGTAGGGTAGCGGCGACAGCGGCGTGTCGGCAGCTCGTTCTGGCGGCAGTAGTGGTTGTTTGGGGTCTTAGAATCTCAATGTAATTTTTATTATGTTCGAGATGTTTCATACTTTTGCTGAACTTTGATAATATATCTGGATCATTTTCGTAAAAAACAAAAAAAAAACTAGGCGAGCAGAGCGAGTACTTGTGCTTATGTGATTTTTTTATTTGTGGATCTGTTCGGTAAATGGATTTAGTTCTGTTCTATTTGTAGATCTAGGATGCATTTTGTGAAGCCGAAGCAAAAAAAAAAAAGCAATTATCCTTTTTGGTGATTTTTATTTTATTTATTTTGAAACTAACAAAGTGGTCCGCTCGATGCGCAGGCTAGAAATACCTTAAGTATTTATTTCTGTTTCTAAATATATTGTTGATCTATCAGAACATGATAGATTTAGTAGTCAATGATTGTAAATTATGTACCTATTGTTGAAATATGGAAAATGCTTGATGTTTTGTAGTGCAAGGAAATTGATAAAGTACGTATTAATACATTGTGTTTAGTTAGTAAAAGGCAAAAAAAAAACTTGATGCAGGTTTGTTTCAAATGAAAAATAAAGCTAAAACCAAAACTTGTACCTACATGTATTACATGCTTATAACTCAGGTGCCACATCGCATCAGATTTTAAGATCTACAAACGATCATGAAGAAACTATGACACATTATTTGCAATATGCTCTCAGGAGCTTAATAGAGATGCATAATGCAAAAGCATGTCATGCATCCAACTCTTCTTCTCTTCAAGTCCCCTTTTCCTTCTACCCTCTGAAAATCATACTCCCTCCGTTCCTTAATATAAGACATTTTTGCAATTTACTGCAAAAACGTCTTGTATTAAAGGACAGAGGTAGTACAACACAAACTTGAAGAAACATACCACTAAATCAAGATGTTGCAACATTTCAACACTACTACCCCGAACTTTCTCCCTCTAGCAACAGAGTTGAGAAGTATATATGGGATGTGATATAAAATACCTTTGTACATACATTGATTCGTTTATGGCATGGAATGATCATGATTTTTTTTGACTATTTGGAATGAGCAAGATCATGCCAACATGCATATGAAACCTCGGCTACGAATAAAAGCTAGAATCAGCGCAATCTGTACAATAAAACAGTTGTCGGTTTGAAAGGACTAAAATAACTAAGACTGACCATGAGCTTACCATTTTCTTCTCCACTTTGATCTCTTGTGCTCCTTCTTGACATTATGCCTACTAGTTATAGCGTGTATTAAGAAATACTCTACAAGAAATTTTTAGTGTGTTAATTTTTTTTGCATAAGCCCCCGCAAAAAAAAAGAAATTGCATAAGCTCAATGGAATAGTATAGTTAACACTTCTTTAGAACAATAATAATCCAGAAATACCCAAAGTGAACCATGCAATAATTTCTATAGTACTCCCTCCGTTCCATATCAGTTGTCTCTGATCTAGTAACACTTTTTTGCCTGAATACAAAAAGGTAGTGATCTTAACAAAAGTTAGTCCAAAAGCAGTTGCGGCTCTTGTGGAGTGCAATCTTGCTCCAGCAATCGCAAGTTTTTTTCTTTCTACCAGTGAGGGACTTTGGAGTAGGTTTCCCGGTTCTTTGTGTTTGTTTGGTTGTCATGTTTTTGTTGCGTTTGCTGTGTTTTCAACATTAGTGGACTTATCCCGTGTTGTATCATTGTTTGAGTGTGCTCATGTACTGGTATTCTCCTAGTTTTCAGCTAATTAACCTTGAAACAATCCCATGGTTTCACAAAAAAGTTAGTCTTGCAGGAAGTAACATAGTAAATCCAATACCATCAAGCAAACTAACTAAGCAAGACACTAAAAAGGGAGAATTGGACACGCAAATGATTAGAGTTAATACTGCAAGACGACACGACCACATCGACACGGCGTCACTATAGTGACGACCTCTGCACGGCCACACGGTCCTGGAAAAATCGGTGTGCACTCGATGGGTTTCCTTTGGTCTTGGCAAAACCGGTGGACTCATCGTCGATGGCACCCTCCGACGTTCGCAAGGTGCATCACCCACGTCCGCAACTCGGTCATAGCGCATTTTTGTGTGCCACTGGCTTTGTGCAGTTTCATCATCCACGACCACTACACCATAAACCATGACTACCTCGACCACGACTACATAACCATGATCGGTTACCTCAACATCGACATACATGGCTATGTATACAGCTACTCACCGGCAACAACTCCAGTCAACAGCGTTTGCATCATCACTAATGTCCATGCCACTCCTGCTGCGACCGTGGGAGGGAATAGAGGAGAGAGAGGGAAGGCACCAGAAGGGGATACAATCACCACCCTAGGTGCCAACCCATCAGAGGCGCAGTTGATGATGGCGAAGCTGAGAAGACGACGAAAACACAAGACTTCAAATTCAGTTGCAATTGTTCGCTTCACTCCCGCTACAACTGAGGGGGGGAGGCTAGAAGTATAATTGGGTTTAAATATAGAGATAAGGAGATAGACATAGAATATGCTTAAACATGTATTACTTGTCTTGTTCCAAGTCTATCTCCCTCATATCGCACTTCTATATATACCTCATGTGAGGGTTAGATCAATACAACAAAAATATTAGCATCCTACAATTTCTACATGCTACACCCACATGGAAGATGGCTAATGAGTGGTCGCCATGGATGAGGCGCACAATACCCACAAGAAGCCTGTGCTGCTCATCTCGTGCGGCGATGGCGTCGCCCGTGTCTACGACCTCCAACCGTTCAAGCCGAGAGGACGGATTCACTGAAACGGCGATGTTAGAGATTGAGAGGATGCACGAGCTATTTGCAGGACGACTTGGGGAAGAAGAAGGTCATGGCTTCCAACTCTTGCTTGTGTTAGTCCTGAGAAGGAGCCGGAGGTTCGAGTGACTCCTGAGACAACGAGGGTCAAGCGTCTAATCCACCACATCATGTTGTTCATGGATGTAACCAAATGTTGTTTTGTGAAAGCAACTTTTTAATCCAAACAAAGAATTGTATGAACTTATGTTAACAGAAAAACGAACTAAATCCAGTTTTCCTAAAAATTGTCCTAAAACTTATCTCCTAATCCAAACAACTACTAAGCTTAAGCTGCAACACTAGTTTTATTTTGAAAAGGTGGTTGAAACCCTTGGTCTATCCATCAATACCTTTTTTTATTAAAATTGATGCTAGGCAACGAGGTCAAAATTATCAATAAGCTGAGTACAAGACTGAGACGACTATGATAGAACCATTACAAAATATGAAATTAACACGGATGACAAAGTCTAACTCTTCTGCAATAACGCCTTCAGGAAGGGGCGAATCCACTGTACATGCTTTAACAAGCTTGAGCCTGCCCTCCAACCAGATTAATTTTGTCTTTACTACTAATGATCATGGCCTAGCCCAGCAAATCGGCTACTTCTTGGCCCATCTCAGCGTCTCCTTGCTTGTTCGAGCCAGCCCTCCATTTACATTCTAAATTCAATCCTCAAAAAAAAATTACATTCTAAATTCACGGCTGCCTTCAGGAAGGGATATACGCCCTCACATCCTTGTCGCCATGTCCACCAAAGATGACAAGGACAAGGATCTTCATCTTGTTGCCGAAACCCAACCAATGAAGGCCAGCACATCAGCAAGTAAACAATGTTTTCAATAAAGCCATTGCAAGGGTTTCTCAGGCCAACTCCAATGCACGACCCCAAATCGTCCGGCCGCGTCCGTTTAGGGGTAAACGGACAGAAAATCCGGCCCAACACGCGGGAGCAAACGGACATTTGTCTGTTTTCTATCCACTTTCTCCCCATCCCTGGCCCAAATTTGGGCCGCGTTTGTGCCGAAGCGGACAGCGCGCGGACGGGGGGGACGCAAGCCCTTGTCCTCCCTTGGCCCGCCCGTCGGGGACACAGACGCCCCATTTTCCTCCTCCCCCAAAAACCCTCCCGCGCTCCCCCTCCCCTTCCTCCGCCATGGCCCCGAAGAAACCCGGCAATCCGGCCGCCGCCGTGCAGCCCGCGGCGATGAAGAAGGGCCCAAAGAAGCTGCGGTCGGAGCTCATGCCGGAGGAGCTGGTGCACCTCGACCGTGAATCGGCCAAGCGGAGGGCACGGCGGGTCATAGTGGCGGACAAGAAGGCCGCGGCCAACTACGCCACTGAGGTCGCGAGCATGAAGAAGGCCATTCAGTACAAGGCCGACATCGACAAGAACGAGGAGATCGTCGCCAAGGCCACGCAGGCAGCTACGGCCAATGCCCTCATGATGCCAGGGTTGTGCTGGCCGCCGTTGGCCATTCTCTCCGCTGCCGCAATGGCCGCGGCGAGCACCGGCTCATCGGTCGTTCACCCTCCGCATTATCAGTCGCCGGCCTCGTTCGTAACCCCAGAGACGCCCGGGTTCTCCACGTCGCGTCTGCACAGCCAGACCTGGTTCTCGACGTCGCCGGACGGCAACGGTATCATGCCGGCCACGCCCTCCATCCCGCCCGTCCTCGACCTCAACGTCACGCCTGTGGGTGGCCAGTCGTCGACCTCAACGTCGCGATCGAGGCCACCATTGTCGACACCAAAGCAAAAGAGGTGGCCCTTGCGATCATGAGCGTGGACTTGACAAACATGTCCCCGAAGAGAAAGACTTGGTTTGCGAACAGGCAAAAGGAGATGTTCGACCAAGACGGCCTGGACTAGGGAGGCGTCAGCCGTGAACTATGGCCGTTCTTTTTGGAGGCTCGCTAGTTGCCGGCCGCTGGCTTTGTTGCCGGCGTGGAAATTTTGATTCATTTTGGAGGCTGGCTAGTGTGCCGGCCGCTGGTTGTGTTGCCGGCGTGAACTACTTGGGGGTTGACCATTTTTTGTAGGCTGGCATTTGTTTGCCGGCCGTTGGCTCTGTTGCCGGCATGAACTAGGGCCGCTGGCATGGATCAGACGTCCACGTTTCAAATTTGATAATTTCCCATGCAGCCCGGACAAGATGCGGCCGAGATGAGTCTGCGCGTTGGGCGCACGACCAGCGCATCCACAAAAGAGGCCGGACGTCACCCCATTGCCCTACCCAAACGGATGAAATCCGGACAAAACGGACGTCCGTTTGGAGTTGGCCTCACCCCGGACACGAAGGGCGTGTTTGGTAGCCTTGGCAGTTGAGCCTGGCTCGGCGAAGGGTGTCTCAATGAAGCCTGGGTGAGTAGAAACAGCCTAAAAACCAACATCTGCAACTTGTTTGGTTGCCTGCATGGACACTTCCTGCATTAGGGGATCGCTTTGGGCACGTTGTTTGGTTGCCTGCATTGTCTGAGCTCACACATAAGCAGGCTGTTTGGTTGCACACAGGGTGCGAGGTGTGCTAACCTTGTACCCTATGTGGTGAGGTTGCCTTACACACATTCACAGCTACCACACCAACACCACAGCGCTACAATGGCGACGAACTGCACGATGATGATCAAGTTCTTCACCCCAAAGTGTGTCGCCGCCTTGCCAACTTCAACATTGCATCCCTGCTTTCGCACAAACTTGGCGTAAGCATCTTCTGCCGCCTGCCTAGTCTTAAACCCTCTGTGGCTGCTGTCGCTGTACCCTGAAACTTGTTGGCTACAAGCTTTCCATGTACTGTAAACCCCTGGTGCCCTCCCGACGAACACCGCATACCACTTGTCCTAGCAGTGCACAAAAGAGCAACAGTTGAAGTAGCAAGCAATTGAGCAATCAAGTAGGAAGCAAAGGAGCACACAAAGCAATGAAGCAGAAGATAAGTACTAATTAAGCATGCATGATCATATGGCATAGCAAGTTCAACCTACCACTACTACTATCT
Source organism: Elymus sibiricus (assembly GCA_039707655.1). Lineage (NCBI taxonomy): Eukaryota > Viridiplantae > Streptophyta > Magnoliopsida > Poales > Poaceae > Elymus > Elymus sibiricus. The sequence goes on from CM077672.1 coordinate 279,497,762, forward strand.
ACCACAACTATGGTGTCATCCTACCACCACCACATCCAAAAGAGGGTGTCATCCTACCACCGCAAGTTCGTGATCACCGTGAGGGGTTAGTATGTACCACCTCACAAAAATATATAGACCATAAGATTGTTTTCAAGCCCTAGCTACACAAAATATACATCGTCATCGTCGTCCTTGTCGCCATCGCCATCGCCATCAAGGATCATGCACGCGGTAACCAGCAGCAAGCTCTAGTAGTAGTGCTTGCCCAGCCAGCTCCTGAGCCAGAGCACCTTGTGGGCGTCTGCCATGGCAACAAACCCAACACCCTGGGCCTTGTTGTCGAGAAGGTGGCTCAGAGCTGCCATGAGAGCCTCATCGCTGAACCCACCTTGCTCCATGACGGCGCTGTACAGGTCAGGGTGGACGTCCACGGACTTGCTCTCCCTAATGGAAGTTGCCACCTCCTTCACGGCCTCAGTCATGCTGGTGAAGACAGTGATCTCCTCCTCCATCAGGCCGCCCCTCTTCCTCTTCCTATCGACCACAGGGACCTGATCAAATGGCCTGTCAGGGCCATCAAGGACGGCCTCTACGTCCGGGGTGCCTGGGAACTCCGGCATGGGTGAACCGAGAGGCTCACCGGAGCCTATGGCATGCTTGCCGGTTGCCAGCCCGAAAGAGAAGATGTATTGCATCTGGTTGTAGTTCTGGATGGGTGTGTTGAGGAACTCAACGTCTTTGGGGTGGTCCTAAGAAAGAAGCACAAGCGTTGTTAGTTGCGAGTAGGCAATGGTTGTGAGTGAAAAACAAAGGGGGCAGTGAGCTAACTGCGACATGGTCGGTGTAGTGCTCTGGCTCAAGAACGATCGAGCAAGTGTTCTGATCCCATGAGGCGCCGCTAAGGTCTCTGAGCTTGGAGACTTGGATCCATCGAGCTCTCCACTTCCTAGGTGGTTGTACACCTGGGTGGCGGACACCTCTTGGCCACAGAACTCGAACACCTGCTTCACAACGGTGTTCAAGTGCACCTCCTTGAATCCCTTGTCAGTCCTAACCCCACTAGAGATGATCTCACACATCTTGTTTAGCACGAACGTGGACATGAAGGGCTGCCACTTCATGTTGTTCCCCCTACCATCCTTCTTTGCCTTTGCGGCTACCGTCAGTGTGGCGGCACGAGCAGCAGCAGCAGGAGTTGGCTCAACGAGCACAACTGCCACAAAAAGAGAACCAGCGGCTGACACCTCGAACACCTCTGAATCAGGAGGCATCTGCTCATCGAGGGGGGCTGGGAGTCCTGGACATAGCACGCACCAAACTGACTGTCCGACAGGACAAGGGCCTGACTAAGATCTTGCGTCTGCGTGGTCATGTCCTACAATCGTAGCACGCATTGAAATTAATCATAGCACACACAGTATCGGACGATCTATGAAAGGAGGAGCATGTATCAGAACTAGCCAACTAGCTATGAATCCATTGTGTTCATCACTATCATACTACTCTAGCATGCTACAAATCCACCACCAATAGCTACCACAACATCACAATCTACCATCTGCTCACAGATCAAACCCTACAACATCAAAATCTACCATCTGCTCACAGATCAAACCCTACCACATGCTTGCACATCAAACCCTACGACCACATGCTCTCAGATCTAGCAACAACGAACAGAGAGAAGAGGGTGATTGAACTCACAGAGGCCATGGCTGCAGGTCGAGGGGGACGCGGGAACGGACGGAGAAGTTGAGGACAGGAGTCGCCGCCACCGTGGACCGCCGGCCGGTGAAGGAGCGCCGCTTACCTGCTAGTCGGTGCCGATGCGCGTCGACGGGAAAGCTCGAAAGGGGGGAGAAGGGTGACGGGAGTTTGGGCGGTGAGAGGAGGGGGCTAAATAGGGGCGACCGAATCGGCGGGAGGTGAGCCGAAATCCTCCCGCCGATTTTTCGGAGACGGGCGCGAGCTCGCGCCATCTCCGTGGTCGCACGAGCTAAGCGCCGCGTTCCCCTCCCCTGTTTCGGCCGAGCCTAGCACTCCAGAAACTGTCGATTCGGGGGTAGTAGTTGGGCCAGGCTAGGGGCTGCTTTAAACTTCGTGCGATGCAGGCCGAACAGTGAACACAGGTAACCAAACGGGCACCCCTATTTCTCGCTTTAAACGAGCACAGGGGGCAGCCTCGCGTCGAGAGGAGCCCAGATGGGCCGCCCAGGCGCGAGCGAGGCCACAGCCTGTTTTTCTGTTTTTTTTTACGTTTTCTGGTTTCGTTTTTTGTTTTATTTTGTACTTTTGTTTATACTTTAAAATATTTTAAATATATATATTACAAAAAAAACTCTACAAAAAACATTTGGAAAATGTTGAACAAATATTTGAAAAATGTTATCAAGCATTCAAAAAAAATGTTGAACAAGTATTTGAAAAAAAATGTTGAACAAGTATTTAAAAAATGTTAATGTAGCATTCAGAGAAATGTTGAACAAGTATTTGAAAAATGTTGATCAAGCACAAAAAATGTTGAACAAGTATTTGAAAAATGTTGAACAAGCATTTTGAAAAATGTTGAACACGTATTTGAAGAAATGTTGAACAAGTATTTGAAAAATGTTAATCAAGCGTTCAAAAAATGTTGAACATGTATTTGAAAAATGTTGAACAAGGATTTAAAAAAAGTTAAACAAGCATTCGAAAAATGTTGAACAAGTATTTGAAAAATGTTGAACAAGTATTTAAAAAAATGTTGATCATGTATATAAAAATGTTGAATAAGTGTTTGAAAAGTGCTGAACAAGTATTTGAAAAAATGTTGATCATGTATATAAAAATGTTGAATAAGTGTTTGAAAACTGTTAAACAAGTATTTGAAATTTTTTTGATCATGTATATAAGAATGTAGAATGAAAATTAAAAATAAACAAAGAAAAACCAAAAAAGGAAAACGAAAAATGAAGAAGAAAAAAGAAACCCAAACAAAAAATGAAGAAGAAAAAAGAAAATAAAAAACGAAGGAACAAAATGAAAAAAAAGAAACAAAAGAAAACAAAAAAGCGTTGAAAACCAAGAAAGAAAAAAATCAAAGAAAAAAAAGAAGGAAAATGTGTAAAAGCCGACTCTTTCCCTTCTAATAGGTCATGCCTGACCTATTCTACGTGAACTCGAGACTAGCAGTGGTTAGCGATGCCTCCGCGCAACCAGGAGATTGAAGGATCGATCCCTCGCGCGCACAGTGATTTTTAACTCGCGTTTTTTGAAAATATACGCTATTGGGCCGGCCTCATACTGTAGCGTTCGACGCGAGACTTAAACTGTACGATCGCTTAATGCGATAAATAGCTGTCGCGTAACCAAACAGGGTAGATTTTTCCCGCGCGAGCCTGGTTGGGCCAAATGCAGGCAACCAAACACGTCCAAAGTGATGCTCCAACACCAGAGACAGGGTTTTTCGCTGCAACACCAGTTGAGCTGCGATCTGCAAACCGCTTGCGACCCATTTTCGCCCCATCGGAAGCAAATCGAAGGTGCGGCAGCAAACCATTCCCGCGCAGAAGCAGAAAACATACCAAGCCAGACGCACGGGCGGGGAGCCAAAGACAATCATGTCTAGCCAAGCCCCTCGTCGTCCTCCTCCGCCCCTTCCACCCAACCTGCCCCCTCACATCCCCTACTCCCGCGCGCTGCAGCAGCGCCTCTACCTTCTCGCGCAGCACGCCCGCCGCCGCCGCCGCCGCCCGGGCACCGCCTCCCACCGCGCGTTCGACCAGCTCCACGCGCAGCTTCTCCTCAACGGCTTCCACCGTAAGCGCTTCCTCCTCGCCAAGCTCATCTCCCTCGCCGCCGCCGCCGCCGACCTCGCCCGCGCCGAGGCCCTCTTCCTCTCCTCGTCCTCCCCGCCCGCGGCCCCCACCCTCGCCAACCTCCTCCTCCGCGCCGCCGCGGCGTCCCGTGCGCGGCCTCCCCAGCTCCTCTCCCTTTTCTCCCGCCTCGTCAGCCGTCACGGCTTCCGCCCCAACGCCTTTTCCTTCTCCACGCTCTTCGCCGCCCTCTCGGGCGCGGGCGCTGGCGCGGTCCCCCACGGAGCCGCCCTCCACGCGAGCGCGCTCGCCGGCGGGTTCGCGCTGTCCAACTCGCACGTCATGACCAGTCTCCTTGATATGTACGCCGCGGGCGGGCAGCTCGTGGATGCCAGGAAGGTGTTCGACGAAATGCCCGACAGGACGGCGGCGGCGTGGAACTGCATGCTTTCTGCTTACGTGCAGTGCCGTGGGGTGGATGCGGCTCTGCGTTTCTTCGGTGAGATGCCTGGGAGGGATGTGGTGGCCTGGACAACGGTGATAGCTGGGTGTGCCAATGCTGGGAGGGCAGCAGAGACGGTTGATCTGTTCTGGAGCATGAGGAAGGCAAGGGTCAAGGATGACTCAGTGACGATGGTTGCCTTGCTGACGGCGTGTGCAGAGTTGGGGGACCTGCGTCTCGGGCGATGGATACATGAACGGGTGGACCAGGAAGGCCATTTGCAGAGGACGGTGTCACTAGACAATGCCCTCATCCATATGTATGTGAAGTGTGGGGCTGTGGAGGATGCTCACTGCATGTTTCTCGAGATGCCGAGGCGGAGTACTATCTCATGGACTACAATGATTTCCGGGCTTGCGGTCCATGGTCGTGCCGAGGAGGCTCTAGAATTGTTTAACAGGATGGAGGAACGTCCTGATGGCACAACGCTGCTCGTTGTGCTGTCTGCTTGCAGCCATTCAGGGAAGGTTGACGACGGACGGCAATACTTTGAGAGCATGGAAAGAGTTTATGGGATCGCCCCAGAGATACAGCACTATGGATGCATGGTCGACATGCTCTGCCGCAGCAGACGATTGCACGAAGCATTCGAGCTCGCGGAGACAATGCCATTGCAATCTAATGAGGCCGTGTGGGGTGCACTATTGAGTGGATGCAAGAGGGAAGATAATCTCGAGCTTGCAGCCAAAGTAATTGATAGACTGATTGAACTACAGCCAGATCGAGCAGCTGGGCACCTTGTGCTCCTGTCAAACATGTATGCGGGTGTTGGTCAGTGGGAGCAGGCTCGGATTGTGAGGGAAAGAGTGGCTGCACTGAGTGCCGGGAAGCCTGCTGGAGGGAGCTGGGTGAATCAAAACGAGACCAGCCTGTTGGTAGCATGAGCTCAACAAATTGTTTGGTTTCACTCACAAAACTCCACATGGAACATTGGGGCTTTGTGTTCCACACTTAACATGCAGTAATCATCAGAACTTGAGGGAGCATTGCAACGTTGCAACCATCAGGTGTTTGCATTGACGGTTTTCTCGCAGAAGTATATTGACAGAGTAATAGAAAAAAGTTCAGATCTAGAGAAGATAAAATGATCAGTCTGCCACACACTTTCTTTTGACTTCTGGTGAAACAGTGGAATTATGCACCAGTTTCCATCTTCGCTGTTTCAAGGTTAGAACATGATACGTTTTGACTTGCTATTAATTGTTCTAAACTTCTGTTTGCGGTACTTGCCAGATAATAAATTAATAACAATGCTAGAAATATGTATAGCTCCGTAAATTATAGTTGTAATGATGAGGTCTTTGAGCATAAAATTCTCTGTCCATCTTATTCATTTTTGTAGGAAAAAATGTCATGACAGCCCACCCCGCTCTCACAGTAATAATTAAACACCAATGCAAAATCATAGCAATACTACATGCACAAGCTGACCTAGTTCGTCTCATTTTCCTTGCTAAATCTTTCTGAGAGATACGAAAGCATTCTTCTGGTATCAATTTGAACAATGCTCCTGTTCTCTCTTCTATATAACCTATTCTGTACACCGTTTTTTATATCGGCAAGTTGATAGTTGCTGAATCTAACTCCTGGATAAACTGAAATCAACTATTCGTTGATAGCAGCAGGGTTGGTTCCAGTGTCACCCGAGAAGCTTATTGCATGTGCCAATGCCAATAGCAGCAGCAAGATGCCATGCAGCATGGATATAGGGCGTCTCTGGGAAGTAATCGTCGGCAATAAACAGCGCACCTCCCAAAAGAGATGACATCTTGTGCAGGTTATGTACCATTCTGAGCTCTGGTTCAACTGATGCTCTCTTTGCAAAGGAAACCTGCCATGTAAACAGTCAGATTTATCCAGCAGTTTTCTTTCAACAAAGACTTGCTCAACAAGCGAGTTTGCTGATCATTGAAATGGTTTGTTTTAGACAGAACAATCTGCAAGTCATTTGGATTACTTGCCTCCATCATTCCAGTGTGGACAGCTGAAACCATGAAAGGCTGAAACGGCAGCAGCAACGTTGATGCTGCCATCAGTAGTCCTGGGTTCTCATTCCTAACTGCCCTGGATAAACACTGCATAGAAAGCACATATGTTTGCTATGATGCGCAAATCTGATAACTGAACAACCTTTCAGTGAGAGAATATGACTCACCAACGTAGTGGTGGCAATCATGGTATAGTCGGCCCATCGCAGGATTTTCCTGACTTCTCCTCTTGAAGAATGATACAGGCCTGAAGCTATTCCTACTCCAACCAGCGAGTTGGCGTAGATGGCAGCGTTCAAGTTCTTCCTGCGGCACCAACTTTTCTTATTATATACAAACTCAGAAACAAAAAGACAAAGAATCATCTTGTCTCAGAAGATGTCTTGCCTCGGTGTCTGCAGTCCAAGGACGATGAAGGGCAGAGAGGTGACGACGTTTGCGAAAGTTTCACCAGCATGCTTGTCACCTGATAAACACAAAACCGTCAGGCAAGAGGCTTCACTTGGCAACTAAGATTTTGTGGCACCGGTTGCTGGGCAGATGGAACGGAAGCTGCCATACATGTAATGCTACAGTGGATGGGCTTCAAGCAAGAGGGCCTTTGCTGCCACAGTCGTCTGCAGTTGTTACAAACACAGATGGCGTCAGCTTAGTCTGGTGTTGAGTGCATTGCTCCTGATTAATGGCAGCTCACCGTATCAGCAATCTTTGATGTTGTTGTGCGACTGTTCTACCGCCGTTTTGGTGCTCACAAGTTGGCGAATCGGTGAAGCTGGTCCGGACGGCTTCGCCTTCGCTCGGCGCCTGTGGCGGTCGACGAACAATCTGTACGCCGTAGAGCCCGTCCAAGATGCCTGGGGGGTTTCTACCCCTCTGGACACACATTTTTGCCTTGCCCCTCCTTTAGCAGCGCAGGGTCGATTTACACTCCTGAGGCCTGCAGGATCAGGATGGACTTAGACATGGATAAACATAGCCATGGTCAGTTCTTCGCTTCATCTGGTGAGTTAACAAATTTTGCTTCTTTCTTTGGTTGCGGCTGGAAGAAACTAATGCAGTGAGATTGTAGGAAGCGCACCTCACACCTTTGATATACGCGTCTGGCCACGCGAGATCGTAGCTGAGTCTCCTGCCTCTTCTCCGGCGGGCGTTGGCGGCTGGCCCGGCCGGCGACGGCAAGGGGAATAAATAGCGTATGGGTGGGAAGTTGTTGGCAATCCTGGCGCGGCTCGAGAGACGCCAAGTCATGTGTGGGGAGCAGAGGATGCCGATTCCAAACGGATCTTCCATCCGCAGCGCGGCCGTGGGGCTCCTCCTCGCGCCTCGGTCCGAATATCCTCTCGCCCACGGCGCGGCATCGTCAAAACTTACACGGAAGACAATTCCATGCAGGCAAAATACTACGTGGATTCTGAATGGCGCCAACCGAGCGATTAAGACGCAAACAAAGGAGAAAAAGGACGCAAACAAGGTTGAAAACTTGGGCTAGTGGAACTACGGAACGTCTTGCGACCGCGCCAGTTTTATGGTTGGCGGAGGCGTGAAAGGTACCACTAAGAAGAAAACTTTTTTTTCCGAGAGTACGCAAATTTGCGTACCATATAGCATTATAGAAGAAGAGAATTGTAAGTATAAGACGACTACCACTTGCTGCGAACAGCGAGCGTAGCACCCACTCCACATTCGGCTAGTCCAAAGACAGCCACCAACGATCACACAACTACAAAGCAAAGAGCTTGCCCAAAAACAAAAAACCTCGCCGCGTCTCGAGTGACGTCGGTCACCTCCGAAGAACAGTAGCTCCCGCCAAGCTTCCCTTGTCGACGCACCATCCCCCCTTAATGCCTAAAAGGAGGTGGCAAGAGGATGGCAGGACTCGATCCAACTTGAAGAAGGCACCGTCTTGGATTCACCAGTGACGACCGTACATTGCGCTGAAGAAGAACAATCGTGGGCAACGGCGAGCACCGGAGAAGCGCAACATAGGACTCCATGCCATGCCTCCCGACACGATGCTCCCAACAGAGGGACGACGTCGAAGACGCCGCCATCGTGCCAATCCTCCTCCGATTCAAGGCTTTCGCCCGGAGACAACTGCCAACACCAAGAGAGCGAGGGACATGGCGACACACTCGGCGACGCCTCCAAGGAGGAAAACGACACCCACGGGCGCCATCGTCGCCGGCCCGACCAAAACCGAACAGGATTTTCATCCGTAATGTTGCGCATCTCCACACCTCCGAGGTTTGGGGCAGCCCTGTCCATGAAGCCTCGCACCGCCGTCACCGCAACAACTTGCCGTTGAAGCCGCGCAGCCGTGGTCCTCCCACACCCGCACTGCCGAGAGAGCACGCCACCACAGCCACCATCAACCCAGACGAGGAACCGCGGCCACCTACCGCGCCGTGCAAGGGCCAGGACCACCACGACGGCCTTCACCTGCACTAGGGGACTGCCACGCAAAGGAACCAGCTTCACAGGCCCAAATCGAGACCGAGATCGGATCTGGATCTGACCCGCACTGCACCTCCACCCACCGCTCCAGCAACAACGCCTCCGGGGGCATCACCGCCCACCCACCACGCGAAGACTGCCGGCCGCCCGCTGCCCGCCAGGAACCCTACCTAGCTGGGCCTCCACAGCGCTGCCACCTCCATGGAAGAGGGCTCGCGCCGCCGCCACCCACCAGCGCCAACGCCCCGCCCTCCATCGCCTCTCTGTAGCCTGCCTCGCCTGGCTCCACCGCGACACCGCTCCACCGCGCTCCCCGCCGTGCGCCGGCGACCGCCACCAAGATCCGCGCCGCCGGCCACCCCACCTCCAAGGCAGACCCAAAGACGACCCGCTCCGCGCGAAGGGGTCCGTCGGGGGCGCCGCCAGCACCCTCCGCCTTCGACGGCCGGGCGCGGCCGCCACCGTCGGCGCTGGCGGCGGCAGCGGCCGGGGGGAGGAGATCTGGCGGCCTTCTGTGCTAGGGCCTCGGGGGCCTCCAGAGCCGCACACGCGTGCGACCCGGGAGGCAACTTTGACAAGCCTCCTAAGGCCGTGTACAATGCAAGATGCTTACGAGAGGTGCTTAGAGAAAAAAAAACCAGTGTTTCTTTAAGCACTGGAGCTTATTTGTAAAGAGTAGGCGTTTAATTAGCCACCTCTCTTGTAGAAATAAGCACTGATGCTTAAGAAAAACTCGGTTTATTTGTCTAAACACCTATCATTGTACAAGGCCTAAAAGGCTCGGTAATTATTGTATCGAGTGAAATGCACCTCTTTGGTTCATTGGAAAGAAATATCATAGGAATAGAAAAATTATAGGAAGTGGATGACATGTATCTCAATTCCTATAAGAAAAAAGATGACATTAATTTGATGCATAGGATAGGGATTTTTTTTTTCATTGAGTCTAGGTTAATATTTTTTTTTTTGAAATGTGAAGAATTAATTCCTATCCTACGTAGGAATAAGAATCCATTTCTACAAACCAAAGGGATTCAAAGAAATTTTTCCTTTGAAAATCTTATCCTATAGAATTCCTACAAACCAAAGAGGCTTTAATAGGCGTGCAGACTCATGAACAGTTGCACTATAGGTCATCAAACTTGCTAAGAGCATCTCTAGCCCTTTCCCTTATATTTAACTCCTCAAAGGACCACTCAAAACTTAACTCCTTAAATTTGAGGAGTTGAAAAGTGTGTGCACTTAGCCTGAAACTTAGCTCCCTATAATTTTTCCTTCGCTACTTCTTCCATCCTTTTGCATACAAACTCCATTTCAACCACATTTGTACAATATATTAATTCAATACTTGATATTTCTAATGCACGTATTTCAACAATATTTCAAAAAAAATGTTTTCAAATTTAAACATTTAAATCCAAACGCACCATATGGTCCAAATGAAAAAGTAAACAAAATAAAACATCATAAAAGAACAACATTCAATTGTCGTGAAGTGCCCACAAGTGCTCAATAAGATCTTTTTCGCAAAAAAAATAAGTGCTCAATAAGATCATCTTGAAGTTGGTGACGAGCTTCTTGGTTCTCGATGTTGCGGTGGGCTGTCAGGAATCTCCGAATCGTTCTTGGTTGGTGGTCTGGCAATGCCATGTGCATGTCCAAGCATCCTCGGACAAAGAAGCGTTAAAAAACATTTCCCACAACCTCTTCATCTAGACAAATGCAACACGCAATGATCAAATTGAGTGCATAAATGAACAAAAACAAAGAAAAGGGGGAAGTTTAACCTTTGGGACAATTCGTCGAACTCTTTGCAGGCGGGGAGAGGTGAGTGACCGTGACTGGCGTTGGTGCATTGTCGACGCTACCAAAGACGAAGATGATAACGAGGGGGGCATGGACGCCGACAAGAACTGATTCCAGCCTCGTCGTGACGTACATGCCGCCAAGGAAGCATGCGGCAGCTCGGCTCCAGCGTCTGGAGCATTGATGGTGTGGGAACGAGATGGACGTCGGTGGCTCGCACACGGGTCGCCTAGGAATTTTGCTCCTTTGACAGATGTGTTCCCATGGAACCATGGCATCAGGGTGGTGTTCAGTGCGTCGGCGAAGGGCAGTGTGGTGATTCTGGTGGTGGGGCCGACCGATGGGCAAGGAGAAGGTGGGGGGAGTCGGCGAGATTGCGACCGGGGGGGGGGGGGGGGGCGTCACGGACAGCTTGGAGGGTTGGCTAGTCATCAATGTGGAGGTGGGTAGCGGCGGACGGTAAGAGATGGAGCGTGCGCGTCGTGGGAGGAGAGAGAATGTTTAGGGAGATTTAAGATTCCTGTCCAAATTTGAGCAAGGATGGATGGTTTGAGGAGCTTCTCCTCAAAAAAATTAGGAGTTATAGGATTTGATGGAAGGCTAGAAGGGTTCAACTTCTCAAACAGAAAAAATTTAGGGAGTTAAGGGCGTGTTTGGTTCCCTGGGCGCATCTAGCCTGCATCGCATGCACGAGCTTGGCTAGGGCTGGCCTGGTTGAGCTGATGCAAGAAGGAGATGTGTGTTTGGTGTATTGCATGATATGGGCCAGGCTCACATCAGATTTTGTTTGGTATGTTGCATTTGGGGTTGTATGAGAGATGTTGCATACAACAGATGTCGGGTCTTGCCGGTGTCATCCATCTATATAAATTTAGCAAAAGAATATAAGCAATGGTGCTGCACCTATTTACATAAAAATAATGCAGAAATTATTCATGAAGGAACAAATCACAAAAATCTCAGCCTAAATGGTAATCACCAATCATCTCTAATCATAGGGGAAAATGAGGTTGGGACATATCTCAGCCTAATCCATGCTAATCAACAGCCACGTAATATATAAACAACCCAACCATCTCTAATCCATAGGGGGAAAATGAGGTTGGAGACAGATCTCAGACTAAATAAAAAAAGAAGGGGGGAGGCGATGGGATAAGCAAGCATCGGTGCCAGCCATCTTCCTGTCCGTGGAACTGCTAGGCATGCGAACCTGCCTCGTCTTGCCTTCCTTCCCGTCCGTGGACGGACAAGGCCGCCGCTCCCATCTGCTCACGCATCCAACGAGCAGCGCGAGCGGTAGAGAGCTGGGGATGGGAGGGAAAAGAGAAGGATGCGGACAGATGGGAGAGGGAGGGGAGGAGGAGATCTCTACCTCCGCCGGAGATGAGGATGCGCGCCGGCGATGCGGACAAAGGCGACGGGACGGCAAGATCTAGAGCCGCAGGAGAGAGGAGAGCGCCGCGAATGGAGAGGCGGCCGACAGAGAAGCCCTACCCCTTGCTCGCGTGGGTGCAGGCGCGGGTGCAGCCGCGGATGCTGGCTCGCGGAAACGCCCGAAACCTGCGTTTCCTCTCGGCCTGGCTGGGAGCCTCTTTTTGCATCCATCGGGCCTGGCCCAGTGAGGCATGCAGCGTACCAAACAGCGAGAAAATTGCATGGTGGGTTCGAGCCAGGTGCGAGCCATGAAACCAAACACGCCCTAAAGGGTTTGGGGGAAGGGCTAGAGATGCTCTAAAAGGGTGCACACTATACACATTTCTCGTATGCATGCGGTTGATGTGGCGTATGATGCAAGTCTAGCATGTTGTATCAGGATGGAAGGGGGTGTCTCTTCCAGAGTATTTTGTGTTTTGCCCCCTCACTTCTACATATCCGAATAGCATTGACCGTGATCAAATATAGTCATTGCTGATGTGCGGTGGACCGTCAGTGCCCCCTGGTCAGTGATGACTTTGTCCATTAGTGCTTGATATCAGAAGGGCTCCAACCTAAGTCTTCTCACTAATTAATGATGTAAGTTATGCATGGCAGCAAAAGGCTGCACTGTAGTCAGTCCAATAGGATTACTACTAACAGTGCAACCCCAACTTCATAGTCATATAACACTACATCACATACAAATATCCTCAATCCTCCATTTCATATGCACATATACAAAATCTTTTAGGGCATCTACAGCCGAGCTCCTCAAACACCATTTATATGTCCGTGCGGCTGTATATGTCTGGACTGACCGACACCCTTCATATTCAACTCATATCTGAGGCGGATATGAGAAGACCCGGACGTGCCCGGGTGCGTCCGCCACGTCAGACTGACGTGCGGGATCCACGCGAAAACCCTGTCGAAACCCAGCGGTCCAGTGAGAACGCCACTCCGCCGCGCCGCCCAAGGGGCAAAAATTGAGAAACGCCACCGGCGGACATTTTTGTCGCACTCTACAAAACACTCTTCTAAAAAAATATCTTTTTACAACACACAGAAAATGTCACGACAGCAATGAGATGAATCATGTCTTCATGTTTGCAAAAAAAATGCAAAGTATACTCAGCTAAGCACAAACAGAAGACAACACCAATTACTTCTTTGTACAGCACACAGGAAATGTCATGACGCCAATGAGATGAATCATGTCTTCATATTTGCAAAAAACATGCAAAGTACTCCCTCCGTTCCTAATCTCTAAAAGGTCTTATATTTAGGAACGAAGGGAGTATATTCAGCTAAGCACAAGCAGAAGACAACACCAGTTACTTTATCAACTTGCCTAGCAGAAACATCCATCCAACATTCTAGGTAACCAAATAGTCGCTCCCAACAAATGATAAAGAGCGCTGCTACACACACGATAAATATTAGACGATCTGCGAACGATACAGCACATCAGCCGTTCATGTATGGAGCAGAACTTGATAGCACCGTCCAAACCTTCCATCGTCCAAAGTTCGTGCGTGCTACTGTCGTCCACACAGTAGTTTCGAATGATAAATAACCAATCTTAGCCAAAGCGACTTGGAGCATTGCACAATATACTGTTCACTGCCGGAAAACAGCCGTCCAATTCATACATCAACATGGTGACGACACCATGAGCCCCATCCCCTCCCCGGCCGTGACCGTGATCATCTGGTTCGCAGCTTCCCCACCATTCCTCACTCTCCAGTCTCCACACGACCCAGCACAAAAGCGCCATGGACCAGTCCTCTTCTTGAGCGAGCCCACCACCACGACCGCCACAGTCCGCCTTGCCGACGCCATCCCCGGTCGTCTGCTCCGCGCCGCCACGCGCAATGCAGTTCCTCGCGGCTTCAGCCCTCTCGTCCGCCGCGCCGCGGCTCCAGCCCTCCGCCCGCCTCTTCCGCCTCTCGAGGCCCCATCCCTTCACGCACCTCCGCCGCCGCTGCGCTCCCCACCTCCCACCCAAGCCGTTGCCCCTGGCATCCGTGTCTCCGGTCATACTCCCACGGGCACGGCGCTCCCTGGCCTTCACGCCCCGCGCCCACAGCAACCACCACGGGCACGGGTACGGGCACCATGGGCATGGGCACTGCCATTGCCACCACGGGGTGGACGTGCATGGGGGAGGCGGGGGCGCGACGGTCATGCGGTTGGCGAGGGCGCGACGGTCATGCGGTTGGCGAGGGCGATCGGGTGGGCCGACGTCGCCGACGCGCTGCGTGATCACCTGCAGGTCTGCTGCATCTCCCTCGGTCTCCTCCTGATCGCCGCCGCCTGCCCACACTTGGCGCCGCTCAACTCCGTCGGGCGTCTACAGGCCGTGCTCATCGCCGTCGCCTTCCCTCTTGTCGGGGTAATGCACTCTACCAGCTAATTTGTTACTCCAGTTTTTCTCTCGAGAATACCTGTTAGTTTTGATTTATTGCTAACTACTCTACCCCCTCCGTTCTAAAATAATTAGAGTTTTATGATTGTCCTAAGTCAAAAAAATTAAGCTTGATCAAATCTACAGAAATGGGATTGTTGATATTGATATAATTTTATATAGATTTGGTCAACTTAACGAAGTTTGACTTAGAACAAATGTAAAACTTCACTTATTTTGGAACACAGAGAGATGGAGCAAAGAGCAGTTGATGTCTTCAACGCCAAACTATCTCCGGAGTTGCTTACACTAACAGTAGGACAAAATTATATAATTGTCACTTGCACCATCTATGGCGCAGATTCTCTCTTTATTTTTACAGAAAGAAAATCATTTCATTTTTTTAAATTTAAACATTTGTTAGAGCATCTCTAGCAGATCCCTTATATCGCGGACCCTTATAGCGTGTTTACAGGTCGCGGAAAACACGTTTTGCGGGTTGGCACGGGCTGCGGCCGAACAGACCCCGCATAGCGGAACTGTAAAAGAGAATTCTGCTATGCGGGGTCTGTTCAGCCGCAGCCCGCGCCAGCCCGCAAAACGCGTGGTTTTTTCTGAATTTGACACATATCTCACATATTACACAGAATTACGAATTCAATATAACATAAAATGTGAATATTATGAATCCAAATTACAATAATTATTCAAATCACCGAATTAAACTAATAATTCAATACAACAATTACCGATCACACATGAATTAAATGAAATGAATGTAACATTGGCCGTAGCCTTTGCCAATGGTGCTCAATGCCTTTGGCCATGCCTTTGCCAATGGTGCTCAATGAGGTCCTCCTGAAGCTGATGGTGGGTGTTTGCGTCTTCAATCTGCCGGTATGTCTGAAGGAATGCTTGTATGCGGTCAGGGTCTCTAGCTGGCTTCACACGGCTACCGACATTGTCGTAGAAGAACTCCAAGTTCATGTCCCTCTCATCTTCGATGATCATGTTGTGAGGAATCACACAACATGTCATGATGTTGTTCAGGGTTTTCTTGTCCCAAAAACGAGCAGGGCCACGAACAATGGCAAATCTAGATTGCAAAACCCCAAAGGCTCTTTCAATATCTTTTCGGGCAGCCTCTTGTACCTTTGCAAATTCAATATGCTTCCTAGTTTTGGGCTTTTGATGCTCTTGACAAATGTACACCAAGAAGGGTAAATACCATCTGGAAGATAGTACCCCTTTGTGTACTCATGTCCATTCACCGTGAAGTTGCAAGCAGGACCATCACCACTACCAAGTCTAGCAAACAAATGAGACCGTTGCAACACATTGATATCATTGAGAGTACCCGGCATACCAAAAAAACAATGCCAAATCCATAAATCTTCGGATGCTACGGCCTCTAGCACAATTGTTGCATCACAAGACTTGCCACAATATTGCCCGTGCCATGCCTTCGGGCAGTTTTTCCAAGTCCAATGCATGCAATCAACGCTTCCTAGCATGCCGGGCCAACCTCACTTCTCATTTGCTGTCATCAACTTTTTAGTGTCTTCCTCGTTGGGTGCACGAAGATAGACATGACCAAAGACGCGGATGATCACTTTGGCGAACCTACGCACTCACTCAATTGTGGTATCTTCGCCAATGCAAAGATACTCGTCGGCATAGTCAGCCGGAATGCCATATGCAATCACCCGCATAGCTGCCGAATTTTTTTGATATGCGCTAAAACCCAACAAGCCCGCGGCGTTTCTCCTTTGAGTAAAAAACCGACAATTGGCCGCGCAAGCTTGCACAATTTTAACGAAGAGGGATCGGCGCATTCGATACCTTCTCCGGAAGAGGTGCGGCGGATAGGTAGGATTGTCCGCGAAGTAGTCTTGCATCAACATCATGTTCCCGAGATGGCGGTTGCGAGGAATGCAAAGTCGGCCGACGGTCGATCCTCGCCGTCTCTTGCGGTTTCGATCCTCGACCTCCTTCACGGCTAGGACCGCAACCACTATCTGCTGCCGATGGCGCTCGAGCATCGACTCCACGTCCGAGTCGTCGGACGAGGACGAATCCTCGAGCAAAAATTGCTCGCAAGGGCTCAAATCCATCTACAAAAACCGCATCCGAGCTCGCATCAACGAAATTTCAACACATGTGGTCGAGCTACAAGGGGCAGAAAAGGGGCTCACCGGCTGCGGTCGATCCGGGGCGGCGGCGACCCGGGGGCGGCTCGGCGAATCCGGGGCGGGCGGCGACTCGGCGGCGGTCGATCCGGGGGCCGCTCGGCTCGGTGGGTCCGGGGCGCCGGCGAGGGGACACGGGTGTAGTGCGGCCCGGCGGCGCGATTCTGCCGGCGGAAGTGGCCGGAAACGCAGGCGGCGGGCGGGCGGCTGCGGGGGGGGGGGGGGGGGGGATGTGGGGAACGCGTGCGCTGAAATGTCCCTCCCGCCAACCGCTTTCGCGGGATACAGGGCACCGACGGGGCGGGGGGGGGGGGGGGGGACCTGGGTATTCGCGGGTCGGAGAGGGCAATTTACCGCGCCCCTCAAAAAAAATTAAGGGTCGGACACGTTTACGGTTTCTGTTCGGGTCACTTTTTTCGCGCCAAACCGTAAATTGGCGGTTATTTTGCGGGTCGGGGCGATATAAGGGGTCTGCTAGAGATGCTCTTACAATGTACACTCACACCATCACATATATGCACTCAGACAATGTTTAGTGAGGGTCAAATCAAAGTTATGAAGCTTTAAGATTGGAGAAGTCACCATATATGACTTGCTACCGGCGGAATGTCGTCTCCCACTAAAGTAATAATCCGCATTAACAAGACACTAGAACATGTACACAATCATAGTTTTATTGAAAAAAGCATCAATCGTCAATAATAAGTATAACGGCTCATATATACAAATATAAATATCTGAACCACGACCATGTTCTCCGTAGTCTACCATTAACAAACCGCCACAAATAGAAACAAGTGACTTATTTTTATGACTTCTCTTTTGAGCATATGCATTAATTGTGCATGCTCGTATAAGGTTAGAGCTATGAAATCGAGACTCCGATTTAGTGCTAAGTATGAGCTTCCGGAAATTCAATTCGGTTCCCAGGAGAACATGCTCTCGCGCACAAAAAATGCATTTTTCAAATGTAAAAAAGAAATATGTGTTTATGGTCACATTCAAATGTTACCTGCAATTTTTTAGGTGGAAAGCTTTAGCTTTTTATATGTAGAAAAACAAGTAGAACACCAAATGTTAAACTTAATTTTGTTCTTTTAACCAACGAAGCACTGGTATCATGTTTCGCATGAAAATTGTTACACTAACATGAAAATCTAAAAAACTAGATTTTTTTTTAAAAAAAAACTATTTGTTTTGAATTTACTATTCATTCGGGAGCATATACTCCCCAGAGCCAAAACGACCCTCCCACCTCTAAATGTTAAGTACCGTCACATTTTTATTCCGTCGGATAAAGTAGGGGTGGACCATTGACACATGCCTAGAGAAAGCAATTTTAACATGCATAGTAATCCGCCGGCCAATCATGTTCCACTGAATCCCCCTCTCTGCACAGATCCAGGGTCCGTGGTTCCTTTGAGATTCATGCTACCTTTTTGGGACTGTTTTCATAATTTGTCTTGTTTCAAAGCATTATATTTGGTTTTTCTTCTCGTTCCAAAGTGTATCTTAATGTTTCATTGTGTATCATCATGTATTAGCAAAATCGATCCAAAACAAGTGCATTCTTCTTTTTTTCGAGAGAGGAACTACCACGTGTTCATTGAACAAACAACTTACAATGTGTACACACATGGTCACTCCAGAGGACTTTGAGAATCCGGCTCTCATCTGAACTAGAAGTATAGACCATTGAGATTCAATCCGTTTGTTGCTATTACTTTTACAAAAACTAACTTTATTTTTAAATCGAATTCAACTTGTAGTCTATCAATATGTAAGTTTTATTCCTCCACCATGTCGTCATAGTTGCTAAAGGAACCTTGTATTTTATTCGAACTCAACTTGACATGCTAGATCTAAGTTTCGTCTATGAAATTTGATGAAGTTCAGATAAGTTTCATCTATGCAACATTTGTTGAAGTTTAGATGTAGATGAAACTTTGTTAGGTAGCAAATTGGACAACCGCCGACGTATCTAAGTCTCTATGTGGTAGGCACGTGTCTAGGATTTTGGATACATATGCATCCAAGGTCAGATTTGCAAATCTTTACAAGACACCTACATGCATCTTATATACAACAATTATTAAAGGAAAACAATAGGCAATACAACAAAAAGACAACAAGATACAAAAAGGACTAGAAAAGAACAAACTTACATCGTGTTTTTAGAGAGAATCCAAGGTCATATGTTGGATACATATGGATCCAAGGTCAGATTCTGGATACATATGGATCCAAGGTCAGATTCACATTTCTGATCCTCAAACCATCATGATTTTAGAGAGAAGGGACGATTTTTATTTATCCGCCCCACTAATATTTTAAATATGCCCTCTCTATAAGACCTCGTATTTTTCCGTCTAAAGTTGGACTCACCTTCGAATATCTTTTTTCCATCAAGTTAGACCTATCTTAGAAGATAGAAATGCTTGAAGATTTGTGTTAACACGTGGCATCTTCTAAGACAACTCTAACTTGATGAGAAAAAAGCATGGTCTTATAGGTTGTCCCTAAGCTAGTATTTGGAAAGAATATTTTAAAAATCTTTAAACAGGCTTTCGCCTCGCTTTTTATATAAAGCAAATCATCATGTCCAATACATCAAATCCAAGTGCAAGAAAGAGAAAAAAATTTAGATCTACTAGGGCAACAACACAAACATGTCAAAAAAAATGAAATTGTGATCCACGGAGCCAATGAATCAAAGGCCAGGAGGTGAAGCTAGCCAGCGGCCTGCCGCAACAGGGTATCAATTATGCCGCTAGTCGGCGGCCTGCTACCTAGAAAGCGGGTGTCATTGCTGCAAGAAAGCCAAAAAATAAACAAAGAGTTAGTGGCATGCTACAAAAAGATCCGTTAACCATCTCGTATATAGGGTCCAGGTCATCACCGTGAACACTAAACAAAAGAGGCATATCCTTCTACTGATACAGTTGGCCGGAGATTTCAGGACCTCGCCCAGGTCTAGGGCCTGCCACTCAGGCCCCAAAGCCTCATGGGCAAAGCTCCATAGGAAGCGGGCATCAGGACAAGTGAAGAAAATGTGGGTCCCAAGTTCCGGGACGCAACAAAAGGGGCACACACCATCGCTAGGCCCATGCCGTTTTGCCACATTCATCCCCAAGGGAGGCGATCCCACAGAAGCTGCCATACGGTAATCTTGAACAACAAAAGAGATGCTTTCCATAAGATTGGACGCAACGGCAAAGGGCACGATATGGTAGCTTCTGTGGGATATGTCGAGCATACAGAAACACTTGGTATTTCTCTAAAATTCACTGCACCAAACACACTCCTCTTTGATTTTGAAGATTCAGTTACTCCTAGTAGGTTTGCCTTATTCAAATCATGCAATTCAAAGATGCCCTTAGAGCATCTACAGCCGGACTCCCCAAACCCCCCTCAAACGCCCGGGCGGGCCGCCCGGTCACTGACCGGTCACGATTTTTTGACCCAGCAGGGCGCCTCAAACGGGCCTCAAACGCCCGAGCTGACCGGCACCCCTCATATCCAGCCCAAATATGGGGCGGATATCGGGGCGCCCGGGCGCGCCCGGGCACGCCCGCCACGTCGGACCCGACAGCCCGACCCCACCCCAAATTGCACCAAATCCACCCCCAGAACTTGCCGGATCCATTTGCTCTGTCCTCTCTTCTTCCTCCTCCGCGCCGTCCGTCTCGCAGCTCCGCCGCCGCGCCCGCTCCGCAGCCGTTCGTAGCCTGTGCGCCGCCAGCTCCAGCAGACCAGTCCTCTGTCCCGTCGTCGCCGCCTCGGACATCGTCACCGGCCCGGACGCCACCGCGGTTCGTCCGGCAACTCTCTGGCTCCGGCTTGCACTTCATGTGTTTGACACATTGTCTGACCGGATTTTTTGTGATTTTGTTAGGGAAAACGATGGATTTCGATGGTTCGTCGGACGAGGAGTATGGACCGACGGAGCTTGATCAAATGATTCAAGATGAGTTCTTCGATTCCTCGGATTCGGACGAAGAAGTGGACATGATCATGCTCATGAGCATGCAAGAGGAAATGGACCGGCAAGTCGAGCATATTCTCAACTTCAAGGGCTCAATCAAAGGGAGAAGAGTGATCAATCGGGATAGGGTGTCCGGAGCAAGGCTACTGCAGAAGGACTATTTTGCTCCGAACCCAACATTTTCGGATGATCCATGGTTTCGTCGCTGTTTTCGCATGCGGAAACCATTGTTTTTGCGCATTGTGGAGGGAGTGGAGGCACACGATGGCTACTTCAAGCTCTCAAGGGATTGCTGCGGCCAACTATCTTTCGGTCCCAAGCAGAAATGCACGGCTGCTCTGATGATGCTTGCACTTGGTACTGCTGCAGATGCCGTTGGTGAACACATGCCTGAAGACTACTGTCAAGTTTGCCCGCGCCGTGGTGGAGGTGTTTGGACCTGAGTATCTCAGAGAACCAAATGCGCAGGACACCGAGAAGTTGTTGGCTATTTTTAATTGGAGAGGCTAGGGGGTTTCCAGGAATGCTCGGATCAATTGACCGCATGCATTGGCAATGAAAGAACCGCCCAAAGGTTTGAGGGGAATGTATCAAGGTCACACCAAAGAGGCCACCATCATACTAGAAGCGGTGGCATTACATGACTTATGGATTTGGCATGCTTTCTTTGGAATGCCTGGTTCTCACAACGACATCAACGTGCTTCAACGATCTCCGGTGTTCAGGAGGCTTTGCAATGGGGAATCACCGCCATGCAACTACACCGTCAACGGCCGAGACTACAACATGTGATACTACCTTGCCGATGGCATCTATCCTCAGTGGGCGGTGTTTGTGAAGACCATATCCGAGCCCCGTGGCAACAAACAGAGCCACTTTGCAACAATGCAGGAAGTGGCTAGGAAGGATGTGGAGAGGGCATTTGGTGTGCTTCAAGCTCGTTGAGGAATTGTTCGTGGCGCTGCAATGATGTGGGAATCAGAGACTTTGTGGCAGCTCATGACATGTTGTGTTATTTTGCACAACATGATTGTCGTGGATGAGGGTGATGGTGTAGCCCAAACCAATGATTTCAAAGCACCTGGAGAACAAGTTGAAATCCCGGAAGATCAAGATGCAACTCAGCTCATGAACTTTTTTCGGTAACTCAGGTATTCCTCTAATGTCACAGTACAATACATGCTTCAGTAATTTGTGTTGGACTGCGTATTTCTTTTATTTTTGTAATTTGACTTGGTACTTCTCCAATAGTTAATGCTATGTCTTGGAAAACCGTAGCGCTGAATGTTTGGCAATTTATACTGAACTGGTACACTTGGTTCTAGCATTGAGCTTTCTGTGCTCCAATTTTGTTTAGTTTGCAGGGGTTCAATTTACCGTGGATTGGGGCTTATGGTGGCTGCATCTCCATGTGCAGTGGCGGCTGCTCCATTAGCATATGCCACTGCTATCAGTTCTCTTACAAAGAAGGTATTGCTTGAATCTTGAAGTCTTTCTTTATCTATATTGGTTACTTTCTTCATTCAATGTAAGGCACTGCCTTCTCAGCTTCTAAATTTCATGAGAGCATTTGGTGCTTAATCCAGATTGTTTTTGTCAGGCTAGTTTAGATCCACTTTTCTTTAATGGCATGTACTTGTATCGTATGCACAAGTGGTACTAGAGATCGGAGGATATTAATCTGAATCCTTTGTTGAAATGATTGGTGTTGCACCTACAAGTGCCTACTGGTAGTTTGTCCTGAATGTCTTTCGATAATCTAGTATGACTTTTTTATCAGATGAACTTCTTTCTCCAGAATTTTTCTGGTATATTGGTTTCATTCAAGCTCATTTTTGTTCCTTCTGTAGGGAATTTTGTTGAAAGGCGGGCATGTCTTAGATGCTCTTTCGGCTTGTCAGTCTATTGCATTTGACAAGACAGGCACATTAACAACCGGGAAGCTTATGTGCAAAGCAATTGAGCCCATTCATGGACATTTGGATGTGATAAATGGTCTTAACGTTTCTTCTTGCTGTACTCCGAGCTGTGAAAGTGAAGCTCTAGCAGTTGCCGCAGCTATGGAGAAAGGAACAAGCCATCCTATTGGGAGGTAAGAGAATGGACAATTTTCCTAAGCATGTTTATTTTGTTCATTTGCATACATTTTTTTTAAGTAGAACTGTGCTACACTTGGGAATGCCAGGCATGACTTGAATCTAAGTTGTTATGGCCCAATATAATGGCATGCTCTGGTCCATGCATGGCATGTTTAGTATATTGTGTTCTGCTGTTGTCTAGTAGGACATTCAAAAAATGATGTTGGCTATTTATTGCTTTTATTCTGTTTGGGATGATTTTTTTCGAGAACGTTTTGTCCAAGATGATGACACCAAAGTTAAACAGTATAATTTTAAAATTACTTTGGAAATCTACTCTTCTATCATGAATTCATGGTTACGTACTTACGTACATCCACCACTCGCGCATGATTTAAGTGGAAAAATATAAGAAGCTGCTTTGCACAGCACACAGTGCTATTAACGTGAAACCATGTCAGAATGGGTCTTGGTGCTATTTAGTCAGCTTGACTCAGCCTATATGACAATGTAAAGCAGAAAACTTCCTGATGATATCAACATAGGCTTGGCTTATCCCTGAAGCCTGAAAATTCCTTTTCTGAAAAAATTAGGCATGGTTGTTGCTTGATTTTCCTTTTTTGTAATATGCTAAATCACTCAAGAATAGGATTTCCCTTTTGGTTTCTGTATCTGCTGGCTTCCTGGCCATTCTGATTTCATGTAATGCTTATTTCTGTGTTTCTCATAGGCATTAGGGCTGCCTTGCACTGAACCAGCATGACCTGGTTGACTTTCCTGTCACTGAGATTGTGCACTGAGGAGGCAAAAAGAACACTTGTCCACCATTTTAAATTTGATATTAAATTGTCTTTCCCCACCATTTTAGATATCCGAGCGTCGCTCAGTTGGCTTGAGGCGTGAGTGCATGCCCAGCCCATTTGGGTTCGAGGCTTGGCTTTCGTGGGGAGTGCTTATGGATTGTGTCTTGGTCGAGTTTTTGTTTCCACAATTTTAAGCATAATGTTTAGGCTTTCAAGGTATGAATGTATGATTTTGTTCTTCATCTTCATGGGTCGAGCATGGACATAAATTTCGCTTCATGAATGCCTGAAAAAAAAAACATAATACATCTGTGACATGTGAACCTTTGCACCCCTAAGTGTCCAAAATTGACATAAAGTACCCCATTCAAAAATTGATCACTTCGTATTTGGTGCTGCCTTTTCCACTTTGTACATGATTTATCAGAATATGCGGAATCTGACAGATGGGGCCCTACTGATGTGGCATCTAAATATTTAATAATCGTCCAGTTCAGGCTAACGAGAGGGCCTATTTGCCAGATGGGAAATTTGATAAATTGGGTGCAAAGTGGAAAAGGCAACACCTAAACGGGGGTACCAAATGTTCAGGTTTTTAAAATATGTTACTTTCTGTCAAATTTAGACACTTAGGGGTACAAAGGGGAATTTACTCATAAAGTTAATAAAATACAATGTTTGCTCGAGATGCGGATGGGAACGACTCCGGCTGGGCGAGGTGGATGGATTGTTTGAGTTGCGCCACGCTGAAGATGGGGAGGAGCTTGACAGGAATGATGAATCGAGAACGAGGTAGACTGAAAAACAAATTGATTGTGAGGAGAGAAAGGAACTTAAACCCTAAAACCTATGCTCTCATACCATGTGAGGAACGGTACTTGTATATTCCAGGGGCTCAAGGCCAATATATACAGTACATGTACATGTGTTGTATAAGGATACCAAAAGCAGCTATAATACATATCTAACATAATATATCACAGGCAGTTGACACACTGAGTTTATGATTCATAGGGCAGTGTTACATCACTCTCTTGGGAAGGACAAGGACCTCCCAAAAGTTGTTCTACAAAGCTTCGAGTGCTTACCTGGTAGAGGAGTTTTTGCTACTTTAAGCATCACAAAGGTAATGTGTACATCCGCAATAAATTTCAACCAGCAAGTCATCTTGAATCATTTGATATATCAAGCAAACATTTTCTGTTGTTTCATGGGATTTCGTATATTTGATTTCAACAATGAACAGGAATTCATTTCTGTACAGAAATAACTTTTTAATAAAATGGCAGTAGGAAACTCTCTTACTGTTGTGGAGTAAAAAAAAACAATGAACAATGAGAGTTGGTTTTTATATCCTGACGTGTTTATTCCATCTCAATTATTCGAGAAACGGAAGGAAAACAATTGTAAAATATGTTTTCTTTGCTTGAAAGTTAATTTTGACAGTATTAAGAGATTTAAGAAAGAAGCTGATATAGCACACCTATCTTCATGCTCTTTGAAGCTGATTGTTTTCATTGAATGACGCATTGAAGACGAGCAGTTGTTTTGTTTAATCAGTTTTGAGTATTGGGAAGAGTTGGACCTTTAATTCCTAGCTTGGTCTCTCATATACCTGTATTACAGGCATCAAACAATGAAAAGAAACTCTCTACGGCCGCCATCGGTTCTGTGGAATATATTTCTTCGCTATACAGATCAAATGGTGAATGTGAGCAAGTAAAAGAGGCAATAAAAAGTTCTGCATATGGTCCTGAATTTGTCCAAGCTGCTCTATTAATGGATAAAAAGGTGAGGTAAATTAGAGTAAAACCTTCTCATTTCGCAGCATGCTTCTCCCCGTTTATTTTCGATATCCTTTTTATGTTGTTGCGCAGATATTTCTCTTCATGTCTGATGGAAGCATTCATGTATAACTAGGGAAATTATAAATAAATTATGTCTTTATAGTTATTTTTATAATCTAAGGTGGATTGGAGTCCAGGCTGTCAAATGCTGATAAGTTGTCTTAATTAAAAATGGATTATATTGCAGACTTCCACATGCTCATAAGTTTTGTTACTTCAGTAATATTTTGTGACATGTAAATGCTCTTATGCTTGTCGCTTGCTGGTTTGCTGGCATTTAGGCTGCATCGTTCAGTTGATATTATATATTAACTAATAGAGCAAAGTGAAAACTAAAACATAAATCAGATCAAGTTTGAAATATACAAAAGCACTGTTAGTTTGTAAGTGGTGTACACAAGTTTCAGTACATTGTTAGTGCATGGAGCAGAAAACCTAAGACATACAGTGCTATGTCAAGGCATGCTTTCAAGGTACATTTTGGAAAAGGTAGCTGCAATTAAATCAGCAAATTCCGCTGTATACTGTGTGGAAATGGGATGTTTTTTTAGTTAATGAAAGATAAAATGGGATTACTTATCTGGCCATTTAGTTTCGTTGACTTTTCGTGGCCTCAGCAATTAAATCACTCATGTCCCATCTATTTATAGCACAATTCAGGTTGGACATTTGAACCACAAAAGCTGCCCAGATGGCTAAACATTTGGTCCATCTGCTATGAATAGCCTGTGTGTTTGTAACTTCTTTAGGCCTTTGGCCCTGATAGATTTTTAATCTTAATGTGATCCTGCATTTGGCCTGACTTGGAAAGTAGAGTCCGGACCTATGCTTGCAGTCTCAACAGCAATCTTGCATTATTTGGTCTGGCCAAAGGCCAAACCAATGGCAAGAAGCTCCACTTGACCACTTCGACTCATATTTCTGCCAGTTTCTTCTGGCAACATACATTCAAATGTGTCATTACCATATAAAATGTAGGTTATGTAAGAACTACCCTCCAACGTACTACCTCCGTCTCAAAATATAAGACGTTTTTGTAGGCTAAACTAGCCTACAAAAATGTCTTACATTTTGATACGGAGGTAATATTATTTATCCGCTGATTGATTTTTCTTCAGATGACCCTTTTCCACTTTGAGGATGAACCCCGTCCTGGTGCCTGTGAAGTTATATCCACCTTAAGAGAGAAAGCAAAACTTCGTATCATGATGCTTACGGGAGATCATGAATCAAGTGCTCTGAGAGTTGCTAAAGCTGTTTGTATTGATGAAGTGCACTGCTGTTTGAAGCCAGAGGACAAACTGAATAAAGTAAAAGCAGTCTCAAGGCGAGGTAGTTCATATCTTATTTTGAACCGAAGTTCAGTATCTCATTACTACCAAATTTCAGTTCTATGATTATATCGGGTGCTTTAAGTGTTCTCATATGTTATTTGATTATCAACATATCTGCCCATAATTTAATCGCAGTTGTTGCTTTCTACATGATTTTTGCCATCGTGCTGGCTCTCCAGGATTCAATCCAATAATTCTATCTGTTGTCTTCCTACTTCAGATTACTATTGTGATGTTAGGTAAAACCTACCAGCTACGACCTCAGCATCTTTTGCCCATAACAGAACATTTGCTGTGTATAACTGAATTGTTGTATCTTTGAAACATTGTGCACTTCTTCAACTATGCATCGTTAGAGCTTTCTTCTGCCAGCCAATATGATTAATAAGCTGTGTGTGGGATTCACTTTGCTCCCTTGTTGGAGAGGGAAGTTACATTTCCTCCGTATTTGTTTCCAGGTGGGAGTTTAATAATGGTCGGCGATGGTATAAATGATGCGCCCGCTCTTGCAGCTGCAACTGTCGGCGTCGTTCTAGCTCAACGTGCCAGTCCAACAGCAGTAGCTGCTGCAGATGTTCTGTTGTTGCAGGATAATATCTGCGGGGTGCCATTTTGTATTGCTAAAGCTCGTCAAACAACTTCACTGGTATTGTCACTTATGGAGTTATGGGCATCACTGCAAAACACGTTTTCTTGGGATATAACGTTTCTGGTTCTTACACTTTAGGTTCATCCTTGCAGGTCAAGCAAAGTGTAGGGCTTGCCCTAACTTGTATCCTTCTTGCTGCGCTTTCTTCTGTCTTGGGATTTCTTCCTCTTTGGTTGACGGTGAGTTTGTTCCTCCACGCAGTATGCTACCTTGCTAATACACCTGTGGTTCAATGAGTTTTGACAACTGATTGATCTAGTGACCATATCCTAACACTGGTAGAGGATGAATGAAAATTGTAGAGAGGAAAAATCTGCTTCGCCCCGCCCGCTCCCGCGAGTGGCAGGGCGAAACCCTAGCCGCCGCCGCCCGCGGTCCCCTCTCAGCCTTCCCTCTCCCTCGCCGCCGCCGGCGTGCGCGGCCAGGCAAAGCTTGGCCTGCGTGGGCGGCGGCGGGGCCCTCTTCCTCTCCGGCGGGTGCAGCGCGGCGCGGGACGCGGTGGCTTGCGGAGGCGCGACGCTCGGCGCGGGGCGTGGCGGCGGCGAGGCGCTCGGCGGTGCCGGTGGTGCGGGTGGGCGTGCTAGCTGCGGTGGCTGCGTGTGGTGGTGGCGCCCGTCGCGGCCGCGGCGGCCCGATTTGGTCCGGTCCGGGGCGGATTCGGGCGGCGGTGGCGGCGGATGGCCTAGTGGCCGCCGGTGGTTCCTCCTGCCGCTCCTGGAGGTCTCCCTCGTGCCTCCATGGGTGGGTTGGGGGGCTGCTGCGCGGCTGCGGGGCGGGTGGCGGCGCGCTCGTCCTGGATCTGGCGTCAGGATCGGGATGGGCGGCGCGGGATGGGCTGCGGCCTGGTGTGGCTGTGGCTCCGGCCGTGGGCGGCGGCGCGGGGAGGTCCGGCCCATGGGCGGTGGCCTCCCGGTGGCGCGGCGGCTACACGGTGGCTCGGCGGCTCTGTCCGCGGCGACGGCCGGCTTCTACTCCGGCGTCGGCTCGTCTGCGGTCGGACCGTTTCGACCTTCGCTTCTTCTCCTCGTCGTCCGGCCGTTATCTTCGTCGAAGGGTTGGCCCTCCCCCAGCTGCGGTCCATCACTCGTCTCGCGCCCGGCGACTGACCTCGTCTCGCGCCCGGCAGCAGGACCATGCTCGTCTCGCGCCCGGTGCCGCGGGACGGGTTGATGGTGGCCAGTTTTGGCCGGCCTTTGGATCTCGGCACTGGGGGCCGCCCAGGGGTGCGAAAGGCGGGTCCTTTCCGCTCGTATCTTCGGTTGGGGTAGTGGCGGGTCTCGGTTGAGGTGGTGTCAAGGTCTTGGATGCCGGGGCGGCGGCCCTGGTGGTGGTTCCGCGGTGCTCTTGGGCAGAGCCCGTGGCTCGGTGCTGCCCGGTTGCCACGGCCGTGTGGGCGGCGTGGTAGCCGGGATGTGGCGTTCGGTGGCGGTGAGTGGTGGCCGGGGTGAAAACCTGCTCTATCTTCGGACGGACCGGCGGCGGCGAAGCTCGTTCCCTTCTTGAAGGCGTCGTCGCGGCTCTCATTGCCCGTCGTGTTGCTCTAGGGGAAACTCTGATCCTCGGATCGGGCGGTGGCGGCGCTCCGGTGTCGTATCCTTCCTGAAGGCGCCGCCTTGGAGCCCACGGTTCGTCATATGCGGCTTCACTTCTTCGCGGTGGCGTGTTCACGGCTGTAGACCCCGGCTGCTCTTGTAGTGCTAGGGTTGGTGTTGCTGCGCTCAGCACCTTTGTATCTTGCCTTGGGTGTGTGTGTGCGTGTTGTTGTGGGGACGTGCGTTTGTACCGGGTGCTGTTGATCGTTGCTTTATATATAAAGCGGGGCGAAAGCCTTTTTCGGTAAAATTGTAGAGCTAAAAGTTGAAGAAATTTATATTGATGGTGAGACGCTACAAAAAAAGTTGGACGAGCATCATCGATGATGTTTTTTGACACGTCATCATCGATGATGTTGTTATGCTGTGAAGAAAATCAGTAAAGCTAGATTAGGCGGTAGGCTTAAATTTTGTTGTTGTTGGAAACTTTGGTAGTTCCATTTGAAATAATGCTACCACCGGATATGTGATCTGTGCCTGAGCAAAACAACGCAGGTACTTGTTCATGGAGGAACCCTTCTTGTATGCTTGAACTCGATACGAGCCCTCAATGCCCCTACATGGTCTTTTGGCAGATGAGATCCGACAACTTGTTGATGGCCTGAGGAAGTATATCTCGGCAAAGTTGAGCAGCTCCTCAAATGATGAGGCTAATACTGTCCCATTGTAGATTTGTATAGTGACAAATATCTACATGAACCGTTGGAATTTAGGTGGAGGGGTTGTGGACCTAATATTTGTAGGCTGTACTCAGCTCACCACCATGTAGGTAAATAAACAATGCTGATCATCCTGTAACTAAACATCTGATCAGGCTTGTTCGATCCTCCGTAAATATTTTACTCCTGGAGTTAATACTGTGCTTGGTCCTTGAATTATTGTCCGTGTCTCGGTTTAGGTCTTGAACTATTATAAAGAGTTAATTACACCCATGATACAGAAACTTGCAGCGCGGTAACAATACCACCCATAATCTTGAAACCCCATAAAAATGATACAACAACTTCGTAACAGCATACTACATTTCCGTCAAATCCGACAGATGCCGTTTGTCTCCTGTTAATAATGCCCACGTCAGCTTCCTACGTAATGTGTGGGTCCTACCTGTCAGTGAAACGGAGAAAGAAATACTGTAGAATAAAAATGGGAGAAAGGGAGTTCGAACCCTAGACGAGCGACGCGCGTTGGTACTTAAGAATGTCTGATGGACACAAACCCTTAAAAAATACAAACAGAGTGGCAAATGGGTTATCACAAAAATAAGAAACAAAACTTAGACATTCAAAAGAGCGATCAATTGAAGGTGTTATCCGGCAACATAAATGTCGGCGCGTCGTTATCTTATTGAAGGTGTTGGTTCGAAGATTTTCTTCGAAGGTGGTCGACTTTGGTCTGGCATCTGGTTGGACCATGGACCAACCAACATCTGCTGTGATTCGTTCTAGAAGGTGTTGCCTTGGAGTGTTGCACCGTTTGTCTGCTGATACATCGTCTGTCGGTATGGTGGTAGGATTTGAAGATACTGCAACGAGATGTGTCCTTTCTTTCTTTAAGCTGATTTGTTTGCATATCAATAGTTAATAACATATGACTAAGTGCATCAATTGATGCAAAGGTTGAGGGTTTATCCTCATTTTGAAAAAAAAAAACGACATTCAAGTGTTATTTTTTTTCCACAATGTGCTGGCCCGGTAAAAATAGTGGGGTGTTGGAATGTTGTAGCTTGACCCGTCATTTCTGCCGTAGAAGGGAAAGAAAAGAAAAGCAAAACAAGAGGGAATCGAAGGACGGAAATGGAGTACCCATTGACTTCCAGTATTATCATGCTGCTCGAGTGTTCGTCCCCTCCCCAGAGCAGGTCGCGCCTGCACACCGGCCGCCAGGACCTGTCAATCGGGCACGGATCATGGCCGGCAGCGCCTTCCATCGGTAATTGTAGCGACACTGGCAGCGGCAGCCTCTCACATGACCTCAACGCCTGAGGTTTGACACACCAACTTGGCAAAAGTTGCTTCCTTCTTTTCCCCGATCTATTTGTGCCTGTGCTGCCTGACGAGGGCGTGTAACAGGGATAGGGAGGGATGTAAATGGTACGGATAATTTCCGTTCCGAATCCGCATCCGCATCTGTTTTTAAGGATATGGTATGCACTTGCACGAATCCGACGGATATGGATGCGGATACGGATTTTGTTCCACCGGATATCCGGCGAATATGGTAGCGGATATGGTAGCGATAATATCCGACGGATGTGGATTATCCGGTATTTTTTGCGGATTATCCGAGGTTATCAAATAGGATTATCCGATTTATTTAGTACATTCGACAAGCTCAAATACCCAATTAGACCACTAATTCGAATCACTACATATAAATAGAATAAAACTATAGCAATAGTAGACCGTACTGAATGATCACAGTCACAGTCATGGTGGTCACAATAGTAGACGTATTCTCCAGCGTCGCCAACGGCCGACCAGATCTTTCCGACAAACTGCTATGTACTCTTCACTATATGTCTTAGTTTTTGTTGCATACGAGCAAGCGTACAATTTGTAAGTACATGCATGTTGTGCGCATAATACATGTATATCTAGTACGTGCATAGAATTTGTGATGCGTGATGTTTCTCTTCTCTATATACACACGCCAAAAAGTTACAAGTTATGTATTATGATAAAAATTCATATTCATATTGTTTGCATAGAAAAAATAAAATCATGTCTAGGAGCATGTATGATCCGATACTTTTTATCCGTTTCCGGTCCGACTCCGCTCCGTTTCCGCTCCGAATCCGAGGTCCGATAATATCCGCATTCGAATCCGCATCCAGCCATTATCCGATCCGCTCCGAATCCGACATAAAAATATGGTAAAGGATATGGAAAAGGCATTATCCGATCCGATCCGATCCGTTTACATCCCTAGATAGGGTAACAGGCCTGACCTAGAGACCCTATCCTAGGACTCCACACGCCTTATACTGGGCCCCAGGGCCAGATCAACAACCAAGAGTTATGCAGACTGACATTCACTCGGAGTTCAATGAATCACTCGGGAAGCAGGAGTCCACTCGGCCAGCTATTTCACTCGGAGTACCTGACAGTCACTCGACCAGAAAAGATGAAAGATCGTGGATGTCGCCTAGAGGGGGGGGGGGTGAATAGGCGCTTTAAAATAATTACGGTTTAGGCTTGAACAAATGCGGAATAAAACTAGCGTTTAATTTATCAAGCACAAAACCTAAATCGACTAGGCTCACCTATGTGCACCAACAACTTATGCTAAGCAAGATAAACAACTAAGTGATAGCAAGATATATAACTAGAAACAATATGGCTATCACAAAGTAAAGTGCATAAGTAAAGGGCTCGGGTAAGAGATAACCGAGGCACGCGGAGACGACGATGTATCCCGAAGTTCACACCCTTGCGGATGCTAATCTCCGTTAGAGCGGTGTGGAGGCACAATGCTCCCCAACAATGCCACTAGGGCCACCGTATTCTCCTCACGCCCTCGCACAACGCAAGGTGCCGTGATTCCACTAAGGGACCCTTGAGGGCGATCACCGAACCCGTACAAATGGCAACCCTTGAGGGCGGTCACCGAACCCGTACACTTTGGCAACCCTTGGGGGCGGTCACCGGTACCCGACAAATTGCTCGAGGCGATCTCCACAACCTAATTGGAGACCCCGACGCTTGCCCGGAGCTTTACACCACAATGATTGAGCTCCGAGGCACCACCAAGCCGTCTAGGGCGCCAAGGCACCCAAGAGGAACAAGCTCTAGGGTGCTCAAACACCCAAGAGTAATAAGCTTCTCAACTACTAACTTCCACGTATCACCGTGGAGAACTCAAACCGATGCAACTAATGCAATGGCAAGAACACACGAAGTGCTCAAGTCCCTCTCTCTCAAATCCCACCAAAGCAACAAAAGCTATGGAGGAAAGTGAGAGGAAGAACAAGGAGAACACCAAGAACTCCAAGATCTAGATCCACAAGGTTTCCCTCACATAGAGGAGAAAGTGATTGGTGAAAAGATGGATCTAGATCTCCTCTCTCTATTCCCTCAAGAAGGAGCAAGAATCATTGGAGGGATGGAGAGATAGCAAAGCTCTAGAAGGTCAACAATGGAGGAGAGAGAGCTGCAAGGGGATAAAAGAACCGTTGGGGGCAAGGGGGAAGAAGACCCCCTTTTATAACCCCCCACCAAATCGAACTGTTACCTGTGCTGGACGCACTCAAGCGGTACTACCGCTCCAAGGAGCGGTACTACCGCTTAGAGCGGTACTACCAGCCGAAGCCAGTGAGTACAGCAAGCACAGGAGCGCGGTAGTGCCGCACAAAGCGGTACTACCGCCCCCACAAGTGGTACTACCGCAAAGGTTCGTAGAACAGCCCAGAAACGAGGTAGTGGAGCGGTACTGGAGTGGTACTACCGCCGCAAGCGGTACTACTGCCCAACATCCGCTCTACTACCGCTAAGGAAAAACAGGGCACCAGAAGAATTTCAGCAAGCGGTACTGGAAGCGGTAGTAGAAAGCGGAAGTATTGCATAAGCGGTACTACCGTGCTACTACCGTGCTACTACCGCTCACCAAGAATGGGCAACAGAAGAAATTCCCACAAGCGGTACTCGCTGCGGTAGACCACAGCGGTACTACCGCATAAGCGGTACTACCGTGGTACCGAGCGGTACTACCGCTTGGGTGACAAGAAAACTGCCCAGAGACTGAAACTGCCATAACTTCTGCAAATGAGCTCCGAATTGAGCAAACTCAAGCTTGTTGGATAGATGACGACAAATACTATCCAACAGCGACTGGTTATAATAAGAAGTGGCAGGGGAGATATGCCTAACATATAGAGATGAGAAACCTCTATGAATGAAGAACCGGCATAAACTCCAACATCGAAAACATCATAGAAGATGCATATATGAACTCCGTTTTCGATGAACTCGAGCTTGTCATGAAGATGACCATAAGCTCAAAAACTCACAAAGAGAAACACCAAACAAGAACCAAGAAAGATGATGCAATGATGCAATGGTTTAAGCTCTCTACGAACGATACGATCAAGCTACTCACTTGAGAGCCCCCCTTGATAGTACGGCTATCGATCCTATAACCCGGTCTCCCAACTACCACCATGAGACCGGTAAAATAGAAAACCTATCAAGGGCAAACCTTTGCCTTGCGCATAGTCCACTTGAGCTAGATGATGACGATCTTGACCTCCTCAAGTTGGACCACCTTTCTTGATTGCGTCGGCTCGATGAAGACTAGTAGATTGCTCCCCCATACTCCACTATGGGTGAGCCACTCTTCGGCACATCTTCACAAGTCCATTGTCACCACAATGGACGAAAAGCTTCAAGCATGTGATCTCTTCGTGATGCTCCACTTGAACTTGCACACCGCAATCTTGATGACGATCACCACTTGATGTCATCCTCCATGGGTTGTATGAAATCTTCCTTTTGATGCACGCCCATGGAAACAAACCTAACCCCACAAAGAACTCTTGCATAGAACATGGGTTAGTACACAAAGCGTAATGGGCAATGCTTACCATACCGTGAGATCACTTGATCCCACTCAGTACATCTTCTACGCTTTGTGTGTTGATCAACTTGAATCACTCTTCATATTTAGTCTTGATCAACCTTGAATCTTCTATGGACAAACCCTTCAAATATAACTCAAGGCAACCATTAGTCCATAGGGATTGTCATCAATTACCAAAACCAAACATGGGGGCAGCGCATGTTCTTCCAATTCTCTTCATTAAGATGATGTCTTGAAGGTAAACATGAATGTCCACACAATCTTCTTCTTCAAGACATGCTTGCAATAGGCTCATCTCTTACATGACCAATCTTTGGATAACTCCATGAATAACCACCTTGGTCATCTCAAAATCTCCTTGAAACCAACAAATGTACTTCAAGAAAAGCCTATGGACAAACCCTTCAAATATAACTCAAGGCAACCATTAGTCCATAGGGATTGTCATCAATTACCAAAACCAAACATGGGGGCAGCGCATGTTCTTTCAGAAGACCAGGAGGCTCCAGGAGCGCAATGGTCAGAACGTGCGCTCGCTCGTATTAATTGTAATCAATGCGCCAATTACCCGGCGCCCTTAAACCCCCTCTTAACCCCTGGTAATGGCGGCATTCATGGGAGGGCTGGCAGACACTATATAAGCCACCCCCAGCTCCATTCCAAGGGTTCGCAATCCATTTGTAACTCATACACTCAAGCAATCAAGCTCTAGAGCACCGAGACGTAGGGTTGTTACCTCCACCGCTGAGGGGCCTGAACTCGTAAATCCGAGTTGAACACCTGCGCCGTAGCTAGGCTCTGCCCTCTCATCCGTACCCCTACACACTACTGTCAGACTTGCACCCACGACAGTTGGCGCCCACCGTGGGGCAGGCGTCTAGCGACTTCCGGCGTAGTTGCATTTTTTCCACCATCACCATGGTTTCCGGCGGCGGACTGACTCTGGGCGGCGAGATCCGTTTCGGCGTCCTCAGCTTCATCGTCGACGATTTGGCGTGGCTCCAGGAAGCCCCGCTGGATATCGAGGCGTTGCCCGTCCGCGGCGTGGCGCACTTCCGCGCGAGTACCTTCGGCATCCTTCTTCGGCAACCGTCGACTCCTTATCAGTCGACCTCTTCGCTCTCCACTAGCCGTCGTCGCAAGCGCTCCGGACGCTCACGGCTTCAGCGGTGGATCAGGCACGCGGTGGCCCTTCAGGCGGCAGCCCCGCAGATCGCGGCAATCGAGCCCGATGAACATGTCTTCGATCTGTTCGCCTCCGTGCACGAGCACTCGGAAAGCTTGTCCGAGTGCGAGAGCAGCGATCCCGCTGCAGAGGTGCTGATGGCCGATTCCCCGCCCAGTCCGCCTGGGTACGGCCGCGGCGGTGCGGAGAACGGTGATCCGTCGCGCCATGATCTTGGTGGCGGCAGGGACCGACACGACGACGAGTACGTCCCCCGACCTCTCACTCGGCAGCAGAGGGAGGAACAACAGCGCAGGACCGAGCAGGCCCTCCAGACGCCCATCGTTGGGACGACCCCCGAGGCTCAGGCTTTGGAGGCCGTGCGCCAGGCCAACTTGGCTGAGCGCAATCGTTTGGAAGCGCTCCAGAAGTCACTCGACGATCGCGCCCGCAGGCAGCATCAACCCAGTTCCAGTCGGCGGCAGCGGCAGTTGTTCTCGAATGACCAGCAGCAAAGTTTCCAGGTATTCCGCACTCCCGTCCAGAATCTGGCGGCGGCCACTCGAATAGCAGATTCCATTGAGCCGTCCCGATCCGAGGTGGGAGACGGTCTTCGGCAGATCCGGGCCCTGCTCAAGGCGGCAGAGGAGCAAAATTCGGCAGTATCCCAGTCGCGCAACCGGATTCACAGCAGATCCGTTAGGGCTAACACCGTTCAGTCGGCCCACAGTCTAGTGTCCCCAAGGAGAAACAGACACTCGCCTCCGCGGCGAAACGACCAAGACCGCCACCGAGACCAGTACTCGGGGCAGGGTCGCAGTCGGAATACGCCTCCGCGGCGTCAGGATGATCGTCGCCGTATGCAGTCGCCCCCTCCGCGGGATGGTTCGTATGCGCCCCGGCCGTACGATGCCAGGCGTCCTTACGGCAACGATCGGAGGGCCAGCCCTCCCCGCCATGGTGACGATTATAGCCAGAGAGAGCCAGTCGACTATCGTGACCCGCAGTTCAACGCGAGATCCGTTCTCGCTCAGAACCTGGTCGACAGAGGCAGAGCTCTGAGAGAGAACTTGGACAGAGATCGTCCGAGTGGAAGTGAAGCCTTCATCTCCGGGCCCGAGTGTTTCAGCAGGGCCATCCGGGCCGCTGAGATCCCGCCTAACTTCAGATTGGCTGCTGGAGTAAGCAAGTTCACCAGTGAGTCCAAGCCAGAAACTTGGTTAGAGGATTACCGAGTGGCTGTGCAGATTGGTGGAGGAAATGACTATGTGGCTATGAAGCATTTGCCTTTGATGCTGGAAGGGTCCGCCCGTGCCTGGCTCAACCAGCTCACTCCAGCCAGCATATACTGCTGGGAAGATTTGGCCCGAGTGTTCATCAAAACATTCGAGGGCACGTGCAAACAACCCGCTGGATTGACTGAGTTGCAGCACTGCGTGCAGAAACCGAATGAAACATTGAGGGAGTACATCCAGCGGTGGACGACCTTGCATCACGTGGTAGAGAACGTCACAGAGCATCAAGCCGTCTACGCCTTCAAGGCAGGAGTCAGATATCGGGAGCTCATCCTGAAATTTGGTCAGTCAGGATCTTTGACCATGAGCCGAATGATGGAGATTGCCACTCAGTACGCAAACGGAGAAGAGGAAGACCGTCTCCGTAACGGCAAAGGGAAAACCAGCGAGCCCAACCCCGGAAACAGTAATCTCAATCGGAAGCCGAAGCGCAAGGCTGATGGTTCGACTCAGGCCGAGGCTGCCGCTCTGGCCGGACAAGCCAAGAACAAGGGGAAGACTAAGGAAAAATGGATCCCGAAGAAAAAGAGAGATCAGTCGGGCCAAGATGTCCTCGATTTGCCGTGTCACATCCACACCAGAAAGGATGAAGAGGGCAATCTGATATTGCCCAAGCATACCATTCGACAGTGCAGACTATTGATTCAGCAGTTCCGAGAGGGCCCGTCGAGTGAGAAGAGCCCAGAAGACGCTGATGATGGAAACAAAGATGAACCTTTTCCCAGTGTCAACGCAACCCTGATGATCTTTGCAGATGTAGAGAGCAGGAGCCGGTTGAAGGTTATCAACCGAGAAGTGAACATGGCCATGCCGGCGATGACAAAGTTTCTGAACTGTTCGAAGACTCCGATCACCTTTGATCAGTCGGACCACCCAGCCTACATAGCCACCCCTGGGCGGCAGGCGCTGGTGGTTGATCCAGTCGTGGGAGGCGTCCGATTGCGCAAGGTCCTCATGGACGGTGGAAGCGGACTGAACATATTGTACGCTGATACTCTGCAAGCGATGGGCATTCCGATGTCCCGACTCAGCGAGAGCAGCATGCAGTTCCACGGAGTGATCCCCGGCAAGAAAGCAAAGTCACTCGGGTAGATCGCCCTGGACGTGGTCTTTGGAGATGACAAGAACTTTCGGAAGGAAAGGCTGACCTTCGAAGTGGTCGACTTCCGCAGCACCTACCATGCCATCCTTGGTCGACCAGCTTACGCACGTTTCATGGCCCGACCATGTTATGTGTATCTCAAGCTGAAGATGCCCGGAAGATCCCAATGCTGCTCCCACCAACATATCAACTACACTCGACAGCAAATAGGAAGAAGCGCTCATCCAGTTCCTCCGTGAGAACTGGGACATCTTCGCATGGAAACCATCCGACATGCCGAGTGTACCCAGGGAGCTGGCTGAGCACCGTTTGCGAGTCGACCCAAAGGCGAAACCTGTGAAGGAGCATCTCCGTCGCTCTACTACACAGAAAAGGAAGGCCATTGGCGAAGAAGTTGCTTGGCTCCTGGCAGCCGAGTTCATCCGTGAGGTGTACCACTCCGAGTGTCTCGCCAACGTCATCATGGTCCGTAAGAAAGACAAGTCTCTCCGAATGTGCATTGATTTCAAGCACATCAATCGGGTCTGCCCCAAGGATCATTTCCCGCTCCCCCGCATAGATCAAATCGTAGATTCCACCGCGGGTTGTGAGCGACTGTCTTTTCTGGATGCGTACTCCGGGTACCACCAGATCCGACTGTATGGGCCAGATGAAATAAAAATAGCCTTTATCACCCCATTCGGGTGTTTCTGCTATATCACCATGCCTTCCGGTCTTAAAAACGCTGGTGCCACTTTCATGCGCATGGTGCAGAAGTGTTTGCAAAAACAGATCAGTCGGAACATCGAGGCATACATGGATGACATAGTGGTCAAGTCCAGAAAAGGTTCCGACCTACTGGCTGACCTAGCTGAAACTTTCGCAAATTTGCGAAAGTATGATATCAAGCTGAATCCAGCGAAGTGCACTTTCGGAGTTCCTGGAGGCAAGTTACTCGGTTTCCTCGTTTCCAAACGAGGGATAGATGCCAATCCTGAGAAGATCGGGGCGATTGTACGAATGAAACGTCCTGAACGTCTTCATGATGTACAGAAGCTCACGGGTTGCCTCGCAGCTCTGAGCCGATTCATTTCCCATCTCGGTGAGAAGGCACTGCCCCTGTACCGATTGATGAAGAAATCTGATTCGTTCGAGTGGACTGCCGAAGCACAAGCAGCGTTTGTTGAGCTCAAAGCCCTGCTCTCCACCCAGCCGGTGCTTGCCGCTCCGAACGGCAACGAGCCGCTGCTCTTGTACATTGCAGCACTGGTCAAGTTGTCAGCACTGTCCTCACAGTCGAGCGAGAAGAACAGGGCAAGGCTTACAAAGTCCAGCGCCCAGTCTATTACATCTCTGAAGTTCTGACTCCTTCCAAGCAGAGGTATCCTCATTATCAGAAGCTCGTCTACGGCATCTACCTGACTGCGAAGAAAGTAGCCCATTACTTCCAAGAGCACACTGTGTCATTCGTCAGCGACGCCCCGCTGTCTGAGATCATGAACAATCGGGATGCGACTGGTCGAGTGGCGAAGTGGGCTATCGAGCTCCTGCCCCTGGACATCAAGTTCGAGGCGAAGAAGGCGATCAAGTCCCAAGCATTAGCCGATTTCCTAGCCGAGTGGACTGAACAGCTGCAACCGACTCAGAGCCACCCGGAACACTGGACCATGTTCTTTGACGGTTCCAAGATGCTGAATGGTTCAGGAGCTGGAGTTGTGTTAGTATCTCCGAAGGGCGATCGTCTCAGATATGTTCTGCAGATTCACTTCGATTCCTCCAACAATGAAGCCGAGTACGAGGCGCTCCTTTATGGTCTACGTATGGCCATCTCACTCGGCGTCCGGCGCCTGATGGTCTACGGAGACTCGGATCTAGTTGTGAACCAAGTGATGAAGGAGTGGGATATCAGAAGCTCCGCTATGACAGGATACTGCAACGCAGTGAGAAAGTTGGAGAAGAAATTTGAAGGTTTGGAGCTGCATCACGTTCCCCGAGCCAAGAATCAAGAGGCAGACGATCTGGCAAAGATCGGGTCCACTCGGAGATCCATACCCAGCAATGTGTGCCTCGAGCATTTACGATCTCCGACGGTAAAAGAAGATCCCTTCACGGAAGAGCCCCCGCAAGCGGTCAGTCCTTCTGATCCGACAGAAGTCGAGGTCCCGGCAGTCATTGATTTGGTCATGGAGGTCCTAGCAATCACACCCGAGTGGACAGTGCCTTACATTGCATACCTGCTCAGGCAGGAACTTCCAGAAGATGAAACTGAAGCCCGCCAGATTGTTCGCAGGTCCAAAGCCTTTACAGTGATGGGCGATCAGCTATACAGAAAGAGCGTCACCGGTGTGACTCAGCGCTGCATCACTCCGGAGGAAGGTTGATTGATCCTGGAGGAGATTCACTCGGGAACTAGTGGACATCATGCGTCCTCTCGGACAATCGTGGCTAAAGCTTACCGAGCCGGTTTTTTCTGGCCACGTGCCAATGAAGCTGCACAGGAGATAGTCCAACACTGCGCCGGATGCCAGTTCTATGCAAACTTATTGCACAAGCCTGCGTCTGCTCTGAAGACAATTCCACTCGTCTGGCCATTTGCAGTCTGGGGACTCGACATGGTGGGACCCCTCCGGACAGGGGCGAGTGGATTCACCCACTTGTTGGTTGCAGTCGACAAGTTCACTAAGTGGATCGAAGCCAAACCCATCAAGAAGCTAGACTCTCGTACAACGATCAAGTTCATGAAGGAGATAGTCTTCAGATACGGCATGCCCCATAGCATTATCACTGACAACGGTTCAAACTTCGAATCGTAAGAGTTCAGGGCGTTCTGTGCCGCCCAAGGCACCCGAGTCGACTATGCGTCTGTGGCGCACCCGCAGTCGAATGGACAAGCTGAGAGAGCAAACGGACTGATTCTTCAGGGGTTAAAGCCACGACTCATGCGCGATTTGGAGCACGCAGCTGGAGCTTGGGTCACCGAGTTGTCGTCAGTCCTTTGGGGCTTGAGGACGACCCCCAATCAGTCTACCAGTCGCACTCCCTTCTTCATGGTGTACGGAGCTGAAGCCGTCCTACCGAGTGACCTGCTCCACAATTCACCCCGAGTGGAACTGTACTCTGAAGCTGAAGCTGAGCAAGCACGGCAAGACGCCGTTGATCTCTTGGAGGAGGAAAGGGAGATGGCTCTGATCCGTTCGGCCACTTATCAGCAAGATCTAAGACGTTTTCACACCAGGCACGTCAGAAGTCGGACCTTTCAGGAAGGAGATCTTGTGCTCCGAGTGGATCAACAGTGACCTCACAAGCTTGCTCCTGCGTGGGAAGGTCCTTTTATCATTTCAAAGGTTCTACACAACGGAGCATATCACCTGTACAACCTTCAGAAGCAAGCAGACGAGCCCCGTGCTTGGAATGCGGATTTGCTGCGACGATTTTATACTTGATCATGAGATGTAATAAAAGTACTCGAGTGATATTTGGTGAATAAAAGCATGACTTTTCCAGTTCCAAATTGAGTTCACTCGTACGCATTAACTGGCATACAACCCCCAGTGGGTGCACGCCGTTCAACTTAGCTGCAAACCAGTTTTTGCCTAAGTCAAAAATCTACTCCGAGTGAGAGCATCCCTCCCACTCGGGGGCTTGGCTGCGAACCAGCTTTCGCCCAAGTTAAAAACCTACTCCGAGTGACGAGCATCCCTCCCACTCGGGGGCTTGGCTGCGAACCAGTTTTCGCCCAAGTTAGAAACCTACTCCGAGTGAAGAGCATCCCTCTCACTCGGGGGCTTGGCTGCGAACCAGCTTTCGCCCAAGTTAAATATGCTACTCCGAGTGAAGAGCATCCCTCTCACTCGGGGGCTTGGCTGCGAACCAGCTTTCGCCCAAGTTAAAAACGCTACTCCGAGTGAAGAGCATCCCTCTCACTCGGAGGCTTGGCTGCGAACCAGCTTTCGCCCAAGTTAAAAACGCTACTCCGAGTAAAGAGCATCCCTCTCACTCGGGGGCTTGGCTGCGAACCAGCTTTCTGTTGGGGAACGTTGCATGGGAAACAAAAATTTTCCTACGCACACACAAGATCTATCCATGGTGATGAGCATCTACGAGCGGGAGAGTGAATCTACATACCCTTGTAGATCGCTAAGCGGAAGCGTTAAGAAACGCGGTTGATGTAGTCGAACGTCTTCGCGATCCAAATCGCCGAGTGTCCCGCGATCTCATGACGATCCATCTCGCGATCCAATCTCGATCCGTCCCACGATCCCATCACGATCCGTCCCGCGATCAAATCATGAATCGTCTCGTGATCCTAATCACGGTCCTTCCGATCTAGCGCCGAACGGACGGCACCTCCGCGTTCAGCACACGTACAGCTCGATGACGATCTCCGCCTCCTTGATCCAGCAAGAGAGAGAGCAGAGAGGTAGAAGAGTTCTCCGGCGGCGCGACGGCGCGGCGGCTATGGTGGTGGAACAATTCCGGCAGGGCTTCGCCTAAGCACCGCTGAAACTAGACTAGAGGAGAAACCGATCTAGATGAAGTAGAGGGAGCACGTGGCAATTAGGGTTATTTTTCTCCTCTAAATCCTCTAGTATATATAGGAGGGAGGGAGGGGAGGAGGCAGCCTCAAACCCTCAAGGGCTGGCCGAAATTGGAGGTGGAGGAGGTGGACTCCTCCACTTCAATCCTAGTCCAAATAGGACACCTTCCATATTTGGTCTCCCTTCCCTTTTCTTTGGGGTTTTTCCTTTCCCACTTATTCCTAGCCGCATGGGCCTTGTAGGGCTGGTTTGCCCAGCCCACTAAGGGCTGGTGCAACCCCCCTCAGGCCCATGTGGCCTCCCGGCGTGGGTGGCCCCTCCCGATGGCCCTCCGGTACTCCCGGTACACTACCGGAAATACCCGAAACTTTTCCGGTGGCCAAAACGGGACTTCCTATATATCAATCTTTACCTCCGGACCATTCCGGAGCTCCTCGTGATGTCCGGGATCTCATCCGGGACTCCGAACAACCTTCGGTTACCAATCATACATAACTCAATTCTACCGAAACGTCACCGAACCTTAAGTGTGCAGACCCTGCGGGTTCGAGAACTATGTAGACATGACCGAGACACCTCTACGGCCAATAACCAATAGCGGGACCTGGATGCCCATATTGGTTCCTACATATTCTACGAAGATCTATATCGGTCGAACCTCTATGTCAAGGATTCAATTAATCCCGTATGCTGTTCCCTTTGTTCTTCGGTATGTTACTTGCCCGAGATTCGATCGTCGGTATCTCTATACCTAGTTCAATCTTGTTACCGGCAAGTCTCTTTACTCGTTCCGTAATACAAGATCTCGTGGCTAACACTTTAGTCACATTGCTTGCAAGGCTCATTATGATGTTGTATTACCGAGTGGGCCCTGAGATACCTCTCCGTCACACGGAGTAACAAATCCCAGTCTTGATCCATGCCAACCCAACAGACACCCTCGGAGATACCTGTAGAGCACCTTTATAGTCACCCAGTTACGTTGCGACATTTGATACACACAAGGTATTCCTCCGGTGTCAGTGAGTTGCATGATCTCATGGTCATAGGAACAAATACTTGACATGCAGAAAACAATAGCAATAAACTGACACGATCATATGCTACGTTTATAGTTTGGGTCTTGTCCATCACATCATTCTCCTAATGATGTGATCCCGTTATCAAATGACATCTCATGTCCATGGCTAGGAAACCTTCACCATCTTTTGATCAACGAGCTAGTTAACTAGAGGCTTACTAGGGACACAGTGTTGTCTATGTACCCACACATGTATTTGAGTTTCCAATCAATACAATTATAGCATGGATAATAAACGATTATCATGAACAAGGAAATATGATAATAACCAATTTATTATTGCCTCTAGGGCATATTTCCAACACTTTCGCCCAAGTTGAAAATGCTACTCCGAGTGAAGAGCGACCCTCTCACTCGGGGGCTTGGCTGCGAACCAGCTTTCGCCCAAGATTAAAGTACTACTCCAAGTGAAGAGCGACCCTCCCACTCGGAGGCTTAGCTGCGAACCAGCTTTCGCCTAAGTTAAAACCCATTTCAAAGATTCGAAAGACCCGAAAGAAAGCATTCAGATAATTTCAGCAATTCAACAGCGAATACGAGTACGGGCCCGAAGCCCGAAAGAGTTTAACGAGTACAATTTCACTCGGCATACCGAGGCTAATGGGTAAGACTTAAAGTTTTCTCACGCCCCTGTAGGGCTGGCTGGCTCAACGAAGGAATCCAAGTCGATGCCGTCTGCGATCCGAGTGGCCGCTTCGATGAATGTCTCCATGAAGTCCTCAAACTTGAGTTTCTTCGTGTTGGCAACTTGGAGAGTCTTCAGTTTCTCCTCCTTGGCCTCCTTGCAATGCACTCGGACCAGGGAGAGCGCCACGTTGGCCCCGCAGCGAGCAGCCGACTTCTTCCACGCTTGCACTCGGCTGGGAATGTCGTTGAGACGGGTCATCATGGCTTCCAGGTCGGTGTCGAAGGTGTCTTCGGGCCATAACTCCTTGTCGATTCTGCCGAGTGCACCCCGCAGACGAATGATGTAACCTTGGACGTCTTCGATGTGAGATTCCACCTGCAGGACACCTAGAGCAGCCTTGTCTCCAACGAGTGACCTGGAAGGATCCAGATCCCTCTCGATTCTGTCAGTTTCTAGCTCGAAGTCTCGGCAGTACTCTGCGGACAAGAAAAGAGGAGAGTTGAAGGTCAGCATGCATGAAGTTCACTCGGATAAAATTCACTCGGATGTTACAGGTTACCTGCAAGCTTGGTGTACATTTCCTCCGTGAACTCTTCTATGTACCTTTCCAGAGCGTTCTTCTTCTCGATCAGCTGGGTGATCTTCTCGTTCAGAGT
This sequence comes from Elymus sibiricus, assembly GCA_039707655.1. Lineage (NCBI taxonomy): Eukaryota > Viridiplantae > Streptophyta > Magnoliopsida > Poales > Poaceae > Elymus > Elymus sibiricus. The sequence goes on from CM077672.1 coordinate 279,542,606, forward strand.
TTTCTTCTCTTGCTCGTAGACTTCCACCTGGGCCTTGAGCTTGCTGTCCCACTCGGCCTTCTGCTTCTTGAGCTCGGCCACCTCCCTATTCGCCTCCTTGACGGTGGCCTCCAGCGATGCGTTCTTGGCTTCAAGCTTCTCGAGTGAGGCCAGCTTCTCTTCGACAGCCTTGGTCTTTTTCTTCGCCACTTTCTGTGCTCCCGCCAGCTCGTTGTCCTTACTCTCGAGTGCCTGCTTCATAGTTTCTAAAGAAACAGAGGTTCTGGGCCGCACTTGGAGTTGATGGTTTTCACTACGCACATCTGTCGAGTGAAGTCACTCGGTTCAAAGAACGGAGAGGGATGAAAGCGGAATGCTCAGTAATTGAAGCTTACCTCCCATGGTCTTGAGCTCTGCTTGAGCGCGCGCTGTGTTCCTCCTCTCCACCTCCAAATCCAGTCGGAGCTGGGCCGTCTCCTTCTCCAGTGCCACGTACTGAGTCCCAAGCTCGCAAGTTTTCTGAAATACAAGAGAGAACAGAACAGTTAATATCAAGAAATATTTCGAGTGCCCAAAGACCAGTACTCCTGGAAGGAACAAGCTTGACCAGTATCAGATCCTGAAGTACCCTTTGTCAGGGAGGAACAAGTTTGACCAGTATTAGATTCTAAGTTCTAAGACTCCCGCCGACTGCCCGCAGTCGACGGCAGTCTCGGGGACTACACCCAGTGGGTGCACTCAGCGTGCCCCCACTGGAACGGTATCCACTCGGAACGATCCGCCAGATCTGATTGACGGCCGAACGCAAAAAAAACACAAGACAAAAAGTTCTAAGACTCCCGCCGACTGCCCGCAGTCGACGGCAATCTCGGGGACTACACCCAGTGGGTGCACTCAGCGTGCCCCCACTGGAATGGTATCCGCTCGGACCGGTCCGCCCGATTCGAGTGACGGTCGAACAAAAAATAGAAAACAACAGCAACAACAGAACAAAGTCTAAGTTCTAAGACTCCCGCCGACTGCCTGCAGTCGATGGCAGTCTCGGGGACTACACCCAGTGGGTGCACTCAGCATGCCCCCACTGGAACGGTATCCACTCGGAACGGTCCGCCCGATCCGAGTGACGGCCGAACGCAAAAAAAAACCCAGTGGGTGTACCGGATATTTTCCGACTGAAATTCCTACTGAAGAAAAATGACTTGGAGATCAACTTACAAGGGTACTTACTCGAACGTTCTCCTGGAGGGCAGCACTGGCATCGTATGCCAACTTGCTAGCTGCGCACATCTCCCTGAGTCATTGGGTCATCAGCTCTGCCTGGATCATTGCCTCCTTGCTGGCCCCAGTTTGGTCCTCCGGCACCTTGTACAAACTGAAGATGTTGACAGGAGGAGTCGGGACCGAAGCCAGAGCAGTCGACGGAGCCGTGACAGAACCAGCTCCAGCCTGACAAGAACCCTGCCCTAGAGGCACGGCCACAGCAGGTGCAGGAGGAACTTGAGGCGCTTTGCTCGGCGGCGTCTTCCGCGCGGTAGTCTGAGAAGCAGTCGGAGCCGCGGTTCCCTTCTCGGCGTCCTTCCGCGGCGGCTCTTCATCGTCGTCCCCGACGTGGATGACCTCTGCAAGCGCTACGTTCACTCGACGCAATCATTCGCAGTACACAATTCAATCGGATGAAAACATTTCAGTCAAATGACCGGTCGGCATAAAAATGAAGTCATTATTACCTTTTTGAGAGGTGGCCGCGTCCGCCGACTCGGCCTCGGTGCGATCCCCATCAGTCTGCATGGGAGACGTCGTCGAAGTTGCATCACTAGTTCAGAAGATTCGCTCGGTCAGAAGAACACCGAAAGTTGGCAAAGACAGAAAAGAAAAGCTGACGAAGACACTCACGTTGAGGCGACAGGCACAGTGACCTTGATCCTGGGCAGAGCCTTCCGAGGCTTGGGGGAAACGACCTTGGATTGCTTGGCAGCCTTCTCAGTTGGCTCGGGTGACGACGCCCGAGTGCGCTTCGGGGCCTTAGCACTCGGAACCACCTCCTTCCCCGGGCCAGTGCTCGGGTCATGAGTTAGCTTGGAGCGGCACTCGGAGCGCAGCTCCGGAGACTGGGAGGACTCGACCACGTCGCTCTCTGCCGAGTCGTCGCTCTCCTCCTCGCTGTCCTCCGCGTAGCTGCCCCCGGCGCTGCCATGTTCGCTTTCAGCGCCTCCGGCAGGTTGCTCCCCATTCGGCACAGGCGAGAGCATCTTCTGGAACTCCTGCAAGACACGAAGATCAGAGACAGCAGATTCAGTCAGTTCACTCGGATTACCCAGTTCACTCAGAGAATTTGCGCATAAGGAATTCACTTGGGAATGCATGTCTTACCTCCAATGGTAGGTTATTGGCGTCGTAGGGCGGTATCCGTCTCGACCCTCGCGGATTGTCGCGCGCGCCAGTGATGCACTTGATCCACTGTTCCACCGATTTCTCCTCGACGTCTTCTCGGTGCACTCGGGTCGAGTCGTTGGCCCCAGTGTAGAGCCACATGGGGTGAGCCCGCTCCTGCAGCGGCTGGATCCTCCGACTGAGGAAGACCTCCAGAAGATCCAGGCCAGTCACTCCGCCCTGAATCAGACCGACCATGGCACTCACCAAGATCCCCACGTCAGTCTTCTCCTCCTTATCAACCATCAGCGAGGGAGGGGTCTTGACTCTTTCGGTCGTGTAAGGGGGAAGACCAGTCGACGAGCCAGAGCAAGGCAAGTCATTGTAGTAGAACCAGGTCGACTGCCAACCCCTAACCGAATCGGGAAAAGACATAGATGGGAATGCACTCTTGCCCCGCATCTGAATACCCAAGCCTCCGCACAGCTGGGTCACATGGGTTCTCTCCCCCTCGGGGTTGGCCTTTTTGACCGACTGGGAACGGCATGTGAAGATGTGTTTGAACAAACCCCAGTGCGGCGGGCAACCCAGGAAATTCTCACACAAAGAAACGAAAGCGGCGAGATACCCTATGGCATTCGGAGGCAAATGGTGGAGCTGGGCGCCGAAGAAGTTCAAAAAACCGCGGAAAAAAGGCGTGGGGTGGCATGGAGAAACCTCGTTCCACGTGCGTGGTGAGGAGCACTCGCTCTCCGGGGCGCGGCGTAGGCTCGATCTCCCCTTCCTCCGGCAGCCTCCACGTCCCATCGCGGATCAGCCCGTCCACGACGAGCCCGCTGATGTCGTCCACCGTGGTGGACGGCGGGAGCCAGTCGCCCTGGATCCACCCGCGCGGAGGCGCGACCAGGGAGCTCGACGCCTTCTTGCTCTTCGCCGCCTTCTTCGCCTTCTCGAGCTTCGCCGTCTTGTCCTTCGCCATCGTCGCCGAGCTCTCCAGCACCGAGGAAGATTTGCGTGGAGTGGGTTGCGGGAGAAGGGATCGGGCGGACTGGAGAAGTTGGGGAAAAGGGGATCTGTCTCTCTCTCCCTCTCCGCCACGGCCGCCCCTTATATCGCCGCCCGCACCGCTCCCCAATCCGCACCGCTGAATCGTGGGCCCGCATATCTCCTCAAATCACGCCGTCGAAGATCCAGCGATACGTGGCGGAAAGCGGGGCGAAAATCGAGGCATCATGCCCCACTTTCCCCACTCGCTGCGCTGCAACCGTTCGCACGCGCTCAAATATGGTTTCAAATCCCGCGAAATCCGGAGTCCAGCAAGCCGATTGCTCTCACTTTGAAGACGTGCCATTTACGCTCGGATCCGCTCCGACACACGGCATGTGACTACTCGTTTCACTCGGACGGAGACCACTCCTTTCACTCGGATGGAGACTACTCATCTCATTCGGATGGAGACTACTCATTTCACTCGGACGTCATATGGTCCAGAATCCGTCAAGGTGCCGCACGAAGACAAGGGCGTCTAACGGCCAGTAAGAGTTCTTGAGCGCCTCTGTAGCGCTCAACTCGCCTGGGAATTCGCCTTGACTCGACCCGCCTAACCTCGACCGATTCGGGGGCTAATGACGAGGGCACGTACTAGGGATAGGGTAACAGGCCTGACCTACAGACCCTACCCTAGGACTCCACACGCCTTATACTGGGCCAGATCAACAACCAAGAGTTATGCAGACTGACATTCACTCGGAGTTCAATGAATCACTCGGGAAGCAGGAGTCCACTCGACCAGCTATTTCACTCGGAGTACCTGACAGTCACTCGACCAGAGAAGACCAGGAGGCTCCAGGAGCGCAACGGTCAGAACGTGCGCTCGCTCGTATTAATTGTAATCAATGCGCCCGTTACCTGGCGCCCTTAAACCCCCTCTTAACCCCTGGTAATGGCGGCATTCATGGGAGGGCTGGTAGACACTATATAAGCCACCCCCCAGCTCCATTCCAAGGGTTCGCAATCCATTTGTAACTCATACACTCAAGCAATCAAGCTCCAGAGCACCGAGACGTAGGGCTGTTACCTCCACCGCTGAGGGGCCTGAACTCGTAAATCCGAGTGTAACACCTGCGCCGTAGCTAGGCTCTGCCCTCTCATCCGTACCCCTACACACTACTGTCAGACTTGCACCCACGACACTGCCTGCCCCCATCATGATTCATGCCTCTTCCTTTGTCCAGGATCAGTCAGCCTGTTCATTTCACATGAGCCATGATCCATTTTATCGGACGATATCAGGGTTCTCGTTAGCCAAACCGAACCATGGCAAATAAAACGAGGCAAAAATAATTTTAACCGAGGAGAGCATCTAACACCGGGCGCCCCAAACGTTCGGGCATGCTATCCGATCCCTGTCCGGACAGAAAAAAGCCTCCCAACCAAGTTTCTCATACGCGGCCCAAACGCTCGGGCTGTCCGGCAACCTCCATACCCAGCCCATATGTGGGGTGAATATGAGGAGATCCGGACGCGGACACCGCCGCCACGTCAGACCGGCCAAGTATGACCCAGGTCGCCCCCACCATTGTCCCCATAAAACCCCCAGCCGGTCATCCGAACCCTAGTCAAACCCCACTCGCTTGAGTCTTCTCTTCCTTTCCGCTCCCCTCCTGTCTCCACCTCTCCCTTTCCCCAATCTCTCCCGTCCCCTCCGCCATGGCTGGAAGCGGACCCGAGAGCGGCTACGACAAGATCGACTGGGCTAAGCTGGCCGCCAACTCGTCAAGCTCGTCCGCGCCAGACGAGGAGGAGCTCGTCCACCGCATTGCTCTCCGTCGCTCGCGGACGGACCTGGACGGGGGCTCCTCCTCCACGACATCGCAGGTGGCCAGGGTCGGCAACTGCAGCTCCGTGGCGCCCCAACGCCACCGTACGCGGTCTGCCTTCCCCGGTCAGGCGGCAGGGCGATCAGCGCCACTCGGCACCGCTAGCACCTGCTCCTCCTGAGAGCCGCTGGGTGTTAGTGCCCGCACCGCCGAGCCCACGGCCGCGGCAACAACAGACGGAGACGGAGGGGCGCTTATTGTCACGCCATGAAGAAGGCGGCGCAGGCTGCGTCAAGCCGCTACGGCTGTGGGTTCTCTAGATCTGAACCGGAGCCGTTGTCGCCCGCCTCCGACGACGGCGAGGCACTCCCTGACGCAATTCGCCGCTCCTACACGTCGGCGGAGATGGACGCCCGCCGTCGGCGGCGCAGAAATGCATCGGCGCTCCGCCTGGCGCTCGAGGAGCCCGAAAGGTTGACGATGCAGAACCACAAAATCTATCAACAAAAAATGTTCCTGGAAACAACCCCTGTGTTTGTCTAGCATTGCTTGGTTCCATAGATTGTTCCAACTTCCCATCGTAAAAAAGATTGTTCTAACTTTGCTTGGCTACAACGTCCAATAGACGGATGAGGCATGAGAGATCACATAATGCCATCCGCTTGATCCCCATCGAATGGTACAGGCACACCAAATCCTTCACTACACAGTTGGACGCCGATCCATAGTCAACCCGCCTATTCAGATAAGGACAACCCGAGAGACAGCAACAACCACCACCATCCTAGGACGCTCATCATTTGGATCTCGGTGCCCCGCCTTGATGCTAGGGCCTGCGAGCAATGACACACAACTAGATCTAGCATAGTGACAAAGCAGGAGGTGGAAGAAGTGAAAGATGAGGAAGTGAGTTGACGCTGGAAGAGAGATGACTCGGTCAGTGGCGGAGGTTGAGCCGAATATATGGGGGGCCATGGGCTGGACGCGGGGGGGGGGGGGGGGGACATACGTATTTCAACAGTTTTAGTGGAAAATAGGCATGCTAGTACAAAGGAATATATACAAGTTTTTCTTGTGAGCTGGGGGGGGGGGGGGGGGGGGCATGGCCCAGGTTGGCCCCCATGAAGCTCCGCCTTGGACTCGGTGCACATAGGTGGAAGGAGGCGGCATCAAGGGAGTTCCATCGAATAAAGTACGGACTAGGGGATGTCGTGTTCATGCTGCCTTGTATATATTTCTAACAAGGGTAATGCATTCTTGATGAAGCTTTTATATTTAATCTAAGTTTGAGTTAAATCTATATCTACTAATAAAGTAAGGTGTGTTTCTTCAATTTTTTGATCCGTTCACCTATAATATTATTTTTTAGAAAATTTCAATATGCGAGGTGATACTAATTTTGTCTGTAAAAAAAAAAGGTGCGAGCTGAGGCGATTTCCTATCCATGGTGGTAGCTATGCACGCATGGTGGCAGCTACACACCCTTTGGCATAAGTGCCTTTTTTGATATATGAGGTGTCGGGTTTCTTATGGCATTGGCACAAGTGCATTTTTATTGTATAGAAATGGATTTTTCTCACTTATATTTATCCTTTTATTACCTTTTTGACACAAGTGCCTTTTCTCACTTCTCTCAGTCTCTTTGCTTGCCGTTTTCGCATAATTACCTGTTTGCTTGCCTGGCTGGTCCAAAGTCATGATATTTTCGTCGTAGAGTTATTTTTCATAGTCCAAAATAATTTACCAAAATAATTAAAGATAAAAATTGAGGATGTGTGTAGCTACCACCATGGGTAGCAAATTATTTTCCTCGGCTCCATATGTACTATCCAAAAGCAGCCACACATGAAGTTTCTTTGTCTTAAAAAAAACGCACGAACTTTCCTGGAACTGCTCGGTCGCGAGGTTTTTTTTTTTTTAAGAAACTCTGTTGCAAGGTGGAGCACCTAGCCCATGCGGCTTTGTGTGGGCGTTTGAATTAAAATAGAAAAACAAAAAATAAGGTGTGACCCTGGGATTTGATCAAACACCAAAAAAAAATACGATGTGAGCCTGGGATTTGATCCGTGGAACAAGGGATGGATTCAATTGCTTCTACCCCTCGAGCTGGCGGGGTGCTTGTTATGGATATGGGTTTTGGCGCGATATGTACTGACTAAAAGCAGCCACACACGAATTCTTTGTCTCACAAAACGTATGAACTTTGTTGGAACTGCTTGGTGGCTTCCTCTGTCGTGAGTTTTTTTTTGTTGAAGAAACTCAGTCGCGAGGTGGAGCACGCAAGAGCGCACGTACGCCATTCCGTACTGGGCCACAAAATTTCTCTTCTGGGCCGGAAGGCATGTGAGTGCGCCTAAGAAAAATTGCATGCACCTTAGTTAATAGTTCCACCTTGTAGAATCCCTCAAAAAAAAGTTCCACCTTCTACCTTTGCAACGAATCCCACTAATTTATATAAGTCCATAAGTCGACAATCAACAAGCCACTTCAGATATAAACGAATAGAGGGTGAGGCGAAAGGGGCCTAAAACGAGATAGTTGGATAAAGAAAATAAAGTGCGAAAATGGCCGTTGCTTAAATAAAGATCTGAAATCAAATTATTCTTGGAAATTGGAAAGCCGTAAGAGAAAATAAAGAAGGGAAGGAGGGATTTCCGGGATTTCGGCGCGTCCATAAATATGTTTTAGTAGCCGGCTCCTTGTTTTGTACTAAAACATTTGTCCTTTTTTATTATTCTCTATTTCCTTCTTATTACGGCTTCTTTTTAGCTAGATCCCAGACGTGGTTTTACCCCATCCATAATTCGAGAGAAAATTACAATTTTTTTTTGTCCACATCACAATAAAAATAATAATGAAAAAGAGAGCACTGGTTAAAAATAGGTGCTTGATTACTGCTTTTAAACAAAAAGACCAACCGTATACGTCTACACTAATCAAACAATCTTATAGCATTGGGCATACCTAATGACTTAATTGCTGCTTTAAAACAAAGAATTTCTCAAATGCGCACATTGAAACGGGATTGTAGGCTCGCAAGCATTGATTGATTTATAATATAAGGGCCAGTGACTCCGTTTAATAATATATACACGTTTTTCTCCCGTTGCAAACGGGTTCCCCAAGTTTGACAGAAGTTTCCTCTTCATGTTTGAACCAAGCTTTTTCTATATCTTCATATCATAGGAGTCGTAGTTTTCAGATCATCTACACACCTCACACAAGTAACACTAACTTGCAAAAAGCAAGAAAACCTAACAAATTTTGCAAGTTTGACAAAGTTTCCCCGCAAAAAAAACAAGAATCTAGATATTTGTATTTTAAATTTGGGTGCAACTTTACTTTCACAATGTTACTAGACATGAGAGTAATCTTATTTGTGAGGTTTGTCCGAGTTGAATACAAAAGGTGGCACATAGTGGCACGCAATACCCTCTCTCTTTTTTTCGCCTGTCACCAAAGCACAAAGAGTCAGACTCGGAGTCCTTGTTGTGTGCGACACAAACTCCACACTTTTCTGTGTTATATAAGCCAGGGATGAAGAATCTTTGTACAACGCTCCAAATATCATTGAACACGAATAGTGCTATGCCACACAATCCCTAAACCTAGCTAACACTGGTTTATGAAAATTTGTGTTGCCTCCGTAGTGAAGCAATGACGTTGTACTAAAATGCACTTTACTAAATTTGTTATAATGCGATATTTATTGGGCATCACTAAGCAACTCCAACAAGGGCGTGAAGAGATACTCGCAACCAGGTAGATATTTCTGTGATTTAAATTGCACACACCTTCAGTACACTTATGAAATCCGTTTATGTTTATGTTTTTGCACAACACATCTTTACATGGCAGCATGGAGGATTTCAAAGAGTTTGTTGATGTCATCATTTCTGGCGGCGGATCGTGGGAGGAGAAGGAGGAGGGGGGGGGGGGGGGTCTTGAGCCATTGGGTTAGGAAAGTGTGGATTTTTTTCACCCGTTGCAACGCACGGACATTTGTGCTAGTAGAAACAATATATCGACAAACAAACAGGGTTATTCCACACATCCAATTTAAATAAAAAACACTGACATCTTATATCGCTAAACAATAGGCGGTAATAGAAGGGCGACAGGACACAAATTCCAAAGATTGTCCCAATGTTGCTTTGATCCTTCTCCATCCAAATCCAAAGTAAAATAGACGAACGAGGCATCTGTCACCGAGTGGCGTCCACTTGATCCCCATCCAACGGTGCAGGCACGTCAAATCCTTCACTGCCAGACAGTTGGACACCGGTCCTTAGCCACCCCCGCCTACCCATCCAGATAAGGCGCCACGGCCACCTGCCGTCCAAAGCTGTTGCCTGCCACCAATGGAAACCACCGCCTCATGGCGCCTCCTCCCCGCTGCGTCCTCGCCGCGTCCCTCTCTTCTCCAAGCCAGACGGCAGGCGACCTTCCCTTCGTCTCTTCAACAGCCGGCGATCTCCAAGTCCAGGATCCTCAGCCTTCTCCATGACAAGGTCTCAGCTAACCACAGCTTCACACACTTGATTCGATTGCCCCTATGGCCCTATCTCACACATCTGTATATGCGAGTTGTGACATCTGATCCGTCTTCTTTCTTGCTTGCGTAGCCTGCCCCTACCGCCGAGAGCTCACAGCTGCAGAAGCTGGCCTCCGTGTTGCAGTGCGGCGCCGTCTGGGCAGCAGTATGGACGGACACCTCTAAAATTTCATTTGATCTTGAATGAACCCGTGCGGCAGTTCACATACATGGATATTAATCAGTGTTCGCGCTGCGGCGAATTCGTGTGTTTTGCGCCCATGCGTGCAGGTGCAGGCCCCGGCTGCTCTGGCGACGGTGAGCGGGGAGGAGGACCTCGACATCCTGGGGATCCTGCCGCCGGTGGCCGCGATCGCCTTCGTCTACCTCTTCGTTGCTCCCGTACGTGAGCCTAGCTGCTTGTTCTGACCCGATTTGGGGAATGGGTGGTTAACTGATTGTGTTCCGGCGGTGTGGCGTGCGTGCAGCCGATTATCATGAACTGGATGAGGCTGAGGTGGTTCAAGCGCAAGTTCGTCGAGACGTACCTGCAGTTCATGTTCACTTACCTCTTCTTCCCCGGGTGAGTCGTTGCCTTTCAACAGCTAGCTGCTGCTTAGTGCTTTCAAATAAATAAAAACAATCTAGGCAAGCTCGATACACTACTGTCGAAGTAATCGCGCGTATAGCATTTGGTGGCACCTGCGATTGTACTATGTTATGTCAAAAAAAAAAACTAGCACTCCCTCCGTCCCACAATGTAAGACGTTTTTTGCCACTGTTGTAGTGTCAAAAAATGTTTTACATTGTGAGATGAAGGGAGTAGTTCGGTTCAGAATCTGGTGCGACAGTACGTATCCTCGTATAACAATTCTTTTCTTTTCTTTCGAAACGGAGTAATAGGTAGTAATCTTCTACCCTCACTCCCACAGTAATATCATCAACTGAATTCAGCATCTATTCATCTGCAGTTTGATGCTGTGGGCACCGTTCGTCAACTTCAGAAAGTTCCCAAGGGATAAAACCATGAAGTACCCTTGGTCCAAACCGAAGGAAGGCACCCCGCTGTTCAAGGACAGATACCCACAAATTGACTCCTTCAAAGAGAAGTACTACTAGTATATACGTACGGTAACAAATACAGATATGGATGATCAGGAGCGACGTTTCTTTTACAGATCGATGTGCCTCTGTAACATATATTTTTCACATGTTCTACTTGGACGCCCCAAGCATATTCTGGAGCCATGGGCCCGTAAAGGAAAATCTAGGGAAATGGATGCTCACACCGATTTTTCGCCTCTTCCACTCGTGGCCCTAGAACCCGGGGGGGGGGGGGGGGGGGGGGGGGGGGGGGGGGGCATGCAGGCTCTGGGTCATTTTTTCCTAGTCTGCATGAGGGTGTCAATGCTCCCGAGTGTTTGGTTGCCCGCATTTCGGGATTTTGGCCTTGGCTGATGCAGATCATTGTGTTTGGTTGCACATTTTTGACCTGTTGTGATTACCATGCACCCACTATGTGGTGAGTTTATCAGCTACCACTGTTGTCATCACATCGTACTTATGATCATACACAGTTACCGAAAAAGGCTTTCGCCCCGCTTTATAAATAAAGCAAACCGCCCAAGCAACAGAGTACACAAAGTTCACACCACACACACACAAGAACGAGAGTGCAAGGGTTCTGCTGAGGGCACAGCTCAACAAGCCCTAAAAGAAAACAAAGGCGATACATCCCGAAGGGAGCTAATCCGGCTCGGGTGGTGGCGGCGGTAGCGGAGGCGCCAAGCGAAGGGCCATCAGACGAAGAGCGGCGATGGAGGAGCTGATGGCGTCACGGTCCTGAGGGCGGCTAAGCGGCCGCCAGAGCTGCAAGTAACCACAAAGTTTGAAAACCGCGTCAGAAGCACGTCGAAGAGGAATGCGCTGGATCACGAGCTTATTGCGAACCGTCCAAAGGGTCCAAGCGAGGACACCAATCTCAAGCCACCTAATGTGGCGAGTGGAGGGTGGGGAAGCCTGGATCTCGGCAAAGAGGTCTGGGAAATTGGTGTGGCACCAATTCCCACCTACGGTCTCTCGAAAGCAACTCCACAGGAACTGAGCGGCAACACAAGTGAAAAATATGTGGTTGGAATCCTCGGCAGTCCCACACAGCGGGCACAGACCATCTCCCGGGCCATTCCGCTTGCGAACCTCCACGCCCGAGGGAGTCCGGCCCCGAATCCATTGCCACATGAAGATCCTAATCTTCAGAGGCAGACGGATGGACCAAACCTGCACTAGAGGGAGGGGGGCGGTGGAAGGAGCAATGGCCCGGTATAGGGACTTAGTGGAAAACACACCCAAGGGCTCAAGACACCATGAGGTGTGGTCCATCCCCTGGTCAATATCTGGCTCATGGAGGGCAATGCAGTCGAGGAGGTCATGCCAGGCCGCAGTGTCAGGAGGGCCAAACGGCCGACGAAAGGCGAGGCTCCCGAGATCGGCAAGGGCCGCCTCAACGGAGATCCGCGGCTCAACTGCAATGGAGAACAGGTCGGGAAAGCGAGCCGCAAAGGGGAGGTCACCGGCCCAGCGGTCGAACCAGAACAGCGTAGCGGCGCCGGAGCCCACTGAGATGGAAGTTCCCATGCGGAGGACGGGAAGCAACTGGACGAGGGACTGCCAGAATTGCGAGCCACCAGAGCGCTGACAGAAGGCGAGCGGCTGGCCATTAAGGTATTTGTTTCGGATGATGTCAAGCCAAAGACCACCCTCGCCGCGAGCAATGCGCCAGAGCCACCGGGACAGTAAGGCGATGTTCATGCGCTTGGAGCACATGATCCCAAGGCCTCCCTGGTCGCGGGGTTTGCATATGTCAGGCCAGCTAACCATATGGTACTTCTGCTTATTGTTCTCGCCCGCCCAGTAGAAGCGAGCCTGGACCGAGGCGATCTCATGGTGAAGGGTCTCATGGAGACTGTAGAAGCTCATGAGGAACAACAGCAGGCTAGAAAGCGAAGAGTTGATGAGGATCGTGCGGGCGGCCTTGGAGAGCCACCGCCCCTGCCAAGGCTCGATACGAAGCTGGAGCTTGGCAACCGTGGGGCGGAGGTCGGAGACAGAGAGCCGAAAGTCACTAATGGGAATCCCCAAGTAAGTCGTGGGGAAGGAGCCCAGCCGACAATTGAAGCGGTCGGCTATGCTCTGAGACTCAGAGGGGGAGTACCCTAAGACCATCACATCACTCTTGTCGAAGTTGATAGTGAGACCGGACAACTGCTGGAAGCACAGGAGGAGGAATTTGAGGTTGGAGATGTCAGCGTCAGAGCCTTCCACCATAATGATGGTGTCATCGGCATACTGGAGGAGGGAGATCCCACAACCGCCAGCCAAATGTGGGACGATCCCATGGATATGGCCAGCCGCCTTCGCTCGGTCGAGGATGGAGGCGAGTGCATCAACCACCATGTTGAACAAGAACGGCGAGAAGGGGTCACCCTGTCTAACCCCACAAAGGGTGGGGAAGTAGGGGCCGATCTCGCCGTTGATGTTCACCGCTGTCCGACCAGAAGAAACCATCTGCATGACCCGAGTAACCCAGCGCTCGTCAAATCCTTTCTGGAGCAAAACTTCCCGAAGGAAGGACCAGCATACCGTGTCATAGGCTTTATGAAAGTCAATCTTCAGGAATACCGCTTTGAGATGCCTCGAGCGGACTTCATGAAGGACCTCATGAAAGACTAAGACCCCATCCAGGAGAAATCGGCCGCGAATGAAGGCCGTCTGGTTGGGGTGGGTGATGCGGTCAGCAAGCGGGGTCACCCTATTGGCATACCCTTTGGCCAGAATCCGGAAGATCACGTTAATCACCGTGATGGGCCGGAACTGCCGAATGTCCGAGGCGCCAGGAACCTTGGGAATGAGAGAGATGATCCCAAAGTTCAAGCGAGCGAGGTCGATGGAGCCCACATAGAACTCGTCGAAGAGGGCCATGACCTCAGGCTTGATGACATTCCAGAAGGTCTAGAAGAACCTGACCGGCTCCGATCACGTCCCGCTCCTCCTGTCCTCTGTGGACAAGCGCCCCCTATTCCCCCTCGGTTCCGCTTCGAGACATTCTGGCTTAACCAGAATGGGTTTGTCGAAGCCGTTCGTGACCGTTGGGTTGAGGCTCGGGCGTTCCCACACCGGACTCCCTCAGCGGTTGACTCCTGGCACTTCTGCGCCAAGCGATCCCGCCAGTTTATGAAGGGATGGGGTGCCAACCTTGGTCGTGATCTTCGTGAGCGCAAGCGGATCCTTCTCGTCTCCATCCAAGCTTTGGACCTACGCGCTGATTCATCGGGGCTCTCCGCTGACGAGTGGCTGCTCCGATACGACTTAGAGGACCAGCTCTCGGTCATCTATTCGGACGAGGAGGCCTATTGGCGCATCCGAGGGACCCAAAAGTGGGTGCTTAAGGGCGACGCCAACACCGCCTATTTCCAGGCCATTGCCAATGGCCGGCGGCGGCGCAACTCCATCCCCCTCCTTTGGGACGGTGATACTCTCCTCCAGTGCCCCTGCGACATTCGCACCCACGTTGACGGCTTTTACAAAGCCCCCTTCTCCGCCTCCCCTCGGGGCGGCCTTGCTCTGACCCCCGACTTCTGGACTGGCCCCCAGCTTGTCTCCCCCGCGGAAAACGCGGCCCTCTCGACGCCCTTCTCCGAGGAAGAGGTTTGGCTTGCCATCATACACAGTTAGGATACAACAAATATACAACGACGATGGATTGGACGAATATTATGAAGTAGTTCAACCTACTTAACCCGATATGACATGCACCCTTGCCTACTCCATGCCCGCTCTTCTCTTTGACTACGAACTTGGAGTAATCATCATCTACCTGTAGGGTAACGCAGCAGAAAACAAAAATCTCCGACCTACGCACCAGCCCAGGACCACTATGGAGACTGCATACAAGGTTTGATCTTTTTTCGTTACCGACTTGTAGCGCAACGGAAGAAGAGTCGACGACGATCGGCGATGCAGATCCCCGTAGCTAGGATTTACAACCTCCCAACCGCGAGGATGTATACCCTCATCTGCCCCACGGACAGCCCTCCGGGAGGCGGACGGTGTCGCGGACAGCCCTTCGGGAGGACCATCGAAAACCGGACGGTCACTCGGACAGCCCTTCGGGAGGACCTTCGAAACTCGGACGGTCACACGGACAGCCCTTCGGGAGGCACTCTCAAACTAAGACCGAAACTACGATCTCTCTACAGAGTTGCACACATATGGTGTCATCTATCCGGCAGGGCTTCGCCGTCCAGAACTAGTTCCCACCGGAACCCAGACAGCCTTTCGGCTCTACGAAACTATTTCGCGGGGAGGGAGAGAGAAAGCCAGATCATGCATGGCACTTGTATGTGAGAAAGAGTGAGTTTGGGCAGCCCCCTCCACCTCTATTTATAGGAGAAGGAGGGGTGGAGGGGCTGAAATTTCAGCCACATCCATCCATGTCATCTCCAAGATATTTTGGAGCAAAAGCCCAAAAAGGTGGCTTTCCAAAAAGTAACCCAAAAAGCACTTTCACTATTCACGACGACATTTTTCAGCGTCCGTTCGAACTGAAAATATTTATGTGGGATTAGAACATTTCCAGTACCCACTAAAATAAATTTCAATGCATTCCGGAACAATTCCGGATTAGTGATTTTCATCTGCGAAAAGCATCCGAAGCGGTTCCGGCAGCTCCGGAACATTTCCGATTTTTCTTCCGGAAAATTCCCAGAAGTTTCCAGAATGATTCTGGCACCCTCCAAGAATTATCAAGCATGTGCCGAAACCAATTTGACTTAATGGTATCCCCTGAAACAACTTTTCAGTTTTACCGAAACTGTTCCGGTGTTCTCTCTGTGGAACTTTTCCGCTGTCCGAAACTTTTCCGGTGTCCGAAACTTTTCCGGTGATTTTCTCTCAGACTCCCTGTCTAGTATTCAGCAGATAGATGACCCTTAAGCGTGTGACCCTATAGGTTCGGTGAAGTATAGACATGACCCGGAACCCCTTCCGATCAATGATCAACATCGGAGCCGTGGACACCCATATTGACCCCTATACCCACACGAATGAATATTCGAGTGAACCTCCAGTTGCCGTGTGCTATTCCTGTTGCTTCGCGATATCTTACAAATACCCGAGGTGAGACATGTTGGCATCCCCGTGGATCAACAACTTGTCCACTATGCCAGTTGCCTCGTTACCGGTATTGTTCTCTTTTCTCGTTCCCGTGTTCCGGCATCCCCGTGATCAAATCACAAAGTGTCTGGCCAGACGATGATTGATACTGTAACACCGAGAGGGCCCAGAGATATCTCTCCATCGTCGGAGGAGCAAATCCCAATCTTGAGCTATCAAGTTACTTGACATACTTTTCCGTGAACCCGTAAGCCGCCGTAATAGCCACCCAGTAACGGATGACGTTTAACAAACCCCAAAGTTCACGAAGCAAGAACGAAGGAACTCGATACTCTCATGGTCTAAGGAATTATGCAAACATTAACTATCTCTGTGTTATAAACCATTAACTAGTGACGAATGTATCTCATAGCATAACATCAATTCGGGTCGATTCAACACAAGTGTTCTACCAACATTGCGCCCTCAAAATTGCCGGCATAGCCATGCCCATGATCAGGAAAACAGGATCATCATGCAATACTTGAGCCAGTCTTAGAGGCCAGACTAGAAATACATTTTACCGTTTATTATTCCACACGTGCATATGAGTCTTCCTCCGAGCCTCGTGGTTATTGCAGACTCGAGAACCATAGCAGTTATAGCATGGAACATAAACCTAATTATGAACAGGGAGATAATCAATAACATTTATTATTGCCTCTAGGGCATATCTCCTACAGACTCCCACTTGCACTAGAGTCAATAATCTAGTCAATGCTAATGTACTTTACACCTATGGCATACTAGTGTAAAATATGCTTCGCATGTGGTATAGCCTGATGTCCAACGGATATGACAACTTCAGCTCCGTGTGTAACTTTGCATATCCTTGCATTTTCACGCTTTCACAAAATTCATATTTTGTGTGGATTTGGCTTTGCATATGTGTGAATCATTGGTCGAAACCTGATTCCTCGGACTAAGCTATGGAGCAACTATCTGCAATAGTGTCCTATAGACCAAAGCCATCTTGGAACCATACTAAGTTCATGAATGAACTATATGATTCAACAACTTCTTTGTCGCTTCTTAAGCGTCAACATACTTAGCCTTTGTTATAGAATTCGCCACAGTATCTTGTTTGGAACAATTTCCAACTACCGTGCCATCATATTGTGTATTACACAAAACCCTTAACTTAAATCGAAAATCTTATGGAGCATTGATGAAGACTGTATCAATGTAATTACTTACAACGAGCACTTCATAATCTCTGCTTGCGAGAAAACATGTCATCACTACTACTCTAGTACTCAATGACATCTTTCACTGTTGTCCTATGATCAGTACTTTGATCACTTTGGTATCCATACTAGCAACAACTTTTGGAGTATCGAACATATCTGGTTGTTTTACATACCATGGAATACATGATTAATCCAAACACAAGAGTGTGTGGAATCTCCATCATGTATTTTACTCATCAGTGTTTTGGGACACCGAGTCTTGCAAAAACTCTTTCCATGTGACTTCGGCAAGAATCACTCCTTGGCGTTTTAAATGCTAAAAAGTTTTAGCATCTTGTCAATATGTATTCATTGCTTAGCCCCATTAGGTAAATCTATCTCCATAGATCATCATGCCTAATATTGAGGCTATTTAGCCCAAGCACTTCATCGGAAAAACTATTTTCAAATGAAGTCCTTATTCATGTCAAGAAATTTATTTCCAATTAACAATGTGTCAAGTACACAAGGTTTTTAGAAATATTATTATGCTCCCACTTACTTTCTTGAATCACAAGCATCTTCGATACCCTATTTGATGAAGTCAAACCCTTTGACCATTCCATCAAAAACGAAGATTCCAACTCCACTTTGCTCTCTTCTGTCCATCGCTGGAACTCTGAAGTTTGCATACTTACTAGCATCCTCTGGATCGACAAATTACTTTGGACTGTATCACATACAAGTCCTAGGTTTCATTTCCATCAGATGGAAATCCTTTTGTCATCCATGTTTCATATCTCATGATTGAAATATGTATTAATTGCTAGTTCAACCCGAACCGACTTTAAGCATCGCTACGGTGAGACAATCTCATCGTAGTCAACTCCTTGAACTTGTTATTGCAACAAGTCGAGCTTTATGGATAAAACATTTTATCCGTATCAGTTTTTAGTTCCATAAATATTCGTTAGATTCTAAGTCTTCCGAAAGGTGTATCAAGATCTTAATCTTGAATCACTTATATGGAAACTATCTCGGATTGTATTGGCATTTAGCCAATTCCGGAGTCAGGGCCCATCAACGCTTCCTTGTGAATCGTAGGTATACTGTTGTCTAACAACAATATCTCGTTTGCGCACCTGATAGGTTTGCACGAGCTTTGCCTACGTGGTTCAGCTGCAAGTTCGACCGAAGTCCATACATTTTATTGTAGAGACTTCCGTATCAGTCGCAGTAGGAAACTCCGGAATTACTTCCAAGGTCTCTTTCCTTTGATCTGATGACGAAGATACTATTTATCTCGTCGAGTTGCACTGTTCTCCCACTCACCTTTTTGAAAGAACCATTTTCTTCAAAAAGCATACCGTTCTTTGTGGCAAACCTATTTGCCTCGGTATTGTGGTGGGGAAATACCCAATGACTTGGGATAACCTACAAAGTAGCACTTGTCTTATTTGGAATAGGTTTGTAACCTTTTACACAAGCCCCATATTCCAAATGTTAAGAAAAGATATAACATGGTTGGGCGGACCATACCATGGCGTCATTTCAACAGACCTGATGGATCTCTTTTCAGTGTAAAAGCCGCAGTCTCTAAAGCATCACTCTTTAAAAGGGATAATGGCAAATCTCTTTATGTCATTTTTGATCTTACCATGTCATAAATGGTTCGATTACATCTTCACGGACTTTCCACTTGCAGTGGTATTCCGGGAGGTGCAAGTTATGAAACCCCTTTCACAACTCATCAGACATTCGCTAAACTTGTAACTCAAATATTCCTTTCTGCAATCGAATTGTAGAAACATAATTTTCTTGTTACAATATTTTCTTCTTCATTTTGAAAACCTTTCGAATGATTTCAAAAGATCCAGACTCACGTCTCATCAAGTAAATATCCATATATGTACTTGAGTCATTTCTGAAGATAGATAAATCCACTACTTGCAACAACATTTATTGGACTACACACATCATAATGTATGATCACCAATATGTTCTATGCTCGTTCCTTATGGCTTGTGAACGGTATTTCAGTCACTTCACTTTTCAGAGGAAAGTTGCAAGTGTCAGATGATTCAAAATCAAACGACTTCAAAATCCATCATAATGGAATTTTCCATGCGGGTTTCTCCAATGTGACCAAATGCAGTGCCACACTTGTGTGGTATTCTTTTAGTCTTGCGACATTTAGCGTCAGTGTTATGGATGTATCATATTTCCATCAAAATTCATAACATACATCCCATCTAGGATGGAAGCATGTCCCTTTATGTTATTCATAATACTGAACAACAATTATTGTTTTTATGAACAACTCTTTTGCAACAAACATTGTGCAATGGGCTAGAGTGTATGAAACTCTAAAATGAATTATGAAAGTAAACACAGAGGTAATATATTAATATCATTATTCATAACATACATCTCATTCATAATGAAAGTATGGCCCTTATGTTATTCATAACACCGAACATCAAAAGTTCTCTTATGAACAACCTTCTTGCAAGATACCTTATGCAAAGGGCTGGAGCGTGAAACTCCAAAAGAATTATGAAAATAAATACATAGGTAATACACCGATGGAAGGTATAGTAACATTTACTATGTTCCCTGTGTGTATCTTAACCTCATTCCTGGCTAGTCTTTCATGCCATAGTAGTTCTTTCATCGAGTTGCAACAGAATGCAATCAAGCGGGTATCTTTGTGATCAACTCACAATACCCAAGAATTAGTGATCAACATGTTTAACCATAATTCCCAAGAACTATATCTTTGACCAGCCTTCTATACATCAAAAACTTGTATGACATTCATACATGAGCTGGATATTCCAGTCTTCTTTCTTTCTGCCTTCATACTTCTAACAGTTTAACTTTCAGTATTTCTCCTACTCTCAGAAGAAGCACCCAACTTAAGAGTGGCGTTAGCCCCGGACTTCCTAGGCGTGAAAGTCTTACTAACACCCTTCAGACACTTCCTTTCTCTTTAAGTTGTTGTTTTATTCACCTTTCATCATATGACAGGCGTTCTCCTGGATCCCTCTCTTATCAGTCTAATGCATAGTAAACTCCTTTACTAATAGTTTGCAAACAAACATTGCTTTGGATATCTCATATCTTTTAGCCTTTGTCTTTCTCTGAAAATGATTTTCAGATTCCATGAATATCACATAACTATCCAAACTTTCGAAGTTCGGGTCTCATGGAAGCAAACATATTGCACTTTGACTGAAAAGGAATTCTAGCTTTTGGATCGAAGGACGAGAGTCACATGATCCATAACATTAGCGGGAGAATACCGAAAGCATGCGATAGGACAAAGTCCTTCTCGGCACTCTTGAGGACAATCCTCACATTACGTTACCAATCGTAAAGTTTTAACCAGATATTTAACAGCTATTCAATTTTAACAGGGAAGGTGGAAACGCGAGCCATTATTCTACAATTATTATGCAAATCACACTTAGACAGTGTTCAAAATTAATTGCACTAAGAATTAAAAGAATTAATTCTAAAGTGCGCTCCCACTAAAATCAATATCTCTCATAATTGATTGTGAGTGATACAAGACCCGCATTTAAATTGTTCGCCATTGGTGTAACACCACTGATGACGAAAATCTCAACCGGTAGGCCAACTTGCCAATCACATCTCTATGTGACTCTTGTTCATCTTTCGATGCGTGTGTTTCGAGCTCATGACGGTCATGCCTGAACGTCAAGACAACCAAGTGATCTCGCTGCGAGGTCTCAACTCACCCGCCTCACACTTCTCTAATCGTTCGTACCCGTGTGACACGGCGCACCCCGAAAAGATAGGTGCCGTGACGGTGCTACACTTGGGAGAACACTAACTACTTGATATTTTTGTGAGAGATCACCCTAATAAAAGCGACTACCGCGCAATCAAGAAGGGTGCATCATAAGGAATAAACATCTCAGGCAATTCATAATAGCATGATATGGTATAGCCCTTTCTGACGGAGAAGTCTTTCATTTCTTCGTCTTCGGCATTCGCGTCGGTGTTCTCCTTTGCGAAGATTGCCACCACCTTGTCGATGCACCAGATAATATTGCTATCTCTATAGCTAATAAAATAAGTGCACTACTTAAGGTTGACACGCAGGTCATTAAAGTGCAATCATATGGCTCCAGCCATCATGCCGAATCATGACACGCAGGTCATGTTAATCAAATTACATCATATAGTCATCTCATACATAATCAAATTATTATGAGCACTGCTATACCACATCATATGCACATGCAAACCCTCCTGCAAAACCAAGTTAGACGCCTCTAATCGGTCCATGCAAAAACTAGTTTTACGTGGCTTCTAAGGTTTCGAAACAAACCGAAGCTACCAACGTCCATCATCAAGTATGATAATTCAAGTTGCTAGATTAACTTTCCAGGGTGTATGAAACACGAGATAATAAAATCTCGAGCCCCATACTAAACTTCGTCATACGCGTGACCCCCGTGCAGATCATATCTGCATTGCCCTTTCGTCTGCGAAACATCCATCTTTCTTTAACTACGGTGGAACCCAAAGAACTGTTAGCACTTCGTTGATCTGTCAATCAGCATACTCAGGAGCAGCATGAAAGGATCGCGGATTGCCAGAACTTTGTGAGATTCCACCATGCTGTCAAGATCAGGACTACGCAAATTCAAGGGAAGCAACAGGAACATCGGGTAACAGATTTCATCTGCTACCCGCACAAATAATTTTCAGCAATAGATCTCATCTACTACCTAATTATATTGTGCAACACCCATACATCTCTATGTATTCTAGATCGCAACCTGCATATACGCATAGCACGGCTCTTGATGCCACTGTAGGGTAACGCAACAGAAAACAAAAATTTCCGACCTACGCACCAGCCCAGGACCACTATGGAGACTGCATACAAGGTTTGATCTTTTTTCGTTACCGACTCGTAGCGCAGCAGAAGAAGAGTCGATGACGATCGGCGGTGCAGATCCCCGCAGCTAGGATTTACAACCTCCCAACCGCGAGGATGTATACCCTCATCTGCCCCACGGACAGCCCTCCGGGAGGCGGACGGTGTCGCGGACAGCCCTTCGGGAGGACCATCGAAAACCGGACGGTCACTCGGACAGCCCTTCGGGAGGACCTTCGAAACTCGGACGGTCACACGGACGGCCCTTCGGGAGGCACTCTCGAACTAAGACCGAAA
The DNA here is from genome assembly GCA_039707655.1 of Elymus sibiricus. Classification (NCBI taxonomy): domain Eukaryota; kingdom Viridiplantae; phylum Streptophyta; class Magnoliopsida; order Poales; family Poaceae; genus Elymus; species Elymus sibiricus. Next base: position 279,564,899 of record CM077672.1, read on the forward strand.
CTACGATCTCTCTACAGAGTTGCACACATATGGTGTCATCTATCCGGCAGGGCTTCGCCGTCCAGAACTAGTTCCCACCGGAACCCAGACAGCCTTTCGGCTCTACGAAACTATTTCGCGGGGAGGGAGAGAGAAAGCCAGATCATGCATGGCACTTGTATGTGAGAAAGAGTGAGTTTGGGCAGCCCCCTCCACCTCTATTTATAGGAGAAGGAGGGGTGGAGGGGCTGAAATTTCAGCCACATCCATCCATGTCATCTCCAAGATATTTTGGAGCAAAAGCCTAAAAAGGTGGCTTTCCAAAAAGTAACCCAAAAAGCACTTTCACTATTCATGACGACATTTTTCAGCGTCCGTTCGAACTGAAAATATTTATGTGGGCTTAGAACATTTCCAGTACCCACTAAAATAAATTTTAATGCGTTCCGGAACAATTCCGGATTAGTGATTTTCATCTGCGAAAAGCATCCGAAGCGGTTCCGGCAGCTCCGGAACATTTCCGATTTTTCTTCCGGAAAATTCCCAGAAGTTTCCAGAATGATTCTGGCACCCTCCAAGAATTATCAAGCATGTGCCGAAACCAATTTGACTTAATGGTATCCCCTGAAACAACTTTTCAGTTTTACCGAAACTGTTCCGGTGTTCTCTCTGCGGAACTTTTCCGCTGTCCGAAACTTTTCCGGTGTCCGAAACATTTCCGGTGATTTTCTCTCAGACTCCCTGTCTAGTATTCAGCAGATAGATGACCCTTAAGCGTGTGACCCTATAGGTTCGGTGAAGCATAGACATGACCCAGAACCCCTTCCGATCAATGATCAACATCGGAGCCGTGGACACCCATATTGACCCCTATACCCACACGAATGAATATTCGAGTGAACCTCCAGTTGCCGTGTGCTATTCCTGTTGCTTCATGATATCTTACAAATACCCGAGGTGAGACATGTTGGCATCCCCGTGGATCAACAACTTGTCCACTATGCCAGTTACCTCGTTACCGGTATTGTTCTCTTTTCTCGTTCCCGTGTTCCGGCATCCCCGTGATCAAATCACAAAGTGTCTGGCCAGACGATGATGGATACCGTAAAACCGAGATGGCCCAGAGATATCTCTCCATCGTCGGAGGAGAAAATCCCAATCTTGAGCTATCAAGTTACTTGACATACTTTTCCGTGAACCCGTAAGCCGCCGTAATAGCCAACCAGTAACGGATGACGTTTAATAAACCCCAAAGTTCACGAAGCAAGCACGAAGGAACTCGATACTCTCATGGTCTAAGGAATTATGCAAACATTAACTATCTCTGTGTTATAAACCATTAACTAGTGACGAATGTATCTCATAGCATAACATCAATTCGGGTCGATTCAACACAAGTGTTCTACCAACATTGCGCCCTCAAAATTGCCGGCATAGCCATGCCCATGATCAGGAAAACAGGATCATCATGCAATACTTGAGCCAGTCTTAGAGGCCAGACTAGAAATACATTTTACCGTTTATTATTCCACACGTGCATATGAGTCTTCCTCCGAGCCTCGTGGTTATTGCAGACTCGAGAACCATAGCAATTATAGCATGGAACATAAACCTAATTATGAACAGGGAGATAATCAATAACATTTATTATTGCCTCTAGGGCATATCTCCTACACTACCTCCTCTCTAGTCTCAAACCCTCTATGACAACTATTCTTGTAACCGTTCACTTGCTCATGGCAAGTCTGTCAAGAACTATAGACTCCTCAAACCCTCCCTGAGTACACCACATACCACTTCATCTACCAAGGCAGAAGAATAAAATATCAACATGGAGGACAAGCAATCATATGGTGGATAAGGCTGGGTTTTTGACAAAATTAGGGCATGACTAAACTCAACGTCTTTCATTGCCTACAATGGTTAGCATCAGTAATAGCAATGTGGACAAGAACAATGCATCACTACAATGGTAAGCATAAGGGGAAACAATGTTGAGCATGCATCGCTGGCTTCGGGAGTGGGTACGCGCTGCTTCGGAGTCGGCGCGCGAGTGCGGACCTCCGCGGGAATGTATCCCACGCTGCGCAGCTCCAGAATGGTGCCCTACGTCACGAAGGAACTGCCCCAGTGCCCCTTGAGGTTGGGCTCCGCCATTGTTGAGGAAAAGGGCACTGAGGGGTCGGAGGAGCTCGGGATTGAATCTGAGCGATGGAGCTTGGGAGGCGATAGGCAGGGAAGCAAGGGAGCGTGTTGTTAGCCCCTCGCTCTTATATGGGCTGGTGAAAAGGCCAAGAGTCCCTCTAGCCGCGCTGGTGAAATCGCCATTAACCCGCAAAAGATGTCGTTATGCGTATAGGGAGAAACAAAATCTTAATGATATCCCTTAAAAAGTGGGCACGATCTCCGTTTCGATGGGACGCGCCAGTAAAAAGGTTGCCTCGGGTCGCGATTCGAGTGGGCAGTAACTGCTCGCCTGGTCATGGGTGGTGCCTCTTCGATAAAGTTGTCAGGCTGAGGGCACTGTTCACACCTACGCGGCGGGCCTTCGAGGCTAAGTAACCCCGTGTCCTCGGATGTGAAATGTTTTCCGAACAAGGAACACCACCCTTTTGGGGAGTGATTTGTGGCGGCCTTGGATAAAGAAAGGTGTCAACAGAAAGGAGGGAACTCGTCTGTCGAGCCAAGGACTCCGGATCCGAAGTTTTTAAAGACGAAGGGGTCGTCCTCGGCATAGAAGACCAGTTCGGAGGCTACTGACGGTGTCCTGGACTAGGGGGTCCCAACCTAGTCGGCCCATAGTCCTTGGGTTGGGCCCGAAGGCCCTCATCCTCATCCAGATGGACTCCGAAAGCCATGACGTGATCAAGATTGCACCTGCCGAAGACTTGGAGTATACCCCAAGACATCTCTTGCCGCCTCCATACGCATCCGTGGATACCGACTATGTAATCCTAGATGCCCTACCTGGCGTGTATATAAGCCAGAGGGTTTAGCCTGTAGAGGGGACGGAATCATAATTGCCATCCACCTAGCCTTAGGGTTAGACTTCTCCTGACGATCTCGAGGTAGATCAAGCTTGTACTCGATACTTCACCATCAATAGAATCAAAGCAGGACGTTGGGTATTAGCTCTTCGAGAGGGCCCGAACCTGGGTAAACACCCTCTCCTTTGTTCCTGTTACCATTGATCAGAGATCCACAGCTCGGGACCCCCTACCCCGAGGTCGGCCGGTTTTTACACCGACACCTGGTGCCCATTCATGTCTACTACACAACTTATTCTTGTAGACTCGTGTTGGGCCTCCAAGCGCATAGTTTTCTAGGACAGTAGCAATTTTCCCTCAAGTGGATGACCTAAGGTTTATCAATCCGTGGGAGGTGTAGGTTGAAGATGGTATCTCTCAAACAACCCTGCAACCAAATACAAGAAATCTCTTGTGTCCCCAACACACCCAATACAATGGTAAATTGTATAGGTGCACTAGTTCGGCGAAGAGATGGTGATAAAAGTGTAGTATGGATAGTAGATATAGGTTTTTGTAATCTAAAAATATAAAAACAGCAAGGTAGCAAGGAACAAAAGTGAGCACAAATGGTATTGCAATGCTTAAAAACAAGGCCTAGGGTTCATACTTTCACTAGTGCAATCTCTCAATAATGCTAACATAATTGGATCATATAACCATCCCTCAACGTGCGATAAAGAATCACTCCCAAGTTCCTATTAGCGGAGAACATAAGATAGAAATTGTTTGTAGGGTACGAAACCACCTCAAAGTTATCCTTTCCGATCGATCTATTGAGCTATTCCTATAAGTGTCACAAACAGCCCTAGAGTTCGTACTAAAATAACACCATATGATACACATCAACCAACTCTAATGTCACCTAGATACTCCAATGTCACCATAAGTATCCGTGAGTTGATTATACGATATGCATCAAACAACTTCATAATCATAATATTCAATCCACACAAAGAACTCCAAGGAGCACCCCAAAGTTTCTATCGGAGAAAAGATAATGAAAACGTGCATCAACCCCTATGCATAGATTACCCCAATGTCACCTCGGGAATCCGTGAGTTGAGTGCCAAAACATATATCAAGTGAATCAATATAATACCCCATTGTCACCACGGGTATTCATATGCAAGACATACATAAAGTGTTCTCAAATATGAAATATTCAATCCGACAATAACGAAGCCTCAAAGGGAAAAGATTTGATTCATCACAACAAGGATAGAGAGGGAAGAAACACCATATGATCCAACTATATTAACAAAGCTCGCGATACATCAAGATCGTGCCAAATCAAGAACACGAGAGAGAGAGGTAAAACACATAGCTACTGGTACAAACCCTCAGCCCCGAGGGTGAACTACTCCCTCCTCGTCATGGAGACCGCCGGGATGATGAAGATGGCCTCCGGTGATGCTTTCCCCCCTCCGGTAGGGTGCCGAAAAAGGGCTGTAGATGAGATCGTGGAGGTACAGAGGCTTCCGGTGGCGTAAAAACTCATCTAGGTTAACTTTCGAGGGTTTCTGAATATATATGATTTTTCAGCGTTGGAATCACGCAAAGAGGTGCCACAGGGGGCCCACGAGGCACCAGGGCGCGCCTGGGGGGGTGGCGCGCCCAGGTGGCTCATGGGGCCCCTATGGCTCTTCTGCTGCTTCCCCGAAGCTTCCTGGGTCCATTTTCTTTCAGAAAAAATCGTCAAAAGCTTTCGCTGCATTTGGACTTCATTTCATATGAATTTTCTGGAAAACCAAAAACAAGCAGAAAACAACAACTGGCATTGGGCACTAGGTCAATATGTTGGTCCATAAAAATCATATAAAAGCCATATAAAAATGCATCAAAATCATACAAAACTATAATAAACATGGCATGAATACTTCATAAATTTATAGATACGTTGGAGACGTATCAGCATCCCCAAGCTTAATTCCTACTCGTCCTCGAGTAGGTAAATGATAAAAGAAATAATTTATGAAGTGTGAATGCTAGCATAGTGCATAAATTTGATCAATGATAATTTCAATCACTTTTTCTAGCATCAATATATATCATAATCAGTAGCTCATCTCATAAAACTTCTCATGATCAAGTAGCAAGCTATTCACATGTTTAAAGTATAGGCCATAAACTTTCTTGAAAACTAACAAACTATGTTCTCAGTCATCAAACAATTACAATTCATCTTATTTTCAGGAAGGGTCTATGTAAGAGCTTTGATCTAGCAAATTCCACATACTCAACTATCATTTAGTCTTCCATGATTGCTGACACTCAAAGCATATTTTTAGAACAAACCGTTTCAGTCAAACACATAGGAAGATAGGGGCTTAATGTTTTGCCACCCAATTTATTTATCTCATGGATAATATCAACAATAATAACTCATGATCACCTATATTCAACTGGATATATGTGCCTGGATCATTCCCTACCACATGATGCTTGCCAACTAAAGAATAAATAGAGCGGAATAGGGATGAACATTAATGACTCTTGCATAAAAGTAAATACAGAAAAGTAAATACGGAAAAGTAAAAGATAGGCCCTTCGCAGAGGGAAGCAGAGGTTGTCATGCGCTTTTTGTTGTTGGATGCACAAGCTCTTAATGCAAAGGAACGTCACGTTATATTGCCCCTTGTGATAGCAACCTTTATTATGCAGTCTGTTGCTTTTATTTCTTTACCATCACAAGTTCGTACAACGCTTATTTTCCCTTGCAATAAAAGATCATACATATTTTAGGAGTAATTTTTATTGCTTTTTGCACCGATGACAACTTACTTGAAGGATCTTATTCAATCCATAGGTAGATATGGTGGACACTCATGGGAAGAAACTGGGTTTAAGGGTTTTTGGATGCACAAGTAGTATCTCTAGTTAGTACGAATTTTTGGCTAGCAAAAGATCCTAAGCAAGCACCACATGTTAGAGGATCCATGACAATATAACTTCTATGTGAATATAAACAAACATAACTCATTACGTTGTCTTCCTTGTCCAACGTCAACTACTTGATCAAGCTTGAAAATAATTAATGGGGGCTCACAATCATAGAAGATGTCCAAGATAGTATATTTATATGTGAAATTTCTCTTCCTTCAAAATTCTTTCATGAATTGTTCAATTGACCAATGCTATGTTTGTTAACTTTCAATAAATTTTACCACTTGTACTTCTTGTATGTGAAGTCACTACTCCCCATGGGAAAAGCATATGAAGCATATAAATTTCAACTTTATGATATTCAATTCATTCAATAATTTACTCATAGGATATAAGTGAAGAACAAGAGTAAATGACAAACTACTCCAAAAAGATATAAGTGAAGACCAAATGAGTAGTTAAGTAAATAGGTAGCTATGTGAGGACTCTCTCTCTCATTTAAAAATTTCATATCTTATTATTTTATTCAAACAGAAAATAAAACAAAATAAAATGACATTCCACGAATAGCACATATCATGTGAAGAAGCAAAAACTTAGGCTCAACCAAAACTGACCGATAATTGTTGATGAAGAAAAGTGGGATGCCTACCGGGGCATCCCCAAGCTTAGATGCTTGAGAATTCTTTGAAATATTATATTGGGATGCCTTGGGCATCCCCAAGCTTGAGCTTTTGTGTCTCCTTAATTCCTCTCATATCACGGTTTCTTTAAATCTTAAAAACTTCATCCACACAAAACTCAACAAGAACTCGTGAGATAAGTTAGTATAAATCAACTCAAAACCTCAACATTCTCTAATGTAGCAAATCACAAAAATTATAATTAAACATTGCATACTAAATGCCTCTGCATATTTAATACTCCTATCCTCAAATAGAATCATTAAACAAGCAAACATATGCAAACAATGCAACTATAACAGCAATCTGCCAAAACAGAACAGTCTGTAAAGAGTGAATAAGAATTCATACTTCCCTAACTCCAAAAATTCTGAAAACTTACCATGTGATATAGAACTCATGCATTCTTACTGTGTAAAAATTTCAGATTTTTATCACATTCTGACTATTCTGGACATAACAGAAAACTTTCTGTTTTCAAACAGCAACACATGAACTTGCAAACTGAGCATGGTAAAGGCTATAATTGGCATTTTATTGAACTAAAAGATACTAACCATTATTATTGATAACATCAAGCAAATCTCAACAAAATAAAATGATGTTCCAAGCAAAACTCATATTATGTGACGAATAAAAATATAGCTCCGAGTGAGGTTACCGATAGTGTTGAAGACGAAAGAGGGGATGCCTTCCGGGGCATCCCCAAGCTTAGTTACTTGGGTGTTCCTTGAATATTACCTTGGGATGCCTTGGGCATCCCCAATCTTAGGGTCTTGCCGGTCCTTATTCTCCTCATATCGATATCTCACCCAAAACTTGAAAACTTCAATCACACAAAACTTAACGGAACTTGTGAGATATGTTAGTATGATAAAAATAAATCATCCACTTAGGTACTGTCAAGGCAAGATTCATAATTGTTATCACATAATGGCTACTTTATTCTATCATTTCCACAATTTATATCTCATAATATAAGCTATGGAAACACTAAAACAAGCAAACTATGCATCGAAAACAGAATCTGTCAAAAACAGAACAGCATGTAGTGAGCGATTTAAAAACCATATTATGTACCTCCAAAAATTCTGAAAAATTAGGACAACGTAAACAATTTGTAACCCAATACTGTGTAAAAATTTCAGACGTTTTCCACGCTCTAGTACAGAATAAAAATTCCAGCACAGGACGTAAAAGTTTCTGTTTTTGCACAGAATCGAATCAACAAGTATTCACACTATCCCAAAGGCTTTACTTGGCACATTATTAAAAGAAAACATATAAAACATGATTAATACAGTAGCTTAATCATGTGAGCACACAAAAACAGTAGGGGTAAATATTGGGTTGTGTCCCAACAAGCACTTTTCTTTAATGTCTTTTAGCTAGGCATGATGATTTCAATGGTGCTCATATAGAGGTAAAGAATTGAAACATAACAGGAGCATCATGAAGCATATGACTAGCACATTTAAGCCTAACCCACTTCCTATGCATAGGGATTTTGTGAGCAAACAATTTATGGGAGCAAGAATCAACTAGCATTGGAAGGCAAAACAAGCATAACTTCAAAACTTTCAACATATAGAGAGGAAACTTGATATTATTGCAACACCTACAAGCATATGATCCTCTCTCATAATAATTTTCAGTAGCATAATGAATGAATTCAACAATATAGCTATCACATAAAGCATTCTTTTCATGATCCACAAGTATAGAAATTTTACTACTCTCCACATAAGCAATTTTCTTCTCATTCATAATAGTGGGAGCAAACTCAACAAAATAACTATCATGAGATACTTGATTGGCATAATCTAATTGAAAATTAAAATCATGATGACAAGTTTCATATTTATCATTATTCGTTATAGCATACATGTCATCACAATAATCATCATATATAGCAACTTTGTTGTCATAATCAATTGAAACCTCTTCCAAAATAGTGGATTCACCATTAAATAAAGTCATGACCTCTCTAAATCCACTTTCATCAATATAATTATTATAAATAGGAGGCATGCTATCATCATAATGAATTTTCTCATCAAAACTTGGGGGACTAAAAATTTCATCTTCATCAAACATAGCATCCCCAAGCTTATGGCTTTGCATATCACTAGCATCATGGATATTCAAAAAATTCATACTAGCAACATTGCAATCATGCTCATCATTTAAAGATTTTATGGCAAACATTTATTGAATTCTTCTTCTATCAATTGAGCACAATTATCGGAATCCTTATTTTCAAGAAAGACATTATAAAGATGAATAATATGAGGCAACCTCAATTCCATTTTTTTGTAGTTTTCTTTTATAAACCAAACTAGTGATAAAACAAGAAACTAAAAGATTCGATTGCAAGATCTAAAGATATACCTTCAAGCACCCACCTCCCCAGCAACGGCGCCAGAAAAGAGCTTGATGTCTACTACACAATTTATTCTTGTAGACTCGTGTTGGGCCTCCAAGCGTAGAGTTTTGTAGGACAGTAGCAATTTTCCCTCAAGTGGATGACCTAAGGTTTATCAATCCGTGGGAGGCGTAGGTTGAAGATGGTATCTCTCAAACAACCCTGCAACCAAATACAAGAAATCTCTTGTGTCCCCAACACACCCAATACAATGGTAAATTGTATAGGTGTACTCGTTCGGCGAAGAGATGGTGATAAAAATGTAGTATGGATAGTAGATATATGTTTTTGTAATCTAAAAATATAAAAACAGCAAGGTAGCAAGGAAGAAAAGTGAGCACAAACGGTATTCCAATGCTTAAAAACAAGGCCTAGGGTTCATACTTTCACTAGTGCAATCTCTCAATAATGCTAACATAATTGGATCATATAACCATCCCTCAACGTGCGATAAAGAATCACTCCCAAGTTCCTATTAGCGGAGAACATAAGATAGAAATTGTTTGTAGGGTACGAAACCACCTCAAAGTTATCCTTTCCGATCGATCTATTGAGCTATTCCTATAAGTGTCACAAACAGCCCTAGAGTTCGTACTAAAATAACACCATATGATACACATCAACCAACTCTAATGTCACCTAGATACTCCAATGTCACCACAAGTATTCGTGAGTTGATTATACGATATGCATCAAACAACTTCATAATCATAATATTCAATCCACACAAAGAACTCCAAGGAGCACCCCAAAGTTTCTATCGGAGAAAAGATAATGAAAACGTGCATCAACCCCTATGCATAGATTACCCCAATGTCACCTCGGGAATCCGCGAGTTGAGTGCCAAAACATATATCAAGTGAATCAATATAATACCCCATTGTCACCACGGGTATTCATATGCAAGACATACATCAAGTGTTCTCAAATCTGAAATATTCAATCCGACAATAACGAAACCTCAAAGGGAAAAAGATTCGATTCATCACAACAAGGATAGAGAGGGAAGAAACACCATATGATCCAACTATATTAACAAAGCTCGCGATACATCAAGATCGTGCCAAATCAAGAACACGGGAGAGAGAGGTAAAACACATAGCTACTGGTACAAACCCTCAGCTCCGAGGGTGAACTACTCCCTCCTCGTCATGGAGACCGCCGGGATGATGAAGATGGCCTCCGGTGATGCTTTCCCCCCTCCGACAGGGTACCGAAAAAGGGCTATAGATGAGATCGTGGAGGTACAGAGGCTTGCGGCGGCGTAAAAACTCATCTAGGTTAACTTTCGGGGGTTTCTGAATATATATATGATTTTTCAGCGTTGGAATCACGTAAAGAGGTGCCACAGGGGGCCCACGAGGCACCAGGGCGCGCCTGGGGGGGTGGCGCGCCCAGGTGGCTCGTGGGGCCCCTGTGGCTCTTCTGCTGCTTCCCCGAAGCTTCCTAGGTCAATTTCCTTCCAGAAAAAATTGTCAAAAAGTTTCGCTGCATTTGGACTTCATTTGATATGGATTTTCTGGAAAACCAAAAACAAGCAGAAAACAACAACTGGCACTGGGCACTAGGTCAATATGTTAGTCCATAAAAATTATATAAAAGCCATATAAAAATGCACCAAAATCATACAAACTATAATAAACATGGCATGAATACTTCATAAATTATAGATACGTTGGAGACGTATCACCCATGGGTACCCAAACACATGGGTCACATTGTTATCTTTAACAATGAGCCGCGTCTAATAGCCTGGCAGTCCATGTTAATAGAGTTAAGCGCCATCAGACTACTTCGGGTATGTGCTCTATTTTGTGGAATGGGTGATGAAAGTATGTTTCATGCTTTGGTGGCTTGTCCTAAGACAGTTGAGGAAAGTGCAGAATATTCCGAGGGGAGAGTTTTTCGATTTCCCGGGGCCTAATTGTATGCTTATCTTGTTGGATAAGTTAACCCCTTCAGTACGAGAGCAAAACTTATTCATGTTCTGGAGAGCTTGGCACTTACACAATAATCTAATTTTTGCGAAGGGGGGAGGGAGTCTGTTTCAAACTCTGCTAACTTTATGAATAACTATTGGACGTCGTTCTTGTCTTGCCATTCCAATGTAGAGTTGTTCCCTGGCGTCAAAGGTAAGGGAGTTGAGAATGGGTTAAGGCATGTTAATACTCCTCTGAGTATCTGTGAGGTATGGCAGCCTCCGCCTTTGGATTATATTAAGATCAATGTGGACGTCAGCTTTGTGGAGAGCATTTGTGTTGCGAGTGTGGGGGTTGTTGCCAGAAATTCGGCGGGCGACATCATTATCTCCTCTTGGGACTATATTGGTTTGTGTACAAGTGTTGATGAAGCGGAGCTTCGGGCATGTCTCACAGGTCTTTATATTGGTATCACTCTCCATAAGCCTATTATTTGGAAACACACTGTTGTTTTGTGGGTTCTCTCCTTGCACATGATGATAACCTTAATAGGTCGTCTCTCGTGGATCTGAAGAAGGAAGCTTTGGCCATCACAAAGCTACTTCAAATTTTAAGCTGACGAAGATCAATAGGAAGCCAATGTGGTGGCTCACCAGGTAGCTAAGTAGGTCTTATGGCTTTCTTTGTAATAGTTTTTCGTCCTGTGTGGCGAATGCTGTAAGGAACAATTGTATTAAACTTTTTAATTAATTAATATATGGGGTGTTTTTTTTAAATGAGTCGTCAGTGTTAAACTTTTTTTTAGAAACACCTGTAACTTTATTCATACTCATAACAATTACAGATACACTAATTTGGATCTAAGATCCAAGAAAACACAAAGTAACTCCTATGACTAAGAATTACAATGAAATCTCTTGAAAACACCTTCTTTCCGGAATTAATCTCTGCTCGAATAAATACTCCAAAGACTTCGGTAAAGAGGTTGCAATTGGACTGGAGCAACGATGGTGTCACTCTTTCACCCGCACGAACATTACCAATAATGGTTTTTGAAAGCGCCTTGAGTCGCCCATCCAAAAAGATGGGAAGCCTTGATCGATGAACATACTTGGGCCGGGGATGATCCCCTAGAAGTGCAGGCCGTCGAATCACTATATCTTCACCATGGTGTCGATGAAAGATTTCACCTTCACAAAGAATCAGACCAACAAAAAAAAAGCTTGACACAGCAACATAAACTCATCAGATCCGAATAATCGGATCTGCGAGGATAGAAAACTCTCTAACCTCATGGCATCGACAAAAGAACGAGAGGAAATTTATTCTCACAAAACTATAATGATCACTAGACGTTGACGAAGAACATAGAAGTCTTGAAGATCCGAGGTCCCCTCACCTCTCAGCGCCAAGATGGCAGCCGGAGGCAAGGGGACCTAAATTTCTCAGATGACGGCTTTTCCCTTGTCTTTGTGCGAGCAAGGGATGACGGCGGTCACCAGTGTTAACTTGATTAGCTTCAAACTCGACGACTCTAATTTTCGGTGCACGTTGTACGAGTGTGGCGTGTGTGTGTTGTACTCAATGTTTTCTAAAAAAAAAGTGCTTGCATTTCTCATATCTTTTGGAAGAAAAAAAAAACCCCGCATGGTCAATTGAATTCCACAACGGGGAAGAAGTTCAAGTGCCGTGACTGTACGGGTCATGTAACTTTAGTAGTTCTTTTTTTTTAGACAAGTAGTTCTTTTTTCGAATTAACTTTACTAGTTCATGACCATAGATTAGCACATAAAAGTGTACGGAATGCACATACCCCTTGGCGTTAAGCTTAAACCCAAGCATGCCGAATTATCAAACAAGCTCTCAAAGTAGCGGCCAACCCCGCCCCAGTGGGCGTAATGATGGGATTTATGATTGCGGCACAGTTGGCCTGCGTAGCCTAGCCGGTGCACGGCTCAAGTAAATCTTCTTCCAAAATGAAACAAGAAACAAAGGCTAGCCAGGTACTAGTACACCCTACGTCCATAATTTTCCATGTTTCCTCCTTTTGTGGCGGGGGAAAGGCGAGGGTGCTTTCTAGGAAATTTTGTTCCGGCGCAGAGGGGCAAGAAAGGCGTGTGGTACTCACGTCATAATGGCGTGGTGATGATATCAAGCGCACGCGGGGCCCATCCCATCCGGTGGCGGACGAGAAAAAGAACCTCGGTGGCGCCTTCGTCACTTCCAATTCACGTCGACGATGTGATCGTGATCCGTCCGTCCGTCCGTCACACGTCCACCTCTCCCCACCTGCGGTGCCGCGTTACGGCATTAGAGCAACTCCAACGCGCCGACGTAAACGGACGCGCGCTGACGCGCGCTTTGGCCGCTTTTCGTTCGTTTGGATCGGCCGTCCACTCGTCGTCTGTCCCGTTTTTCGTTTGGGTCGTCCGTGCGCCCAACGCGGCCGACCCATTTCATGTCCGCACATAAATTTTAAAAGGCCCGCGGCCATAGATCATGTCATCGCCCAGGGGTTCATGCCGGCGACATGCCAGCGGCCGGCATACATGTCAGCCTCCAAAAAACCCACAGCACAGTTCATGCTGGCGCACTTGCCAGAGGCCGGCACACATGCCAGCACACAAAAAAGGGGCGGAGTTCAACCACGCCATCTCGGCCATGGTCATGCCAGCACACTTGCCGGCATACAAAAAAAAGGATGGCGCTCTCCGCCATAGATCCCTCGTCATCGAACTTGAGCATGTTGGCTTGCATCTTCTCGAACCATGGTCTCTTCCTCGGCGACACCGTGCTCAAGTCCACCTTCATGATCTCCACCTCCGTCATCATGCTAGCGAGCGCCACTTCCTTTGCCTTGGTCTTCGCATTGACGGCCTCGATCTCGAGCATCTTCGCTTGTTTCTCCGCCTCCATCTCGAGCAACTTGGTTTGCTTCTCCGCATCGAGCTCAAGCCTCCTCCTTTGAATATCCATGAAGGCGTTCATTTGCTCTTCCTTGTCTTGCCGGCGCTTCTCCTCCCTTGTGTCCTTCTTGCTCATCATGCCCTCCAAAGTGGCATGCAAGGCAATCGACGCCGCATCGCGCTCGTCCTCCTTCTTGGAGTTGGTCTTCTCCCGCGGCCGTGGCTTATCGCCCTCCCCATGCTCCTCGACGACCCCCCCCCCCCCCACGCGCCTTGAGGGCAGCATATTGTGCTTTGAACTTCTCCTCCCCGTTGATGATCATCCAACAATGGGTGAGGTTGAAGGACTTGCCGTCATGTTGGGCCTTGAATGCCTCCAAAGCTTGAAATGCCTACAAATGAATACCATGCAAGCATGGTTAAATGGACGTGCTAGTAGACATGTAAAGCAAAACAGAAACAAAGATGGCCACATGTATACCATGTCTTTCATGCCGAGGCCGCTCACGCGGCGTGCCTGGATGCTCTCAAGGGTTGCGCTCTTGTTGTATGACCCTCCATCGCTTCGAGAGAGACACCCACCCGCGCTTGCTCTCCATTTGGTACGGCACGAACTTCTTGCGTTCATGGTACTCACGATGAACACGAAGCCAAAAGGTGAATGCCTTTTGCTCGGCGCCGACCTTGGGGTCTTGTCCAATGTCCCTCCAACACTCACAAAGGAGCTTGTCCTCCGGCTACGTGTACGCCTTCGTCCGCTTGCTTTTGCCCTTCTTATTTTCGCCGGCTTGGGCGGACAGCTCGTCTTCGAACAACGACTCCCCGTCGATGTCCATGTCATCTTCTTCCTGAAGGCCGTAGTCCTCCGGGAATTCGTGGTCAAGCGGGAAGGTGCTGCCCATGCCGACCTGGTCTTGCATGAAAGGGTCGTCCAAGCCATCTTGATCAAAGGTGGCGGGCATGAACGGCGCTCGACTGTCTTGGCTTTGGGTCTCATCGGGATCGAACGCAGCCACGCTTGCACCGCCTGCGAACATTATGTTCTCCATCATGAAACGGTTGGTTGTCTCGTCCTCACCGGTGGCCGGCATTCTGTCGAACAGGTTGCGGGCGTCGGGACGCATGTCGGCTGGTATCTCCCGCGGGCGCTTCCTCGCCCCTCAGGAGGATGATCCACCGGCCACCGGTGTTGCGTTTGAGGTCGATGGCCGTGAGCGCGGGCGTGGACGGTGCAACCACGCTCACCTCCGGCGAGCGTTCCACGGAGAAGCGGGAGGCTTGCGGATAGATATGGAAGCCTGGAATCGGCAGCGTAGCAGACGCGCGCGGCGACTCTGGTAGTGCCACCCGAGGGAATACCGACGAGCTCGTGCTGGCCGCGGCCACGGCGGCGCTGACGAGCCCGTGATGGCCAGGGTTTAACCCTAGGTAGAGCAGGGCCTCCTTTGTTGCCGCTGCGACTCAGGCACTGGTTTCCTCCTGCTGTGCGGCGGCGGAGAGGGCGGCGGCGGCCGCGGCTTCGAGCTTGCGTTCCTGCGCATGCCACCGGGTTCATACTTTCACTAGTGCTTAAAAACAAGGCCTAGGGTTCATACTTTCACTAGTGCAATCTCTCAACAATGCTAACATAATTGAATCATATAACAATCCCTCAACGTGCGACAAAGAATCACTCCAAAGTTCTTATCTAGCGGAGAACATAAGATAGAAATTGTTGTAGGGTACGAAACCACCTCAAAGTTATCTTTTTCGATCAATCTATTGAGCCATCCCTATAAGTGTCACAAACAGCCCTAGAGTTCGTACTAAAATAACACCATATGATACGCATCAACCAACTCTAATGTCACCTAGATACTCCAATGTCACCAGAAGTATCCATGAGTTTATTATACGATATGCATCAAACAACTTCATAATCATAATATTCAATCCAACACGAAGAACTTCAAAGAGTGCCCCAAGATTTCTACCGGAGAAAAGACAATGAAAACGTGCATCAACCTCTATGCATAGATTACCCCAATGTCACCTCGGGAATCCGCGAGTTGAGTGCCAAAACATAGATCAAGTGAATCAATATAATACCCCATTGCCACCACGGGTATTCATATGCAAGACATACATCAAGTGTTCTCAAATCCATAAAAGAATTCAATCCGATAATAGTGAAACCTCAAAGGTAAAAACTCAATTCATCACAACAAGATAGAAAGGGAGAAACACCATATGATCCAACTATATTAACAAAGCTCGCGGTACATCAAGATCGTGCCAAATCAAGAACACGAGAGATAGAGATCAAACACATAGCTACTTGTACATACCCCTAGCCTCGAGGGTGAACTACTCCCTCCTCGTCATGGAGACCGCCGGGATGATGAAGATGACCTTCGATGATGATTTCCCCCTCCGGCACGGTGCCGGAACAGGGCTGCAGATGGTATTTCGAAGGTACAGAGGCTTGCGGCGGCGGAGTCCAAATTCCAGGGTTATTTCTGGGGTTTCTCTATTTATAAGAATTTTTAGCGTTGGAATCACGCGAAGATGGGCCCACGAGGCATCACCACGCCATACCCCCCCTGGCACGCGGTGGTGGCTTGTGAGCACCTCGTAAGGCTTTTGGTCCTTCCACGAAGCTTCGCGGGTCTCTTTTGGTCCAAAAAAATCGTCAAAAAGTTTCGTCCAATTCCGAGAACTTTTATTTCTGCACAAAAAACAACACCACATGCGGTCATACTTATTGCGGCCAGCTACCGCGGGCCCACGTGTCAGCGACTGGAAGCGACGGGGGGGGCATCCTTTTTTAATCCATGCGTGGGGGGGGGGGCTCATCCACTTCCACCACTCCCGTCCACATGTAGCCCCCTCGCCGGTGACAGCCAACCCTAGCTTCCAACCAACCTTAGCTCCCGCCATGGGCTTATTCAGCAGCAGCGGCAAGGCCAAGGGCAAGCTCACCCCCGGCGCCAGCTCTTCCCGCGCGCCCCCTCCGCCGTCGTCGCCAGCGCGTGCGCGCCCGGGGAGGGAGCGTCTGCATATCCCAGGGCGCGGTGGCACTGGCGGTACCGGCAGCCGCTGCCGTACCCCGACGTGACGCTGCCGCACGACTAGCATCTGAATCCGGAGCGGATCCCGGTGCCGGCGGTGCCGCGCTCGCGGCGGGCACACGCGCAGGAGGTGCGCCGGCGCCGGGCGCTCCTCACGCCGGAGCAGCGTGCAATGCCTGCGTACGCGGCGGACTCCCCCGAATGGGAGTTCTGGTTTACCCTCGAGCACGAGGAGCAACGCCGCCGCGGTGTCCAGCACCAAATCGCGTACCCCCGGCCGCGCCCGGAGGTCAAGCCGGAGGAGGAGGCGGCATATTAGGCGGCGTTGGCGGCGGCGATGCAGACCTCTATCGAGGAGGAGCGACGCAAGGCGGAGGAGGAGGAGGAGGCCTACCAGGCTAGGCTGGCGGGGGCCATCGTCCTGTCTGCGGCGGGCGACTCCGTCCACGTTCCCCTCCTCGCCCCGCCGCCACCGCCACCGCTGCCGCACCCGACGCTCGTCGAGCCCAAGGCCGAGGAGACCCCACGTCGACCGGCCAGGTCCGCGAGTGGGTCAACCCCCCCCCCCCCCCCCCCCCCCCCCCCGTGTGGCTCGGCGCGACGCCGGCGCAAGAGGCTGCCTACCTCGAGCAGTGGAGGAAGCGCCCGCTGGCGGAAGAGCGCACCGACGGTGAGCGGCAGCTGGAGCTGGAGCGGGAGGCAGAGGCGGAGCGTCGGGAGATGGAGGAGGAGCGCGCCCACGCAGCAGCAGCGCAGCCACCGGCGGGGCAGACGCCTGAGGAGGCGGCGTGCGAGGCATGGGAGAGGGCCTTCGGCTGGGATGGGCCGACGCCGGTGTTCATCGACCTCACCGGCCCCAGGAAGGACGACGACGACGACTAGGGCAGCGCGCTGACCGCCGCCGCGTTTTATTAATGTTTTTTTAAGTTTATAAATGTTTAAGGACTTTTGGCTGGCGGTTGACCGGCCTTTTATGTTTAATTATGCTACACTATGTGTTTTTCGGCCGTCTATTTTGAAATTTCTTTTTTTTCGCGGGTGGATATGGGTCTAGCACCCTGTTGGCGCACCTGCCGACCCAAATCAGTAAGCGGACGCGCCCGTCCGCTTTGCCGACCCAAACAGACAAAAAGCGGGCAAAGCGCGCGTCCGTTTGGGTCGGCCGGTTGTAGTTGCTCTTAGCGGTCAAAGCTGCGTAAACTAATTACTGGTAGTCGCTTTTTTTAGCGAATTAGGGCAACTCCAACGCACGACCCCAAATGGACGTCTGTTTTGTCCGGATTTCGTCCGTTTGGGGGTGGCTATGGGGCCGTGTCTGCCCGGATTTCTGTTTGCGCCGGCCGTGCGCCCAACGCGCGGCCGCATCTTCGGCCGCATCTCGTCCACGTGCATGCATATGTGAATGTAATAGCGAAGGACACAAGATGCATGAAACATAAATGGCATGCCAACATGAATGGACACAAAATGAAAAAAACGAGAGGTTCATACCAAGTCACCAACGCCGAGGCCACCAACGCCAAGGCCACTCACAGGACGTGCTTCGACGCTCTCAAGCACGGCACAATACTTGTTGCACTCTTGTTGAATGAACCCCCATCTCTTTTGGATTGAGTTGATGTCGCGAGTGCTCACAAATTGGTAGGGGGCAAACTTCTTTCGCTCATGAAAGGTTTTGTGAACTCTCGACCAAAAGACGGATCCTTTTTGCTCGGCACCTCTCAACGGATCTTGGCCTATCTCCATCCAACTCTCGCAAATAAAAGTGTCCTCCTCTTGGGTATATGATCCCGTGCGAATGCTTTGCCTCCTCTTTTGTGCCTCGGCCCTTTGGGTGAGCTCATCGATAAACATCAATGGCTCCTCCGCAATGTCGACCTCATCTTCCTCATCTTCACAATACAAGTCATCTTCTTCATGCCATGAGTTGCCATGGTCGTCCTCATCTTCATCATCGCCCGCGAATTGAGTGTCACCATATTGGTCGCGGCCGTCCTGGCTTTGGGTCTCGTCGGGATCAAAAGCCTGGCCGTGGCCGTCGACGTAGAAGGCCTCGCCACGGCCCTCGAAGATGACGTTCTCCATGAACGCAGAGTAGTTTGGGTCGTCGGCCGTGGGCGTCGGCTGTGACATTTCGTCGAACAGCTTGCGGGCGCCGGCCATGCTGGCCGAAGGAAACGACCGGGGCTGCTTCCTTTGCGTCCCGTCGGACGGGTGGCCAGCGCCACTGTACCCTGGCGTTACGTTGAGGTCGATGACGCCCGCGGGCGTGGCCGGAGCGACCACGCTGCAATCCAGCGACGTGGAGAACCTTGTCTGCCCAAGGCCATGCAGTGGCGGCGCACGATACGCTGGCGTCTCGGGTGTGGTGGACGAGCGCGGGGACCGGTACTGTGGTGGACGAACCCGTGCTAGCCGTGGCGATGGCAGCGACCGAGAGAATGGCCGGCGGGGACCGAGAGAATGGCCGGAGGGAAAGTGGGAGGGGTGTGTCCCCGACGGGCGGGCCAGGGGAGGACAAGGCCGCGTGTCCCGCCCGTCCGCACGCTGTCCGCTTCGACGCAAGCGCGGCCGAAATTTGGGCCGGGAATGAGTCGAAACCGGACCGAAAACGGACATTTGTCCCTTTGCTCCCGCGCGTTGAGCCGCCTGTTCTGTCCGTTTACCCTTAAAAAAAGGACGCCGGCGTACCATTTGGGGGTCGCGCGTTGGAGTTGCCCTTAATGGTACTCGCTTTGTTCACTGGATGCGTAGTAATGTTAACCAAGAGAAATGGTCAAATGGCGTTCGTTGCAGCACGCATGCAAGCAAGCGGGCCTGCACGCTTTTGTTACGGGGGCGGATCTTGAGAGAGAAAGAGAGAAAGAAAACCTGTTGGAGGGAAACTTTCTAGGAGTACCTGACGTGCCTTCAAATGCACATGCAGAGGGACGCAATGATGTATCACACATACGAGTTCGGACAAAAAGGAAGAGCGGAAAAGGAGCGTGAAAAAGACCAACCAACACGACGAGCCGCGGCTAAAGCCAACCTTTTCTCCCCGGCCAACTTCGGCAGATCAACACCCTTTCCGTCCACGCAGTCCAGCCGGCCGGCCAGGCCAACGCCCGCGCGCCCCGCCGGAGGAGGGGGAGACTCGACTGGAGCGGTACCGGGCTACGGCGCTCGGACGGACGGACGGGGCCATAGTCTTCTTCTTCCTCGGAAGGACGAGTGCGCGCGTACTGCGTCTGCGTGGTGCGGCACACAATGATTCGGCTGGGTCGGGCCTCCCTCGGGCGGCGCGCGCGCGGCACGAGAAAAGGTGGCGGGCGATACCCGAAGGAAGGAAGGGAAATCGATCGAGGGCTGCCAAAAAGCCGCGCCGCGGCGCACACGGCAGCCCCGGACACAATCACGCGGCGCAGCAGCCTCTCTCGTCGCCTCGGCACGGCACGCGCGCGCAGGAACACTCCACCCAGGACCGAGAGGAGGCCGGAGGGGCAAAACGTGGCTCGCGCCCAGGTGCGCCTTTTCGTTCCCCGTCGGTTCCATCGGTGCCTCACCCTCACGCGGCCTAGCCAAGTAGCCTCCTAGGACATCGCAGCGGCAGCGGCAGCGGTAGGTCCTTCCCTCCCTGCTTTACGTGAGGGGCGTCAATGAGGAGCTTGGGCCAAACGGGGGGAGGCATGGCATCGGCATGGCATGCAGCGCAGAGCTCGTGTTCCCTGGCGCAGGGCACACCGGGCCTTTTTCTAATGACTGCCCCGCAGCGCTGGTCGGCTTTATACTCGGCGCGGCCGGGTCCACCGCGGTTGGCCTGCCTGCCGCCGGTGATGCGCGTAGGTTTCAAACTGTGCCCTGAATTGTCAAGTCGCAGCCCTGCTCCGACTTCCATTGGTTTCTTTTCTTTTCAATAGTAATAACGTGCTTCAAAATGTACTCCCCGGGGGCCGGGGCTCGTTTTTTCTTGGTGCATGCCTCGGTCGGAATTGCATACGTTCGTTTTGCTTTTGACCATAAATTTTGTGAAGCTATTCGGGTCACACAAGATAGTTGGTGCCCTGGTCAGTGATACAAGATCCCCCATCCTTTTTTTTATGCTGGAGATCCTTGCATAGTTGCATACCTATTGACTTCCAAAGAAATTGACAATGCTTACATGAATGAATGGGCTTCACCGAAAAATTTCCAGTAGGATAATCTTCAAGTTTAAGAGCATCTACAGCCGGGCGTCTCAAACTCGCCTCATATGCCCGGGCGGGCCGCCCGGTCACTGACCTGTCACGATTTTTCGACCCAGCCGGACGCCTCAAACGGGCCTCAAACGCCCGGGCTGACCGGCACCCCCCATATCCAGCCTAAATATGGGGCGGATATGGGGGCGTCCGGGCACGCCCGCCACGTCGGACTGACGGCGGGGTCCCACACAGAAACGCCCGGAAACCCGGCGGTCCGAAGCTCGTCTCCTCCGTCGGACCGCGTGGCGCCGCTCCGGCGGGCCGTGTAGTGCCTAGTCCGGCTATTTAAGTCGACCGGCGGCACCGAAACCCTACCATCCACATTTTTCCTCCGCCTGTCCGCTGCCGCCGCCACTTTCCACTCCACCCGTCCGCCTAGTAGCCATGCCCCCACGCCGTCGGGTGAGGAGCGAGCCATTTCTGACGCCGGAGCGCCGGCTCGAGCTCCTTGAGCAGATCCGGGCAAGGCGCGAAGCCCAGATCGCCGCGGGGCTACCTCCGGATGCAGTGGATCCAGAGAAGGAGGATGTGGGTGACGCCGGCGATGCGGATCTGCAGGCGGAGCAGCAGGCCATCCTCAATTCCATCCGGTCGGAGTTGGCTGCGGAGGCCAGACGCCGTCGCCGGCAGGAGATGGAGGCGCAGCAGGCCGCGGAGGAGGCGGAGATGCTCGCCTACATGGATGAGGTCGAGGAGGAGGATGATGAGCCGGAGCCCTCCAACCCGCCCGTCCAGCCGGCGCCCGGCACCGTCGTCGTGGACATCTCTGACGACGAAGAGTAGCTAGGGTAGTACGTAGTATGTAGTACGTAGGATTTCTTTTGCATGCTTTGTATGGATCTAGGTGTTCAAATATGAGAGAGTCGGATGCAGAGTGACTAATTTGAGGGGTGCCCGGTCAGTGTCCGCGGACGCGCCCGGTCACGTCCGCGGGCGTTTGAGCGATCGGATTTGCAAAGTCCGGCTGTAGATGCTCTAAGGAAGCACTTAGTTTCCTTTCGTTTCGAGGTAAGCCCATGAGCAAAGAAAAGAAGACAACAAATGTTGCTTATCAGCTACAGACTACTGAGTAACCTGACTTTTAAGAAGGTATTTTCACAAAATTACACTTGTATGTGTCGACTATGTCAATCTCAAGATTTGTTTTCTGTCTTTCATGATATACAAGCATGTTTGTGAGCACCTAGCATCTACAATGTGTACCTAAAAAAAAAAAATCCTTGATACCACATATTTGGAAGATACGACATATTTGGAAGCACATTGGGCTTGTTTATGAATAATTTATGAACATATGTCATGCCACAACATGTGAACTTGTAAAATTCGACCGATAGTTTCAACATCGATGGCCTGCCAAAAGAAAATAAATGAACACTTTCAATTGCATTAATATTTAGTTAACCTTTTTCGTACTAGACAACACTTGCTCATATTTTAGGACAAAAATTGTATGTTCATGAAGTTACCTCCACTATTCTTCATATTTAAACCACAAAATATCAATACATACAACACATATTTTGTATTATTAGATTCATCATGAAGTGTACTTTTATGTTGTATTTATTAGTATTTTAGATGTTGATAGTTTGTTCAATGAACTTGTCAAATATATACATGTTTGGCTTTTGAAAAACAAATTATGTATTGCATTTTTGAACGGGGGAGTAGTAACAAGTGAGTCCTTAACACCATGCTGGGGGAAGCACAATGGGTTTATTTAAGAATTATGAGCACCCACGTCATGCTATAACATGTGAACTTGTAAAATCTCAAGTGATAACTTCACCATCTATGACCTGCAAAAACAAAAGAAATAGACACTTTCAGTTAAATTATTATTTACGTAATTTATTTGTATTGGACAACACTTGCTCATATTTTTGATTGAAATTTGTAGGTTCCACTTTTTTTTCTTTCATACTTCCTGGAAACTGTGAAGTGCGTCTACACCAAGCGCACATGTTAAGATGTGACATTCCACTAAGGGCCTTTTTGATTCACAGTTTTTTTAAATGCAAGAATAAGAAAGAAAAAAACAAGAATAGAGTGTTATGACATATTGAATACTACATGATCGTTTATAGAGAAAACACATGATTCTTCACGTGAATTTGAAGTGGGCGAGGCCTCGTTTGGTTACATGAATTTTGTAGGAATTCTAAAGGATAAAAAATTTGTAGGAAAAATTCCTTTGCAACCCTTTGTTTGTAGGAAACCAATCCTTCACAATTCAAAGGAAAAAAAAAATATTAGCCTAGACTTAATGAAAAAAGTCATATCATATGAATCAAATTACATTTCTTTTCCTATAGGAAATGAGGTACATTTCATCTCACTTCATATGGTTTTTGTATTCACATGATATTCCTATCCTATGAACCAAACAAATCCTAGTTGTTTTCTTCTAGAATCCATGACAGATGAATCATCACAAGAAGAAAATACTTATGTCTTACAATCCTACCAATCAAAGAGGCCCCAATAAAGTATCATAAAAAATAGTAATAGAAAGTTCTTAAGAAAAAATTCTATGGAAACTATTACTAGTACAGATGAATCATAAGAAAAAAAAATCGTATAGATTACAATTCTACCAATCAAAGAGCCCTAACAAAGTGTATCATAAGCCCGCAACCAAAAAAAAAGTGTATCATAAAAAACAACAAACAGCACCAAATCGTAGGCCTGAAGCATGCTAGAGCCCGGCGATCATTCTCACTCACGAGCACTCCCACTCGTAGCCAGCCAGCCGGCCACCCCGCTGGTGCGGCGGTGCATGCGTGCGTCCACTGTACACAAACCGCACGACACGAAGCAGACACGAGCCGAAAAAACAACTCTTTGCAGAGGCAAAAAGGCCGGGCCCACATGCCGCTCCCTCCCTCGCATGCACAGCGCCGTACAGGAAGGATTGCTTGCCGTCTCCACCACTGCCGCCCCGCGGAGCCAAAAGGGCGCGACGAAAAGCCCCGATGCGCCGTGGCCACGGGCGGCGAGCGGGCTTAAAAGGCAAGCGAGAACCCCCAGTTTGACCGGGAAAGAAAGCAGCGGATCGATCGGAGCAGCCACTACCGTCTCTCCACCACCACCACCACCTCCTCCACCCACCTCCACGAAGCCAGCCAAGAGCGGCCGACGGCGACATGTGGGAAGGGGGCGTGCACGGGAGCCACCAGGACGCCGCGCGCCTGCTGCCCCCCTGGCTCGGAGGAGGCCCGGCCGCGTTCGCCGACCCGGTCGGCGCCGCGGTTGGGGCCGGGTTCGGGGTCGGCGGCTACGCGTGCGACGTCGTCGGGCAAGCAGGCGGGGTGTTCGGGTTCGGGTTCGAGGCGGCCGTCGTCGCGGCGCAGCAGCAGCAGCAGCAGCGCGCGGCCGAGGCGGCGGCGGCGGCCGGGGGCAGCAAGGCCGTCGTGTCGGGGCTGCTCGGGAGCCTGCAGGCGGAGCTGGGCCGGATGAACGCAGGGGAGATCATGGACGCCAAGGCGCTTGCGGCGTCGCGCAGCCACAGCGAGGCCGAGCGCCGCCGCCGGCAGCGGATCAACGGCCACCTCGCCAGGCTCCGCAGCCTCCTCCCCAACACCACCAAGGTAATACTACGTGATTCGATGAGTCGATCATCATATGTATTTACGCACGAACACCTTCTCGATCATCTAAAACCATAAATTCTTGCACGCATGTGCCATCTTCCCGATCCCTAATTACCTCACTGATCATCTCGCGATTGGTGGTCTTGTCCTAGACTCCTCGTCCTAGTTACTCGTTTGATCTTCGATCTCAAATTACCACCAGCACCAAACTGTTAATTTGGTTCCTTTTTATGTGCATGGTGGCAGTCTTAGCTAAGCTAGGTGTTGCACCTATAATGGCAAAGACGTGCAAGATCGATCCACAATGGAACAGTTTCACGGATCTTGCCTACAGGCTACTACTGTGATCACAGATTCACAGTGCCAAAACACAATGAAACAAGAATCAGGGCTTGTAAGCCGGCAGCTGGTGCTGACCTTCATTTGCTAGGTTTTTCACGAATATGCATATAGCAATACTAGACTCGATCAATTTCACTAGCCTGCATGCTGTAACCTCTAGGTAGCTTGCTAAGATTTTCATTATCGAGAAAAAAAAGGAACGCATACTAACCTGTGGTGAAGGTTACAATGCAAAAATAACCTGTGTTAAAAATTGCAGTTTGCATCGATCCTTTCTTCTAGTCAATTATAGACATGTTCTTTGTCTGTGGTTCTACTCGATCTAGCAGTATGCTGATATTTCATCTCGAGATGGGATTAAAAGGTACGTACATGGTGTGATCTGAGTGATACAAGGTGAACATACGGTTAGGAGGGAAAATCTTTCATTAACCAGGTGATCTCCATTAGTGGCAATGGGGCAGGACGCACCCACTCGCCGCACGACGTATGTGCTCCCGTACTCGTGACAAGACTTGAGGGGCCGCCAGGGCAAGAAATCTTTCATACGCCGGGGAAACCGCTGCTTCTGCTCGGAGATCGAGCAGGAGAAAAAAAAAGAGCAAAGTGAGAGAGACAATAATGAACTCCATAGATATGCATATGCACCTACATGACACCAGTCGTCACAGCACCACGCGCACCTACACCCATGCGCCTAGCTAAGCTAAAGCCCAAAAAGACATGAGAATGCAGCGGAAAGCTGCACCGCGACCGCATTTCTTGCCACCTTTTTCTCCACGCTCACACCAGCCTGATCATCATTTTCTCCACGCTCCATTCTCCTACTATATTGTATTAACGGCTTGTAATCGCATGTGGTTTGCGGTCGTGTGCGTGCAGACGGACAAGGCGTCGCTGCTTGCCGAGGTGCTGGAGCACGTCAAGGAGCTGAAGCGGCAGACGTCGGCGATGACGATGATGGCCGCCGCCGTCGGGGGCGATGAGGACGACGACGCCGGGCCAGTGCAGATGCTGCCGACGGAGGCCGACGAGCTGGGCGTCGACGCGGCGGAAGACGTGGAGGGGCGGCTCGTGGTGCGGGCGTCGCTGTGCTGCGAGGACCGCCCGGACCTCATCCCCGACATCATCCGGGCGCTCGCGGCGCTCCGGCTGCGCGCGCACCGGGCGGAGATCACCACGCTGGGCGGGCGCGTCCGGAGCGTGCTCCTCATCACGGCGGAGGAGGGCGAGGAGGGCGGCGACGAGGGCGGTGACGGCATCGACGAGGAGTGCGCCGCATCTCACCGGAGGCACGAGTGCATCGCGTCGGTCCAGGAGGCGCTGCGCGGCGTCATGGACCGCAGGGCGGCGTGCAGCAACGACACGTCGTCGTCCGGCGGTGGCGGCGGCGGCGGCGGGAGCATCAAGAGGCAGCGCATGAACTACGGGGCGCACGAGCAGTGCTCGGTTTAGCCGCGCACCGGCATTATCCAAGATCGCAGAAGCTGCATGCATTGCGCATGCGTCTTGGCGATTAGCGTAGCTAGCTAAAGTTTTAGTCATCGCATGCTTTGGGGTGTGGTCCTTTGGGTATAATGGGGGGCAAACGTGAAACTGCAAGAGAGGGAGAGTTTTATGCATCCCTTTTAGTATGTTCTTGTGCATGGATGCATGTATGCTACGACGCAAGTGTATACCTTGGGAGATGGGGGGTGAGAGCTCTTTCAAGTCAGCCTTCGTATGGGGCGGGTGATGTGGGTGTACAAATGTGCTATCTCTGGGTATAATGGAAGGTGGTATTGGCTTTACATGTTTGCATTTGGAGTTGGAGTTGTGTCATGCTGGATTTTGATTAGCTCTTGTGTGCTAGCTCTAGCTGATCACGTTGCATTCATAGATTCAGAAACGTTGCATTTTGGTTAAAATCTCGATTTTAGTTGAGCAAATGCATGGGTTAAGTCACATTGAACTACTACTACCTCCGATCAAAAAAAAAAGTGTCGTGGCTTTAGTTCAAAACTAAAGCCACAACACTTTTTTTTTTTTTTTGGATCGGAGAGGCTCATGTAGTTTCTAGACGTCTGTTGAGTCATTTGCTAGTTAAGGCTGTTGTGTTTGTGTTCACCTGTAAAACCTTTTTGTATTCTCCTCTTATATAAGATCATATAACAAGCTGGTTATAGCTAGTCGAGGCAGAGAGGAACTTGTCAGTCCTATGCTCTTATTCCACAAGTCTGTGTCTACCTCTGTATACATATGTGTCCTTGGCCATAGTTAGATCTTTGCGTCCAACATATATCTGACTCTTATGTGACAAAAACTAACATACTCGTTTATCTTTCTTTCTTCTCTCGTAGGGCGACTAGGGAAAGCTTTCGTCCCCCCGGACAAAAACTAACATACTCGTTTATCTTTCTTTCTTCTCTCGTAGGGCGACTAGGGTTCGTCCCCCCGATCTTCGCCGGCGAGCGGTGGATTCGTCTCCCCTCTACCTGCCACTCCGGTGGCCGGTGATGTGGAAGGGAATCCTCGTGCCTCTGCTCCGGCAAGTAGATATGATAGGGTTTTAGTCAGCACCGCTTCTTCTTCGAGTCAGTCTTAGGGGCTCTGATCCTCCTCGAGTTCGTCTGTCGGGGCGGATTAAACGGAGCTCCAGCGTAGTTTGTTTTCGGGGTGGCGAGGTTAGAATTTCTCATCGTGCATACACAATGACGAGATTTGGTGGTCATGTTCTTCAGATCGATTAAAGGGTGCAACGATGACCACTGTGGCTCCGAGACGCTGGTCCTTAGGGGCACGTGCATGAAGACTTCCCGGCTGTCATCAACAAGATCAGGCCAGCTCCGGTATGGGAACGGCGATAGTGGTACATCGACGACTCGATCCGCGGCAGCGGTTGTTCGGTGGTCCAGGGCCCTCAATGTAAATTTTTATTATGTTTGCGTCCTTTGTACTTTTGATGAACTTTAATAATAGAATTGGGTTCTTTTTAAAAATAAATAACATGATAATAAGACACAAGTTATATCCAACATATGACAATAATACGGCATTAAGTTTCTACTAGCTGATGTCTAGGGTTTCTTCGATCGAGATTGCTCCTTCGACGGTGAGGAAAATATAGGTAGATGGATTCCCTCTAGCCTATTTCAAGCTTGGAGGGGCCTCCATAAGACACTGTATCTTTACCGTTTTAGCATGTTTAACTTTCTGCAATCGTGATATTTAATACTCGTACTTGAATAATAAATTTCAACTTCAAGGTTTCCATGAGAAGGGAAAGATTGATATCCTATGACGAGTTCGCCATTTACGATGTTTCTCTTTATTAGATCTAGTGGTTATTCACTAATACAGAATCGGACATTGAAGGCGGTTTCGGTACATGGGCCGCGGCGGTTCCCCATTCCGTCACAAAGCCGGTGTCGTTAATACTCGGGTCATCATAGGTGGTTTCCATAACAGCCTGCGGCAGTACTCCCACCTCAGATGGTTTACGTATACAACCGCCTCCAATGCCTGGATGCCTTGAGGCAGTTATACATTTGGAACCACCTCGTATTATCTATAATTACATGCGGTTTCTAAAGCAGAACCGCCTGTGATGCTTTTATTTTATTTTTTAATCATATTTTTTTCATGTTTAAACAACATTCAAAATACACACCCACAACATTTCCATAAGACACTTCCACATTCATATCACATTGGCATTGCATTTCATAAATAGATTCATACACATCCAATAGTCTAGGGGGCAACATCTACATTGTGTCTAGGGTCAACATATGCAATATTCTTAAGATAATGAGGTCGGTGACACTGCATATTTCACATTCCAAAAAGTCCTTCGACTTACTGGAAAGAGCGCCATCTTCTGATATTATTGGTGAAAAGTGATCGGACCTACAATATACATGGATTTGCATAAGAATGTAGTATGTAGTTCATATGAATTTAACAAATTGCAAACTTACAAATGATGCACTTGTACTGTCCTTGTCGTACGCCTCCACTGGACTCTTTTTGTGCAGTGCAACTAAAATAGAGCGGCGTCACTGTCGTGGTTTTGACACGGCAGATGTCCTCATGAAAGGACTTAGTGATGAGGCCATCTGTGACCGCCCAAGACCGAGACCTCCATTATATTTGTGATATGTTCATGCTTGCATGCTTGTGATGTTTGTTTTATTTTATTTTGCATTATGCATCATCTCCATAATCTTGTTTTGACCGTTTTCCTTTTAATTTTGTTCATGTGCATTGCAACTTCTTCTTCTTCCTCTTCCTTTGATGCTTCCTTTAAGTTCATGATCAACTACAAACTCCATGTCTTGCTCATTGCACTGAAGTTTTCAAATTCCTTATAGTGCAACTTCTCTTCTTTTCCCCATTCATTCATTTTATTTATTTGAGTCACATTTTAGTTGCTCAAATAAATGTTCCTGTGGTGCCCATAAATCATATTTATTATGTTGGATCACCATCTAAATTTTCAGCCATTTAGCATTTGTTCGAATGGGTTTCAAAATTCAAACAGTTTGAATTTTATTCAAACTTGCCTCAAAGTTTATCTTCCAAAAATCCCACGGCTAATTTTATAAAATTCTCCATATTTTTCCGAGTCCAGGAAAATTTACCCCATGCCCAAATTCCTTCCCTAATCCTTTCTTTTCTCTCATTTTCTTTCTTCCTATTTTTTTTCTGTTTTTGGAAAAGAAGAAAGAGAGAGGGAGCCACCGCCAGCCCAGCCGGCCCAAGGCCCAGCCGCCTCCTCCTAACCTATAACCCTAGCTCTCTCCCTCGATCCCCCACTCCCCCTCGTCTCCTCCACCTCGCGCCGCCAGGGGAGAGCCTCCTGCTCGATCCCCTTCTCCCCCTGTGCGCTGCACGCACACACACTACACACGATCCGCCCGACATCCAGGGCATCCGCCGGCCTCGCCCTTCCCCGCTCGTCCTCCTGCTCCGCCGCGGCTGCGCCGCAGAGCCAACCTCCATCGCCGATCCGCCCCGACTCCTCTCTTCGTCGACCTCCTCGCAGCCCCTGCTGCCGGCGACCTCGACGGCAGGAGCGAGCACAACGCCACCCACGTCCTCCGTCGAGCCCCTTGTTGCCTCCTTCTCCAACCAACAGGACCACCACGACCACCGCTCGTTTGACTCGCGGCCCCTGTCCCGGACCGCTCCTGCCCGAGCTCCGGCGCCCATGCCACCTCCTCCTGCTGCGTCCAGGGCCTCGATGGCCTTCTGCCCGAGCCACCACGACCACAGGGTCGACTCCCGCATCCCATGGCCGCCACTTCTACATGATGCTTCGCCTGGCCTCCGCCCCGTACACCTCCTGGACGCCTCTGTTGTGTGTTGCTCCACCTGGCCCAACGAGCTCCTTGGCCCCTGTTCATGCCCCAACACCGCCGTCGTTTGCCTTCTCAAGCAGTTCCCGTTGCCTTCTCAAGCAGTTCCCGTTGGCCTTGGCTTCGAGACCACCATGCAGTGGCCAGAACCACACCAAGTTGTTGCCTCTTGCACCTGCGATGTGTTGCGTGGACGCATTCGAAACCGGATTTGAACCTCAAGCGCCAAGTACCCCGAAGACCCCGGATTCGTCAAGTTCCACTTCGACAAGTGTACCTCTACGTCTTCGATTCGCCAAGTACCGCACCAGACGCCAAGTGCAACGATGCACCAAGTACCTCTACGAACGACACTGGCCGTCTACGAACGTGTACAACTACCATCCCGTGCATGTCACCAAGTACCACGGCATCGACGACCCTGACGACCCTTCAAGTTCGACTACGGTTGCCGTGTACGACTATCGTCGCCCCGAAGACGTTGGATTCGTCAAGTTCCTCTAAAAAACATGTACCACTACCTCCACTACGTCCCGTGTACAACCACACCGCACCGAACTCGATCCGGTCTGAAAACGCACGCTTCGGAGGTATAACCACCGAGACTACCGCCCGTGGATGAATGCATGTGTTGTATGAGATGCTCGTGTTCGCACCATGTCCGAATTGTTTCGTGCCCGTTCCCCGTTTCCATGCCACCGACACGTGGGACCCCCGGTTATCGGGATCACTCCCTGTCACTCCTTCATGTTCCGTACACTTGCTCTTTTGCACCGGTGTCTCAATGAGTCACCGGATCACCGGAATGTTGCCGTGGCACCATTTCCGTTTTTCACTGTCGTGGCACCTATTTCTTTCCGCCATGGCGACAAATGCTCCATATCATGCTTAATGTCAACATCTTCATAAACATTGCATATAACTTGGATATGTCATCCTCATGCATATAATAACTCATGAACCGTGCATCGGATTAAAATGAATCATATGTGTAAAATGCTTAGAATTTCATGTAGTTTCATAATATGCACTTTCATCCATGTTAAATATGCTAAAAATGTTGTTTGCATTTAATTTGCATAAATGACATGTTAAAATGATTTATTTCATAACTAAATAACTGTAGCTCCGATTTAAATGAATTATATATGTAACTTGATTAGAAAAATGTGTAGATTAACATGGTGCACTTTATTTTGCTGTTTAACAACATTAAAATTGTGTTTTAGGCAGAAAAGTACTAATTTCGAAAATTACATATGGGGATTTTTCGGATTTGTTCTTGGTTGTTTCCGGCCTCATTTAAATTGCCTAGATAGGTAGTTTAATTATGCTTCACCTCTTGCCATGTTTAACAATATTTAATCTTATCATGTACATAAACGGGAGTGAACTAAAATATTTGAGTGTGGAGTTTCGTCAATATGCAAATTGTTGCATATTGAGCTTCACTTAATGTGTAGTATTTGATTGTTGCACTTTGTCATGCCATGCCTATTTAAAACTTGACATGCATCATACTTGGTTGTGCATCATGCCATGATTATGCTTGTTTGTTTATCATGTTGTTGCTTCTTTCCGGTTGTGCTTCTTCTCGTTAGTTCCTGTTTCGGAGTGTGAGGATTCGTTCGACTACGCTTGTTCGTCTTCTTCATGGACTCGATCTTCTTCCAAGCGGGATTTCAGGCAAGATGATCATGACCTTGGATATTTCTACTATCTTTGCTTGCTAGTTGTCTCGTTGCTATCGCTATGTCGCGCTTTCTACCACATATATGTCAGCCTCCCATATGCCATGATACAGCCTCTAACCACACTTACCCAGCAAACCGTTGTTTGGCTATGTTACCGCTTTGCTCAGCCCCTTTCTTATAGCGTTGCTAGTTGCAGGTGCAGTTTCAGGTTGTTCCATGTTGGGACATGGATATCATGGGATATCACAAAATCTCTTATTTAATTAATGCATCTATATACTTGGTAATGGGTGGAAGGCTCGGCCTTTTGCCTGGTGTTTTATTCCACTCATGCCGCCCTAGTTTCCGTAATACCGGTGTTATGTTCCTTGATGAGCGCTTCAAACACATGTGGGGCATATGGGAACCCCCCTGATCATTCATTTTAGGATAAACTTCTCCAGCAAGGCCCAACATTGGTTTTAACATTTGCCAACATAATAATACTGAAATTAATTAATTAATGCATAGGGGCTGATCACCTCGGGGATCTATTTAATTCAACATAATACAGGTGGGCCAGTGCTGATGGTGCTGTTCCAAACTAGAGCCACTTGCGGCGCCACCTGGGGCAACTCGGGTTCTTGGCTGTCGTACGTAGTGTTCATCCGCCGTGTCCTGAGAACGAGATACGCGGCTCCTATCGGGATTGTCGACACGTCGGGAGGTCTTGCTGGTTTAGTTTTACCTTTTATGAATGACTTGTCCATCGGAATTCCTTATCGTAAGCATCGTGTTATCATGGTGTGAGGATTTTCGATCGGATGCGTGTGGTAATTTATAATGGACTACTTGGAGCACCCCTGCAGGGTTAAATCTTTCGCGAAGCCGTGCCCGCGGTTATGTGGCGACTTGGAAATTTATAACCTCCGATTGTATAGAACTTGACACTAATTCTAATTAAAATACACCAACCGCGTGCGTAACCGTGATTGTCTCTTTTCGAGGGAGTTCGGGAAGAGAACATGGTGGGGTTATGTTTGTACTCGTAAGTAGGTGTTCAGGATCACTTCTTGATCATTATTAGTTTGCGACCATTATGCGTAGTTACTCTTCTTATTCTTGTACTCATAAGTTAGCCACCATACAATGCTTAGTGCTTGCTGCAACCTCACCACCTTACCCTTCCATACCCATTTAAGCTTTGATAGTCTTGCTACCCATGGTTACGGGATTGCTGAGTCCTCATGGCTCACAGATTACTACAACAACAGATGCAGGTACAGGTAACGCGATGACTTGACGTGAGAGCGATGCTTGTTTGCTTTTGGAGTTCTTCTCCTGCTTATTCTTCTTCGTCGATCATGGGATAGGTTCCGGGTCGGCAGCCTGGGCTAGCAGGGTGGATGTCGTTCTTCTTTTCGTTTGATTTCATCCGTAGTCGGATTCTGCTCTTCTGTATGATGATTGCTATGTATTGATGTATTGATGTATTCATACTGTAGCTTGTGGCGAGTGTAAGCCTTTATCTAGTATTCTCGTCTATTCAGTACATGGTATGTTGTAATGATATCCACCTTGCAAAGAGTCTTCGATATGCGCTTCTATCCTTAGTGGAGCTTTCGAGTTCCTTGAGGATATGACCGCATATTGGGCGTGACACCATCGCACGAAGGTGGAAGCTTAGCGGGGCTGATCGGGAATGAGAAGACACGGGTTTTACCCAGGTTCGGCCCCTCATGGTGGAGGTAAAAGCCTACGGCCTGCTCGATTGTATTGCTTTGGATCTCAATTACAAGGGCACGGATTCGCTAACCTAGCTCACGAGAGATTGCAACTTCGTCTTTCTTCCCTAGGCGCTCCCCTTTATATAACACAGGTTGAGCCCTAGGTTTACATGAGAGTCCGGGTCGTAACCTTAACCCGTATCCTACTCTTACTCCAGTTATCCTGTTCTCCAAGGTGACCTTCCTGTCTGACCTTGCTTCCACAAGCCGGTCCACATGTTAAGCCGGCCCTTGTGCCGGGTCTCGGCCGAACCGGCCCACCATGAATCTTCAAGGCCCAGCAGTAGGATGACCCATTGAACCTTACAGCTCTATGGCCGGGTCATTGTCCTGCCGGGTCTTAGCACTGGGAAATATCCCCAACATTAGCCCTTAGTTTGGCCTGAATTCATCCATGTCAAACTCCATCCTGAAAGACAGAATAGAAGAAATAAGTTGTGAATAATTTTGATCTCCGGATCAGTTCCTGAGCCGCCTTTTTCATCTTCCTTCCAGATTCCATTCTTTGTCTTCAAATATATTTTTCTGGGTCAATCGTTTTTGACGGGTTATTAACCTTCTTCAGACTTGGCACTTTCTCATGATCTTCCTGCATGACGTCACAATCCACTTCCATAAGATCCGGGCATGACATCATAGCGAATCTTTGAATGGCTTTGTATCATCTTGTCAGGCGCGAAAATCGAGGAGTCCCTTTAGCCAAAATTTACTGTGCCGCCTGGGGCTCTGCACCTGCCGTTTTGGGTTCCACCGAGCCTATAAATAGGCCGGCGCCTCTCCAGTGCTACTCTTTACCACTCTTACTCCTCGTCTTCTTCCTCTGCTCCTCGACGTCACCCGTGCCCTTCTCGTGCTCGCCGCCGCCACCGGAGAGAGCACCAATTGGGTCCTTTCATCATCGCCGGAATCCGTCCAGCGCCACACGGCCGCATCCGCAACACCCGGAAACCCCAAGCTTCGACTTCCAGATCTGTAAGCACCCTTCCTCCATTGCTACAAGTTCATCAGGTTCTTCCGCGTTCTTCGTACTGGTAGTCTGTAGATCTAGAATGCCCGCAAGTTCCTGCTTGTTAGGTCTTAGAATCGGTCCGCAACATTGCCTTTACGTTATAGATCTACTGTACTGCGTCGTATGAATCCCATTGCATTTCATCTTTGCTACTTGTAGTCTGCGTTGGTATTTCCCCGAAGAGGAGAGGATGATGCAGTACAGTAGAGATAAGTATTTCCCTCAGTTAAGAACCAAGGTTATCAATCCAGTAGGAGAACCAAGCAAAATTCCGTTAAGTGCACCTGCACACACAAGAGCAAACACTTGCACCCAACGCAAATAAGAGGGTTGTCAATCCTCTTAGCGGTTATTTGCAAGGATTAAATCTTATCGAGATAAATAGATAAACTAAACTACTAATTAAAATAAAAGTAAATAAATTGCAGCAAGGTATTTTTAGGTTTTTTATAATAAAGATAGACCCGGGGACCATAGTTTTCACTAGAGTCTTCTCTCTTGAGCACATAAACATACGGTGGGTAAACAAATTACTGTTGGGCAATTGATAGAAAAGCAAATAATTATGACGGATTCATGGCAATGATCATGTATATAGGCATCACGTCCGAGACAAGTAGACCGACTCCTGCCTGCATCTACTACTATTACTCCACCCATCGATCGCTATCCAGCATGCATCTAGGGTATTAAGTATGAAACAGAGTAACGCCTTAAGCAAGATGACATGATGTAGAGAAGCAAATTCAAGCAATATGAATAAACCCCATCTTTTTATCCTTAATGGCAACAATACAAATATGTGTCATGTCCCTTTCTGTCACTGGGATTGAGCACCACAAGATTGAACCCATCACAAAGCACCTCTCCCATTGCAAGATAAATCAATCTAGTAGGCCAAACTAAACCGATAGATCGGAGAGAAATACAAAGCTATAACAATCATGCATAAAAGAGTTCAGAGAAGACTCAAATATTTCTCATGAATAATCTGATCATAAACTCACAATTCATCGGATCCCAACAAACACACCGCAAAAGAAGATTACATCGGATAGAACTCCAAGAACATCGAGGAGAACATTGTATTGAAGATCAAAGAGAGAGAAGAAGCCATCTAGCTACTAGCTATGGACCTGTAGGTCTGTGGTAAACTACTCACACATCATCGGAAGGGCAGCAAGGTTGATGTAGAAGCCCTCCGTGATCGATTCCCCCTCCGGCAGAGTATCGAAAAAGGCCTCCAGATGGGATCGCGGAAGAACAGAGGCTTGCGGCGGCGGAAAGGTTTTCTCATCTGGCTCTTTGGGGGTTTCCCAATATTTGTGAATTTATAGAAGTGGAATTAGGTCAAACGGAGTCACGTGGCCCCCACAAGGCAGCACGGCGCCACCCGGGGCGCGCCCTAGTGCCTTGTGAAGCCTCCGTGAGGCTTCTGGCCTCCTCCCGAAGCTTCCCAGGTTTCTTTTGTCCAGAAAAAAATCTCCAAAAAGTTTCGTGGCATTTGGACTTCATTTGGTACCGTTTCTCTGAAAAGCCAAAAACAAGCAGAAAACAGCAACTGGCACTAGGCTCTGGGTTAATAGGTTAGTCCCAAAAAATGATATATAATTGCATACAATTGCATATAAAAACATCCAAGATTGATACTATAATAGCATGGAACAATAAAAAATTATAGATACGTTGGAGACGTATCAATCCTCACCCGGGAAGAACAGACCTAGGTTTTATCTTTTTTATTTAAGACCTATTTTTTAGATCCAAACAGCCTTGCATTCCGTTCGGAACCTGTTTTCAGACTCATAGTCCAAACCTCATTCATCACTTGTAAAAATCTATGATTAGTAGCTACCGGCTTATTTGTCTTGGAAGCCATAACCCGGTAAAGTGCCGGCTTATCGTTCTGTTTTACGGTATCCCGGCAAGCTTCTGTATTCTGCCAGCTTATATTACCTTCCTTCTTTCTCTGCAGCTGAATCCATGGCTCCGAAAACCAACAAGATCGTCAATTGGGCGAAGTCCAACATGTTAGAGCTCAGATTGCAGGCCCTGGTAGAATCCAGGTTACTGCCATCTAAGGAGGAGATTGAATGGCGAGCCCCTGAAGAAGAAATCCATCCACAGCCGGCTCAAAATGAAATCATCATATTTGCTGATCATTTGGACAGAGGCTTTCGTCCCCCTGGTTCTAAGTTCTTTCGGGATATACTACACGCCTTCGCGATCAGGCCTCAAGATTTGGGTCCCAACTCTATTCACAACCTGAGCCAGTTCCAAGTCTTCTGTGAAGTTTATCTGCAAATGGAGCCGTCCATCAGCTTATTTCAGGAGTTCTTCTACCTGAACCATCAGACAGAACACAAAGGGGGACCCAGCTTAGAACTCGGTGGGGTCACCATCCAAAGAAGAAAGAACTCAGCCTTTCCAGAAGCCAAGCCGGCAAGCCACCCTAAAGTATGGTACATAACTTGGTTCTACTGTAAGGACACCTCCCCAGATCAACAGCACCAACTTCCGGCTTATCGGGCAGACCGGCTTGATGCCTCCATTGTTTTCCCGGGTTTCACCTCCAAGGAAGAAAGAGAAGCTCTAGAACCCTTATATTCAAAGATAAATGCTTTAACTGCCCATGGCCTCACCGGTGTTGACCTGACCTGGACCTGGGTGAGTTGGCGCATCCAACCTCTTGGCTTGAGAAATCGGCTTATGCAAACCTACTCAGGTGAGCCTAAAGACCCGCTGCGGTTTAGCCGGGCCGACCTCCAACAGAAGGATGTCATAAAATTCGCCAAGAAGCTTCTTGGCGAGACAAATGACTTCATTAAGCTCGTGGGACTCGCTCCCTTTTATATGGGCAACCCGGCACCTATGGTAAGCCGCCTCTATTGTTTTCATTTATCTTACTTATACTGCTTTGCCTTTGTCGTAAACTTATTAGTCTGTCGCTATACAGGAAGATGCTGACAGGTGGAAAGTTGAACCTCAAGATCCCACGCCTCCTCGAGAAGATGACGATGAAAACCCGAAAGATGAGGAAGCTCAAGAGGTAGAACTCGACTCCCTTGGTCGTCTATTTAACCAGCTTGCTGACGCAGACTCTTCACAGGAACAAGCTGAAACTAGTCATGCCGGCGAGCCAGAGGTAACCCTGATCTCCTCCGATTCTGACTCAACAATACATGTCCAAACAAAAATCCGGGTCGCAGTCCGCAAAGTCCCGTTCTCACACCAAGATGCTCACTTAGATCCACACTTTGTTTTAAAAAAAATCAGCATGCTGGTACTTCAAAGCGGAAGACCCGGAGCAGCGAAGGAGAACTGAGCGGTGATGACCCACAAGTATAGGGGATCAATCATAGTCCTTTCGATAAGTAAGAGTGTCGAACCCAACCAGGAGCAGAAGGAAATGACAAGCGGTTTTCAGCAAGGTATTTTCTGCAAGCATTGAAATTATCGGTAACGAGTAGTTTGATAGCAAGATAATTTGTAACAAGTGACAAGTAGCAATAGTAACAAAGAGTGCAGCAAGTTGGCCCAATCCTTTTTGTAGCAAAGGACAAGCCGAAACGATCTCTTATAGTAAGTAAAGCGTTCTCGAGGACACATGGGAATTTCATCTAGTCACTTTCATCATGTTTGTTTGATTCGTGTTCGCTACTTTGATAATTTGATATGTGGGTGGACCGGTGCTTGGATGCTGTTTTTACTTGAACAAGCCTCCCACTTATGATTACCCCCTGTCGCAAGCATCCGCAACTACGAAAGAAGAATTAAGATAACTCTAACCATAGCATTAAACATATGGATCCAAATCAGCCCCTTACGGAATAGCGCATAAACTAGGGTTTAAGCTTCTGTCACTCTAGCAACCCATCATCTAATTACTACTCCACAATGCATTCCCTTAGGCCCAAAGATGGTGAAGTGTCATGTAGTCGACGTTCACACGACACTACTAAGGGAATCAACAACATACATATCATCAAAATATCGAACGAATATCAAATTCACATGATTACTTATGACAAGACTTCTCCCATGTCCTCAAGAACAAAAGTAACTACTCACAAATCATAATCATGTCCAAGATCAGAGGGGTATTGAATAGCATAATAGATCTGAACATATAATCTTGCACCAAATAAACCAACTAGCATCAACTACAAGATGTAATCAACACTACTAGCAACCCACAGGTACCAATTTGAGATTTTGAGGCAAAGATTGAATACAAGAGATGAACTAGGGTTTGAGATGAGATGGTGCTGGTGAAGATGTTGATGAAGATTAGTCCTCCCACGATGAGAGGATCGCTGGTGATGTCGATGGCAACGATTTCCCTCTCCGGAGGGAAGTATCCCCGACAGAATCTCTCCGCCGGAGAGCAAAAGTGCTCCTGCCCAAGTTCCGCCTCGAGACGGCGGCGCACCATCCCAAAAGTCTTCTCTATATTTTTTTCTAGGGCAAAATGACTTATATACCAGAAAATGGGGGCCAGAGGACTGCCAGGGGCCCCACGAGGGACCAGGGCGCGCCTGGGGGGGTGGCGCGCCCTGGTGCCTCGTGTGCACCTAGGTGGCCCCCTCTGGTACTTCTTGATTCCAATATTTTTTTATTTATTCCAAAATAATTCTCCGTGAAATTTCCGCTCATTTGGAGATGTGCAGAATAGGTATCTCTGACATAGCTTTTTCAGGTCCAGAATTCCAGCTGCCGGCATTTTCCCTCCTTGTGTAAATCTTGCATATTAAGAGAGAAAAGGCATTAGAATTGCTCCACAAAGTGTTATATTGATTAAAAACACTATAAATAATAGTAGCAAAACATGATGCAAAATGGACGTATCAACTCCCCCAAGCTTAGACCTCGCTTGTCCTCAAGCGAAAGCCGATATCGATAATCATGTCCACATGTTTAGAGAGAGTGGTGTCAATAAAAACAAAATACGGACATCGTAGCAT
This sequence comes from Elymus sibiricus, assembly GCA_039707655.1. Taxonomy (NCBI): domain Eukaryota; kingdom Viridiplantae; phylum Streptophyta; class Magnoliopsida; order Poales; family Poaceae; genus Elymus; species Elymus sibiricus. The sequence goes on from CM077672.1 coordinate 279,604,703, forward strand.
CATGATCATTATTATAGCAACAATATTTATTATCATAAACTTCTCATGAGCAAGTAACAATTCATGACAACAATGGAGTATAAGGCATAAACTTTCTTGAAAACTAACAAACTATATTCTCAGTCAACAATGCAATTGCAATTCATCATATTTTCAGGAAGGGTCTCATGTATGAGCTTTTCAGCAAGTCCACATACTCAACCATCATTTAGTCTTCTATGATTGCTAACACTCACGACATATATATGGAGCAAAAAGTTTCAGCCAGACACATAGAAAGACAGGGGCTTGTGATTTCGCCTCCCAACTTATTCACCTTAAGGGTGATGTCAACAATAATAAATCATGATCACTCATATCCAACTGGATATATGTGCCTAGATCTTTCCCCACCACATGATGCTTGCAAAGGAGAAAAATAAAAAGGAAGTAGAGGATAACACTATTGACTCTTGCATAAAAAGTAAATACATAAAAGTAAAGGATAGGCCCTTCGCAGAGGGAAGCAGAGGTTGTCATGCACTTTTTGTTGTTGGATGCAAGAGCTCTTAATGCAAAGGAACATCACTTTATATTGCCCCATGTGATAGCAACCTTTATTATGCAGTCTGACGCTTTTATTTCTTTACCATCACAAGTTCGTACAAAGCTTATTTCCCTTACTATAAAAGTTCAGACATATTTAGAGGCAATTTTTATTGCTTTTTGCACCAATGACAACTTACTTGAAGGATCTTATTCAATCCATAGGTAGATATAGTGGACTCTCATGACATGAAACTGGGTTTAAAGGTTTTGGATGCACAAGTAGTATCTCTACTTGGTGCGGATTTTTGGCTAGCAAAGATATTGGGCAAGCACCACATGTTGGAGGATCTATAATAATATAACTTCTATGTGAATATGAGCAAACATAATTCATTACGTTGTCTTCCTTGTCCAACGTCAACAATTTGGCATAAAATACTTAATGGGGGTTCACAATCATAAAAAGATGTCCAAGATAGTATATTTGCATGTGAATATTCTCTTCCCTTATTAACTCTTTCATGAATTGCATCATTGACTAATGCTATGTTGGTTAACTTCCAATAAATTTTACCACTTATACTTTTCTTTATGTAATGTCACTACTTTCCATAAGATTAGCATATGATCTTTTTCATTATTTTCATTGCTAGGATTGGAACATGAAAGTAAAGAAGCAAAAACTCAAACTACTCTTTATTATATAACTCTCAACTCGATTACATAGATAGATAGATCACGAAGCTAACACTCGAAAATAGATCATACTAAACTTTTATTCAACTAGATCACGAAATAACTAAGGATCGAACTAAAATAGGTAAAGATAATAAAAGTGATGGTGATACGATACCGGGGCACCTCCCCCAAGCTTGGCACAAGCCAAGGGGAGTGCCCATACCCATGTGCTCAAGTCTCCTTCGAAGATGATGGTGGTGGTGAAGTGGCGAGCTTGTCCAGCTTACGTTTGAGGATGAAATTTTCCTCCCTCAAATCATCGACTTCTTGCTCAAGCTTCAATACCTTTTTACATAATGCCTCCTTGCTTTCCTGCAGAAAACGGGACGGGATAAATTGGATCTTAGATTTGTTTACTGTGTTTGGGAGGCTCGACTTCTTGAACTCCACATGCATATCTCCAGGTTGAGGTAGAGGGGCATCGTCTTCATCCAAACTCGCATCTTCCGTCCCCTTTATGTTGGCATCTTGCTCCTCCTCCTCGGACCATCCATAGGGGTCTATATCCCCATAGATCTTTGGATTTGCAACATAGTGTGATACGAAGCTCTCCCCATCTGAGTCTTGAGACGACATACTTTCGGATCTGCCAGGAAAATAGCACGAAACAAGAACGGAGAATATTTCTACGATACGGTGGTCAAAACGTCCGGGAGTATATATAAAGATTTTTTATCTTGCAAAAAAAGTAATCCAGAAGAAAACGGAGTGGGGAAGGCTCACGTGGGGCCCACGAGCCACCACGGCGCGCCTGGGGGGGTGGCGCGCCCTGGTGCCTCGTGGGCACCAGGTTGGTCCCCTCGGCTGTTTCTTATTTTTGTATTTTTTCTAATATTCCAGAACAGACAGAAAATATTTTTATGGAATTTTTAGAGTCGGTTTACTTACCGTATCACATACCTCTTCCTTTTTAGGGTTCTGGAGTGTTCCGGAAGTCTCTCTTATGTATTCCTCCAGTGTAATTGTTTCAATAATATTAGTTTCAACATTAATGGGGGTACTTGAAATATAGTGCTTAATTCTTTGCCCATTCACCACTCTCGGATTGGTGCCTTCGGAGTTGTTTATTTTGATGGCTCCGGAGCGATAAACTTCTTCGATGATATACGGTCCTTCCCATTTAGAGAGAAGTTTTCCTGCAAAGAATCTCAAATGAGAATTGTACAATAGAACTTGCTCACCCACTTTAAATTCCCATTTTTGAATTCTTCTATCATGCCATCTTTTAACTTTTTCTTTAAATAATTTGGCATTTTCATACGCTTGGGTTCTCCATTCATCTATTGAGCTAATATCAAATAACCTCTTTTCACCGGCAATTTTAAAATCATAATTTAGTTCTTTAATTTCCCAATATGCTTTATGTTCTAACTCAAGAGGTAAATGACATGCTTTTCCATTAACCATTTTATAACAAGACATACCCATATGATTTTTATAAGCAGTTCTATAAGCCCATAATGCATCGTCAAGTTTCTTAGACCAATTCTTTCTAGATCTATTGACGGTTTTTTGCAAAATTAATTCTATTTCTCTATTACTCAATTCTACTTGACCACTAATTTGAGGGTGATAGGGAGATGCAATTCTATGGTTGACATAATATTTAGCGAGCAATTTACGGAATGCACCATGAATAAAATGAGAACCACCATCAGTCATTAAATATCCAGGGACTCCAAACCTCGGGAAAATAACCTCTTTAAGCATTTTAATAGAAGTGTTATGATCAGAACTACTAGTTGGAATAGCTTCTACCCACTTAGTAACGTAATCAACAGCAACTAAAATATGAGTATACCCATTGGATTTAGGAAAAGGTCCCATATAGTCAAATCCCCAGACATCAAATGGTTCAATAGCAAGTGAATAATTCATAGGCATTTCCTGACGTCTACCAACATTACCAATTCTTTGACATTCATCACTAGATAAGACAAACTTACGAGCATCCTTGAAAAGAGTAGGCCAATAAAAACCAGATTGCAATACCTTATGCGCAGTTCTGTCTCCCGCATGGTGTCCTCCGTAAGCCTCGGAATGACACTTCCGTAGGATTTGTTCCTGTTCATGCTCAGGTATACAACGTCTAATAATACCATCTACTCCTTCTTTATAAAGATGTGGGTCATCCCAAAAGTAATGTCTTAAGTCATAGAAGAACTTTTTCTTTTGTTAGTATGTGAAACTAGGTGGTATAAATTTAGCAACAATATAATTAGCATAGTCTGCATACCATGGAGTATTACGAGAAGCATTTATGACAGCTAATTGTTCATCAGGAAAATTATCATTAATAGGTAGTGGGTCATCAAGAACATTTTCCATTCTAGACAAATTATCTGCTACGGGATTCTCAGCTCCCTTCCTATCAGTAATATGCAAGTCAAATTCTTGTAGCAATAAAACCCACCTAATGAGTCTAGGTTTAGCATCTTTCTTTTCCATAAGATATTTAATAGCAGCATGATCGGTGTGAATAGTTACTTTAGAATCAACTATGTAAGATCTGAATTTATCACATGCAAACACAACTGCTAGAAATTCTTTTTCAGTAGTAGCATAATTTCTTTGGGCACTGTCTAGAGTTTTACTAGCATAATGGATAACAT